>CM053757.1:53023425-53134624 GCA_028658305.1 Pachyuromys duprasi
AGTCACTTATATGTTCTATCATTCCATCTATAAAGAGAGGTGAGAGGGCTGAGAGAGGAGGGAAACTGAGGCAGGTAGAGAGTCTCCCGACCCCAGCTGAGACTCCTCACAGTGGAGGCTATGGAGACTGAAGGGCCACCTCCAATATCAAGGCAGGCATTCTAGTGGAATGAGGGGGACACCAACCCACTCACAAAACCTTCGACCTAAAATTTACCCTGCCTACAAGATTTACAGGGATCAAGATGGAGCAAAGATTGAGGGAATGGCCACTAAATGACTGGCCCAACCTCAGGCCTACCCTATGGGAGAGAACCAACTTCTGACACTATTAATGATGCTCTGCTATGCTTGCCGACAGAAACCTAACGTAATTGTCTTCTGAGACGCTACACCCAACAGCAGATCCAGATGCTGAGACCCACGGCCAAACATTAGGCAGAGCTCGGGGAATCTTGGGGGAAGCCTGGGGGAAGGATAGAGGAACCTGGAGAGGATAAGAATCCCACAAGAAGACCAACAGAGTCAACTAACCTAGGCCCATGAGGGCTCACAGAGACTAAAGTACCAAGCAAAGAGCAGGCATGGACTGAACCTGATGGGCAGCTTGGTGTTAATATGGAACCCTAGCAATTGGCCGTTTGCCTAGGCTGACACTCACAGGGATTCAGAGCCATAGGAGGCTTTGTCAGCCAAGTGGCCCTGGTGGAAATTAGGTCTCTCTTGAGGCTATTTCAGCATCCTGAGAGGTCATTGTTCTCAACATGTGGCAGAATGCCACACTGGCTTCCTATTAATACTTGAAGTTTAAAATTACCTCGGCTACACCTAGTACATTGTCTTTAACTCCTACAGGCTGATTAAGGGCAGCCACATGAGTACTTCATGTCCTGTTACACTGCCGAGCCTGAAGCGGTGTATACTATCAAGTGGAGCCTCGGATGTTTACAGTCAATTGTGATAAGTTCAGGCCGACGTCACCCAAGCAATCCCACCAAAGAACTAAAGTGAATCAAAGCAAAATTGCATCTCTGGAAGAATCAAAAGTTAAGGCCACAAACACGGAAAACAACCTGCCTCGTGCTGTCCCCTTAATTCCTGTCAAGTCTGCGCTCAGTTCCCCATTATGGTCCAAAAATGAGATTTAGAGAATTTATCAAAGACTTAAATTGAGCAGCAATCCCAGTGACAAGGGGTTTTTTCAGATGTTGTCTTCTTGCTGAAGAGGATACAGAGTCCCTGGCCCCCAGCGTAAGCTCTTGTTCTAACAAGTGAATTGCTGTCCATTCTAATGAACAGGAAAGGCCAGAAGCAATTATGGCACCCACGGATATTTCCAGGCTCTTGGCTTCGTATTCAAAAATTGAAATAAGAGCTTACACTTATTTGTGAAGGTAGCCAGCAACTTAATTCAAAGTGAAGCTATGGCACAGTATAGACAGATTGACAGTGGGACACAGCAGGGTACTCAGACCTGGTTATGGCTTGACGCTTCCTTTTCTGGGGTTCAAGAGAAGGAGAATTTTGGTTGCTAAGAGGCCCAGTGATGGTGGTTCTTTGTTTTGATTGGTAGATTATAGCATGTTTTCATTTTCAGAATGGTGCACGTCCCTTCCCATAATGCACCTGATTTTGATCATAGGCGTAAGATGGCAGGGGTTCTATGTTTCCTTACAGACAGTTTTGCCTTGGTTGCAGACCAGTTCAAGCTGGATCAGCCTTTCCATTCTTTCCTGATACATCAGGGATATATCTGAACGGAGACTGTGTAAGTTCAATTGCTGCAGAGAGGGGTGAACATGTAGCTTTGTTAGTGTGGGTCTGAGGATGCCAGGTGCATCAGACGGGTGACCCTGCCTCACACAACAGGCTACACCCAGGCAGAATACCGGGGTTCCCACGGGAAGGGAGGGCCTCCCTTCACACAGAGCTAGTTCCACCTCTGCCTAGGCTGTCTGGCCCACGAGTTCCCAACCTTTCTCTGACTCTGCTTTACAAGTCCCCATGAGAGTATCATGATTGGAAGGTTCTCAGGTGGTCTGCCCTGCTTCCTCCTCCTCCTCCGGCAAAGCCTAATGTCTACAGCTTCAGTCAGATGCGCAGCTGTGGTGATGTGAGTTTGAATGGCCTTCCTAGGCTCATATGTTTGAATGCTTGGCTCCCAGTCGGTGGACTGTTTAGGAAAGATTAGGAGGCGTGGCCTTGCTGGAGGAGGTGTTTCGTTAGGGGTGGGCACTGAGGTTTCAAAAGCACAGGACAGTCCCAGTATTACACCCTTTTCTCTCTGCCTTCTATTTGGGGGATCAGGTATGAGCTCTTAGCTCCTTCCCTAGCACCATGCCTGCTTGCTGGCCTTATGCTCCCTGCCACGATGGACATGGGCTCTCTCCCTCTGATCCTGTGAACAAGCCCCCAACTAAATGCTTCCTTTTCTAAGTTGTCTTGGTCACTCTGTCTCGTCACAGCTATAGGCAACAGCCAAGGCTGGAACATGGTCTTACCACTCCAATCTGGGTAGGAACTTAAATCAGCCATTTCCCACACTGTGTTCTTACAAACCTTCCTACCAGCTCCATCTAGCTGCCCTAGGAAAGGGATTAGAGAGGGACCTCAAGTCTTATTAGAAGATACCCACACTGCCCCTTTCTAAACTTGGAAGTCATTTATGAGTTTAGGGTAGATGCCCCAATATGTGCTACGTCAGAGAACATTGCTGATAACTGGGACCCTCTCATGATCCAGAGTCTAGATCATTAGGAAAGAGAGGCTTGGGTGCAGGCCTGAGTTACAAGATTTTAGAGAGCAAAGGAGACTGAGCTTGGTGTAAGAATCAATTGCTCTGCGGGCCAACAGAAGAATTAACCAGTCCAGTAGGAAGATTTCTCAACTCCTGCCACCGACAGTGAACCATCAGCCACATGGTGGGCTTGACTTTAAGCTCTATTTTGTTTAGGGGTATTTAACCTCCACCTCCCTTCCACCAACCCTTCAACCTTAAGAGAGGGAAGGTTAGTGGGGAGAGGGGCATAGACCCCTTTACTTCTGGATTCTTTTGGGGGCTATACCAACCTCCGTCAATAGCAAACGCAGCAAGCAGTCTCCTCTGAGTACCTGCACCGAAACGTTTCTCTCCATCCATCTCTGGTCTTTCCAAACCGCCCCCTCTTCTCTTTCTGGGCTCTCATATTTATATCCCTCAGAATCCTAGACCACAACCCTCTCCATGCTGCAGGGGTCAGGCTGTTACCCACTGGCAAAGACCAAGGCCTGCAGGGGGCAATTATCAAACTAAAACTAAAGCCCAAACTGAAATCCCATGCTTGGGATTAAAACAAAAACATATTTACATAACATAACTGAGTTTTTAAAGAAAACAAAACTTCCGTTATACATCTTCCGCACACTGCCCACACAGGACAATTTAAGGCTTGAAGAAACAGGGGCTGCTATTATAATGTAAACACACGGACCTGCTAGGGTGCTTGTAGCCCTTGGGGGTCAGGTCACTGGGTCTTGATTATGTCAGCTTCTTGATTATGTTAGCGCTATCTTACAACTGCTGCTTAGATGAAAGGTAAATTGTCTTTCTCACTGGGGAAAAGAAGGGATCCCATTCTTTCTGATTAAAAGAAAACGCTTGCAGAGACATGCAACAACCCACAATGGTCTGGGGGAGACTGCATTCCTGTGGTCAGGAGTCTTGGAGAAATATCCCGTAAGAAAGCAAGCACCTCCAGAGAATGTTTACCTGAGAGGCTGCCAACGAGCCGCTGTTGGCCCCGGTCCTGAGTCTAGGCTTTGCAATGTCCCTGTAGGAAACTGTAAGGTATTCCTAGAGCAGGTCCTGAAGCACAGACAAATGCACAAAAATGAATGGAGTACAGGGTCCGTCAAGTCGATGGCCTCCAGAGAGAGAAAGAAGCCTGAAGCTCCTTTAGAAACAGCAGTCAAACACTAGACGTGGTGGCTCATGCCCACTTCAGAAGGCTGAGGCAGGAGGATTGACAAGAGTACGAGACCAGAATGGGCTAAGAGTGAGACTGTCTCAAAACTATATACAAATTAAAACATTTTTAAATGAAGGAAAGAAAAGAATGGAGACACAAATCACTTTAATTAAGAGCTTTTTTTTTTTAAATTTCAGAAAGAACACAGGCAACTGTTTTCTGAGAGATAACAAGCTGTGACTGCAACAGGAATGAAGTGAACCACTTTTCAACCTACAGTTTTCACAGACACAATTTTATTAAAATTGTGCATAGATTCCATACTTACATTAAAAAAAAACTTCTTTTATTCTGGTATCAAAATAGTTATCTTTGTAAAATACCTTGAATAGCTGTAATACAATTATCTTGCTATATATTAAATACTCTCCTAAAATGTCAATCCTTTCCCTCCCATCCCTCACCACCATTGCTGATCCTTTTATTTCTTATTCTTTTCATTTCTTGACACTTATATAAGACAAGCACGGAAAGAAAAAGAAAATTTTCCTTACAAGTCCTTTATTTAAAAAAAAAATAATAATAAAAGTAAAGGAAGGAAGGGAAAAAAAGGGAGAGAAGGAGGGAGGAAGGGAGGAAGGGAGGGAGGGAAGGAAGGACAGAAGGAAATGTAAGTTAGGAGCAAGCAAGCTGGTGAGAGTATTTCACATGGCATCAGAGCCTATGCAGGGCCTGGGCTTAAAGTCATAAACACCAAATGCTAATTTCAGCCTTGTAGTGGTCATTTGGGCTCAGCAGCACCGTCTAGTGGCCAGACCGTATCAAAACCCAATGATGGGAACCAAACTATTTGACACTGGATCACTGGGACATAACACAAGAGTTACAGACACCAATTTTTTTTTTTTTCCTTTCTTTTCTTTTGGAGGTCACAAGTTAACTGGATGCTAGAAAACCCACTCTGGACACAATCTTCCTGCAGATTCTCAGTGCACAGCCCCAGGAACGCCAGCTTCACACAGCACCGAAATGCTCCATCAGAAGCTGGACTCTGGCAAGGATTTCTTTCGCCCTAAGGAGAGGGTGTGGTATTTCACCCTCTGCAGGGTGCCATAGGAATTCTGCTCCCCGGGAATGGTCTTTTGGGAGGTGCCAGCTGTACTGGCCCTAGGGGGCCTGCTGGCTTTGCGGGGGAGGTGGAGAGAGCTGGGTGCAGACCGGATGTCCCTCTCTGTGTGGTTGCCCAGGCCCCTGGCTGGGCTCTCCTGAAACCTGAGGGCAGGGGATGAGCCTCGAGCCTGCTCCTTCATGGCAAGGCTCAGCCCGTCACTCTCCAGGGAGGCTGCCGGTGCTGGTGGTGAGTGCTCAGTTCTCACAGCCCTCTTGTGCTCTTTCTTCCAAAACACAGACTTCAGAAGAGTGAATGTCCCTTGGCCCCTGTCTCTGACGGCAGCCCTTTCCCCGACAGCAGCCTTAGCCTTCATCTTGGGTAAGGTACCTGGGCCACTGTCCTTAAAGTTTCTGAACAACTCAATGGAGGGGGAAGGCGGGCTACTTTGGCTTCCCACCTGGCCACTTCCCTTCCAGGTTGTCAGCTTCTGGCCCTCCGGGCGGGCTGGTTTTTCATCCCCCACCGAGGGCATCACAGTGAGGGGCAAGTCAAACTTTTTCGGCAGCCTGATATCCTGACTTGCATTTCCTGTTCGTGTCCTGGCAGTGTTCAGACTGTCATCATCTGACAACCCCAGGGCTGGATGGTGGTTGAGGTGGCTTGCGGAAAGGGGCCCTCCAGTTGTTCCTTGTCCAATGGCTCGACAGCTGTCTTCACTTTTAGCAGGAAGGGTGACGTCCGACCTCAGTGTAGGTGCTGTCTCATCCCCGCCAGTAGCACGTGTCAACAGTGGCACAATGGATTGGCTGGTGGACCGGGGCCTTCTTCTGGACTCTAGGTATTCCACCAACTCAACAGATGCTCCAGGCCGTTTCTCCCTGTGTCCAAAGGACCATCTCAGGGGCATGGTCTTGAAGGGCCCATGCCTGGACCGGGAAGCAGGAGGTGCCTTCATGCTGATACTTCGGCCACCAACACCTCGGACCAAAGACCTGGACTCGACTCCTCCTGAAAAGACACAAAGGCCATGAGCACCTGGTAGGGATACACCTGGTAGGGACACACCTGGTAGGGACACACCTGGTAGGGACACATGCAGTGCCAGCCATCAGGCAACAATGTGTGAGGTGCAGGGCTGTGCTGAGTGACTATAGTGCAAGCCAGACACAACAGGGGTCCTGCTCTCAGGGCCATCAATGGTTTTGCCCACTATTGCATAGGATCCACGTATACATTAAAAACCCACAGGGAAAGCCACAGGCAAAGAAGGCATCGCCTTCTTTGATATCCAGAGGATTGCTGCCAGGATCCCAGCAGACAGCAAGGCCTGTGGGTGCACAAACCCCTTCTATAAAGCAGCATGCATGTCCTTCCACAGACTAAAGTCATTTCCAAATAATCCATGATACAGACACGGAGCAAACGGTAGGTAAACAACTGTCATGCTATGCCCTGTAGGAAGTAATCACAAGAAAAACAACTGTCCATTTTCAGCAGATTCTTCTGCTGAAACCCCAAACCCCTACCTCACTACCCTCAATGACCCTGGCTCCATGCAGTTGACCGAATCAGCAGATAAGGAACTGATGTTGAGGGCTGACTAGATCCACACACCCTGCAGCCAGACCATGGGTTCACCGAGTCAGCTGTCCTGAAATCTAACATCACTGCCATCATCCTTAACTAGGTCTACAGACAGAGTACACGGCAAATGTCTCCCACGCTGAGTCAAAACTGGGTACTTGTTCTTTAAAATGCAAGAATGTCATATATCCCGCACCGGGCCCAAAAGAAATTCAAGTATCTGCAGGCTTTATTTCATCCATTTTACCAGGGTTGCCTTTTGTGTCTTATTGTATTTTACAATTACTTGTAAATAGCAGGGAAAGTGGTTTTGTTCTATAGTCCTAAGTGAAAAGTTTAGAATCTAATAAAGCAACTTGAAAACACACACACACACACAATGTGTGAAGACAGACAAAGCAGGACAGAGACACAGATAACCAAACTGACGAAATGTGGAGGGGCTGAGGGTTATGTCTGGCTCATTTCCCTAATTCTTTGCTACAGCTTAGTCCCTTCTAAGGGGAACATACGATGATCCACATGCCTTTCCCAGGAAGTGCCACTGTCACTGCGCTGCCCTAGCTGACATGTCCAGTCCACAGGACTGTCCCTGTTCCGCGTGGACTGTGCTGGTCAATTACATGAGCACAGTGCTGGTACCCACAGCTGGCGGCTAACCATATGCTACTCACGGGATGTGAGTGCTTCAGACTGAAGGCTTACACCCCAGTTCCTAAGTCAAAACTCTAAGTACCCTCAAGGTCACGGCATAAGAGGTGAGGCTTTAGAACAGTGTCCTTATCAAGAGCCGTAAGAAAGACCAGAGCTCTTTTTGACTCTACACAGAAGAGGACTCCCCATAATCCAGCCTAACTGGCCCCTGATCCCACCCTGCAGAGCCATGAGGAATCACTTTCTGTCATTCTGTCTTAAGGCCCTGGCATACTTCTGCTATGACAGTCCCCATGGTCTCTGACAGAGACCAACTTTAAAGGTAATCAAGGACTTTTGCCACAGAACACCCATGTGGGGATGTCCCGAGATTCTCAGGCACACAGGTGTGAGGTCAGAGAGAGCAAAAGTCACAGAGAATGCTGGGATAAGAATCTAAGCGCATAGTACGCCTCTGCCCAGCAGCTAAGAAAGCGGGTCTGCAGAGGGGAAGGGGGAAACTGCTGGGCCAGCCTCAGGCGGGTTTCAGAGTTCCCACAGGGCTCTGACCTGCTGGGATCTCACAGGCCATTTTTGATATCTTTTCCTTTACAGCTTTTCTTTAGATTGGCCAGGAATAGACCCAATTCCACTGAAAACACTTTGTCATTCCAGTTCGCGTTGACCCTGTGGCTCTGCCATTCAATCTCCACACCTGGGGAAAGATGAAACACTGTTCTGGAAGCTGAGGTGTGTGTGAAGTCTTCTTGTTCCTCGTCCCCAGCCCAGAGAAGGACAGAGAGGGACGCTTAGCATCAGGAGGACAAAGCTGTGGCTTTCTGCCCTTCACCGGGTGAGTGGCCTGGAGCCCTGGCAGGTAGCAGCGGCAGCTGTAAATAACCGCTTTTCACTTCTTCCTGGTGTGAAAGCGCCCTATGCCAGGGCTGACGGCAACCCACAGGACAGACACCCTACGGACCCCTTCAGCTTGCCTCCTTTTAGAGAAAAGCACTCTTTATTTCCTTCCATCTATTTATTGCCCCATAATAGGATTTGAGGGAGCAGGCAGGGAGAACCCTAGATAAACTGAGAACTAAGGGCATAAGCAGAGATGATCAGTGAGCACCCCCATGGACCCCACCTCTTAGCCAGTACTGAAGCCCTTCCTCTGGGAGATGAATCTTCTGGAAAGCTGGGAACTAGGAAGAAGGGTGGGATCGGGGGAGCCTGAGAACCACAAAGGACGTGCAGTCTTTCTTTTAAAGATTTAGTTAAAAATTAAATAATTAAAATTTAAAAATCGCGTGTTTATCTCCAAGTATTTGTGTGCCATGTGTGCGCCCAGTGCTTGCAGAGGTCAGAAAAAGGTGTCAGGCCCCTGGAAGGAGTGACAGATAGACATGAATGGCCATGTGGGTGCCGGGACCCCACCCCAAGCCCTCTGCAAGAAGAGCAAATGCTCTTAGCCACAGGGCTACTTCTCCTGCTCAGGGCCTACAGTTTAAAGCTCCGTCTTCATGCAGGTTGTAAACACCATGCAGTAAACACAGCGTCTTCTCAGGAATCCCCTGTGGTGGGCGTGGAACTGGTTCTGCTGACGGGTACAGGCCCCAACCGTGGGGCAGCTGCTGCAACAGATACCACCTCTGTTCCTGTCCCTATGCCACCACCTTGACTCACTTCCGTTCCTTGGCTGCTGATGTGATCTCCATGCTGAGGTCATTCTGTGCCGTGGGCCTCTTCTCTCCTTCCTTAGCCCACCTTCAATGGTCAAGTCCTTTCAGTATCCCTAAGGATTTCCATCACATCTCATCATCCACCCATTAATTCATCCCCAAAACATTTAGTAAAAACCTAGTTTTCAGTGCTTGGAGAAATAAACTCGAATAAGAACCAGGTGTGAGCTGGGCATGGTAACATACATCTTTAATCCCAGCACTCAGGTAGGCAGAGTTCGAGGCCAGTCCAGTCTACAAATCAAGTCCAGGACAGCCAGGAATACACAGAGAAACTCTGTCTTGAAAAACAAAACAAAAAGAACCAGGTGTGGTATGCACACCTTTAATCCTAGCACTCAGGAGACAGAGGCAGGTGGATCTCTGTGAGTTTGAGGCCAGCCTGGTCTATATAGTGAGTTTCAGGCCACCCAGAGCTACATAGGGAGACCCTGTCTCAACAACAACAAAAATACAAACAGAAAATGGCTGTGTTCCTGGGGTTTGACAAAAGTGCAAGACACTGGGTAACACCGTGGAAACAGCTACAATGAATAAGCAGGGTCAGCGAGAAAAAGAGGCTGGTTAGTGAGTAAGGAGCAACATCCGAGAGACCTAAGAGAGAAGGGTGAGAGAGGGAGGGAAGCAGGAGTGGACCTGAGGAAGACAGGCTTCAGACTGCAGGCGCAGTGGGTGCAAAGGCCCTGGGGCAGAAGTGAACTTGCTGGGTCAGGCAAGTGGCAGAGATGGGCGGAACTGGAACACAGGAGAGAAGATCCGCGCTATGTGCCCCAGGATAGCTTCTCAGCCCAAAGGCATATCTGGAGATCCCTGTTGATGACCTGATCTTCAATGTCAAAAACAACGCCAGAATGTCTCTGCGTGCTCCTAGGTTTGATTATTCATTTTGCTTTTACACCTCTTGGTGGCCTGGCAACTACATCTACATGGAGAGCTGAGCAATCTAGAACAAGCCTGACCCCAAACTTCCCTGTGGTCCCCTAGAAGCTTAGGCTATGATATACAGATAAGCCAGGTGAACACAAGTAGGCTGGAGAAGGGCTGGCTGTCACACCACCAACCCTTGGGAGCCAAAGTCACTGTCCCTTCCTTCACCCCAGAAGTTACCCTTGCTCTAGTGGGGAAGATCAGAGCCTTGTGGGCCAAAACAGAAAAGGTAACACCAGGGTCCAACTGAGAGTAGCGGCTCATACCTGTAATCCCATCGCTCAGGAAGCAGAGAGACTATGAGTTCCTGGCCAACCTGGGCTCCGCAGTGAGAACCTGCCCCAGGGTAGACATGACAACAAAGAGGGCCCAGCAACAGTGTCTGAACACGCACACAAACGGGAGAGCAGCTCCTGATGACACAGAGCAGAGCAAACAATGGCGTTAAGGGAGGGGAGAACAGCATCAAAGCTGAAAAGTGTGACCTGCAGGAATGACAGCGCAGTGGGTGAACTGAAGGCTTGTAGGGTCACTGCTGAGGGAAGGAAGAGGAAGGATTTATCTCCCACCACAGCAGGAGCGTCTAACCTGCCACCGGAGCCTGTCCCAGGAAAACTATGAACATGACCTAGAACGTCTGTAGGTAAAAACATCACCATGTTAAAAGACTGGACACAACCACATAGAGAGCAACATGGCAGAGACACACCACAAGGGAAAATGTACGGGGGGAGGAGCCAGGAGCCACAATACTCTAGAGGAATCTGAAGTCAAGAGACACAACAAATCAAGGGAAATACAAGATGGTGTCCCAAAGAAAGGCCTGAGTGTGCAGAAGGAAAGGCGTTTGCAGCTGGGTGAGGCTGAGTACCCAGGCATCTGCTAAAATTTCTGAACTCCAAGGTCAGAGACAATCTTAAAAACGTCCAGCCAGGAAAAGCAAGAGACACTCATGTGAAAAAAAGAACAGTCTGTTTCTCACCTGCTGGCCCTGGGGCAAGGAGAGCGTGGGAAACCAGCTACAGATGCTGAAAAGCAAAGCAATGCAACCTCAGAGCCTCAGGCTAGCCAGGCCGCCACCCATGGGGTGAAAGGAAATATTTCTGGCTGAGCAAGGATTTAGAGCTCACGCGCCTGAAGGGCTCTGACAAACACTGACAGAGCAGAGACCTCAGGGCGGAGGGCAAAGAAGATAAACAAGAAACCATAGTGCGTCCCAGCTCCTGCTTACCATCCTCCATGGCCAGGCCCAAGCCGGGCATACCGGACAGGAGAGGAATGCCAACAACAGTTGGGGGAGAATCTAACTATTTCAGCACAATTGGATGTCAGAAAGGAGCGCACTTCCCCAGTACGGCAGAGGGAGCTGGAGAAAGGGTTTCAAACCTCTCATTGTGGAAGGACTGTCCTGGGACAGGGGGACAACTGAAGTACGACTCTTGGGTCACTGGAGTAAAGAGAAAAGGTAATGTTGCAACAGAATGCCTGGCAGGAAACAGCTGGTTTCTGCCTTATGACAGCAGGGAAATGTGATGAATTGCAAACACTGAGAAAAAAGACAGGGACAAGGTGGGAAGAAAAACAGAACTTGAAAATTAATTAGAAAAGGAAACAGAAACCAACGCAACTAAGATGAAGGAACAGGAAAGGAAGATTTTTATCAAAACACCGCACTGTTTCACTCCCTCCCAGTGGACTGAATTCTCCTAATAAGACACAGGAATAGGTCCAGGGACGCAGGGACAGGGCTCAGGAGCTCGGTGAGTCTGAGCATGCATGAGGCCCTGGGTTTTACCTTCCAACACTGCAGTGAAAACAGTAACAACAACAAAAACGGCTCTTTATTTTTAACCTTAATATGGGGATGTGGAGCCAAATGCTCAGTGATTCAGAGCGCTGCATACTCTTGAAGACTAGTGTTTGATCCCCAGCACCCATACAGCAACTAACAATCATCCAGTCCTAGAGGATGTAGTATCCCCTTCTGGCACCTTGGGGGTAATGCATGAATGTGATTTTTAAGGGAACACGCACACGTACACACACACACACACACAAATCAATAGTACTCATAGATAAATATAAATATATCTTTTTAAAACAGCAATTTATCTACCAGAGACCGCCTACAATGAACTAAAATAAAAACACAAAAAGAGAAGGGCAAAAGCAAATACTAAGCAAGTGCAGAACAGACAAAATTATCAGAACAGATAAAGAACAATTACAGAGGTAAAAAGCACAATTAAAAAAAAAAGCACAAATAATCACAAACTTTCAGACACCTATTAACAAACAGCTCACAACATTAGGCAGCAATTATAAACATTTACAGGGGCCGTGGTCAAAGCCCAACTCTGCAGAAGATCTCAACGGGTTTACTTCATAGTCAAAAGTGAATTTATAACCAGGCTCAGTGGCTAACACCAGTAAACCTGGTATTTGGGAGATGGTAGTAGGAAGATCAGAAACTCAGGGTTATCCTTGGTTGCACACTGAGTTCAAGACCAACCTGAGCCATAATACTTTGTTTCAAAATACAAAAACAAAACAACAATAACAAAAAGAGACACATTGAAAGACAGGGGGAACTGAATAAAGCAACCGATCACCTACTATCATGTATGATACAAAGCGTTCAAGCCCTCAAGATGTCTTTATGTGACTTTATATATACATGGAACATTTACAAAACAACAGAACAGACTTTGCCATGAAAGAAGATAACTTTTGAAAAGCTCATTCTTGGACCGCGCTTTGCCAAATTAGAAACAAAGAATAAAAAGGTGACCACACAGCCCTGAATACTTGGAACTCCCAGAGAGCATCAAAAAGGGAATGTAAGCTGAAATGAAATATACCTGGAAAGATCTAGAAAGGAAAAAGACGTACTAAAACCTTCGACGCCCAAGAAACGCCACAGAGGGCATTTATCAGCAGAAGGTCTGTCCTGACAAGTTGGGACATGTAAGCCCTGGGGGCCCTGTGTTCACAAGGGTCTCTGGGAAAGACATCTTGGGAATTTTTTTTATATACTCTTTCTGTAATTGTAAAAATAAGGTGTTTTTACAGTCCTTCAGTTATATAGCAACGCCTTCTCGCATCTGTCCCAAGCCTCTTAGTTTTAAATCCCACAAGACTCTGTCTTAGTCAGGGTTACTATTGCTGTGACGAAACACCATGGCCAAAAGCAAGTTGGGGAGGAACGGGTTTATTTGCCCATCTCTGAATGAAGTCGGGGCAGGAACTGGGAGGCAGGAGCCGATTCAGAGGCTATGGAGGGGTGCTCCTTACTGGCCCACTCCTCGTGGCTTCCTCAGCCTGCTTTCTTGTAGCACCCAGGATGACCCATACAGAGCTAGCACCATCTACAATGGTCTGGGCCCTCCCACATCAATCACTAACTAAGAAGATGCCTCACAGGCTTACCTGCTCTTGGCCAGATCTTCTGGAGGCATTTTCTCAATTGAGGTCCCCTACTCTCTGACAACTCCACAAGAGTCCAGTTGACATCAACTAGGTGGCACTGAGACACTCCTTTCAGCCTGAGTGTCGTCATACCCAAAAGCTGCCGTCCGCACAGAGTTCCTGGGAGGATGGCATTCCTGGGCAATGCATATTTCTCTGTAGAGGGCTGCTGACATGAAATACCCATGGCTGTCTACCGAATAGGACCATGCCTGGGCATCAAAGGACACTTATATTAAGTCTGAAAGGTTAAAAAAGCTTCTCTCATACGTGGGAGAAGACTGAATTCCTGTGGAAACCTCTCTGACAGATTTTGTTCCTGCCCAGAATTGATGGTAAGACTAGATTTTGTAACCAACTTGGAGCTTCTAGAACAGGTTTTAAAACTCTATCTTTATTTTATCCAAATTACGGGAGGGAAGGTTCTCTTGGAAGGCAAGGCTCTTCCAACATGCAAGCAGAAGAAATCTGACTGCTTTCACACTGTTGGCCGCCGAGGGCCTTGGAGGACAGTTGGAGGACCCTGGAAGACAGCTCCTAGCCTGGTTCTCCTGTCTCTGCAGCATCTCCAGGACCGTGGCTGACACTTCTCTGAAGACCTCATTGGAAAGCTGGGTCAATCTTTGGGGCTGCCTCCTCATGGAAAAGTGTCCAAAATATTTCTCCTTGGGAAAGAGGTGGTTCACAGTGCCATGCCTTTTGACAGAGCTGGGATGAGCCACTGACTTTCTCATGGCAGTACGGGCAGGAATGAACAAGCTGGAAGAGCCCCTCTCTTGTTTATAGGCACTCTCCCAGGACAGTCGGGACGACGTGAGAGGAAAGGAAATACAACGGAAGCAAGACAGACTCCATGGCATACAACTCAATTCCATGGAAATGAACTTTAAGGACCTGGACAAGCTCATGGTACACACACACTCCTGCAGTATTCAATCCAATGGTGAAACAGTGGAAGCCCCCAAATGCCAAATATCGGGGAATAAACGAACCAGAATGCAGCCTGAAGACTCTATCATCACAGGGATCCACCCACTAATTTCTACTGGGAGTCTGGGATGTGCCAGGAACTGTGCTGCATTCTCAGATACAGCTTGGAAGCAAGCAGCTGGTGACTGAGCACAATACAGGTACACACTCAAGGGAAACACAGGCGTGTATGTACAACAGAAGATGTGAGCCCCAACCCCACAGCGGCCCAGGTTGGTATCCTTATCCAGAGTGGTTGGGAACAGAAGTATGGAAGGTTTCAAATCTCTTCAGATGTCAGAATAAGGTAGAAGAGTGTGGTCTCCTGGAGATAGGATCCATGTCTGAACACAGAACTCTTTTATGCATCATGTAAATCTTATCATGAGCATGAGAGCGACATATACTATTCTCAATATTCTGCACATAAGAAAAGATTCCATGGTGTAAAACTTGGCAAGTAATGGTGTCATATGGGTAAGAGATCTATATTTTGAAGCATTTGGGATTTCCAGGTTAAGAATGCTCTCCTGGAGCTGGAGAGATGGCTCAGAGGTTAAGAGCACTGTCTGCACTTCCAGGGGTCCCGAGTTCAATTCCCAGCAACCACACAGTAGCTCACAAACATCTACCATGAGAACTGGTGCTCTCTTCTGGTGTGCAGGCATACATGTAGACAGAACATTTTATACATAATAAATCTTAAAGAAGAAGAAGAAGAAGAAGAAGAAGAAGAAGAAGAAGAAGAAGAAGAAGAAGAAGAAGAAGAAGAAGAAGAAGAAAGAACGCTCAACTGTTAGTGCTGATAATAATTCCAAACTAGAGACAACTCCTAGTATCTTATCTAGCTGCACTAGAATAAAGTGTGACCTATCCTTCCAACATGGGGGACACTGGCAACGGCGATGGCACTGTCTGCCAAGGGGCAGATGCCAACCAGAGATAATCTATCATGTGGGCTCCACAGGGACAATGCACAGAGTTACAGAGACTCCACCGCTATCTCAGGAATTGAAAATCCAAGACGCTCTCTTTGACAAACAGGCCAGACTTCTCCAGGGCTGACTTCTGTGGCAGCCTCTAAAGAGACTTCCAGAGGTTTATCGCCCGCCTTACCCTTCACACGCTTTGCTAATCCCTGCCGCTGCTTTTAGTCTCTTCCCCTCACACATGCAAGCCAACCTCTCTAGAGTGTGAATCTGAGTTGATTTTATTTATAAGTAAAATAAATAAAAGAAAAACCAACCCACTGCTGGGTATACCAGATGCCCCTCACAAGAACAGGGGTAAACAGAGCAAGCCAAACACAAAGCCAGCATGTCATACGGCTTCCCAGGTAAAATTCACCTTTGTAAACAAGTATTTTTAACTATAAACCAGACTGACTACAGCCCTGCTCCAAACTCATCATGCCTGGAATAAAGTCCAGCAGGTGTGTCTCAGCTGGCCCCTGTCCATCCTTTACTTAACACAGTAAAAGCAATCTGGCATAGATTCCATGAGAGTGGGAGGTAATGAGTGAAACAGGTATGAGGAAGTAGGATTCCAGAACCCCAGCAATACCTTACCACCGTCTACCTACATTCCTTCCTTCCCTCCTTGGCGTTGGGGAGTGAACCCAAGCAACTGTGTAAGGCAGGCAAGGGCCGCCACACCTCCAACACAGAACGCTCCACTTCTTAGTCTGGCACATGAATATGTTCACTTTATGATCATTTATTAGATGCACATGTGTAATTAGTGTACATATTTATTAGTACATTAGTATAGTAAAAATATCTGCATGGTTTATATAGGATGTACTCATAATGTATGTACATATATACATGTAAAAGTGTATCACAAGTATACATATTGATGCCATGATCAAATGTTAGGTTAACATTTCTATATATGTGATATTTCTATTAAGATTTTATATTAAAAACTAAACAAGGAACTAAAGGAAATATGAAAATTTATTTAGTTAGTTTGGTTTTTGTTTTGTTTTGTTTTGATACAGGGTCTCTCTATGTAGCCCTAGGTGTCCTGGAACTCACTCACTATGTAGACCAGGTTGGCCTTGAACTCACAGAGATCTACCAACCTCTGTCTCCCTGGGACTAGGATTTAAAGGCACACACTACTACATCCCAACTGAAAATTTAAAAAGTTATTTGACCACTTTTCTCTGCCCAAGGAGACACACATACACAGACAGACTGACAGACACACACACACAGACTATGCACTGAGTTCTTGTCTGAGGACTTGTTCCTGTAACCACCCCGACCCCTGCAGTTCCTCTATTGGACAAGGACACCTGAATGTGAGCATGCTTGGTTAGCTCTCTTTCAGCCCAGGAAAATGAGAGCTGCCCTGAGCACGGCTTCCTGTGCACCGACTGGCCTTCCACCACACTGCTGATGCCGTGTGCATGCGCCACCACGTACCGCATCTCAGCTGGGCTTCCGTTCCCTCCCACCCACAAAGACCCCTGGGAAGTCTCCAGTGGTCCTGCAGCCACGCTGGTGCACAGCTGGCCCTTCCCTTCTGAAGGATGCCTTCCAGCACCTGGTAACACCCCTTGCTTGGCTTGCTCCTCCTGGCCCCGGCTGCTCTTTCTGTTCTGTTTCCACCCTCGCTCCAGCTCTACAGGTATTAAAGCTGCCAGGTTTGACCTTCATTCTCCATTTTCTTATCTTCATAAGCTCCGTGGATTGCTCAGCCCACTGTGGCTATCACTCACATCTGTGTGCTGGCGACTCTCAAGTCTCTGTGTCTTGTCCCCGTGGTTCTCATGCTGCTATGAATACTACCTGCCCTCAACTGTGTGGCTCCTTCCAAAACTGACCCTGCACCTACCCAGCTCTCTCCCACCCTGCCAACTGTACAATTACCCTGTTGTTAGTTTTTCTTTAACAAAGGCCAAAGTGTCCTGGATCATTTTTCTTCTTTCATGTGCTGCACCCAGTGCCAGCAGATTCTGAGAGTTGATCCACAGTCTGACCATCTATCTCTTCCTCAACATACCCATCCAAACCTTACAACAACAAGACTGTCTCCTAACCAGCCTTCTGTCCGACACGCCTGCCAGCACCTGAGAATGGATTCTTCATGCAGCAGACAAAGTAGACTTTAAATATATAAATCAAGGGGTGCTGGGGAGATGGCTCAGGGGTTAAGAACAATTGTTCATCCAGAGGATCCAGGTTTGATTCCCAGCACCCACATAGTGGATTAGAACCTTCTATAAATCCAGTTCCAGGTAATCTGATGCCTTCTTCTTACCTCCAAGGACACTCACATGGTACTCATATGTCCATGCATGAAAAACATTCAATACATAACAATTATATATTATATATATGTGTGTGTAAATGTATATATACCAGGAACTGGAGAGATGGCTCAGTGGTTAAGAGCACTGGTTGCTCTTCTAGAGGACCTAGTGGTACCCACCTCACAACTGTTTGTAACTAGTCCCAGGAAGTCAGACACCCTCTTCTAGTCTGAGGGCACTGTACACATGTGATACACAGACAAACATGCTTGCGAAACACCCATACACATAAAATAAAAATAAAAAGATTTTTTAAAGTGTAACATATAAACCATATTGATTACTGTCCTGCTCCAAACTCTCCCTCACTATCCACACACTTGAAGTAAAGTCCAAACGGCACATCATAAGCTGCCCCACCCATCACCCATCGCCCTCCTCCTTACTATGCCTCACCCACCTCCCATCACTCTTCTCCATCTCTGCCCCATCCTCCTCCCGTCACCCTCCTCCTCACTCACTCTGCTCTAAGGCTGCAGTTTCTCCTGCCTCTCCCACCATCCCATGCTCATCTTTCATAGCACCTGAGATGAACACATTACCAGCCTTCTGCATGAGCACAAATGCCCTGACCCTGCCACAGCAAGCAGGGCTCTCTGTATCACCCCAGCCTCTGTTATCTCCTTCCCTGACTTTCTACCTTTTTTCCTTTGTCCCTGCCTTAACCACTGTGTTAGTTTACTTACCTGCTCCATGAGGTACTAAGCTCTGTGGGAACAGAAATGGATGCAGAGTCAGGGCATGGAGATTGGCTCCTGAAGATGCTCAAACATCTTGCAGAAAATACTGCAGTAATTGCATGTGACCAACACACACCCTCCTGTGTGTTTTATATTCCTGCACATTCCTGTACACTTTGCATAACCACTCAATTGCATATAATACCTGACATAGCATAAATAAAATATACATAGTTGTTATTGTTAGCGAATGACAAGGAAGAAGTCTGTACATATTTAGTATAAGTCTGATCTTTTTCTTTTTCTATTTCCCATCCATGATTCGTTGACTACCATGGTACAACTTGTGGATTGAGAGGACCACTGTGTCTGTGGATGGATGGAGAGGCTGGTGAGTGTCAGGAAGACCACAAGATATGACACAGTCGTATCAGAATTGGTTCTTCTGTTCATGGTTATGTGGGGCTAGTTGATTTAACCACATACCCTTGTCCTGGTGGCAGACACCATTGGTGAAGACAGGAGAGTCAGGTACCCGGGCCACGGAGGGGCAGGGGGCGGAGCTCCAGGACAGTAAGCTTCCTCTTGTGCTATTGTTGTGACTCCCAAGCCTCATGAGCCAATGATCAGACAAGGAGGAGCTGGTGGAGCCTGCAGAAGAAGCAAAGGAGAAAGCTGGACCTGGCGTATCCCCAGGGAACCTACAGAGAGCTGTCTCTGTCGCTCAACCCTGGACTAACAGAACCGCAGGGAACAACAGAAAAAGTGAATGGCCAGAGGAGAAGCCTCGGAACCATGGTGTTTATAGTGAGCACAGGAAGAATTTGGTGCATTCAAGTGTTTTCCATGAGATTATTTGCCGCTAACTCTGGCTTCCCAAATGAGATTATTTTTCCAGAGCCAGATTCCTAAATTTTAGTAGTCATAGCAAAAGCTATAGTCAGAATGATAGCGTTTATCACACCCAGGACCCATGGCACCAAATCCTACAGGACCACACACAGCGAACATACCCCAAGTCTGAAGAGTCAAATCTCTGGAATGGGCATGAAGAATGTGTCACCTCTGGCCTTCTCTAACAAGGTTTTTATTAGTAAGCTGCATATTACTTGATGGTCTTACTAATCAGCTCAGACTGGTCTAAAACTCATGACCCTCCTGTCTCAGCTTCCGCTGTGATGAGACTATAGGCATGTGTCACCACGTCAGGATCTCTGTTCTTTTTTTTCCTTCTATACATGGGAGGCGGGCGGGATTGTGTTAGTTTTGATTCAAACCTGAAGAACTCTTGATTTTCTCTGGTTATTTTCCAATAATGGTTAGGAAAAAATTTGTGCATGTGGGGTGTGGGGGGGTTTCTTTCTCTTTCTTTTCTTTCTTTCTTTGTGTGTATAGAAGGGGAAGAAAGGAAAGGAGAAAGGGAGGGATGGAAGGAAAGTGTAAGAACGTATGTATGTGAATGTGGTGTGACACACACACAAGTATGTGCGGGTATGAGTATCTGTAAACTCACAGAGGCCAGGGAAAGCTACTGGGTACCCTGATCTATCACTCTCCTCCTTATTCCTTTAGGTAGAGTGAATCAGTGAGGCTGGGGATAGCGAGGCTGGCTTCTCTCTGTGCTGTGAACAGTGCTGGGATCAGAGGAACATACATGGGTTCTCCCAGCTTTCCTTCTCTAAATCAGTCCTCACGCTTACACAGTGAGCACTCTTGCCACGGAGCCGTCTCTCCAGCCAGGATGAACTTCTACAATGCTCTTCTGTCCCAAAGATGAAGATGGCTGTTTTGCAGTGTGGGACAAGGCACATAAAAGCATTACACACGTCTCCTCTGTACTTCCAAACAACTGGGAGGCTTACAAATCAATTCACTGGGGAGCGGGTAGGCAGGCACATTTTCTAGAAAGGCCCTATGCTTTTACCTGCCTCTCCCTTTCTAGCAGTGGGTTTACATGGTCCACTCCTAATCACACGTGGCTCAATAGGAGACTCCTACAACATGCATCAGATGGCCCAGATTTTTTAAAAACTGTATTCTTTCCCCATTTCTTGATGTGGGCAATTGGCTGGGGGAATAGAGAGCTGCTGTCTTCACACTGGGAGCCGGGGGTCCTTGCCCTCCTTCCTAGGTGCTCAAAGGAGCATCATCAATTCCTTTAAAAACCAAACTACTCGGTGTGTGTGCGTGTGTGTGTGCGCGCGCGCATGCATACGTTCATGAGAGAGAGGGAGAGTGCATGTGTGTATGTGTGTGTGTGAATCTGTACGCTAACCACTCTGCTTCCCAGTGTGGAGGTCAGAGGAAATTTTGTAGGAACAGGTTCCAAGGATCAAACTCAAGTCGCTAAACATGGCGGCAGGCATCCTTACAACAGAGCCATCTCACTGGCTCAGAACATCTCAACTCTTAAAGCGACCTCCACATGCACGCCCCTCCTGAGCAGAGGCACACACCTCTCATGGAGCTGCTGGCTGACCAGGGAGGGATGCTGTTCCGCTTCTGATAGAACAGGATGTAAGCTCCCCTGGTGTTGACCTCATCCTCCCGCAGGGGCTCCACCGTGCTGTCGTCATAGCTGTACCACTGGCCATCCAGGGAGTTCCGGCAATAGGCTGCAAAGGTTCGAATCCCACGTTCAATGCTAAGAGCCCAGGCAGGAAGATGCTCCCTGCTGGCAGGGCTCAAAAACGGACATGCTTAAAGTAGGATGGAAAAAATGCCCATTTTTAGCTAGAATTGACTTCTGTGACACCAGAAAATGACAGCAGTTTCCCGACTAATGGGATCTTACCCAGGAGTGCTCACTGAAAAGTGAGTGCTTGCACTTCGGTGTCATCTGGCACAGTCTCCCCTAACACAGGGCCCCATGTTACAAGGCCAGACAGTAACGCCACCCACCGCTCACCCCATTATTCTGAGACACGCCAAAGGGCACATCTCTAAATGCTATAGAAGACAGAATGAGACTCCTAGATGGGACTCTGGTACGCCTTTTCGTACTTAACGACTGGAGTCCAACATTTACAGAAAGATAAACACCAGCTCAACTGCCTCTAACCGGCTATGAACACCCTGCACCTGGCCCTCCACGCTCAGTGCACACCACTGGGTCTGAAGTTGGCCAACATTCCGTGATTGGCCAGACCAGCAAATGCCCCAGGCCCTACAGAATGCATGTGGCTACATCTATGTCTTACTATTCTTGTTGCTACCTTTAAAATGTAATTTAAGAAAAGAAAGAAACACACCTTTTAAGATTATGGAGTACACTAGCCCAGGCGCTGGGCTGGACAGGTCCCATGGACCCTAGCTTGCTGATATTTGCCCTCAACCCAGCTCAACACCCAAGAGTTCACCTTTATTCTTCTTTTCACTCTTGCCACACCCCATCCAAAAGCCTTTCTCACAAACAGGACTCTCAAAATGTCTAGAACACATTGTCAGTGCCCAGCGTGAACGCTCACTGGGGGCTCAGAACCAGCCTCTGACTGCAGTTCTTGCTTGTCCTGTTAACTCTTTTCCTGCCAGTCTCTATAGAATGGCCATTTTGAAATGTGCACTGGGTGATGTTTTTACTCCTCTGCTTAAGACCTGGAGCTGGCCACTGACACAGTGAAATGGTTCCTAAGACTCTTGGACTCGCCAAAGCGTCTTTGTCTGTGCTGACAGCCTGTGTGATGCCTGCGGCCTCTCAGCTGCTTCAGGGTGGGGTCAGTCATTAGGAGGGCCGAGGAAGCACCCACAGACTGGGACTTTGGGGCAATGCGAGCAGGATAAGTCAAAGACCAGATTTCGAACCAAACACAGAGATGTAGCATCGTGGAAATGAAGGGACCTTTCAATTAGTAATGATCTTTTATCAATTGGTACATGGTGGGAGGGGCAGGGGGATATCAGGAAACTCCAGATCACAGACTTAAACGTGGAACTCTAGAACCTCAAAAGCAATGGGAGACCACGCAGGAAAAACACTTTATAGTCTTATAATGAAGGGGCTTTCCAGCCACACCTCGAAATCCAGAAGTCATAAACCGGAACAATAAACCTTTTGGCTACCCGAAATAACAAGATGTAAGCCTTTGCACAACAAGTGACCTCAGGCACCATCTGGACAGATGCTCCGGAGAGACTGCTAACAACAGCCCTGTGGGAAACGGTCAAGGGCAGAACAGGACATTCATGGACTAGGCACACAGGGCTCTTCAGCATGGACGAGGCTAGGGATGAGATGCCATTCCCTCATTAGACTGATGAAACTCCAAAGCCCCTCCCCCCCATCACCTACCAGCACAGGCTGTGGCAAGCTCTCCCACAGGAACACTCTTACTAGTTGTGGGAGAGCAAAGTCCTGCAGCCCCTTCTACAGGGCTATTTTACAGCCTTTGTCAAAATGCAGAACCAGGGATGGGGTTCTTGTTCAACAGCAGGGTTCTTGCTCAACATGCCTGAAGCCCTGATTTTGATGTGTGCATGTGCACACTCACTCATGCTCACACACACACAACAACACATGCTAGCCATTTCCATTCTGAAATCTCACCCCATGGAAAGCTTGTCATGTTGCAATACTGCAAAGTAAAAGAATGAGGGGTATGCGTCCTAATCCTTCACGTGCCAAGAAGGAAACCTCTAAGACAGATCACGAAGTGAAAAAGCTCCAGCTACAAATTTATATACACACTATTCAACTTGTGTGTCTAAAAATGAGTGAGAGGGGCCAGATACAGTGGCGCACGCCTTTAATCCCAGCAGTTGGGGAGGCAGAGACAGGCGGATCTCTGTGAGTTTGAGGCTAGCCTGGTCTACAAAGCAAGTCCAGGACAGACAGGGCTACACAGAGAGACCCTGTCTTGAAAACAAAACAAAACAAAACAAAACAATTGAGTGAGAGGGTAAAGCTTAAGGGCCTCTTTATTTTTTAACTTTCTCTTGGTTCTTTGTGAGTTTCACTCATGCACCCCAATCCCTCTCCTCTCCCCTTCTGCTCATACCTGCTCTCCACTCTTGCAACCTCACTCCCTACCCGTGGAGGAAACAAAAATGTCACCGTGGAAGCTGTAGTGTGTCACTGTGTGTTTACGTCGTAAGTTTTTAAAGTTAAAAAAAATTATTAAGAATAAACACAGGGAAGTTTCCAGAATTGAAGGGCAAGCACGGTGCTTCCCTGTGCTTTCACACACAGAGGGGTCAGTGTGTGGAATTCCAGGGCACTCATGATAAAGGACCTGAAAGCTTCCAGAGAGAAAACCAGATCTCAGACAGAGGAACGGAAACTGGCTGCCCCATCTCCAAAGCAAAAGCGTCTGCTTCACCCCCACTCTCCTCAAGCATGGCTGTCTATGCTGACTATGGGACAGTGTCCATCGACCTAGAAGTCCATGTCGAGCCAGGCTTCTGGTCAAGGGTGGCAGCAAAGGCCTTTAAAGACATGCAGTGACTCAAGCGTCACACTTGCATTGCCCTCTCTCAGGAAGCTACTAGAAGGTGCACTCCCATAAATGAAGAAGTCTGTGATGATGGTCTGTGGTCTGTATGGAGAGCCTACTGCCACTTTACAGAACCAGCAGAATCCCTGTGTTATAAACGTTTGTTCTCGGAGGCACAAATAAGTGTTGCTCTACCCCTCACCAAAGAAATGCCTCTTGGCAAGAGACAGTGACCAGGAGAGAAAACCGCAGTTGATCAAGTTACAGAGAGCAAGTGTCCATGAGGCACCCAGACCCAACTAACACACCCACAACATAACAAGCCTGTACCTAAGGTTTGCAATGCAGAGCGAGATGGGGTGGGAATTGCTATCCCCACGAAGCGCCCACCACATGGCTGCCTAAACTAGAGCCGAACAAGGACAACACCAACGGAATGCTAACATGGACACAGTAAGTCCACAGGGTCTGGACCCTATACAGAGAACTACAAGCAAATAAGGAAGAAACAGTCTTTCCCAGGGAAGACCTCCCCCTCCCCAGCTGGTTATCTAACACGTGGTCAGGCCTGAGGCCATACACATACATAACATTACACAGACTGAGCAGGTTGTAGTACATGCTTAGGAATATATGTGTGTATACACATACACAATGAAAGAAAAAGGGGCTGTGAATTTGAGAGAGAAGGTGGGAGGCGGGTAATGAGAGGGGTTGGAGAGACGAAAAGGAAGGGGCAAATGATATAATAATATTTCAATTTCAAAAAAGTAAATATTGTTTTTAAAATCTCATGTAAATAAAGCAGGAAAGATGCTTCCCGCAAGGCGTATGCACACAGGTTTCAAGGGATTTGTGCTCCGCTATTTTTACCCCAGAGAAAACAGTGGGGGTCTGACTAGACAGGGTCCTCCAGGCTGAAACTGGCAGTAGCCCTTACCTGGTGCAGGACAGCTATCAAGAACGGCTGGGAGGCCCAGCAGAGCGGCGCAAGGGTGACCTGGTGCCCGCTAAGCGTCCACGGCATCAGCCAAGCCCCATCCCTCAGCCTCGCTCTGTTCACTCACAGGTCCCTGTTTCTCTCTGAGGGCACTGTCCTAGCAGCGTGCCATCAGACCACATCCCAAGCCCCACACTGAGGCTCCCAGGGACCAGCCTCCACAGCTGTGTGCCCACCTGACACGGAACCGCTGCTGCCAACAGCTCTCCTGCAGGCTTCTGTGATCAGCAAGATGGATCGGCACTGGTCAAGAAGTGGTCAGCCCTGCTATCTCTAAGAATACTTATAGCCACTGAGAGTTCCTCGGCATTTTCTTTCTCTCTCTTTGTCCACTGCTTCCAAATTACCCAGATGAACAGAAATTAAAAGCACCCCACAGAATAAAGGGACGCCAAACATGGTAAGACTCTCATAAATGAAGACAAACAGTACATCTTGCTTCTGGCCCTTACCCTCACACATCACATCTTGGCTCTGGCCCTTATATTTGATGTGCCTGGAAATATAAGTAGTCACCAACATCATAGTGCAATTATCTGTGCAAGTCAACAGCAGCTTCCCGGAAGACTTAGGCACTGTCTCTTTTTTTCCCTGTGTGCAGTGGGTGTCAAACCAACCACAGTGAATGGGGAGAGCGCTGGCCTTCAAGAAGCACCAATTCTGGAAACACCTTGTGGCTCTGGCTACAGCCGAGTCGCCCGGCAATGGCTGCCGCACACGGAGAGGCAAGGCTCACCTGTGTAATGCCCACCTTGCAGACTGCCATGGTGGTTGCAGACGGCATACAAGTCGTAGAGGAAGTCCAGCGGGTAGCTGGTGGGAAGGCAGATGGGCTGCTTCCAGGAAGCCCAGGGGCCAGGCCCTGCCTTGGAGTTGGTGCTCCTTCGTGCTACATGGGGAGCCATGTTGAGTCCGGACAGTGGGAACCTCACCAGCGTGGAGAGCTTGTTCCTTCGCTCCCCGACCTGACAGAAGCGCTTCAGGTGAATAATCAGGATGTCGGGCAGGGTCCATAGGCTCAGCTTCACCACGCCCTGCTGGAGGACCTGGCAGTGAGGGCATTTCCAGGCATCATCCTGGGCCAGCTGGAAGGGAAGCCATGAAGACCGTGAGACCACCACCGTGCACACAGGCAGCCAGCCAGCCCCCTCCCAGCCAGGGGCGGGACCTGCTCCTCCTTGGTGTAAGACTGAAAACATTCATCCAGGGTACAGCTGGGCTGCTGGTGTGCCTGCTGCTGTCGCCACACGCTGTCTGCATCCTGGACCCGTTCCTCCTGGAGGCTCCCAAACAGGCTGGATGGAAGGAGAGGGCACAGCGCTCAGAGCTCTCCTTCCCAGAAGGACCTACCTGTCTCCATACAGAAAACCTGGGCAAGGCACTGGCCAGGCAGGACTACACTTCTGTGGGTTCCTATAACCTCCCGCACCTCTGATTTTGCACTCATGCTTACGGAATCACCTGCCTTACCCACCAGCTCCTCAAAAATTCAAGTCCTAGGCTTACCCAGCTTTGCACCAGCCTTAGTAGCTGGCAAGAGATGAGTAAGTCCTCGATGGACTGAAACGTGTCCTCTTACAAAGTCTAGCTGATGGGCTGAGGAGGTATGAGAGCCAAGCAGAGTGATGAGAGCCTAAACGCCAGCCTAGGTTCAAACTCCAGCTCTGTACGCATGAGCTACACAACCTTTGCACTGCCTAACCTCTGTGCATCTTAGTTTCAACCTCTGGACAACGGCAGTGATAATCTCATAGTCCTCCCAAATAGGGACTGACGAAGATGAAACCAATAGCCCATGGGAAATAAGTGCTCCAAGCAGAGAATGGTCCAGGCTGAGGGTTACATGAGCACTGACTACTCCTAATGCCCCCAATGACCCCCGTCATGATTGCCATGCCCATGGTGGCTGTTTACAAAGACCATGTTCTCTCAGAGGAATGAGGCCCATTATATTGAGGTATGTGTGTGCAGGATCTTATATTCTAACTAAGGGAAACTCCAACTGGGCCTGGGAAAGGTTTGTGGGTAGAGACACGTCCCAGCCAAGTTCTGCAGGAGTAAATTTCCATTAACTCACCGATCTGCAACAGAGCTATCCCATTCCACAGCCAGCTTGACATGGGGAGGGCCTCCCGGTCTCCTGAGGTGCAAAGCCCTGAGGAGAGAATGAGGAGACCTATCAGAAAACAGCTTCCTTCCCACACCTCTCAGGGCTCAGCAGCCGGACCTGCCCCTCCTCCCCAGCGGAACACCCCGAAATGACTTCAAACTACACTGAAGGTTCTTAAGTCTGCTGAAGGCCTTGCTCTGCCTACCTCTCAATGCCCTCTACTGACACTCTCAGGAGCGGGAGCTCTAGGCCTGCTAGCTGTTCCACTGAAGGCCCCGAGGCCCCTTCCATGTCTACAGGGCAGTTACTTATTGCCATGGTCTGAACATGAAATGTCTCCCACAGACTCTTAACACCAGCTAGTGCCATTATCTTTAAAAGGGAAGCTTAGCTGGAGTAAGTCACTGGGTGAACCTTATCTCTAACTACTTCCTGTATCTCTCTGTTTCCTGGTAAACATGAGGTAAAGAAGCTCCTCTGTATGTGATGTTCTGCCTCACCACTGGCCCCAGAACAACAGGGCTGGCCACCACGTTCTGAAACTATGAACAGAATGAATCTTCCCTTCCCATCAGGTACTTAGTCACAGCACCACTAAGCCAGACAAACACCCAAATGAGCACCTCACACAAAAAGCCAGCACTGATGAAGGCCCAGGGGAACTGACATCCCTGCCTGGAACAATGCAGAAGGAGCCCACTGCAGGCCCCAAAGTCTTTCAAACCCCACAGTCTGCAGAAAAGGTCAGTGAGCAGAACTACAGCTACTCCCAACTTCCGGGGCTCCACTCATCTCAGAAAAAACAGGAGGCATGGAGGAAGGAAGTGGAGGGTAGGATGGTATACCCTGAATCAAGGCGAGCAGACATAGTGGTGGCCAAGCTTACACCAAGATACTGTTCAGGACTTGTGACAAGATTGTCACCAAGACATTCAAGATTGTGGACTCACAGAGGACACAAAATGCCATGAAATCGCGCACGCTTGTTAAGAGTGCACATACTAAGAACAGCTTCCATCCCGTATTTTCAATATATTAAGCATTACTTCGCCCTACTACTCTCATGTATTTAGGCGCTTCCTCTTAACTTCCTGTCATGGACTGGTAACAACTGACTATAGGCTGGTCCCAGCCTATGGAGCACATGTTGAAGAACGTCGTAATTGTCACCTCCAACACGAATGCCACAGGGAGCCTTCCTCCCCAGTAACTCCTTTTCCTGTCATATCAAAGCAGGCCCTGGCTAACAGGGCTCCTCTCTCCCTCACTTATCAGCTAAGGAAGGCGTATCAATTGGGTATTCTGGAGAGCCCTTTCTGGTCCGCTTCTACACTCTAAACCCAGCAGCTCAAACTGACCAAGCCAGGGGACTAGAGAACCTCACTGAGGATTGTGCTCTATGGGAATATCAACAAATGTATCAAGTTACTAATGCAGAGATTAAAACCACCGGTGGACACCGCGCCAGCCCTGAAGAAGTCCACACAAGGCTGCACCGTGACATGTGAAGGGACATGTGGGGCATCATGAATTCGGAGGCACGGGCTCCTCAGCCACAGCGGCTTCTATCACCCAGCCGTGGTCCACAGCCTCTTACAGTTTAGGCCCAGTGATGCAGTCACAGCATCCTCCTCCACCTCAGAGGGCCACTCATCCTAACTGGGTCTGTCAGCATGACCTAACCACGTGACCTAACCACATGACGGGTGCATCAGTTAGACCAATCTGAATGCAAACTTGGGCTTCTCTGTTCACCAGCTGGCTAAGTCTGAGCAAGTTAATCTCTGGTAATATCATTGCTCCCTCGTCTTTGAAGTGGCCATTCTTGGACATAGGGGGAAAAAAAAGGAGTAAAATGTGCCTAAGGACCCAACAAGGTAGCTGGTTCTTGAGAGGATGTGATAAAGAATGGCTGGTATTGTCAGTAGCTCGATTGTTACGTCGTCTTCTTTGGTAAGACTAGCTCAGTAAGCACGAGCCACCTCTCCCCTTACCTGTCAACTGCCCAGTGACACAGGGGCCGGCTGTCCTGTGGAGATAAGTAGCTGCAGGCCAAGGAGAGCCCAACAACCCGGATGGAGAACAGAGTCCCCAGGTCCTGCCGTGACAAAAGCAGAGACAACTGTTTATCACATAAGTCCCTGTGCTGAGAACTGAGTCTGCGACAAAGAAGTCAAGTGCAAGCACTTTTCTCCATAGTTTTCTGAACACTCTCTCAATCACCTGTATTTAAAATGTCGAGATACTAAGGCTCTGTTGTTTAGGTTTTTTTTGATACAGTGATCTAATGCCATGCATGATCTATTGAACACAACCACTCACACAATGAACACTGCACCCTTAAACGCAAGTGCTTAACTGGAGCAGATACTCATATAACACATGGAAAGAAAAAGTGATTTTTAATTAATTATTGGTAAGTAGTTAAACCTTCTCTATGGACATGCTCATCACCACCATGAGACAGTTGTGTAAAACAAGATCAAAAGCATGCTTCTCCACACACACACACAGGTAACAAAAGCACATCAGACAGTTGCTACCATCTGTAAATATGAAATGTGAACCAATGAACCAAGACGACAATCAGCTGCCATTTAAACCAGAACAACTATGTTGCTATCTGTATCCTACTTTCAAAAAGGGAAGACGAGTAAGTGTTGGCGAGGGTGTGAAGAAGTTGGAACCCATGTGGTTGGGGGCCAAAAATGTGAAACAGTGCTTGGAGATCGACTTGGAGTTTCTCACAAGGTTGTACCTACAGCCACCGTGAGCTGGGGGGGGACTTCAGGAGATGCACTCGTGGTTACAACAACATTGCTCTCTATAGTCAAACACTGGGAACGACCCACTTACTGGTAACAGACAGATGGGTAAATGGAAACGCAGCGGGTACGCATAGCTGATTTCACCCAGGTTTAAAAACGAAGAAGTGGAATACAGACACAGTTCACTGGCAGAGCACACTCTAAGCAGGCTCTGGGCCTGACCCCAGAATCATGCACACGCAGATGATAAGAGAACAGTAGAAACAGACCACGGGTAGCAAGCCATCATCCTGATCTACATCTGAGCTTGGGAGAGCTTCATCACATGCCAGGCCTCACACTGAGCTGAGGAGTGGAGGGAAATCTGGCACATGCTAGAGGTATAAGGAGCTAGTGGGGAGGGGATGGGGGTTCTGTTATTCTGTTAAATGGGTATGGAGTTTTTGTAGGAGGACCGTTTCTAAAAATTGAGAGTACAGCAGTAATAGTTACGCAGTATTGCAAAGGCAATTAATGTATACTTATGAATGGTTCAGTTACATTTTTTTGCCAAAAAAATAAATCAATGCAATCTGCATTCAAATAAAGAAATTCAGTTTTTTAAACTGTCACTCAAAAACTTGGCTACAATCAAAAACGTAATACTGAAATTTCCTTTTAAATTAAAGCTGACAGCAGACATCTTTACTTACGATTGGGGGTGGGATGTATGTCAGATTCTGCCTGGCAGGAAAGAACTCTAATTCCAGGAAAGAGTATTGGCTAGAGCTTTGGAAGACCGAAACGTCCAAAACACACTGAGACAATTATGAGGGGCCTCCTGTGGCTGCGGTAGTCGCCACGTGCAAGGATCAGGCAGCGCAGGGGATAAGCCGGAGCTCTGTTCTGATGTCATTTAATTGTCTACCTATGTTTCTGTGGAGCACTTGGTCCATATGGCAGCCTATTAGGAGACAGGGTCTTGTGAGAGGCCCTCGGGTTATTGGAGTTTCTTCAAAAGGAACTCCAAAAGCCTAGTTCCCCAATCCCCCATTCCCTCCCACCCCACTGCTCTTGAGATGGGATGGTTTTGTTCCATGTAAGCTCTGACACAGCACGCCGGCTCCTGTCGTTCTCATAGGACCTGAATCCGTGTGAGTGCCGCTGTGTATCTGAACCCCCAACACACGGAGGTCCGTAAGTCTTTCTTCTTCATGAACCGGTTTATGTGGGTTTTAAGTGCAGTACTGTGACACCGACCAGCACAAGCGTGGGGATCAGTTCAACACCTCAACAACCCTTGCACAGGGGTCGCTTAAGACCATCTACACCTCAGACATTTACATCATGAATCATAACAGTGGCCACGAAAATGATTTTATGGTTGGGGTCACCACACCATATGGAACTGTAGTAAAGGGTTGTAGCCCTAGGATGGCTAAGAACCATGGGTCTAGACAGCGAAGCTCTGGGAATTTCCCAGCTCCCAAACTATTATCAAAAGAAAGAAAAACCCTCATGTATCCACCGATGACAAAGGTACAGTGTGTGGCTCATCTATGGTTTTGAGAAGACCAAATTAATGGCTGGAATTCTGCTACCCTCAGGGGCTTTGATTCAGTTGGCCATGAAGGGTGTATGTATTCTAAGAATGTTAATTTCAATCTGGGAGAAATGTTTCCTTTGTCGGTGCTAACAGACTGGCTTTGCTGTTTGCAGAGGGAGGCCATTCATTAACCAGACCCCAAGATCTATAGGGAGGCAGGCAACCCTGCATAGTGCAAGTTTATACGGTGACCATGACAGAAAAGCTTCTTCAGTGATGTCTTTTTCTTCCCATAATTCATGCAAATTAATTCTCTCTAGCAGACGGCTCGTTTCTGTAAGAAACACTTTCTGGTCCTCTATTCTAGGCTAAACAGATTCATTTCGGGGCCTTTAATGTATGTTCACTAGGCTGAATATATTCAGTTCAGTTTTAAGAACTCTGAGTATATTCTCTTCAAAATCATTGCCACATGGAGCCAATCTTTAATATACAGTATGCAAAGCAGCGAGGCTGGGGGCTGGAGAGCTGGCGAGTGATTGACAGCACTGGCTGTCCTTGCAGAGGATCCAGACTCAGTTCCCAGCACCTACATGGGACAGCTCGTCACTATATGGAACTCCAGGAGTTCCAGGGGATCAGACTCTCTCTTCTGGTCTTCCCAGGAAGTGCGCACCTGAGGTATACACACAGGTAAAGAGGCGTGCATGCACACACGCACGCACGCACGCACAAGCACGCACACACCCAAGCACACACACACATGTATAGTATGGGGTAGGTAGGAGGGCATCCCGAGAACACTGCAATGGTTCTGAGCACACCGTGTGGAGATCACAGCCTACCCAACTGAAACCTTACCAACAAGGCAGGGGAAGCATCCATGGGTGGCTGAGGCTTCCTGCATTTGAATTCTGCTAGCCTCGTTGGCGGCTTGATTAGTTCTTAACATTGAAAGACTATAACGACCCAGAAGCAGAGGTATATGCCTATGACAGGGTAGAGAGCAGGGACAGCCGGGGAAGGAAGAGGCAGCTGAAATAAATACCCACATGAAAGCAGCTCCCTCTCCTTTCAACAGTCCATAGCACACGGTCTGGGGGACAGCCACTGCTGTCACTACATAGCCTGACCTACTTGTGGAGAAACTCACTTCTAATTCAGGCTCTGCAGTACGGCGAACATATCCCTTAGACATAAAGGTCTGGACAACTACAGTGAAGGTCTTTAACAAGTTGCCTTTTGGTATGAACCCTAAATTAAATGGATAGAGATGTCGAAATAAATAGGCATTGTGAGAGATCAGCTATGAAACAGTCTGGTATCACCTCACTGAAAGGCTCTTGTTAAACAGTTTCTGAAACCAGAGTCTTAGACTACGGACACAACCCTTCCCCTCCAGTGCGGTTTCTGACACAGGTTTTATGGTTGCTGGAATTTGATGGGTTTCAAACTTCTTTAAAAGTTTTTGGGAAGACAAGAAAGTAATTTTTTCCTTGAGTTTTTCAACTCAGCTTCTCAAAACAAAATTATTTTATTATGTGGATTTTCACTCATGGACAATAGCATCAGCCATCAATTTTCGACAGAAGTTACATCTCCAGGGCTGGCAAGAAGGCTCAACAGGCAAAGGGACTTGTCTCCAAGACTGATGACTTGAGTTCCATACCTTCCAGACTCTAGATTTGTAAGCTACAACTTACTATGTGTCTGCCCCTAGTGACAACTATGGAAAGCCATAGAAGCACAAAGTTGAGAGTAATATCCCAAATGTTTTACTTCAGTGTTCCTTGTGTAAAGTGTCTCTCCTAATGTCAGAGCTAAAAACAACACAGCCCAAAATATGGTAACTTCTTGCCTTTAAATTCCATGCATGCATGCATGTTCACGCATACACACACACACACAGAAGCACCCATGCATGTGAATGCACAAACCGACCTGTGCAGGGACCTCGCTCCTCATGAGGCACCGAACCTTGCTGAGAATACACTGTCGGAGCTGCGCCCAGGAGATGGTTCTGTCTTCTCGAATCAGGAACGGCGGCCCAAACCTGAAAATCCAAAGAAATAAGTTCTTTCCACAGAGCAAATGCCGAGAGTCATGGATGTTTGCTTCCCTCTGGTTCCTCTCCAGGGATTAGTGAATAGTTAAGAGCCAAGAACATGGAGCTGCCAGTTGCTTCTACAGGCTACACACACAAGCCGCAGTGCAGATGGTGCCAAGGACCAGGCTCCCACAGCAGAGGTCAGAGGAAGGGGCTGTGGGAACCAGAGCAAGGCCTGGATGACACACTGTCCGTGTCCCATCTCAGGGATGCTCTCATTACTGCCAAGGTTTCCTCATCTCAAACCGCTGAACGCCCAGCAGTGGGCTTGTCAGTGAGCACGGGATAAACCTAGGGGCCCCAGCGCTGCCACAGGCACTGTGGCCAAGAGCAGATCTGACTGCGTAATAAGCTGTTGAACCGATGTTGGCAAAGCTGAGCACAAATACGAAGGGACCTGTCTGGATGCGGAAGGGCACTGCATGGCCACTGAGTGGACAGCTCAGCTCATCAACCTAGTTCTGCGGGGTGGAGCGTTCAGGGTTGCTTCCATTGTGTTGTTATTCCAACAATGCTGCTATGGCAGCAACTACACATACTCTTGGACACGGACCGACCCTCCACCACACGTGAGCAATTGCTCTCCTAGGGTAGAGGTTCTACAAACAGAAAGGCAAAGGCAATGCTACTTAACTTACCTCCAAAATGCCCTACAGAAAGCCACGCCGGTTCACCAGCAAAGCAAGTGTCTTTATTCAGGTTCCCCGCTAAAGAGTTGTTTTTGTTTGTTTGATCATCTTGACCAATAATTTCCTTTATTCTTGCTCAGAACAAGTAGTGTAGATTTCCTTAGCATTCTGAAGAACTAGAACAGAACCTCGCTACTGCAGTCAGAATTCTGTCACAGCCAGCGACTGAATCTTTTACCCTATGCTTATACTTCTGTGAGCTTACTAGGAGACGCTTTCTCTCTTTTGAAAGCGAGCTAGGTTTCCTAAGAATGATGTGAATCCTTCACTTTCCCAAGGCATACACCCTCTCCCTCATTTTTTTCTTGGCCTTTGAGTTTTTACATTTGGTTTCGGTTTAAAATGTTAACTTTTTTTGAAACATAAGCCTCCTCCACAGTGGCTCCCTGTTTTATGCGTTCTAAAAATAGCCTCTTCTACTCAAAGACATAAAAATTCTAGTCTCTGTTGGTGTTCTGTTTCGTCTGCTTTGTTGAGACGGAGACTCACTCAAGGGGGTGCCAGCACACTCACCTACACTGCTTTTTCAGGTAGCTGTTCACGGTAAATTTTCTGTGGTTAATTAATTTGGAATTTTTATGTAAACATTCAGAGTGATTTAAAATAATAAAAAAAAAAGAGCAAGTTGCTCAGCCTTAATTGTTGGATGACACATCCATCCCTAGGACTACGAAATGTCATTTTATCATATAGTAAATACCCAAAGATAACTTGGCCTATTTGGCTCTGCTGATTGTTTCCATATTCTTTTACCCATGTCATAACATTTTAACAATTAAGTTTTTATTGAGCTGTATATCACACTACGCACCTATGATTCTAGGGGTCAAGTTGGAGACTGAGGCAGAAGGATCGTGACTTTGAGGCCAGCCTGAGCAACACAGGGAGTTCAAGGCTAGCCTGGGTACAGAGTAAAACCCTATCTCAAAAAACCAAAGTCAGCGTCAGCAGCAGCAGCAGCAGCAGCAGCGTGGCTATCGCCCTCTCTCATCCTCCTTTCCCTCCTCTCCCAGTACTTTCTGGTTACTCCCACCACACCTTATGTTCCCAGGTAAATCTTAGAACTTTTTTTTCCAACCTGAGCACATTGCGTAGGACTTCTACTGTGTTTATATCATGCAGGAGGTCGATTTGGGGCCCTGTATGTGCGAAGCACATGCTACAGTACTGAGCCACACCAGAATTCTCTCAATGTCTTTTAAGATTTGTTTTATTTTGTGGGTATGAATATTTTACCTGGATGCATGTATGTGAGGCATGTGCATGCCTAGTGTCTGCCAGAAAGAATGTCGGATCCCCTGGAGTGGAGTTAGGAAAGGTGGTCAGACACCACGGGATGTTAGCAACCTAACCAGGTGCTCTGCAAGAGCCCCAAGTGCTCTTAACCACTGAGCCATCTCTCCAGCCTCAGAATTCCTTAAATACTTTATCTGCATTTTAGTTGGCACATAATAAATACATACATACATACATATATATATGGGATGCAATGCAATGTTTCAATGCATGTATACATTGTAGAATAATCAAATCTGAAGGCTACATCGCCCCACACAGTTACAATTTCCTTTAAGACATTTAATCTGACTATATCAGAAAGCTGTCTGTTTTTTAGTATTTATAACATAACCAACTGGCTTCCTGGACCCTTCAATTAGTTTGAATCACTTTCCAGTCATGTCTTCTGGACAGACTGTCAAACTGCAAACAGTGATGTTTTTTATTTCCTTTACTTCCATCACCTTGTTTAAAATTTTTTTTAAATTTTTATTTATTTTTTTTTCCAGAGCTGAGGACCAATTTAGCTCTACTACTGAGCTAAATCCCCAACCTTCCATCACCTTTTAATTTCTCCCTAGTGATGGCTCTACTATGTGGCCCACGCTGACCTGTAACTTGCTATATACATAGCAGAGGCTGGCCTCACAATCCTCCTGCCTCAGCCTCCCAACTAACTGGGATTACAGGTGGGTACGGCTATGCCTCACTTTCCTCTTGTAGCCGGTTTTCTGCTCTGGGCAGCTGCTGCTAGTCCTCGTGACACGATAGGAAGTAGTAGCAATGCGTGCAATCACAACTGCCCCCTGCAATTAACAGGAAGCCTCTGATGTTTAATTAAGGATAGTCCCAGCCATCTGCTCAAGGCAATTACGCCGAATCCTCTTGCTCGGAAGCACTGTGCTCTCATCTTCTCTTTATGAGCGCTGGGAATAGATACTTATTTTACGAAGTTAGAATTACTCTAGACAGAATCCAAGTATAGAGCCCAGCGTGGTGGTCCTCCCCTGTAATCCCAGCATTGGGATGCTAGAGACGGGAGGGTCAGGAGTTCTAAGCCAATCTTGATTACATAGTGCATTTAAGGCCAGCCTGGGCTACATGAGATGAAGAAAGGGAAGGAAGAAGAGAGGGAAGGGGAAATTGTGGGCAGAGGAAGGGAGGGAAGGAGCAGTGTCAAGCACAGGTCTACAAACCCCACTTACAACATGAGAACGGGAGGGAGACTCACACACCTGCTTGCCTGCTGCCCGGACCCTACCAGGTTGCAGAAGAGGATGAGCACCCTATTCTCGCCGTGGAGAGGCACCGAGAACCGCTGGCTGTCTCGAACTGCCAAGCGCGGGGACACTGACAGACCAGAGGGTTGAGCTGGAGGAGAGAATGACACCAGAGCATCTATTCGCCACTGGGGAAGGACGCCAGAGGGCCCCTAGGGAATGTGGTGAGGCTCTCGGCTCCAGCATACAAAATCCATATCCGTATGATATGATTTTTGTAGCTATTGTCAGCCAATAATTTTAAAAGGACAGGGGCTGGGTTTGCTTAGGAATTTTCAAAAGCAATCTGAAAAGCACCCCCAAAGTTACTAACATTGCTTTTTATGTCTCCATCCAGGAGAACTTTGGAGCATCCCCTACCAGGGATAAAGGAATGGGCCAGGCTTAGCCGTTAGTTCCAATCAGTTCTGAAATACTGGTATTTCTTTTTCAAGGAAACCAGGTGTTACCCGTGCTTGACTCTGAAATGAGGACTTGCTTCCCTAAGTTATAGCACAGTCAAGCTCAATCAGTGTTTTGTTCCAGATTACATGGCCTGGTATTCTCCTGTTGACGAAGAGAACATCAAACATCTGCTTCCCACAGCTCACGCCCAGGCTACCTCAGGACGTAGGCTCAGCGCAGGATTCATCCGAGGTGTGGCACGTCACCATCCACACCGCCAACCCTGCAAATACTACGCTTTTCCCTACTATCCGTGCCTATGATAAATAGACCTGTAAATCAGGCACAGTGAGAGGATAATGACAAAAAGCAATAAAATGGAATGGTAACAAGTTACTATCATAAAGGTTACTTAATATCCATCACTTAAATGGGGCACGAGTGTTAAGTCCCAGCACCACAAAAAAGTCGCACATTAGCAGTAGAAACTTTTGAAAGTTTCTATTTAATGTCTTTAGAGCATAAGGGAAGGGAGTAACAGAATGACAAAAGAGAAATCTGGGGCAAGCAGGAGCTGCTGCGTCCTGCAGGGGGGTCTTTAAACACGGTCCCCTAAACTGGCTGATTGTGCTAAAATATACACAGATGTACAATGAAAGTTAGGTTAAAAAAAAAAAGCCACACTCACCTGACAAAGATTAACATATCTCTTAATCTCTTTGCCTATCTGCAGCTGAACTGGTAGAAATCTAACTGCAGACAGGACTGAGAACCAACCGGAAACAAAGAGAACTGCAGCACCTCCTGCTAAGTGTGGCTGGGAAAGCATCAGCATCCCAGCTTGATCTCAGGACTGATCTGTAGATTCTCCAGCTTTCCCTCAGGCCTTCTGAATCAGAAGCTCTGAGGAAGGGGCCCAGCAGGCAGCTGTAAGTAGCTCTCTGGGCAATTCTAACATTCACTGAGATTTTAGTATCAATCATCTGTAGATAAGCTACAGAGGAGGTGAGCCTAACAATTCCAAGTGTTAAATGTTAAGGTTTTTCTGCCTTAGCACCCTGAGAAGAGTCCTTGAAATTTGTAACTCATGATTATGTCATGACAAAGTCACTTAATACAAAGCATGCGAGGCACTGCTGTACCTGAGAGTGTCCCCAGAGCAGGTGAGGGCGGGGCCTGGAAAGCATACACGTTATCACCCTCTGCAATGGTATTCAGGTCCTCTTCATCAAAGAATGACCGCTGGAATCCATTGGGATACAGTTCAACCAAGATCACCTGAAAGAAGAAGGATCATTTTCTCAAAAAGAACCCAACAGATAAGAATTCAAAAACAAGGCCAGCGAGATGGCTCAGCAGGGAAAGGTGCTTGCTGCCAAGTCTGATGACCTGAGTTGGATCCTGGGAACCCACATGACAGAAGGAAAGAACCGACTCCAGCAAGTTGGCCTCTGGACTGCATATGCACACATGCACACACACAGACACATACATGAAACTAAAAAATGAATAACTCAGGAGTCTTAAAACTCATTTCTCCTTTCCTTCCAAGTGCCTATATATTTTAAAATCATAAAATATAGCAAACATAATAATAATAACCACAGACATCTTGACTGCAACCACACACTAAATTGAAAAAAAAAGTTTTATACCTAGCTAACCTACCACATCACAAGTAGAATATAAACACTTTGGATAAATAAAAACTGCTTTTCCATGAACAGTGTTCCATCAAGAAGGCTTTAAAACAGTGTTGCCAATTTTCTCACATAATGTCATGTCTATAAAAACATGTTCATGGAATACAGAAAGGAGGTGCTTTACACTATAGAAAATAAACCTCACTGGCCCAAAAACCAATTCAGCACCACAATATACACATTACACAAAGCCCATTTGAGGAACATCAGGAAGTTCTCTGGTAAAAAATATATTTCAGGCAAAAAACAAACAAACAAATTTAAAAAAAAGATTCAATGACAATAGTACGCACTAAGTTTAAAACTTCACTGTCCATTCAAACCATAAGACTATATAAAACTCTATTTAACTACTGATATATTATTTGGCTAAGTGCATTCTCCACCATCGAAATGATCCAATCCATCCGAGATTATATAAAGGCAGGTTTATTGGATGCAGCTTTGGGGCAGGTCTGCTGGTCCCAAGGCAAGGGGCCAGGGAAATTACCATGGGAAGGGGGAAAGAGAGGAAGAAGGAGGGGGAAGAGAAGGAGAGTATGCACACAGAGAGAAAGACAGACAGACAGAGATTGAGAGAAAAAAGGAGAGACATCAACATGACCCTGGCCCCTCCAAGGCAGAAGAAGGGGAAACATAAGTACAGAACAATAACAACTGCCATCTTACCATCAACGAAAGCTTTTTGGAGGGTTAGGGTCAGGGTCCAGACAAGTCCTCAGCACATATCCCTGCCTGGCCTGGAATGTGTAGCCTCCCTTGCCTCAGCCTCTCAAATGCTGGATTATAGGCATGAGCCACCAATGCCCAGCCACTAGCTGCGGTAATACCTGAATCAAGGGTGTAAGAAAGTGGAAGCATACCAAGATCTTTGCGCTGATTTGAGGAGATAACATTAGGCAGAAGACAACTTTCCAGACTCGGTTCTCTCCTACTGCGTATGCTCTGGGTATCGGGCCATCAGGCGCAGTGGCATGCACCATTACCGTCTGAGCCATCTTGTTAGCTCCACTTTAGAGTTTCCAGGAAAATCTGCACTATTTTTCCCCTGTGTGAGAGTTCCATGGAAACCCTACAGGTAGAGATGGTGGTAAGGGCAGGGTAATGAGAGCCTCAGTAAGCACGGTGGTTCTATACATATGCACACAGCCTTAAGATGTGCATACTTTGTCGCCTGTGTATTATGTCTTATCTAACAAAAGCTTAATGTTGTAGACAGTTTGGTTTATGATATGTAAACATGCTTTTGTTTCAGTCCTAGGTGTAGGATATGGGACTCATTCAGATTGTCGACAGCAGCAACCCATTTGCCTCACGTGGGCTCTGAGAGGGACTCTTTGCCGGCTGCAGGTAGTTTACACCTGAGGACTCTGGAGAGAGAATAAATGCCAGAGCCCTGAGAGAGAAGGGGGCTCAGAGAAAGGAGGAGGCTGCTGGTGCTTCCCCCACTGCTCCTGGTTGCTACTGATGCATCAAGGAAGCTGGAGATCTCCTGAGATGAGGATTGGACTTACCCCAAGGAACCCGATAACCCTGAGCAGCAGGAAGTCGCCAAAGAGAACGACACCCCTTCTCCCCAGTAGCCTTCCTTTTCTCCTACCTGGTATGAGGGTGTGGAAGGGATTGCGGTGGAGAAGGGAGAAAGAGATAGTAAGAAGGGTAAGTAAAATAGTTTAAAAGACTAAAGCCGATAATCTTAGGCATGTTTTTGTTTAATTTTAAAACGTTACACCAGGTTATCTGGGAAGCATGAATTTCCCGCTTTTATAGTTAAAGAATCGGAAGGCTGCCGAATCCCTTGCCCAGTCTGAGTCAGAGAGCTGAGGCACAGGTGAGTCGCACTAGAACCTCCTCAGAGCCCCTCTGTGAAGTTAGTGATAACTGTCTACTGGATTTGGGATCGCCATGGAAACATAGCTCTAAGTGTCCACCCAAGAGTATGCTTCTAGAAAGGTTTAGCTGAAGGGGAAGACCAGCTACAAATGTGACCCCACATCCTAGGGGCCAGGCGGGATGCAAAGAAGGCAAGCTGTGGCCCAGTATGAATCTCTCTCAGCCCAGGACTCTTTTAAAAAGCAGAATCAAGTTCACACATGTAAGCCCAGAACTCAGGAGGCCGAGGGAGGAGAATTGCCTCAAATGTGAGGCCAGCCTGGGCTTCATGGTGAGTTCCACGCCAATCTAAACTACAGAGTAAGATCTTTCCTCAAAAAATAAAATAAAATAAACAAGACAAAAACAGGTTTGGTGGTACATGCCTTGTCATCCCAGCACTTGGGAGGCTGAGGGAGGAAGAGCATGCGGTCAAAGCCAGCCTGGGCTACACAGGGAGGCAGTCTCAAGGCAGGACAGAGTTATCCGCCTTCTACACCTTCCCTCATGTCACCAATCTGCAGTGTCTGCATCTCACTGAGCCTCCCTCTGAGGAGCGGGAAAGCATAAAACAACGTGCATTCTGATCCCAGCTTAGCCACCTCCTTGCTTGTGTGACCTTGGACTTCTTAACCCCTCTGAACCCCTTCATTTCCAAAATGAAGATCTCTGCAGTATTAGCAGGATTAACTCATGGAATGGGCTGAGCACAGTGGTGCATGCCTGCAGTTTCAACATTGGGGAGGCCGAGACAGGAGAATGGCTACAATTTTAAGGCCATTCTGGATGGAATATAGGGGTACCAGGCCAGCCAGAGCCACAGAGTGAGACTGTATCTCAGGGAGGGAAAGAGGGGAGAGACACACAGAGGAACAACCATAGAGCAGCACCCTGCACTTAGCTGCTGTTGGATCGCAATTATCATCACCTTCCGAATGGCAAAGTGTCTCCTTGTTAATAAGGCAGGGAGAAAGTCAAGGGCAGGTCACCACAGACACCAGGGGACAACTAATCACAGAAGCCAGTGAGTCATGTTGGAGTCATCTGGGCAGCTGGCCCAGGCAGCATTGTCACCCAGTGGCCAGGCCTCAGCCGTTCCAGCACACCTCCTCTGCAGGGACACCTCCTTCCTCTGCAACCATCTTCCTCAGGGCCGCCACGGTGCCAAGGATGGGCGCAGCCAGGCCAACCCGCAGGAACCGCTGGCTCTTAGAGGGGAAGACCAAAGTGACACTCAAGAATCTGGAAAACACAAAGGGAGCCAACGTCTTTACAGGGCTGACGGGAATTATCACCAACACCATAGGGACTGGCTTAGCCCTTGAACACGATTTGCTAGTTGGGGCCCCTGCACTTGAGGTGCCCTGCCACTAGGCAGCAGGAAAGAGACAAATCGCCCAAACTGCTTTTCCAGATTGTTGACGGTAAAAGGGTTTTGAGTGGAAATCACACCACAGATCTCTGATCTCATGACTGTAACAGTTAAACAGATAAGCATTTAAGACAAAACAGAACAACAGCCCCCTGCACTTTATTAAACAAAATGACCACTCTGCTTTTTTTAGAAGAAATAGACCTTATTGGTGACTTTCTCCTCAATGAAAATTTCCTCCTTCACTTCCCCTCACAGCGCGCAGGGCCCACTCCTGGGGGAGACCGACTGCTGTGCTGTATACTTAGCCAGGTCACAAGCTGGGATCAGAACCTGGGAAGCCATATAGTTAAGACTCCTCGGTAACAGCCCACGTTTTCTGATGCCGTCGGTGTCGGTATAACCGTGCTACTGTGTACTAGTTACGCAAGAGGCGCTTAGGCACAGACAGCACGCAGCTCTGAGCGGGAGGGAGCCGAGGCTGTTGGGTATGGCTCTGTGAAGAGGCCCTGGGCACTGCTAGATTTGAAACATGCAGACATCGACACCAAGAGCTAGGAGATGGGACTGAGGAAGGTGGGCGCACAGTGAAGAAACCTTCATCCCTGCACCCACACTGGCTCACACATGCAAACTCACCAACCTTCCCCCAGGGCGCTGGCCTGGCCAGCTATTTTGATGGCAAAAAAGGGCTTCTGGGAAAGGGCTGCCTTGCTTTTAGACACTGCAGCCCACCTCTCTCTCACTCACTCCAACACCGGCTCTTTTCTCATCTGTATCACACAAGCCTTTTTTCTCTCTCCTCCTTCGTTCCTTCATGAAATCATTTCCCTACAGTCAAGTGCAGTAGCTCATGCCTACAGACCCAGCACTTGGGAGGCTAAGGCAGAGGGACAGCCAGCTTGGGCTACAGAATGAGATGTTGTCATTAGTTAATTGATTAATTAACTTTAAAAAAGGCTTGAGCTACAGAATGAGACTTTGTCATTAGTGAGTGAATGAAAGAAAAACTTCCCACACCTTTATTAAAAAAGGAACAGGAGTTTGAAAGAGCATATAGTAGGGAAGAGCGTGAGGCAACAGACGCCCCTATCTGACTGAAGTGGGGCCTATGCCAGCTCCTGAGCGGGTCACAGACCCAAGTCAGGACCCAGCGTGGATCCAGCACGGACACAAACAAGCATCCTGTGCCTCAGACAAGCAATGGACACGCTTTTCTCTTCAAGTGCCCATTCAATACCTGAGCATCACCTGATTCGTAAGACTGGTCTCTAGAGAAACACTAAGTAAAAACTGGCAGATACAGGACCAGAAAGTTCCCAGGAAAGAGGAAGAACAGGTCAAGTATAGCGGGCATGCCACAACACTCAGGGCACCCACATACCTCGTCTGGCGCAAGGGGATGGGAAGGGACACACACAGGAAGGGGTCGAAGGTGTTGCTTTGTTTCCGGCAGTGAGGACAAGTCAAGGAAGATCTGTGAAGGCAAAGAACAGAGATGGACTGTAATCACACTTACATAGCTTGATGGTCCCTCAAAAATCTAGACACGGAATTACTACGGTATTTCCTTTTCAGTAATTCCACACAGAATTGAGGACATGTGTCCAACGAATTACTTATATGCAAATGTTCCTTGCAGCCCTGTTCACAAGAGTCAAGAGTGGGAAAACAACCAGACTATCCAGCAGTAGATAAGGTGTAAACAAAATGTGGTACGTCCACGCTGTGGAATACAACTCAGCCATAAAAAAGATACCTTGAAAATGTTATGTCAAGTACCAAGAAAGACCCAGACACAAAAGGCTACTTATGGTATCTTTCTATTCATAGGAAATACCTGGAATGGGAAAGTCAAAGAAATGCAATACAAGTCCAATGGTTTCTAGACACTGGGGAAAAGGGAACTGGAATTCCAAAAGCTGGGGGAAAGGAAAGTGGAATGTGACGCTTTCTGGGTGCCAGACTTTTGATGGCTACCCGGCACCACGAGCACACATGCCCATGGCTTGTCCATTTTAAATGCATAGTTGAGCTTGGTATGGGTGCTGAGACAGGAAGAACACCTGAGCCCAGAAGTTTGAGGCCTGAATGGGCAACATAGGTAACCTTGTGTCAAATGACAAAATTAAATGGATAATTTTTAAAGTAAGTGGCTAATTCTATGTTTCAGGACTTTCCCCTTTTAAAGGAAAGGAGGGAATTTAGTCTCATGTCTCAGTGAAAAGGATGGGAAGAAAGAACACACACCAGCTTTCAAGCCAAAGGGGTCTCAGAACCTCTTTATCCCTGATTCTTAGCTTCCCTGAGCCCCCAAAACACACAACAGCTTTTTTTGAAATTTTTATTTGTATATTTAATAGGGAGTGTGGGAGGGCATGGCACAGTATACATATCAGGTCAGAGAACAGTTTCTGGGAGCCAGTCTTCTCCTTCCATCATGTGGGTTCTGGCATGGGACTTTGGTCACCAGGTTTGGCAGCAAGTGCCTTTACCCTCTGTGCCAACTCACTAGCCCACAGATGGGTTTTTAAAGGTCCAGATTTCCAGGTTTTTCCTGCCATAAATTCTATATCAATGAAGGGAGGGAGGGAGGGACTCTGACATGTTAAGTTTTAAAACCTTCCCAGGAGCCAGATATGGGTTTCACAGCTGTAATCCTAGCATTCAAGAGGCTGAGGTAGAAGGATGCAAAGCTCCAGGCTAGCTTAGGCTACATATCAAGACACTATATTATTATTATTATTATTATTAAAAATAACAACTATTGGGATGACCTTCCCTCACACTGAGAAGGAGTGTCCCTGTATTTTCAATTGTTAATTCTATGAGGCAGAGAGCTAAGTGCTGGCAGGATTTTGGTATTGTCATTTCTGTGGCCTATGGCAAGTTTTCTATTTGTAAATGCTTGTCGTCCCTTAAGAGATAGATCAGGTGTTGTCTCGCTGCTGACTGGGTCAAGCTGGAATATGGCTTTTTCTGTAATAAAGGGCGGACAGCCCAGAGCTGGAGCAGGAGAGCCGCAGGAACTCCAGAAGACTCGGAAGGCAGAGGGGCAGAGCAGGAAGAGACAGTGAGAACCATGTGCAGAGATGGGATGGAGGACAGGTCAGGGTAAGCTTAGATAGCTGGCTGAGAGACAGCCCCAGCAAAAGGACAATAGCTTTAAACTACATACAAGTCCTGTGTCTTAAGTAAACCACAAGTGGGACCGAGAAAGCCCCAGAACAAACACCAACAACATAGCCAGAAGGTAAGCCTATAGCGTCACATGAGGAGTCTGCCCATCACCCGATCTCGGGGAATACAAGTTATCTAAAGGGACAGGAGTTACGAGGTTCATAGTGATTCAGAAAACAGTCCTCCGTGGTCTTTAGTTTCCTGGCTTGTCTTGCTGGTGGTAGTGTTGGGTGCAGGCCTGAGGGCTGCTAGGCAGGCTGCCTACACGGCACCGTTACACCACAGCCCAGTGTCCAGTCCTCTCCGTTTAACACTGACCCCAGCTCACACCACTGGTAAACTCACCCAGAACTGCCAAGGTAGTAGTGTTTTGATAAAAAGCAGTGTGTCCCACAGCATACACTAGCTACTGGACTTGGCATTTGCGGGGATCCTTCTGCTGCCCAGTTTCTCTTCAGACTCCTCCCACCTCTTCCGATCACTATATACAGAGGCACCAAGCCACAGGATATATTTTTGTGTTTGGAAAATTTCCTAATTCCTACTTCACACTTACCTTCTTTTAGAATCCAGGAAACAAAACCAGGTGCATTTTTTTTTCGTTCATAGAGTTGTGTCATATCAAACTGGTTCACAAATAGGACCTTGATTTCTTTTCTTTATATTGATCTACGTGTGCCCGGGCATGTTGGCATATGTAGGTGTCCGCAGAGGCCAGAAGAGGCTGTTGGATCTTTAGAACAGGGGTTATAGGAGTTTATGAGCTGCTCCATGGGGGTTCTGGGATCAAGCCTCATCCTCTGAAAGAGCAATAAGTGCTCTTTACTGCTGAGCCACATTTCCTGCCCCAATATGACCTTTGTATTAGCCCTGAACTTATTTCAGGTAGCAAGATTTGGGAAAAAAGTAAAATTTTTCTAAGTAACTGACTTAACTGTTTATATGTATGTACGTACGTATCTTATGGTGGTAAGAACTGAACCACAGAATTATATTGTTTCAAACTTCACAGAGTTGTATCATATTCAACTGGCTCGAGACCACGACCCCACACATGCCAAGCACATACTTTTACCACTGGGCTATAGCCTCATCCTTATTTGGTAAAGAACAAAAATAACACATTGTTCTGAAGTTAAGATGCAGAAAAGATGGGAAACACACTTGTTCCTTGGAAATTGGGAATGATGACAGATTGAATATGCCCACTGGGCCCAAAAACCGAGCAGGGAGACCCTGGGTTTAGCGCTCAGTACCTCAGAAGAAATGAGAACTGAAGAGGAGACAGAAGAGGGAGAACACTCAAAATTGCCCATCATCCCCGGTTTCGTCAAGGAGACTGACAGCATCCCAGGTGGCTCCTCTGCCATGGAGGATGATAACCCATTCAATACATCAGCCTAGGGCTCCCCCCGCCCATCCCCAGTGCAGAAAATCACCTCCCAGAAGCCTTCCCTGCAGGCTCCCTGACCATACTGTCTCCTTACTACAGGCTCTCTGGCTCAACGTGGTATTCAGCTGTCACTAGCACAAACACCGAGCCTCTTGTGCTCCTAAAGATGAGAGATCTACTGGAAAGGCATCGTAGATCCTTAATATATGACCAACTCAAAGTTCACTTCCTGAGAAGCCCCGCCCATCCCACCTAAAGTCAGGAACCTAGCATGCACTTCAATGCATCCTCAACTTCTCCCCTAAAAAATCCACCAATGATGCTTAAATTAAAAGCTCTTCCTGTGCCCTTTCCACTGAAACACACCCTTACACCGAAATTCTTCCATACCAGTCCCTGCCCACAGCCCCCATGTCCACCCCCTTGCCCTGTCACTACTGGCCGGTGGCCACCTTGGCCTTTCTGTTTCTTATTTTCTGTTGTTTGTTTGTTTTTGAGAGAGTCTTTCTCAGTATGTGGCCTCAGCTGACGCAAGCTCACAGCAGTCCCTGTCTCGGCCACCCAAGTGCTGGGTTATCGGCCTGTTCTATGGAACTTCGTTCTTTCTGCTCCTTCCCAGTCCTTGAATTCACATAGATCCTTCCTGTCTTAGTGCTTTGTCTCTGCTCCACCTGGAAGACCTACCCAGTGATTTAAGCGGCGGCCTCCCATCTCTCCCCTCTTCACTCAAATGTCTGCCTGAAAAGCGTTCACACGGCGGCTTACCACCACCCATACAAGGAGTTTAGGCTCATTTTGGAGAGACTACCCAATATTCTCAGCAACCAAAAAAAAGAGGCAGCACTCCACTCCACGGCTGCTTGGGCAGCTTCTCAGGGTCCTCTCTCCTGAGAGCGAGCACGAGGGCCTTCTCCAGGATGGTTCCTGCTCCCATTGTAAGTAGCTCCAAAGCATCTGGGCATTACACGGACCTCCGGAGCCATCACCCTCAAAGATGGGCCTCCCTGCCTATTCATCCCATCCGAAAACATCTGAAAACAACGCAAATCCTAAAACAGGCATGTTTTAAGTCACCTCCTCCTGACCAAAATCATAGAATAAAAGTCCCCAGAATGTAAGGAAGGACGTAGCTGAAAGTCTGGGAATTCTAAAAAGACTGAATGTCACCTACCACATGGTGGTGGCGAACGGTACGCCCTTAATCCCAGCACTTGGTGGCCAGAGGCAGGTGGATCTCTATGAGTTCCAGGCCAGCCTGGTCTACAGAGTGAGTTCCAGGACACCAGAGCTACACAGAGAAACCCTGTCTCTAAAAAGAAAAAAGCAAAAGAAAAGAAACTCTCACTAGGAAATGAGAAAACACAACAGACCAAAGAAAAGGGATTGCCACCAAGACCACAGAGCAGCACTTAAGACAACGCCCAGAAGCACAAAAATTGGAATCCATTATCGCAAACAAGAGAGCCCAGCTCAGGGCAACTGAAAAGATCACAGGCAATCACAGACAAACAACATGAGCTGGGAGGGCAATGCTAAGGGAAGCAAAGGCAAGGCTCAGACTTCAGAGAACTTGCTGAGGGCAGGCTGCTTCTGCCACTCACTGTGGGGTCCCTGCTAGAAGCCTCCAGCCCTGATTGTAGCCCGTTGTCTCCCAGACTCTTGAAAGAGTAAATACTAACAGGATCTGGGGAGAAGTTGAGTCTGCACAGTGCTTACCGGACAAGCACCCGAGTGGGATCCCAGTGTACACGCAAGGCCAGATGGTGTGGGAAGGCAGAGTCAGAACTGTGGATTCCTAGGGCTCACAGGCTGGCCCACCTAGCCTAATTAGCAAGCCCCAGATCAATAGAGATCCAATCAACAACAACAACAAAACCCAAGACACACCACCAAAGGTAACCTCTGCCTCTGCATACAGTGCAGACATGTACAAGCACACACAAACACACAGGCACACATACACACTCGATTAACAAAATATATTTAAACACACGCAAGTCTACACACATTTATATTATATAAATAGTCTTAAGAATGACATGAGGCTCTGGGTGAATCCCTAACAAGCCAAAAAGCAGCAATAAGAAATACATACCATATGTATTATTTTATTACAAATGTATAATTATAGATTGCCATTACCCTAAATATTATAGTATATAATTAAACACAAGTATTTTACAAATAGTACATAAAATATAAAATGTATCATCAAACCATGTATAAAGAATACACACTGACTCTGAAACACTCTCAGAAGTTGAGAGTACAAGAGAGATTACCAGAGACCATGGAGAAGGAATGGCAGATGGGGAGATGCCGACCAATGGGCACTGACTCCTCTAGTGGCACAAAATTCTGTGTTCAACCATATAGGTGGAGTGATTAGAGATAGCTAAATATTTGGGCATTAAAAAGCTACAAGCCAGGTGAGGTGGCTCACACCTGTAATCCCAGCACTTGGGGAGGCAGAGACAGGTGGACCTCTGTGAGTTTGAGGCCAGCCTGGTCTACAGAGTGAGTCCAGGACAACCAAGGCTACATAGAGAGACCCTATCTCAAAAATAAAAAAAATAAAAAAATAAAAGGAAAAGAAAAGAAAAGAAAGAAAGAAAGCTAGCTGCAAAAGAGGGTTTTGTAAGATTTTACCACAAACTAATGATGAATGTTTGAGAATACATATATATTTAACATGACATTATACATCAAATAATCATGCCATTCACATGTTCAATTTTGGTTTTGCTCCTGCCTTTAAAAAAATAGTTTAAGTACCAAGGTTTAACATACACATATGTGGGCATCTCACAGGAGAGAGGTTTTCCTTGAATCTCGACCTGGGTGCTCATTCCCGAACTTGAAGCTTGTAATCATTTTTGTCGAGTCTGATTCCACCCGTCTGCTCTTACTCACCTAGCACAGCTCACGAGAAGACAAAGTGGCTGAGCAGTCTGGGGCTAGGGTCTCCTCTGTCTCATTGCTACAGGTTCTCTCTGTCTCTTCAAGACGGGGTTTCTCTGTGTAGCCCTGGCAGTCCTGGACTTGCTCTGTAGACCAGGCTGGCCTTGAACTCAGAGATCAGCCTGCTTCTGCCTCCCAAGTGCTGGATCATAGGGGTGCGCCATCATGCCCAGCTCTGCTGCAGATATTTTTACTAAACAGCTTAAGTCTTACAAATGTCCATACTCTCATACAGAAATACCCGCAGTGCACACGCTTCCTGAAGTTCAAGGCCATACGATGATTTTTACATCCCCCATGCTGAGCTGAGCTCACAATGACTCAGCTGAGCTCTCTGGCCATGCCAAGCAAACAGGTAGGGTCTCCCCAGCTTCAGTGTGACTACAAGCTGCTTTATCCTGGCCTCTACATCCCTGCTCCACGGAGCCATCCTCTGGCCACGCCTTTAATCCTTTAAAGGAAGGTGGAATGGAAAGCCATTTCAAGAAACAAAGAAGGAAAAGGAAAGAATCCTCAAGGTTGGAGTGATTAAGTGAGGCTATGACAAAGGAAAGGGCACTTGAGTATTCTGTCGTTTGGTTGTGCAGGGTCAAGGGCAGTGAGATATAGGTGACCTCTGAGCTGAGCTCCTGGGGTCCACACTCTAAGCACACCACCACCCCAATCTTACCTGTACTGTGCTTGAAAGTGACTTTGCACAAAGCTGGAGCCTAAGGAGAGGGGAGCAGCAGGTGGCCGGAGGTCCTCGGAGACCTTACTCGATTCTGGGGGCAGCTGCAAAGAGAGAGGAAAGAAACTGGATGACATCCTGTCTGTCACACAGCCACTTCCGGAGCACAGAGCCCACATCATCCCTCTCCGAGCCTTGTGGAGCCACGAGCTTCTCAATGCTCTTTCAAGACTCCTGTTTGCCCAAATCTCTGAGAAAGGACACAGACACATACTGAGCGCAGAACTGAAGGGTGATCATACTGAGAGTTCACAAACACTCCGCCCCGACTCCCCGCTGCGCAACACCTATGTCCTGTTGGGGTTTGATACATTCACAATCAGTATCAGTAGAATAAAAGGAAGAAAAGGAAGGTGTTAACGGTGTCGTTCCCCCCCCCCACCCCGTTCTAGGCAGGAATCTTCTCCCAGCATCTTCTAGACTGCTGGAATTGCTTGCCTTGTGGCCACACCATTCTGTCCTCTGGGTCCACACCTCCAAATCTCTCTCTCTGCTCTGTGTTTACACTGTTTTGTCCTCAGCGCTCTCCAAACTCCCTCTGCCTGTTACAACAGCACTCAACAGTGTGCTAAGGGACCACCCAAATAACCCAAGTTAATTACTCTAATTCAACGCTCAGTCACAGCTGCAAACACCAGGCGACCCAAAGCTGCATCATGAATATATCTTTCTGGGTCATCCTTCATCTCTCCTCACTCAGGGCTCTAACCTACCCCGGTGCCCCCAGTGTCCCCCGAAAGGCTGCTATGCCCAATATGAGCTGTTCCAGCTTTCCAGGGTCTCTAGTTACCCCTAACTCTCCTCACCCCACAGGGGATAATTACGTATGAAGCCCCTGCTCCACAGAAACCACGGAAGGCTGCCTAGGGGGTCCAATCACAGCCACTTATTATGCAAAGCTGTTTAGTAACTGTGTAAGCATCCATATGCAGAAGGCCAGACATACAATTTGCCTGACAGCACTGTGTCTCAATTTCTCACTTTTTTTTTTTTAATCCTCACTACTGTTAAGGGGTCACTTTAGACCTGTTCTTTTTTCCCACCCCAATCCCTGGAGTTCTGGGGATTACACCCAGGGTCTCAGCACACTAGGCAAGTACTTTACCAGTGAGTTATATTTCCAGCTAGGCAAGTTTTCAAAAACACCCCCAACATACAGCTATAATGTAACACTGTGCAATGCTACATGAATACCTAAGGTCTCCTATGGCATTTGGAGGCCTTGGCCACTTTCTCTTTGCTTCTGTTTCCCATGAGCAGATACTTTGTTCTCTCTCATTCTCTCTCTCAATGTTTTTCCTCAATTACTTATTCACTTTACATCCTTGTAGCCCCTTTTCTATCCACCCCAGCTCATCAGGTTGCATCAGGACTGACTGTGTCTTCTTCCCCTATGGCCTGTCAAGCAGACTTGCCAGGGCAGAGTCTGTTCTCTCAAATTGTTTCTGTTGGATACTTTTTAACAGTGATGACAGGAGTGGGCGACCCATTATTAAGTTACTTGCTCTGTACTTTTATCTTCGTCTATTTTCTGTTGCTAATTTTTTTTGTTTGTTTTGTTTGCTGAGGTAGGGTCTCATGTTGGGGGAATAGGGAGGGTAAGGCAGGGTCTTGTGTAGGTCCAGTTGGCCTCGAGCTCACTATGGACCCAAGACCAATTTTAAGACTCCTGGTTTTCTGGCCTAAACTTCTCAAAAGCTGGGGTAACAGGCATGCACCTCTATGCTGGGCAAATTTGAGAATTTACAACAAACTGAGAAGAGCACACAGTTCTTCGGGCTAGAAAGATGGCATTAGCATCTTCTCAGCATCTGGCAAGGGCCTCTGGCTGCACAACAGACTTACGAAGCTACCAGTACGATCTTGGGCACACCCTATTCTCCTGATCTCATCTGTCTCAGTTTCTTTCCAAAAGGCCTGCCTATTTCCAAATACCATTAACAGAGCTGAGGCTCGGGCTGAGTGGTAGGAAACTGCTTCTCCACCATGTGTGAGGAGCCGGGATTCATTCCCAGCACTGCAAAATACAATTAACACACAAGTGTGGGGATTATGTTTCCAGCGTATGAACAGTTTCCTAATTCTAATATGGGAGTCATGATAGTACCCAAATGATAGAAGGCATGTTTTGAGGAGTTAAAAGCTGTGTCTTAGTCAGGGTTACTACTGCTGTGACGAAACACCATGACCAAAAGCAGCTCGAGAAGGAGAGGGTTTATTTGTCTGACACATCCAAAGCCACAGTTCCCTGAAGGAAGCCAAGGCAGGAACTCAAACCTGGTGGGAACCTGGAGGCAGGAGCTGATGCAGAGGCCATGGAGGGCGCTGCTCACTGACTTGCTCATTGTGGCTTGCTCAGCTGCTTTCTTATAGAAATCAGGACCACCAGCCCAGGGATGGCACCACCCATAATGGGCTGGGCCCTCTCACATCATTAATTAAGAAAATACACCTTTAATCCCAGCACTTGGGAGGCAGAGGCGGGTGGATCTCTGAGTTCAAGGCCAGTCCGATTTCCGGAATGAGTTCCAGGACAGCCAAGACTATACAGAGAAACCCTGTCTCAAAAAAAAAAAGAAAAGAAAGAAACAAGAAAAAAAGAAAGAAACAAAGCCCTATAAGGCTTGCCTAAAGCCTGATTTTTTTTTTTTATGTATATGAGTATTCTATCTGCATGTGTACCTGCCAGAAGAAGGCAATAGAGGGTAAAAATGGTAGTGAGCCAACGTGTGGTTGCTGGGTATTGAACTCGGGACCTCTGGAAGAGCCGTAAGTGCCATCTCTCTAGCCCAAAAACCTGATCTTATAAAAGCTATTTCTCGGTTGAGGTTCTCTCCTCTCAAATGACTCTAGTTTGTGTCAAGCTAACATAAAACTGGCCAGCAGCTATCTAGATAGATAAATAGAGAGAGAGATAAGATAGATGGACAGATAGATGACAGATTGACAGACAGAGGGACACTTAGCCTGGTATATACTGAGTATGTATATGCTCAGGTGGTGGGTGTATTAGAGATATCTGACAGTCTTGTAACCGGAGTGGTAGCTCCATGCATACAGAGATGCTTTAACTCAACAGCCATTTCCAGGTAAAGAAGGACATCAGAAGGTTTAAGTGTCCAAGTATCAGCAGGTGACCTGAGCAGAAGCCATGAAGATGAAGGAGGTGGGAGGGTGAGTCGGGGCTCTTAGCTCAGCAGAACCAGGAAGAAGAAAGGAGATAATCACAACCAACTCCACAAGTCAAGGGAGACGGGGCCTGGAAAAGACATACCACGTTCAAGAGTGGCTCAACGGTCAGACTGAAAAGTAGAGTGCCAAATAGTGATAAGAGCCTGCAGGTGTGAACTTGCATCAAGTGTGATGCTGGGATGTTTTGCCCAGGATTTACCATTCCTGAGACCTTGAGTCCAGTCCCCGGGTGAGAATATGTGGGATGTTGTTTCCTGAGTGGACTACTGCTGTGATTACCCACGTGAGACCCTCCACAAGCCCACTTTGTTGATGCTCCTTTATAGAGAAAAGTACCTAGGAGGGTCATTAGACCCTCACCTGAGATTCTGCCACTCTCCCGGTGCCCTGGTGGCTATCTGTAATCCCAACCCAGCTGCAAGTGGTCTCAGGCCCTTCTAAAGTATAGAGAAGCCGGAAAGTTGACTTCTAGCTGGTAGGGGACCCCATGTCTATAGCTTTGGGAGGTCACCACCCACATTGGGATGGGACCTTTTAGTGAAACATGTTCTGATGTCATGTGTAAGTCCAATAAACTTACTGGTTCGCCAAGGAAGACTTTGGTCTGTCATTGGTGACTTATCTTGGGTAAAGAGACGCTTGTTCATGTCTCCCCAAGAAAAGCTAACAAGGGACAGGTCTATGACCCAAACTTCAACCAAGATGTCCCAGCCAGGATGCAAGTCGTGAGCAGAGTGACCAAGGCTTAAAACACTGATTCTAGTCATCACAACTAGGCAAGAAAGCTAGCAGTTCCTGCCACAGAGGCTCCTCCCTTGCTCAGAGCTGTCTAATGCCAGACACATTTTCCATTTAATCCTGTGTCTCTCCCTAGCTGGCCATCTACATTCCCCACCTAGGGTAGTCCCTGGTGCAGGCAACCAGGAACTCTAAATGATACAGAGGGATTCTCTATAAAGATGACAAGCTGAGCCACTGGGCACGACTGTGGATTGGGTCACCACGGGATGCAGTGGAAAGAAAATCCTAGAAAAGACACAGGGAAAGAAGGGCGGGAGGAAGTCATCCACAAAACATAGCCTATGAGGCCAGAGGAGCATGAATCTGGTCTGCTGGGCAGGGGAACCTTGATGCCTCATAAAGCTTAAGCAGCGTCCCCTCAGCATGGAACTATGGTGGCACTCAAGAGATGAGGTACATACCAGGCATGGAGGCTCACACCTCTAATCCCAGCACTTGGGAGCCCGAGACTAGAACACTGGTTGAAAGGCACCTCGAGCTACAGTGGGACTTTTGGGTCCAGCTTGGGCTAGAGTATGAGTTTGAGGATAAGTTACAGAAAGAGACTCAGAAAGGATGAAGGGAGGGAAGGAGGACTCTCATCTAGTACACAGTATTTTACTAAATACATACTGGCTGCTGTTTCTCTCCCTAGACTCATTCTCACCTTTATTCTGCAAAAGTAGGCATTTTCTGGAAAACTATCAAAAAAAAAGATTGTTTACGTGTTGGTATTTAGAGGGCAGTGAAAATACAGCATGGAATTTGCAGGATGGAAGTGTTTGAGAATCGTTAAAGTAATGGAAAAGAGAGTAGCTGTTCCGTTTTCTATTCCAGTTATAAATGAATCTCGCTGTATGGCTTTCCTGTCCTCGGTACAGAAATAACTTCAAAAGGGTAAAATCACTCTGAGTTACACAGAGGGCAGGAGCTTTCTTTGTTGAAAGGGAAAATGAAGTTTTCCTGCTAATAACCACAAGGCTCTGTCTACTGCCTCCAGGATCCACAGCGCAGCCTCAAGGCCACCCACTTTCCAGAAGCAACCTCGGGAGGACAGAGAAAGGGTCACTGCTGGTGTCCCAGGTCAGAGTGAGGCTGAGTAAGGCCCTCGCTCTGGCCAGCAGGCACTTCCAGACCTTGTCTAGGGGGATGCACTGCTCCTTCCACACCCGTTCCATGGAGGGATAGAAAAATGATAATGGTAAGGACAGGGACTGAGCAGGGAGGGGAATCTGGAATGAGCCTGAGCAGGCCCAGTTAGGGAGGATTTGGCTCCAGTTTGGTAGGAAGCCACCAGAGCAAGACAAGCAGGAGGTGACATCACCCTGTTCCCTTTCTGAAGAGATCTGTTTCCGGAGTGGAGAATGCCATAGAGGACAATTCTGGAAACTGAGGGCTGGCAATATCTCTCAAGAGGAAAACATTGGCCAGGCAAACACAAGGCCCTGAACCCATCCCTAGCCTGAAAGAGGGAAGGAAGGAAGAGGAGAGGAGGGGAAGAGAGAGGAGGAGAGGGGAGAGGAGGGGAGGGAGGGAAGGGGAGGAGAGGGGAGGGAAGAGAAGAGAGGAGGAAGAAAAGAAGCTGAAAGACTAACTTCCAATCATGGTCACTGTCCTTGTAGTTAGATAGATAGTTCCTTGAAGTTATGAAGAATGATTGGCAGGCCCTCATGACTTAAACAAACTCAAATGTCCTGAAGAACAGTTTGAGGGTGGCACATATTCATATGGAACAAAGATTTAAGAGCAGAGCTCCTCAACTAGAGGGCAATTAGGGTCCACACCCAAACGAACATTTGGCAATGTTTGCACACACATTTACTACAAGTTAGGACTGTCCTTTGTCCCTAGCAAGAAAGACGGTGCTGACGCCATGACACAGAAATCAGCCTGGCACAAGAAAAGTTACCTGCCCCAGATGCCAAGTGCTCAGACACAGAAATCCTGGTATAGAGTGGCATTTCCTTATTTGGGTACGGGATCTCCCATTTACTAGCTGTGTGACTTGGACACACAGAACTTACCCTGTGACTTCAAACCAAATTATATTTCCTGTTCCTGAATAGAGAACGAAAATGAAAGGCAGTTTGGAAGGCTGCTGCTGAAGGCGGGGTCTGGAATGTCCCGCAGAGGCCCATGTGTTAAGCCATAGTTCCAGGCTGTCACTATCAGGAGCTGGTAGAAGCTTTAAGGGGTGGGAAGTCTTAGGTCACCGTGCGCACACCCTTGGAGGGAGCTGTGATAAACAGCTTGTTCCTCCATGTGCTCCTGCCAGGAGGTGCTCCCTGAGCACAGCCCAAATGCAACAGGTCCACCTGACCACAGACAAACCTCCAAAAGCCAAAATAAACCTTCCCTCTTCGTAGGCTAGCTATCGGAGCTGTTCTGTTCCAGGAATGGGAAACTGACTAACACAGCAATCTACTGTCCACCTCCTTTCCAGGTAGGAAGAGCTCCCCGTGTATGAGAAGAGAGAGGAAAATAGGAGGAATCCCTGATAACATAGCAGCAGGAGGTGGAGATGGCCTTCCACACCTCTCCTACAGTGGGTACCTGAGAAGACATAGGGCGTTTTTAAGACAGGAGGTCCAGCACACTGGACCTGAGATGCACAGATCCAGACTCAATCCTATTTCCACCAGCTAGAAGATGCTGACCCCCAAGAGGTTATGATGGCGAACGCCCATAATCCCACAGATAGAAGCAAGAGCATCAGTGTTCAAGGCCATCCTTAACTACACAGTGAATTCGAGTTTGGTCTAAAGTACTTGAGACTATGAGTGACCTGGGGAATGCTTAACATATGTTCCCACTCACCAGGGAGTATGAATTATCACTGTAAATATTAAAAGAGGACAACCATTTAATAAGTTTTCTGAGTGTCTGTTATATGCCAGGTAAGAATAAATCATGAAAAATGATCCAATTAGATATGCAATACAGAACATTCAGTAAATGGTATCCTGTGTGTGTGTGTGTGTGTGCATTTACTATTTCAAAATATGTTCTTTGAACTTATGGAAGGCACAGAACAGATAACGTGCATCTGCCCAGTGGTGTATTCTTTGGACCAGTAATCCATTCTGACTATGTAAAGGCCTTCCTTAGCCCATGGTCTCCCCAGAGGCATGTGACTTCACAGGCATGTGGATCAGACCGCTCCATTCTTCAACCACATGCCCAGGAATGAGCATGCCAGCTGTGCTAGGCTAATCAGGCTTTGCTCGGGCAAGCCAGGCTCTCAAGACTCTGTGAGCAATGCACAAGGTCCTCCCGCTGCCACATGGACAGAGCCAGAAAGAGAATGGAGAGAGAGAGAGAGTCAAAGACATGATGACATCACCTGGGATCTTGGATTCAGTCCTACCCAAAGCTGCTTCAACCTGAATTGCAAGGTTATAAAAAAAAACAACAAATGCCATTTCCTTCAGCCAGATGAAGTTAACTTTCTATCGCATAAAGGCAAAGATATGAGTAAGATCCAAAGAAAAATAACTATAAATAAAGGGAAAACTACCCATCCCCTCCCAACCAAGCGATGGTGTGTGTACAGCAGCTTGGGGATTTTTTTGTTTTGTCCTGAGACAGAGTCTCACTATGTAGCCCTGATTAGCCTGAGACTCATATGTAGACCAGGCTGGCCTTTTACTCACAGAGATCCACCTGGCTTTGACCCCCGAGTGTTTTAAAGGTGTGCATCACCATGGCTGGCTTCCACCTGGAGCCCTACCAGGGAGACCTCTGGTTTTGTTTCACCGGTGCCATTGGAGTGATTGCTTTTAAAAGCAAGAAAGCAAGCCTTTCGAGGCACAGTCTCTCTTAGGCTAGAATCCTAACTAACCCCATCCCCTTTATTGAAGATTAACTTTGGCTATGCCTCTGAGTGTGTGTGCATGCACACACACATGCACACACGTATGCTCATATGTGCAGGTGCCCTGAGGACAGAAGGAGACAGATCCCTTCAAACTGGATTAAGAGGCATTTTTGAGTTCTCTGACATGGGTATAGGGAACCCAATTCTTGCCCACTAGGAGGGCAGTACCGACTCTTACAAACTACACATCTTTCCTGCCCCATGACTGGTCCTTCTTTAGCTATTTGAGCTGAGATCAAGGACACAAAGCCTGGCTTCCCAAGGAGGTTGCTGCTGTTGTTCTTGTTCTTAGGGAATCCACGAGAGGGTTGGGAATCAGGTGTCCAGATATAAAACAGAAGAGAAGGGCTGAGAACGTAGCTTCTCTATCAGGCCTGAGGCTGAGGTGCAACTCTCAGCTCTCCGGGGGAAGCGGAGGAAACAAAAATCCAATGATGCAGTTCTGGAAGCCTGAATTGTCTGTGAGAGCCATCAAAAATGTGATACTAACAGGCTAACGGCCCCGGTGCATGAGACACTATTTAAGGATCTGGTTACTATAACTTGTCTCACCCATAAGGCAACTTCATTCACTTTTCCATGAGCAATAAGGAGATCATATCAAAGCCATTATTGGTCTTTATTTAGGAAAGCTATGAAGAATATAGTTCATGTGCCAATAAAGAACATAATTATGTGCTAATTAACTGTGGCTTTTACAAAGTATTGTAGTGTGGCTGGGTGTGGTGACAGACTACTGTCAACCCAGCACTTAGGGAAGCTGAGGCAGTGGAGACTGAGTTTGAGAGTTTAAAACCAGTTTGGACTATCTGGTGAAGCTGTAATCCCCAGCACTACAGACATGGGGAGAACTGGGAGGATTGCCCCGAGCTTAAGCATGAGCTACATAGTAAGATTCTATCAAATGAAACAAAACAAAAGCCGCCAACAACAGAAGCAAACCCACAGTATTATAATGCTTTCTTTGTCCCAAAGGTCTGGGGTTTCATCAAAATCAGAAATTACCCACTCAGGTCATAAGAAAAAAAGGAAATTACTGCTCTGTGAGATACATTAACCAAGAAAACAACAGTAGAATTGGTTGACTTGGGACTGTCTAAAAATAGCAAAGAATGACTCTCATGGCTCCAGATGCCCAGACAAATGCATAGAATAGAGAGGGAAAAAATTTGGGGTTTGGGAAAATGGTTCAATTCAAAATGTGCTGGCCACACAAGAATAAAGACATGAATTCAAGGCCCCCAGGCTGGGCAGTAAGCATCTGTGATCTCAGCTCAGGGGAAGGAAAGACCACAGCATCCCTGACCAGAGACAGCATCCCTGACCAGAGACAGCATCCCTGACCAGACAGCATCCCTGACTAGATAGCATCCCTGACCAGACAGCATCCCTGACTAGAGCATCCCTGGGGCTTTATCTCCCAGACAGTTTAGCTAGAGAGCAAACTGTCTGCCAGATCAGAGAGCCACTCTCAAAAGATATGCTGAAGTGGGATCCAGGAAGACACCTGGTGTTGACCTCTGACATTCACATTCCCACCTGTGCACATACATACAAGCAAAAAGGAAACTGTTTTTCAAATGATGAACTTGAAATAATGAGATCCTGGTCACAATTATCACTGGGATCAGCGAAGATGAGAAATATTGCAATTAAGTAAGCAGGACTAAAACCAGCAAGACTAAAAGAAGAAAACAAGCCCAGCAGGTGTACAGGGTGGCCGGACTATACAGGAATCTAAGGAATCAAATAAGTATCCCCGGGAAAGATGAAGAGAGTGACCGTCGAGTGGTTCAGCGCACTGTGTATTCAGATGCTGACTTCCGTGCCCTGAGAACAGACTGAAGCCCTGGGTGTGGGCATCGGTCATTACTATCATTATCGAAGAATCTCCTGTCTCCATGTAGTATAAAAATTGTTCTCCGTCATTTCTGATTGGTTAATAAAGGGCTGAACAGCCAGTAGCTGGGCAGGAAAGGAGAACTGAGACGAGGCTTCTGACCTCATTTAGGGGGTCCACAGTGCATCAGGGAGTGGGGAGAAGGAAGAAGGTCACCATGAAGGAGTCTCCATGAGGACAAACATGGTGCAGGAGCGCCCAGGGAGAGACTAAATGCTGGGAAGTAGGTCAGGTCTGCCTAGCTGGGTTAGAATGCATGAGTGTCTGCCCAGCTGTAGTGCTTTGAAGCTTGTTAATAAATGTAACCTGTGTCCCTGTCATTATCTGGGAGCTAGAACTAGCATAGGAAAAAAAAAACGCATATGTTTTTCTAAGCGACTGACCTGCTCAGACACCAGCCCATGAGCCGAGCCCTCCAGGTCCTCATGGACACGGTCCAGCAGCCAGAGCAGGAACTCCAGGGCATCGTGCTGGGAGTTGCCTTGGAACTGAGAGCCGTACTTGGAAACAGCGTTCTGAAAGGGAACAAAAGATGAAAGTCACCTTGGGCCTTGGCGCAAAGGAACTAAGATCTGTAAGCACCCAGCTACCACACTGTCATCGTCCAGCCTTGACCAATGACAACACAGAAACAACATGGGTGGGAAAAGTGTTTCCTGACACAAGCTGGTATATGGGTGTATGGCTCAAGCCCCTGGAAATGACGCTGTCTCTGCAGAACAGTGTGTATGTGTATGTATCTGTGTGACTGTGTCCATCGGTTGCCCTCCTTGGCTGATTGCATAATTCCCAGGGCTTCTACTCTCCTCGGTAATGACCATAAAGATAGCAAAACTGACTTCCTAAAGTACAATGGCCGTGGGTCTTCATTCTGACCCCTTCCGGGGCACCCAGGTAAGACTGCCTGACTTAGCAAACAAAAAATAGAAAACATCTGGGCTGTGGGTGCAGGTCATAGAACACATGAGGCCCTGCTTGTTCAATCCCCAGAATTGTTGAAGAAGGAAGAGGAGGAAAAGGAAGACACCATACTAAAGAGTTACTCATTGTTTATCTGCAGATACTATTAATGGGGCATCCCTACCCCACCCTTAAGCCAGCCACAAATCTGTCCCCAGCACCAAACTTTCAAACACACCCTTAGCATTGATGTCCTCTCTGAATCTCCCTCCCAGGGGTAGCCTAGGATTCGGATTTGTCTCCACAAACACTTCTGCGTCTCCCCTACAGCAGAGTATCACCCACACTGTTGAGTTCTCACTACTGCTCATTTAGGTGAGATCGGCCTTCCCCTCTAGCCCATTGGGTTCATTGTAGACCAGACCAGCCTTCCCGCAGCCCAGTTAATATAGCCAAACCCTCCTTATCCTACTACTCAGCCCAAAATAGTGCAAACTCCTTCACTGCTCAGGTCCCAAATTCACATCTCCCCTAGTGTCTCTGTCTCTCCCCCTCCTCTCTTCTATCCTCCTTCCTCAGCCACCCCCGCCCCACACCCTGTATCCCAGACCTCAAACTAGTAGTCGAGGATGACCTTGAACATCTGATCCTCTGAGCGCCAGGATTACAGACGTGTGCCATCATGTCTGCTCCTGCCAGTTTCAGGGCCCAGGGAAAGAAGCCACTCTCGTGCCCCAAACATCCTTTCTGACCTCTATGGTCTACACCAGCAATTTTGTCTAGCCTCCCATATGAGTTCGCTATGAATTCTCTTTCTCTCTGCCTGGCTACCTCGAAATCAAAGCCTCACAAAATTTGACAACTTCAAGAAGATAGATAAGATGGATCTTTATGACAAAACTGTGTAGGGCTAGGACCTGGCTCAGTCTGTAAATGCACTTGCCACCCAGCACGACAGTCTGAGCTCAATCTCCAGAGCCCATGGTGGAGGAAGAGAACCTTCAAGGTGTCCTTTAACCCCACACACAAGTGCTGTGGAAGGCTGGCACCCATATGCATGTGTGTACAAAGCCATCCCACACAGACACAAAATTAATGATAAACAAAAATCAAATTTAAAAAATTAAAGTCTCTCTTCAGATACATAGCAATTACACTCAAGGAGACAGAGACACAAGCAAAGATACTTCTAGGACCAAAATGATCTGAGAGAAAGCTGGTTGTGGTGCCTCACGCCTGTAGCCGTACCCTGAAGGCTGAGGCAGGAAGATCTTAAATTCCAGGATACCCTCTGCTACACAGCAAGACCTCTTTGTAGTGGAAAGTTCTGGTGTCTTTAAAGACTCAGTTATGTTATTGTAAATATGCTTTTGTTTTGATCCCAGCTGTGGGCCGTGGAGCTGATTCTGATGGTCCACAGCAGCAAACTGTTTGCCTCATGCCAGCTCTGAGAGGGGCTCTTTGCCAGCTGCAGATAGTTTAATCTGAGGGCTCTGGAGAGGGAATAAATGCCAGAGCCCAGAGAGACAAAGGGGATCTTGGAGAAAGAGGAAGGCTCTGCTGCTTCCCCCCTGCTGCTCCTGATTATTGCTAATGTAATTTGATGAGAAGTTGGAGATATCCAGAAACAAAGACTGGACTTGCCCCCAACAAACCTGGCGACCCTAACCAGCAGGAAGTAGCTAAAGAGCGCTCTGCCCCCTTTTTCCACTAACCTTCTTCCTAGTGTTGGGGTATTGCAAGGGATTGGGGTAGGGAAGGTAGAAAAAGGCTAGTTTTAAAAAGTAACCCCAACACCTCTTTCTCAAGAAACCAAGGGTTAGGGGTTAGCTCAACGTGGAGAGTTTGCCTAGTCAGCATAGGGCCCAAGGTTGGATCCCAGCACCATCAAGACTGCACTGGAACGAAAATACTTCACACTTTAGATGAGTAGTGACATTTGGTATGTCTGTCCCATAGCACAGCATAGCTATGCCCTCTGCATGACTCTGTGTGTGTGTAAGAGAATGTGAATGTGTGTATCTGTGTGTGTGTGATCTCTTCCAAACACTGGTGATTTTTTAACATATTTCTTCTAGCTATTTAATAGGTCTAACCAGATTTTTTTCACCCTATAATTTTTACTGTTTCTAGTTTGCCTCTTACTATTTTATCCATAACTTTCAAAACGAAAGTGAAGACACTGGGCGTAAAGCTCAGTGGTAGAGCACTTCCCTGGCTTGTGAGAAGCCCTGAGTTCAATCCTTAGTACCACAAAACAAAACAAAAACAAAGAGTAACAAGAAAGAGACACCTCTACAGGAACATCAGAAGTTCAAGGTCACCCTTGTCCACTTAGTAAGCTAGAAGCCTGGGATATTTGAGATCTCTCTCTCTCCGACAATCAATAAAAAAACAGAAAAAATAAAGTTAAAAAAATGCTTCTAGTATGTCGTTGTATAGCTAAATTTGATTTTAAGCACATAAGCTAAGAGAAATTCCAGATGGCTGAAACCCTCATTATAACCACAGAAAAACTAGAAGGCCATAAAATAGAACACATATCAAAAAGCATGATGTATCTGGGTGTGGTCGCGCATGCCCGGCAGGGAGACTGGGAGTCCAGACCAGCCACAGCTATACAGTAGAGTCTGTACAAGGATTACAACAACAACAAAAACACTTTATTGTTACAAAAAGACATGACACAAACAAATCTAAAGCTTCCAGCACTGGGGGAGGAGAAAAGAAACAATCTTGATCAAATGTTTGCAGAGAATACCACAGGACTGAGAACACAGGGAAGCAAACACAACATTAGGAACAAAGCACAATGGATACACAAACAATAGAGGAGACAGTTCCAAGAATAGACTAGACAAGAAACACGGGAAGTACTTCCACATCACGCCTAGTCCAAAAAAAAAAAAAAAAAAACCAAAGAGAGAGAGAGAGAAGTAAAAACAGGATGGTTAGTAAATCACAGACACCCACTATAAAGCCTTGCAGCCGTAACAGTAATGGGGTCTTAGAGAAGCAGTTCTCAACCTTCCTAATGTTGTTTTAGTACAGTTCCTCACGTTATGGTGACCCCAACCCCCTTTAGGGGGTTAAAGGGGTGTCGACCCACAGATGGAGCAGCGCTGTCTTAGGAGACTTGGGACTGCAAAGAGAAGTGAGTTTAAGTGTTCTCGCCTCTAAAAGGGTGAGTGTATGTTGTTGTTGGTTATGTAATTATTCTGAATTAACCTTATCCTGTATAACCCCTCAAAGCATCACACTATATACACCACAGACACAGAGAATTTTTCTTGTCAACCGTGAACATCTGTCTAGGTATGGTGGCACACTCCTGTAATCCCAGCACACAGGGAGGCACAGGCAGGCAGATCTCTATGAGTTTGAGGCCAGCCTGTTTACAAAGTGAGTCCAGGATGGCCGGGGCTACACAGAGAAGCTGCTTCAAAACAAACAAACAAAAAACAAAAAGCCGACGAACACGGAAAGTAGAACTTCTAATTGTTTACAAGACACCAGTAAGTTTACAATGGTTTCTCTCTGGGGAGTTACAGATTTTTCTTAGTTTTAGATCTTTCTTGTTTTTTGCAGTAAACATATTCAACTATATTACTAGAAAAGCAAAAGTTAATAGATGAGAGGATTTTTAAAGCGTATTTAACCCCCCAGGAGGTGGTGGCACACGCCTTAAATCCCAACACTCACGAGGCAGCAGATGGATCTCTGTGGAACTGAGGCCAGCCTGCTCTACAGGACAGCCAGGGCTACCTAGAGAAAAGAAAGCTTGCCTTGAAAATCAAACAAAAACAAACAAACAAACAAAAACGGGGGATTTGTAGTTAATCAACATTTTGCTAAACCAAAAGTTGGTCCTACTATGCATGAGAAACTGGTGACTGGCTCAAAACAGAACACTGTAAACCCATCCTATTGAGGGGGTGGGATCAAGTCCCGGAACGCTCTACTCTTCCCCGCAAAGCTACATGAGCCTTCATCAACGAATTTGGCAAGAGGATTCTTGACTGATTCCCACCCTGCTCCACCTCTCTCTTTGGCTGTCACTTTCCCCTCCTAGGCCTGCAGCCACTACATCCCATCTTCCATATCCTTAATTGACACTTCCTCTTTCACACCCCAACTCAGGACACAGGGACCCCCACACACAACAGGGAAGGCCACACCGTTCCTCTAAACAAATTACATCCTCTTGCCAGACTTGTCCCAGCACCTTGCATTTCTCCTTTCCGTTGTCACCAGGTCCTGACTGAGGGCCTGTGGCTGTGTCAACACTGATGAGATAGTAAATGCCTGGGGAACGGTCCCTGCATCCAGGTTCATATTTGTCACTCGGTCCCACGATCTCGCTCTGTATCTGCCACTTAACACACAGTCCCTATTCCCAACAGAATGTCTTCACATTCAATAAACACAAGGTGACTCGTGAAGGCTTCAATGTCCATGAAAGAAGCAGAGCCCACCTAGACTTCCAACCTTGCTTTCAAAACCCAGGATTCTAAAATCCACTCCACATTCCAAGTCTGGTCACCTGAGAGTCCCAGGGGGAACCCCAGATTACATCTCCCTCTTTAACTTGCTTATCTTTCTGTCCCAAACCCTGGGGATACAGACAGCAGAAGAGAGGAAGGCCTGGCCAGTCACTGGCAGGGATTTCAGAGTTTCCTCCAGGCCACTTGTCACTCTTGCTGCCGAGACTGGCTGGGAACACATCTGGAAAAAGAAAGCTTACTCAAAGATCACCTCCCTTCCTCATCTAGGTCTGTCTGCAGGAAGGAATTGTAACTGTAGAATAAACACTTCCCAGGAACCCGCTCTCTATATAACTCACTTAACAAAACTACCCCATAATGAAGCAACTGTCACAAACTTCAATTTTACAGAAGAGAAAACATTACTCTACAGAAACATTACAGAGCCCAGAGACTTTGCTCTTTCTGTATGTGTGCCCACCAAGTGTGCTGCTTTTGTTCAGACAGGCTCTGTCACTGAATCTGGATGCTCACTAATGGGCTAGACTGTCCTAGCAAGCCCTAGGGATCCACCTGCTTGGGAACTACATCCCCCCACACTGGGATTACAGGTCTGCTCTGGAGCACTTGGCTTTTTCCCTTTTTGTCTGAGTTCTGGAGACAGAACTCGTATCCTGAAGGCTTGCATGTCAAATGTCTTGTCAAGCACGGAGTCACGGCCCACAAGACCTTGCTCTAGACCACTATATTACAAGGCCTATCATCTCTGAAAAGCAGATGCGGCCCAAATGTGATACCAATGACATCTGTGTGACTACTGCAAGGTAGCGCTTCCTCAGGAATGGAGGGCGGAAGAAGGCAGTGGTTAGGATCCTTGCTGGTAGCAGGCCAAAGGCTTTCTCAGGATGAAACTTAAGAACCACTTATGTTTGTGGAACGAACAATGACAGCCATGTCCGCCCTCGCCTCAAATAACCATCACTAGTCCTTGGGGTGCTTCTGCTCTCCACCCAGAGCTGCGGCTCTGCAGCAGGAAGTAAGCCGTGTGTGTCAATTATCAGGGACACTTTCATCCCACTGGGACTTCAGCCCAGTCTCATGACCCCACAGCATCCCTATCGAGGGGGCTGCAGATAACAAATACTATCTCCTGCTCACGTACAGTCAGGATTTAATATGAATTAAATTAAAGGACGCCATCTCTTAAAATAGCACTTTCACTGATACCCCCCCCCAAAACACACACACACTTATCACACTTCTTGAGACTACCTGACCCCCGTGTTCTCCCCGGTACCCACTGGGTTTAAACAATCCCAAGACCCCGCATCCAGGGTCGAACAAGATCTGAAGCCCTTCACCTGCCTTCACGCCCCACCGTCAGGCCCATGTCCTTTCTACTTACTGATCACTGCCTGGATTATTCCTGGATCTTGGCCTGGCTGCGTCCTCTTCGCGTTCTGTTTTCCATGCCTACATCACCTCCTTCCCCAAGCCTTGGCCTTCAAGGGCCGACTTCCCTCTCTGGCCCCTTCCAGATCCGAAGCTCTAACTCACCCTGGCCGGCAAACCCGCACTCACACTCCTTCAACAACCGCTCTCTAAACACACACAAAAAAATGCTCGATACACTTAAGGCTGCCAACTCTCCCCACCCCGGCTCAAAATGCCAAGGAGGAAACTAATTCCTAAAGGAAGCATTTGCAAGTGATAACGTAACACGTCACCTCAAAACAAAGGCGCTAACCCAAGGCTGGGCTGCCTACGCGGTGGCTACCGAGGAACCCCGAGACCTCGGATCGGCTGACGGTTCACACGCTTTTCAAGAACCGAAACCAGAAGGGTCGGGGGAGGGCTGTGCGGGCGGCAGACGCTGCCTACCTTGAACTCTGCGGAAAGTTGGGGCGTGTATTCGCGCGTCCAGAGCGCGCGCACCAGCGCCGCCAGCTGCTCGGTGACCTCGGCGCGGCCCGGCGCCGCCCGGTAGCGCCCGAGCGCTAGGAACTCGGCCAGCAGGTCGGTGTTGCTGAGACACTGCACCACGGCGTTCATGAAACAGGTGTTGCCGTGGTTCTTCAAGCCCTGCGCGCCGGGCGGACGCGCCCCGTCGCCGGCAGACATCGGGGGCTGGGGTCCCGGAGGACGGTCCAGCCCCGGGCTCCCGGGAGCGGCCGGTGCCGGGCCCGGAGCGCAAGCGAAGCCCCCGTCTCCATCGCCATCGTACGGGCCGGGCTGGGCCGGGGGCCGGGGCCGGGGCGGCGAGTCCCCTGAGCGGGAGCGGCTGCCCAGAGCCAGCAGGAAGCGGTGGAGCAGGCGGCGCAGGGAGCGGCGGCGGCGGGGCCGGGGCGCGGGCGGCCCCTCTCCCAGCGCGTCCCCCGCGCCCGGATCCATGCTGGCCGTGGTCGGAGGTCCGGGAGCGCAGCCCCCGGAACCCGAGGTGGACCGGCGGCCCCTCGGTCCTCACCGCCTCCCGGAGGCTCCGGGCGCCGGCTACCTGAGAGCCAGGTGTGCGGGCACCGGGCGAGGGCGGAGCCAGGGGCGGGACCGTCCCGCCCCGCCCCGCGCGGGAATCCGGCCCTGGGGCAGCGCCCGCCGCCGGGCTCCCGCCCCCTCGGCCCCGGCTGGGAAAGCACTCCCCGGAGCCCGCCTGGTGGACTTCCCCGCCCTTCCTTCCCGCCTAGGAAGGGGCCTTTCACCTCTGCTCGCCTTCCCCGCCCATCCCTGAGCTGCGGAGATCACCCGGGGAGGGAAGCTTCGGAAGCGCCCAGGGATAGCAAAGCCCTGGCTCTGGCTAAGTTTCTGCTGGTGGAAGCCAGGTGAAGACTAAGAAAAACGACCGGCGAGCGGTGCCCCTCTTCACGCTCAGGTGTCCTGCGAGGCGCGCGGACAGCGAGGCTGGCATCGGATGGCGCCGCCTCCCTGCAACCTTTGCCTGCACCGGTCGTCCCAGGACCTAAACTGGATGGGGGGGAGGGGGTTGCTTTTTTTTTTCTGTTGTTTGTTTGTGTGATTTTTAATTACACAATAGGTTACAGTCATTTTTCAAAAACTTGGGACACTTGGTCGTCTCTTGTTTTCACGGTAAAGGAAGGTCGGACAGCTTAAGGCTTCAGAAGGAGAAAAAAAACAGAACTCGACCCCCCGCTGGGTGCTCTTCGGAGTTCAGGCCCCTTACAGCCCTTAGTGTTGGTTTGGCCGGAAGTTTTCCCGGTCTCAGGCGCGCCCCCTACTCCTCCACGCAAAATCCTGGAAGTGTCCTTACCCAATCAGGATTAGCTTGGCCTTGCCCCGCCCTTGATTCCCTAGGTAACCCAGGCGGCCTCTGCGCCTTTTATCCCTTAACTGTCAGGTTTATAATTAATCAGGCAAGGTCTTGCAAAATGAATTTCTCATCAGTTTCTAGCTCAAAATGAGATCGGCAGCTTTCTGGAGTCCGTATTACGTCAGCACCCAGAAATGTGACTTGGTGCTTGATAAATAAGTCTCATCATTTATTAAGTATCCTTCTCCATCTTTCACATAGGACTGCAACAGTTACCTGGGGCCAAAAAGCTGTGTAAGTTAAGGATAAAGAATAAACTGTAATGTGGAGACTTAAGGTATAAAAAGGAACCATTTACCCTCCCGGAAAAAGATGCACCTAGGAAATCCAGAAGGTTCATTCCACCTCCTGCTGATGGTAAGTACTGAAGATGCCCTGGATACGGTCTTGGCTGATAAATGACCTCCGGAATGTCACCTTTGAGATCATTCCAAGACTCCCAGTCAACACACAGGGACTTCTTTTGTGTGGTTGGTTTTTTGTTTGGTTAACAGTTAAAGGTTTTGTTGGTTTTGTTCTCCTTGAGGGCTGGTGAGCTGGAGCTTATCTCCTTTGAGTAGCCCAGGCTGTTCTGGAACTGTCATCCTCAACCTTAGCCTCCTGGCTGCTGGGACCCTGGGTGTGCATCTCCACGCCCAACTAAGTCAAGGAAGCATCGGTGGCTAACTAACTCTGTCGCGTATGCCGCCCGTGCGCCCTCAGCCACTTTCAGCGCACTCAGTTCTCACAGTAGACCCCTCCGAGCAGAAAGATATTCTTCCTTTGGCAAAGCAGAAAACTGAAGCTGAAGTTGTTTCATGACCTTGCTGTACATGCTAATCTTGACAGTCAACTTGATCAAATTAAGAATCGCCTAGGAGCCAGATGGTGGCGGCATACACCTTTGATTCCAGCACTTGGGAGGTGGGGGCAGAAGCAGGGGAGTCTCTGTGAATTTGAGGCCAGTCTGGTCTACATAGTCAGTTCCAGGACAGTCGAGGCTACACAGAGAAACCCTGTCTCAAAAAAAAAAAAAAAGTCATATAGGATCGTCTTTAGGATAGTATAGCAGGTAAAGGTTCTTGCTGCCTTGCTACCAAGCCTGAAGACCTGAGTTTGAACTCTGCACCACATGATGGAGAGAACTGAACACCCCAGACGGTCTTTGAGCCTTTATATATGTACTATAGCATATATATATATATATATATATATATAATACATACTAATAAATAATTTTTTTCAAAATCACCTAGATTGAAGCATACCTCTGGATGAGACTGTCACAGTGAGAGGATTAATGAAGCTGACTTCACTCTCAATATGAGTGGCCCTTTCGCATAGACTGCAGGCCTGGAGGGACTCAGGGAGATGAGGAAAGAGCCCTTATGCCTCACCAGGAGGTTCTACTCAGGGGCCTAAGGCAAGGCCGCCAAGGACCAAACGCTGTGAACCCATGAGTCAGAACAAACCATTTCTCTTCCGGTTGGTTCTGTCAGGTATGTGGATGCAGCTATATAAAAGTTAGCTAACACACCTGCCCAAAAGATCTGGGTTCAGACCCAACTGCCCAGGCCACTTCAGCAATGAGCTGATGACTGAAAGGGTAATTTGGGCGGTCGCCCCATCACACACACACACACACAGGTAATATCACCTCATCTTATTTTTATAAGAAAATAGCATCCCTCTCTTGGAACAGATCTGGAGAAATGTGTCCTGCTGATGTTTTTGTGCACTGTGTATTGAAATGTTGATTTCGGTACCCACAGATCTGGTTACAGTGGGACTTTGGCATTGTCATTATTAGGAAGCATCTCCCAGCTTGGCATGTTGTAAACAATGTTCTCCGGCTCCTTCTGATTGGTTAGATAAAGAGCTGAGAGGATGAGGTGGGACTACCCAGCCCAGGGAGAGGGTTTCTGGTGGTGGTGGAGGAGTTGCCATCAGGACACAAATGGAAAAGGAGCAGCCAGGGTCAGACTAAGACGGCAGGTAACAGGCCCTGTGGCTGGGACGTAGGCTGGAATAGCTCAGGATCTGCTCATCTTAGTACCTGAAGCTTTTAATAATATAATAGGACTTTGTGTCATAATCAGAGAGCTAGAATATTAAAACAAAAAAACTTGCGTTTTACAGCAATGCCCGTGGGTTTGCCCATGGGTTGGATTTTGTGAGACACAGAAATGAGATTATGGTCAGAAGACGGCACCTTCAAATTTATTAAAAATAGAAAAGAACTCAAAAAAAGTATACTCTGCACAAACTTTTCCTTAACATATTTCAATTTAGGCATACAATGTAAGATAGTAAAATGTATAAAGGAAAGAAGAAACTTCAAGATCAAGTATTTTGACTACAGAACAAAAATAGATGTGAGAAATCAAGACGAGTTATCCGAACTTGGTCTTGGGCAGGACTGTCCTCAGTACAGGGTGGGAGCTGGGGAGTGCTTCATGAGTCAAAAGGGAACTTCCACCTCAGGATGGCTCCGTCCGCACTCACACTGATGATGTGCTTGTTCCCTGGACTTACCCGGATGCCCATGATGTGACCACTGTGCCCCACCCCAACGTGAGTCACTTCACCCTCGTTATAATCCCAGACTTTGATCAGATGGTCGTGTCCACCTGAAAAACAGTCGCATAACATTGCTGACATGTAATAGCGGAACATAGCTGCCTCGTTTTCAACACATCTCCCCACGTGCCCACTTGAAGAAAGAAGGATCCCTACTTTTATAAAGCTTCTTCTTGATCTAAAAGTCTATTTGTGTTGTAGTAAATTTAGAGGGGAGAGGAAAATACCGCCCAGGGTTAACCACTAAGCACACCCTAATTGTATTTCCTTCCACTCTTTCCTCCAGCAATGCAGAAGTGTATGCATACATCTCTGTGTGTGATTGGGCACCCCACTATGTGTAGTTTGGTATCTTTTTTAAGTCACTGAGCTTATGGAACTTTGGTTTACCTGAAGCGCTTATAATGTCCTGAAGAATCAAAAAGCCTGACAAGAAAGTATTAATGATGTTTCAGAGGTCCTATGGTAAATGTCCCCAGAAAACGGTGACTGTCTCATTCCTGAGAGGGAGTTGAAGCAGTGCATTCTTCAACAATAACAGATGGTGGCCTAACTATTCTCCTAGCACTCAGGAGTGTGAGGCAGGAGGAGCACAAGTTCAAGGCCAGCCTGAGACACACATAGCGAGACCCTGTCTCAAAACAAAAACAATGAAAAACAACCAAAAATGCAGAGGAAACCAACTAGAAGGCTCAGGACATTTTAAAGATTCATTTCTACTCTAGGGAGCGAAGGTAGCAATGCGAACTCTGCTTTTCTTTGTGCGCTGTACGGATGTCTTCCCTCATAGATGTGTGATTTTTGGACTTTCCCAGCGGTTCTGGGCTGAATGTAACCAGTGCATCCTTGAGACCCTCGACCAGCTCTTCTGACTGCCTCCCAACTCAGAATTCTTTGCCTTCCAAATAAAACAGCCTTTCTTATCTCATCACAGACTAACCTGTAACAAAGTGCTCTCCTTCCTGAGTGATATCCATCCCGTTGATCGACCCAGACAAGGAGCCTTCCAACTCTCTGATTACTGAGCCATCAAATACTTCCCAGTAAGCAATCTGGAATTCGGGAGGAGAGAGGCATTACATAGCAGTCAGTGCATTGGAATCATCCACACTCGCTAACAAAAGATGCTTGGTTCCTCTTTATATAGAAGGTAGCAAAAATACACCCTGGGAGGGGATTATAAATAGGCCTCAGCAAGGGGGTGGAGGAGCCATTTTATTATTTTTAGTATTGGTTTTAAAATTTGCATCCTATTTAAAGAGATGTTGATACGCGATAAACCTGGGTTGTGACAGAAAGAGATTTTTTTTTTTGATAAGGCGAAGCAGATTGAGTCTGCTGCAACATGTAAGATAAAGAGAGAGCCACTGTGAGCCCTGCTTCCAGGCCTGGTGGGAGGGAAAGTTCTTTCTGGCAGGGTTTGGTGGGGATGGGCAGTGAGCGTTCTGGAGACTGGGCTTTGTAAAGTCACCACCCACCGTCCACCTCCCCTCAGACTCCCCTCATTGTCCTCCGTTCCCCCAAATCCAGAGACTGGGCCGGCCCTCATCACCTCCTCTCATCTTCACCAGCACACTCCACCTTGCCTTTCTGGACCAAAGCTATGAATTAGTCCAGAGGGCGGGGTTTAAAGACACTGAAACCCTAACCTTGGTCCCTGCCTGGAGAATGGGAAGTGAAGGGGAGGCTCTCCTCTGACTGGACTGTCAGTGTAGGGCCAGAGCATCCCCTATGAGGGGTTAGAAGGCCACACGCACCAGCCCCTATATAAAGTGACACACTGTTTGCGTGTGTCTCCAGATTGCTTACAAAACCATATCGAATCATGTGAACACTTGTGTGAATAGCTGCTACACTGTGTAGAAAATAATGACCAAAGAAGTCCTGGACATGTTGAATAAAGATGTGGTCCACCCCTTTACTCACCTAACCCCCACCCCAAGCAACTTGCGGACATTCACAGTTGACTGACTGCACACTGTGGACCGGGAGCTCTGGGCTGCGGAGGGCGGGCCGTGCGTGCTTACCTTCCTGTCTGTGCCGCTGGTGATGATCTGGAATTCGTCGGGATGATAGCAAACACACTGGAATAGGGTGTTCGACAGGATCATCTGATTCCTCCTAAGTCGCCTGAAAAGTAGATCCAGATGCTCTAGAACCCAACTCTCCCTCCCCTGGAAAGTGTATTTAGGCAAGCTTGGAAGGGGCTGGGCTTTCTCTAACTTCTCATGGTGCTCACAAAGCAGATGTCTGGGGAGCTGAAGCAATGGTTCGATGGTTGAGAGCATGCTGTTCTTGCGGAAGACCTGAGTTTGTTTCCCAGTATTGGCATCAAGCCATTCACAACTGCCTATCGATCTGGTTCTGGAAAATCTGATGCCCTCTTTTGGCTTCACAAATACACACATGTAGTTTATATATTATTATTATTATTATTGAAATAGACTTCGGGCTACTCTCCTCTGTATTCCTCTACTGTCAACAACAGTAAAAAGATATGGACAAATGGTGGCAACCCTTTCCTTCTTTCCTTGTTTTTCAAGACAGGGTTTCTCTGTGTAGCCTTGACTGTTCTAGAACTCACTCTGTAGCCGAGGCTGGCCTTGAACTCAGAGCTCTGCTGCCTCTGCCTCCCGAGTGCTGGGACTGAAGGCATGCACCACCATTGCCCCAAGTGGTACTCCTTTCTAAAGACACAGCGTGAAACTAGGGAATCAGTGAGTTCCAGAGAGGAGGAGGGAGAAGATGCTGAATCCAGAGCCAGTCTGCCATCTCTCACACAATAATCTTGCTTCTCAAAGGCCATCGTTGGAGCTGCGTGGCACTCCCTGAAAACTGAGTGGCAAAGTGTGGGGCAAGATTGTTTCGAGGGCTGTTTCGGGCCCAGCCCTAAGGGTCGAGTCAGAAGGTGGGGTTGGAGGCCCAGGGACTGTGTTTGAAGCCAGCCTTCCCACTGACCGCCACGTGCACGCTAGCTGGAGAAGGCCTGCCTTAGACACCACAGAAAAACTTCGTGTACTCTGAAGCCTTTTGTCAGTAGTAACTTGATGTAAAAAGGAAAGGTGTGCGGTTTAGAGGACTTGCCGTTTTAATATTAGGATGGTAAGCCTGTCAGAGAAGCACGGCTGTACTCTTCGGGAGCTGGTGTGCTGGTGGCTGTCTCCCAGGCCCCGCCCCTGGCTGAAAATGCACCTCCTGTAATTTCTTCTCCTAACAGAAGCTTTCAAACAGTGTTTGAGCTAGGGATTTTCAGAGGCTTTTGCCACAAATTAAATATTCCTGCTACACAAAAGGAAGGTGTTAAAGATCTGAGGCAGTCATGAGCCGGCCACTGAAATAAACTCAGATGCCACTTCTCAGTGGGGAGGTCACATGTCTGTGGGTATGGGCCTTGGACCAGCAGCTCCACATGGGAGCTTATTAGACATGCAGAGACACAGGTGCCATGTAAACATATCCAATGAAAAGCTACAGACGGGGCTGGGCGTAGTGGCATATGCCTTTAATCTCAGTAGTGGAGGTGGGGGCAGAGGCCTGCCTGATGAGTTCTGGGACATCCAGAGCTCCATAGTAAGACCCTGTTTCGGACAGAAAGAAAGAGAAAGAAGGAAAGATCTACATAGAAATAATATCTCCCAGTGACTGGAGATCCAAGTTGAAATCAGGCCCAACCAGAAAACAGGGTCTTGCTTTGCTTTGGGATTTTGTTTTGTTTTGCTGTGTGTGTGTGTGTGTGTGTGTGTGTGTGTGTATGCATGTGGAGGCCAAAAGTTGACCTTGGCCACCTCCCTCAAGCACTCTCCCTCTTAAAATGTTTGGAGTTAGGATCTCTTGCTGACCCTAGAGCTCACTGGTTCAGCTAGAGCAGGCCCTAGGGATCCTGTCTCTGCCTCTCCGGTGCTGAGGTTATAGGCATACAGCACCATGCCCAGTTTTGACACAGGTCCTGGAGATTCAAAATCAGCTCCTTGTGCTTACACTCTACCGACTAGACTGTCTCCACAGCCCTTCTTTCAGCTTTTTAATATATTAATTTAAAATGCTCTGCTTTTGCCTTCAGTCCTCACTCCCCTCTCTCCAAGCAGCAACAGTTTAGCTGGGCGTGGTGACATGCACCTTGGCTCGCAGTGGCATGAGAGGCTGATGTGGAAGAGTCTCTTGCACCAAAGGATTCAAGACCAACCTGCACAACACAGTGGTAGCCCATCTCAAAAAAGGAGGGGCATGCTCTTTGAGCAAGTACACCTCCTTTGTCCCTCTGTACCTATGTCTGCCTCTGTGGACAATTATGCAGAGGCAGCTATCCCAGCCGGGGTAGAGGGGTGTTGGGTGGAAAGAAGATGGGGGAAGGGATTCCAAAATAAAAACACAGCAAAAAATGCCAACAGCCAAAAGAAAAAAAAAATCCTCTTTGAAAACCCTCTTGGGGGATGGAGAGATGGCTTATACGTTAAGAGTACCAGCTATTCTTCCAAAGATCCTAAGTTCAATTCACAGCAACCACATGGTAGCTCATAACCATCTATAATGTGATCTGGTAACTCCTGGCCTACTGACACACATGCAGGCAGAAGAGTGTATAAATAATAAATAAATTAAAAAAAAAAAGAAAACCCTCTTAATGGCTGGCTCCTATGATGAATCTCACATGATCTGGGCTACATAGTTTGGCATTGCCATTTTCTGTGGGTCTATGATTTACTCGTAGTATAAGTTCCTGGGAATGTGGCCAACTAGGGGATGACCCTCACTGTGCTCCCTAAGAAGGCAGGCTCATGACCTAGCAGCATGACAAGAGGAACCTCCTGCCCTGTAACTTTCCTTGTTGATTTGTAACATTTAGGTTGAATGGATTCACATTAAGTCATGCCCCACTGCATGTATCTGGAAAACTACTTCCCTGTCTGCCCAGAATGTCTGGTGTTTAGTTCTTCCTGGAGACCAGATTTTCCCCAGTGACATCTATAGGCCTTGGCCAGCCAGGGAGGCTGAGGCGTTCTCAGAACCTTTTACTGCTGTGATGCTTAATCCTCAATGTCACATTGACTGGAAGAACTCATTTGGGCACATCTGTAAAATGTTTCCAGAGAGGGTTGACTGAGTCAGAAAGGCCACCTGTTCTGTCAGCTGGCATCCTGGACTGAATGAAAAGGACAATATGGGACTGGAGCTTTGACTCGGTGGTTGACAGTGGCTCAATGGTTAAGCGCACTGGCTGCTCTTCCAGAGGCCCAGGAGACCAGAGTTCAATCCCTACCGCCGCCGTGTGGTAGCTCAGAGCTGTCTGTAATCCAGCTGCAGGGGATCTGATGCTCTTTTCTGGTCTCTGCAGGTGCCAGGCATGTGGCACATATACATGCAGCTAAAACGCCCACACATGAAAAAGGAAAGATGAAATCCCCCAAGAAACACGGGAGACGGTGTGCTAAGTATCACATGCAGTTCTCTCCCTTCTAACTGCAGACACAATACGGCCCTAGGACTCCTACGGTCCACCTCCTTACCGTAATGGACTATTCTCATACCATGAGCCAAAACAACACCTTTACTCCTTAAATTGCTGTTCCGTCAAATATTTTGTCATGGCATTGAGGACAGAAAGCAAACCAACCCTCTTTGGGATCTTTCCTTGTGTTCAGGAAAACGCTGGCATGTTTGTTTGGTTTCCTTTAAATGTTGGGTTGTCCTCCCTGCCCGTTCCCAGGTACCTACACAAGGTCCCAAATGATGCATGTCCCGTCGGTGCTGGCAGTGACACACTCCTCGTTGTTCTTCTTCACCCTGATACAGGACACTGAGGACTGGTGCTCCTTCAGAGCCTCCTCCAGCTTCTGAGTCTGGCAGCCTATCTGCCACACCCTCACCTGTGGGCGCCAAAGCACAAGCTAGTAACTCACACCCAGGACTTCCAGAAGGGATCAAGAAAGAAACAGTGTTTCCATCTCAGCCGGGTGCAGCCGTTTCATTCCTGGCTCTGGATCTCCATCAGGCAGGGGTAGGAATGCAACACTTCCGGGACAGGAATGTGTACAAGATGAGACCATCATCCCACCAAACATGGACGGTGGTGGTGCCACGGATCTCCAGCCCAGCCGCTACTTTCTGACTTAGAGAATGATCAGGCTCCCACCATGAGAATCAATAGTACAAGGGCTTCTCCTAAAGCCCGGAGGGAGAACCTGTCTCCCCATTTCTGCTGAGCATTGTTCTCAAATTTCTCATGGCATCAGGAAAGCTCTTGCTACCCAGAGCCATATTTAAACTTCAACATCAGCTGTTCAGTTTTAATCACTGGAAACCAGCATTATTCAACCTCAGATAATCTAATAGCCATTGTCTTTTATATATTGAGAAAGAGTCTCACTACACAGCCCAGACTGCTCCTTGGACTTAGGGGTCAACTTCTGAGTTTTGGAAGTTGTGGGCCACCACACTGGGGCTCAATATCCATTTTCTATGGCAAGAAGCAGGCAGATCTCTTGAGTTTGAGGCTAGCCTTGTCTACAGAGCAAGTTCCAGGATAGCCTGGGCTACACAGAGAAAACCTGTCTTAATTTTTTTTTAATTTAAAAATTTAAGTAAAAAGCCTATGAAAATTATCTATACACAGGGAACCTACAATGGCTGGATGTTGAGGGTCAGGAGTTATGGAAGGGACTTGGAAAGTCTAACAATCAGGCTGAACACAATGCAAGTGTCAAGTTTGGTTTCTGTCTCCCAAAGTGAGTTTAGGTGTCTAAAATCCACTGGGCCAGAACAAGTTTGGGCATCAGCAAAGACAAATGCTCCTGAAGTACAATGGAGGAAGGGAGGATGTGGAGATGTTGGTAAATGATAAGGGCCTGAACCAAAGCCAGCGATAGCCTTCCAGGGGCGCAGAGCAGGGGCATGGGCTAGGTGGTTATGGCTGGTTAGAGGAAAGGTTCCTGATGTCACACACACGCAGGCGTGCACGCACAAACATTTTAAAGAGAGGACAATGTTTGTTCTTAACAGTATTGCTATTTCACTTTATACTTTAGGACTCTGATGTGCAGAAAGTTACAGCAGGTGCCATGAGTTGAAAGAGCTAGAAGGGAGATTTCAGCCCAGCCGTTCAATTCAATTGCCTAGATTCTGCCAAGGGTTTTCCCAAGATGTTGGATCTTTCTCCACTCTGAAAAACTCTTCCTGTGGTAGCTGAGAAAGAACATGCCCATGTAGCCAAAAACAAAGAAGGCTTTGGGATTCAAAAACAAAAGCAGGAGAACAGGGAGAGGGACACCCCCCCCCCATAAGCCTGTGAGTGAAATGTTTTTAGGATCTTCAGAATGATTGGAAGAAAAGGTTGAATGTAGTAACATTAAAACAAGAGCCAAGGCTGGCATGATGTCACAGGCCTCTAGTCCCAGCATTTAGGAGGCAGGTGAATCTCAGTAAATTCAAGGCCATTCTGGTTTGCATAGCAAGTTCCAGGCCAGCCACAGGCTACATGCTGAAATCTTGTTGAACAATTAAAATTAATAATAATACCAGTAGCAAAAAGAATCAATTCTTACATGATCTGCTTTAAGAGGTAAAATAAAGACAGCTGAGTTGATGTCTTGGAGGAAAAGAATGAGTCTGTCAAACTGACAAAACAATAGCTCGGATTCACAGCTTGGTTCCAAAGAGGCTGTTTTCATGTGTGTCCTAAACACCCTTTCTGTCAATGGGTAGACTTAATGTCTGTTTAAAGCATTAGAACTTTAATTTATGGTGTATTTTACAATCTCATCAAAATGTTTAAGTTTGGCCCTCCACGAGTTCTTGCAGGTACCTATTTATGAAGAGGAGGTGCTGGCTAAATGTCTCGGCAGTTAGGAGCTGGCTGCTCTTCCAGAGGACCTGGGCTTGATTCCCAGCACCCACATAGCAGCTAACAGCCGTCTGTAACTCCAGCCCCAGGGGGTCCTATACCCTCTTCTGGCCTCTTGAGGCGCTGCACACACATGGTATATATTGCAGGCAAACACCCACACGCATAAAAAATAAAAATGAAACTTAAAGGAAAAAATTGATGGCCTCCTATGAGTTAGCTGCGCCAAGTAAAAGGCTTTCCAGATAGTTCAGACCCTCACCTCCCCTTCTCCGCCACCGCTGATGATCCTCTTACAGTCACTGGTGGTGGCGATGGCTGTCACGCCAATCCTGTGGGCGCTGTTAATGGCGTACATCAGCCGACCCGTCTCCGGGGCGAAGGCTCGGATTTTTCCATCATCCCAGGCTGGCAAGAGGAGACAAAAGGCAGGTTGGCCGGTCAGTGTCCCTTTCTCTGCAGGTCAACACTCCCGGAATCACCAGTGAGAGGGAAAACTGGAGGAAGCTGTAGCAGTGGGAGGAGAGGTTAACCCTGAGCTGCCGCTGATGCTCTCGTGCCCTTTGCCCCGACCTCCCAGACTGGTCACGCCTGGAAAGGGGGAGGAAGAACTTTGCCTACAGGTGGATCTCGTGGCAGGTGAAGGAGACCTGTTCTCACTTTACCATGAGTTGTAGACCTCTGTTCTCGCCTGTGTAATTGGTTTTTGTTTGTTTACTTATTTGTTTGTTTTTTCTGCGGGTTTGGAGACAGGGCCCTGGCTGTCCCCCAAAACGTAACTCTGTAGACCAGGCTGGCCTCAAACTCAGAGATCCACCTGCCTCTGCCTTCCGAGTGCTGGGATTAAAGGTGTGTTCCACCACTGCCCATCGACTGTGTACTTGTTACCACACCTGGGATGCTTCGGTCCACAGTTCCAAAGAACGTGTGCCTTCTCATCCACCCCGTTGTCATTGTCATCTGAGGGTTTCACTATGTAGCCCAGCCTGCTCAAACTCTTGGTTCTGCCTCAGCTTCCCAAGTCCGTGCCCACCTTCCCCCCACCTTGAAATCTGATACTCCTTCCCTGATTCTTGCCTTACACCCAACATGTTGCTCAAGCCAAGAACTTCAGAGTCACCCTTGATTGCTCTCCTGTTCCAAGCACGCAACTCAGTGCAGTGGTCAGTCCACCAGTCCACCAGGACTGGCGCCAGGTGCCAGCCTCCCCTGCTGTCACTCTTCCTGAGTGACACCCCTCCGGTAACTAGTAAGCTCCCGACAGATATACTTGTAACCCCTTAAAATACATCAAGTGATTTTTCTACCCAGAGACAGTGTGTGTATGTGTGTGGAGCACTTGAAAAGACCTAATTTAAAGACCTAATTTAACATTTTAGCATAGGTTATGGTTGGTTTTGGTGTGGAGAATTGACTGGTGGGCAAAAGTGGAGGCAAACAGAATCGATAGCAACTACTGGAGTGATCTAAAGAGTTGGCGATGGCAAGGACCAGGATGGAGATGGTGGTCTGTGATGGACCTATGGCTGCCCTTTGGGATGGAGCTGCTGGAGCACAGAGATAAAGGTGTGGGAGAAACAGAGTAGGGCAGGGATGGCTCTAAGACCCCCGTCAGCTCTGGGTACAATGTAAGCCACGCAGCGAAGAAGACTTGGTGTTGTGGCAGACGAGAAGGAAACAGAGCCAAGAAAAGAGGGGCTGGGCTCCCAGGTCCCTGTTCTAATAGCTTCACTCAGATCCTGATGTAAACCAATACGTTTATTTTTGACTACTGGGGAAATTTGATAGGTAAGGCGATATTTAAAAAACTATTGTTTCATAGGAAAATATTTTTAGATGCGTATACTGAAATATTTAGAGGAGGAATGATGTGGTAACTGTGAAAGACACTCATTCTTCCCAGCTAGGGCACCTCCCAGGTAGAAGGGAACTCCAAGGAGAGATTACACCCTAAGGTAGGTTCTCAACCTGTGGATCAAAACCCCTTTGAGTGTAGGCCCAATAGTTTGGGAGGGGGTTGATTTCTTGGGACCGGGTATTCTGTAGCCTAGGTTAGCATTGATCATTCTGTATAACCAAGAATGACCTTGAGGGGCTGGAGAGATGGTTCAGCGTTTAAGGGCACTGGCTGCTCTGCAGAGGTCCTGAGTTCAATTCCTGGTGGCTCACAACCATCTATAATGGAATCTGATGTCCTCTTCTGTCGTGTAAGCACACATGCAAATAGAGCACTTGCACATAAATTACAGACATATAAAGAATTTTTTAAAAAGTATGACTTTGAACTTCTAATCCCCCTGCCTCTACCTCTCAAGTGCGGGAACTAGGTGTTCACCACCATGTTCGGCTCATGGTATCTATATGCTAAAACATAAGTTTGGCATAAATTTTAAATTTGACTTTTAGGGACTGGAGAGATTAAAGTCACGGCCCCTTTGGGAACATACCAGCCCTTCCATAGGGGTTGACTACCAGATATCCTGCATATCGGATGGTTTACGATTCATAACAGTAGCAAAATCACAGTTATGAAGGAACAACAAAAAAATTTTGTGGTTGGGGTCACTGCAACATGAGGAACTGTATTAAAGGGTTGCAGCATTTGGAAGGGTGAGAACCGCTCTCCCAGGGGAAGGAGGGTGGGTGACAGGAGACTGTCTCTGATGACCCACATGCAGACACTAGTGGAGAATAAGAAGGACAAGAACTGAGACCATGGCCAGGACCTGGATCCAGACCTCCCTCAGAAGCAACTACCAAATGTTCTGTGGTTTGGTGGCTGGTTTGAGACAGGCTCTCCCGTAGCACGGGCTGGCCTCTACCTTGTACGCCTGTGCGGCCACACACAGCCTGTTACCTGACACGATGCTCTTGCCGTCTCTCATGAAGTCGATGCCATGGCACGTCATGTTGGGGACAGTGATCCGAAGCAGCTCCCGGTTGGACATTGTGTGCCACACCCTGATGTCTTTCTTGGCACACGTAGCAAACAGCTCGGCAGTACCACTACGAAGAAGCCATGGAGGGTAAGTGGTGTGGGCCATCAAGGATGAGCGGCGTTTGATGTGTCCTTGGCATCAAATGTGCCTCCTAAGGAAGGATGTGGGGCAGGGTGCACTTGGGAGGTTGGTCACCTAAAGGGGTGGCTTAGAGATTTGTGTGGGGTGACACTCAATTTCTCACATCCTCTGTGGAAAAGTCTTTTGTAATCTTTCCACTGGTGGAAGGGTTGGGACAAAGCTGTTTATAAAAAGGAAATCGATTTGAAATCTTTCTAAATCGTGATAAGCTCAAGGAATAGCCACATTTTTTTTTGTTTTGTTTTAAACTGCTTTTGGGAGATTTGATTGACACGCACACAAATATCTGTGCATGTGAGGTGTCTGAATTAGTCTGGAGGCCTGTATACACCTAGCCAAGAGCATTTCCTGAGGGAAATATATCCATGGAATAGATTTATAGAGGAAAGTCCAATGAAGTTGAAGTTATTAAAATTACAAAAAAGAAAATGGCAACATGGTAAAATTCACATTTGTACCGGTTTTTGTTTAGTTCTGAGAAAAGAAAAGATTGTGAATAAAGGAAAGCATCCCTGAGTAATTGGTCAGTTGGGCAGGAGGGAAAGGACCACTTCAAATGGCAAATGAATTACCAAGGTGTGTGGGGGCTTCTCCTGCTGCTGTGTACACTAATGTTAGTTTCTGATTCCGAAGAGCTTTTCCCTGCTCAGAAGAGTGCATTCTCAAGTGAAACTATCCTTGTTTTGTAAACTTGCCTAAGTCATTATATCTGATTGGTTGATTAAACGGCCAATACCTGGGCAGGGCAGAATGGGACAGGCATGGCTAAGGTTCCCAGGCTTGGGACAGGATAATCACAGGAGAGAGACAGAAGGGAAGAGAGGAGGCAGGAGGATGCTACGATGGGTTGGCTGGGTTGGCGTGGAGACAAAGCCATGTGGGCTGGGAGGAAGGACTCCAACAATGGTATGAAAAGGCCCAGATGAAGAATACAAGCAAGTACCATGGGATTATGGATGGAAGGCAGACCAGTTGAGGAGGATTAAGGTGGACGGCATTGGATGGGGGCCGGGAGATGGATGGAGAGGTTATTGAGACAGTGTAAGGAAAATAACTGCCCTGCCTAAGGTAAATAAGGCAATTTTAAATCTAGCAGGTGTCTGTGTCTCATTATTTGTGATAGCTGGTTAAATAATGCCGCCATAATAATCATAAAGCAAATAATAAACATTATGAAGCCCAACACTCATTTTTAAAATATTTTCTACAACAAAGGTGACAGATGAGTATAGAGTACTTTAATTTTTACAAGAAAGGGAGTAATATTAGGGTAAAAGAAACCACCTGGTTTATAAGTATAAACTTCTACACACTCTCTGGGAAGATCAAAGGTAAAACTCCTTAACATCTTCACTTCATCTTAAACGTGTTTCAAAATATATTAGAGTCTCTTCTATTTTAAGGTTTGCTCACTTTAGAACTAATAGGAAAAAAAAGTAGATTCCTTCTGCACACTTAGAGTGGGGTTCAGAGTTGAAATTAGGGGGCAAAGGAGAATTCCTTAGAGTCGTCTGTTAACCTGCACATGTGCACCATGGCACCCATGCAACTGTACACAGAGGAGAGAGAATAAAATCTTTAAGTTATAAAAACACTAAACCCAGAAAATTTTATAGCCTGCTTCCACATAACTCCTTAGAAAGACGGGAAATTGAGCCTGTTAAGAAAGTGACCCACTTTCCAATAGAGATTAACTTCAGTGAGAAGCACCAGCTCTGCCTTAAAAAAGCCAGCCTGGAAAACCTGAACCCGAAGGACTCGGAACCGCCTCTGCAGCTCATTATGTCAGGGGCCAAGTCCTGAAATAGGCTTGCTTCTGTGGAATAACGAATGAGCTCTGTGTCTGAAGTTCAAGCTATATGCAGGAAGCTCAGAACAAACACTGTGTCTGGCTTCATGGGACGGACTTTGCTAAACATAATAACGCGCTTCAAAAGCAAGCCAGGCCATACGGCGGCGAGGTCCTCTTAAAACTCATAACTGCTGATCGAGAGTTGTCTCGGGTGGGATTATCAGGAAAAGCAGCCATTACAACTCAGGAGACCTCATGTCTGCCACCTTAAAAAAAAAAAAAAAAGAAAAGAAAAGGCAAAGCCTGCGGATCAGGGACACCAACCAATGCCGGGAGTGAAGCATGAAAGCAGACGTTGCTGCGTGTGGTGGCGCCTGCCTATGATCCCAGCACTCAGGAACACAGAACCAGGAGGCTCAGGAGTTCAAGATTCCAGCCAGTCTTCAGTATGTGAGTCCCTGTCTTAACACACAAAATCCAGTTTGAGAAAAGGCGCTTATGTAACTTTGTTTTTTACAGAAAAGCTCTTTTGAATGTGCCCTTTCCATGACGGATTTACTTAAGAAGCCAGCATTTTACATCTATTTATTTTTGTGCGCACGTGTGCGGGAGTGTGGAGGTTGCAGGGCCATTTGTGGGAAAGGTTCTGGTGGGTTCAAGGGCTGGTTTAAACTCAGCCTGTCAGGCAAGTGCCTTTATCCAATAAGCCATCTCATCTGCCCACAATCCAGCGTTAAAAAAAAAAAATTAAAACAGAGGAAGGAAAACCAATAAAACAAACAAACAAACAAACAAACAAACATCCATTAGAAGGGCTGAAGAGATGGCCAGCAGTTAAGACCAGTGGTTGCTCTTCCAGAAGACCCTGGTTCTGATTCCTGACACCCGCAGCAGTCTGCAATTCCAGTTCTGCGGGCTCTCATGACCCCTTCTGGCCTCTGCAGGAATTGCATGAAATGTGGTACACAGACATTCGCGCAGACAAAACGCCCACACCCTTAAAACAAAAAACAAAGCTTTCTAGGCCCAACAGAATAATTCGGTACGCTTGCAAAGTCTGACCAGGAACCTTGAAAGTCCCGGCATAAAATGAAGCTGCCGCAAATCTCTGCATGCAAACCGTCCTCCTCGACTTACAATGGGAAGACAATGTCTTCGACGGCTTCGAAGTGACACGTTGCAATGAGCATCTCTTTGAAATCAGTGAAGTTAACTCGGTAGATGTGGGACTCTTCCGTTCCCACGAAGAACTGGTGCCCCTCTCCCCGGAGCGTGATGGAAGTGATGCCTCCCTGCAGCTGCATTTTCCTTTGGGGAAAAGCACAAAGGGAAGGCAGAGCCACTCGGCCAGCCTTTGCCCACCTGACTGCAGAGGACACAAGCCAGCCGAGTGGTGCGGGGACAGGCCCTGGAGGAAGTGACCCAGTTGGGAAGGCAGGGAGTAGGGGGGTGGGGGAGTAGGGAGGTGGGGAGGGTGGGAGGTGAGGGTGATTAGTCACAGGGTTGCACACCTGGGATCAGGGGGAGGGGCTTGCCACTGTAGGTTAAAACAGTCAGGGGAGGCCTGTCAAGAAAATGTGCTGAGATGTTTGTACAAGGCAGGTGGGCCCGTGGGCACCACCAACAAAAAAATCCAGTAGCCCTTTGATCGCAGCTACACATTTAATAGCAAGATGAAATTCTTAAACCAGATATGCTTTTCTTTTAAACGGGCTTCACTACTCAGCCCTGAATGGGTTGGGACTCTGCGCAGAACGGGTTGGCTTAGAACTCACAGAGACCCACCCGTCTCTGCCTCCTGCGTGCTAGGACTAAAGGTGCGTGCCACCGTGCCTCACAAATACAGTTCTTCCCAATATAATTTAGTTGTCAGGTTAAGAGGACCCCTCCCTAGTGGGTCCCCACCTACCCTAGCTCTGAGGGGTCCAGGAACTTACTTGATGGGTTTATAGCTGGGGCTTTTACAGTAGACCAGCAAGCCAGCTCCAGAGCCGACCAACAAACCACCCATCTTCAGGCACCTGATAGCGGACACTCCCTAGGGGGGAGAAACAACGCTGTGAAGGGGCCAAAGGGTTTCCTCACTAAGACGTCAGCGCAAACCTGAAGCGAGGGAACATGGCTAAGCCACGTCAAAGCTGAGCGTGTGGTTTGGTGAAGATGGGGATGCACCTCCAGGCTGGCCGTTCAATGCCAGCCACAGGTCCATGTCTTTGGAAGTAGCCTTCTACGAGGTCCCCCATCCTTCCTCCCTGAGCTTGCCATACCGAATGTCCGTGTTTATATAACCACCGACTGCAGCTCAGTTTCGGCAGGAGGCAGAAGCACAGCCTCGGCACACCAGTTCTTCAGGCGCGTGGTTCCCACCAGAACTTAATTCATATAAATGCGGGGGCCAACGTAACATCCAAAGATGGTACAGGAGAGGTTTTTTAAAATTTTATTTACATTGGTATTCTGCATCCATGTGTGAGGGTGTCAGATCCACCAGAACTGGAACTACAGTTGGTTATAAGCTGCCATGTGGGTGCTGGTATTTGAACCTGGGTCCTTTGGAAGAGCGGCCAGTGCTCTGAACCGCTGAGCCATTTCTCCAGCCCCAAAGGAGATTTCTGATTGTTAGGTGACTCTATTTTCTGAGTAAGGCGTATGGTATACAACCCTACCAATACAATTAAAACTCCACAAAGCCTTCAAATACGGGGTGGAAGGATGGCCAGGAGGATGCTCCAGAAGGCTCTAATTTAAAATGGGCCTCTGCAATGGAACCTCCACTCCAATGTGACACTGCTGGGAAGCAGAGCCTAAGGATTAGCTCATGAACCAGGTGCAGTGGCACACACCTTTATTCCCAGTAACTGGGAGCCCGAGGGGCAGGATCTCTGTGGGTTCCAGGCCGTCCAAAACAAAAACAAACACAAACAAACAAACAAACAAACAAACAAAAAACCCTATCTGGGGAAAAAATAAGTCATGAAGCCTCAGCTCCTATGAATGGTATTGGTTATAAAGAGTGGTTTATGGTGAAAATTGGATTTAGCTTGACACAGAAATGCTCACCTGTCTGTGCTTCTAGCTACCTGGAAGGCTCAGGAAGGAAGACCACTTGACCCCCAGATTTAGTGAAAAAGGGACTCTTGCCCTTTCACTGTGGGTTGTCTGCATGTTCTGCTGTCCCTCATGGGATGATGCAGCCCGCTGTCCTTCACCAGATGCTAACACTGAGCTTCAAAAAGCCCCAGATTCCCAGATCACGAACTGAGCGAACTTCCACTGTTTACAAATCACCCAGTCTCCAGCATTCTGTTATAGGTACGTAAAACCAACCAAGGCAATGGCTACTATTTTATTTGAAAACATTCAACATCTAGAGTTAAGGACTTGAAAAGCTTCTGTCTTACTGGGTTTTGAGGGCGGGGCTTACAGTGCTAGCAAGCACAAGGCCCTGGCTTTAATCCCAGCATTTTGAACAAAAGAAAACTGAGCTTAAAGATTGAAAAATAAGTATATCCTTTCAAGTTCCTTTAAGCTGGATTTTTGCCTGTTCTGAGTTGAGAGGCATTCCACAGTGTCTGAGGCGAAAAGCAAAGGCTGAGGAACGAGACAGCAAGGGTGGCACTTACGTGCTTTACCAGACCTGTCTTTACCAAATACACTCTCCCTCTGGGGCTTGACTTCTTGGTGTCTTGGTGACGCCCTTTGCAGAGCTTAAAACTGCTTATGACGGAGGCCCTGCTTATGAACTGTGATAGCTGTCAACTTGGCTATGTCTGGAATCAACCAAGACTCAGCACTTGGCCACACCCATAAAGGATTTTCTTGATGGGCTCTTTTGACATGAGAAGACCAACTCTAATCTGGGCCACACCTTCCCATGGTAGCCGATACAAAACACAGAAGAAAGGAGGTTTTCCTTTTTGCCTGCTTGCCCTCACTCGAGCTGGCAAGTTCATTTCTATTGTGTTCCTGAGACATTCTTTTGCTGGCTTTAGAGCCTACTTCTTCTAGATTCTGAGGCAGAATGAAGATGTTCGGCTTTCTAGGACTCCCTGGGACTCCATTACCAAGTTGGGACTGCTGAGACAAGCAGAGTCACAGACAGAGCAACTACCAGATCCTTGGCCTTTCTGTCAGGAGACAGCTGATGTTGGAGCACTCGGCCCACAGCCTGTAAGCCACTCAGATAATACACACACATGCACGCACATGCACGCACACACACGCACACACACACACACGCACACGCACGCACACACGCACGCGCTCCTTCTATCGGTTCTGTTCCTTCGGAGAGCTCTGACTAACACATCTTTCCTGGAGTATGTCCTATGTGTGTTTAAAATGTCATCACCAAACCCCAGGTCATGCCATTTTTTCCTGAATTATCTTCTCTAAGTTTTCTGTTTTCTGTTTAGTTATGTGATCCATTTTGAGTCCATCTGTAAAGGGTTAAGGCTGGCGTCTGGGTCATTGTGAGGGTTTTGGTTTGGGGTCCCTGTTTTGAACAAATCTTGTACCAGCATTATTTGCAAGAACTGTCCTTTCTCCACTGGCTTCTCTTTGCTCCTCTGTCAGGTAATGTTAAGAACATTTGTGCAGGTCTATTTCTGAGCTGTTTGTTTCACCTGTCTGTCTACTTTTTCATTAAAACCTCACTGTCTTTATTACTGCAGACTTCTGGTAAGCCCTGGAATCGGGCCCTCTGACTCCCCGGGCAGCTCTTCGGCACTGTGCTGGCTGCTCTGGATCCTTTGTTGCTTTTTACCACTGCTAGAATCAGTTTTTCGGCAGCTATAATTAACTTTGGACTTAGGTCATGATTACAGTAAATCTGTAAATCCATATGTACAAACTGGCTCCCTGTCCTGTACATGTGTGTAACAGACATTGATGTAGCTCAGGCTGGTCTTGAACTCACAATATAGCCACGTGCTGGGAGTCCAGGCACGAGCCCACCAGTGCCAGAACTAACATTTGAACAATACTGAGTCTCCTCATCCACAAACACACAGCATTTCTTTATTGTTCCTTCTCTGGTTACTTTCATCTGTTTTGTTGTTTTCTCACTGAGACGCTGTCAAAACCTCCTGATTTTATTGTCCCTGTTATCACCATCATGGTCAACTGCTTCTAATGCAGCACGCATATCTACCTAATGGGCCGGTTTTAAACCATGGCAATTCTTTACCTCTCTCTTTAGGGATCAAGCCTTTGAGTACGGTTTCAAAATGAGTAACTGCCCCAGGTCACTTGATTTTCCAACAAGGCGTCTTCAGCACCACGCCGTATCTTTTAACCCCTCAAGCAATCTTTTCTTTCCAGCCACAGGAAAGCTGAGCTGGAATCGCTGCTGTGTGGGGCTTGAGGGGCATTGCCACAGCCAGCGTCCGCGTAGAGGCTTAGCCCCCAAGTGCTGTCCAGGCATTCACAACAACAACAACAACAACAACAACAACGCAAAGAAAGCAGGCCTATCAGCTGGCGTCAGGCAGTGCCTTCAGATGGCCTTTGGCGACCGATCAGGCCTAGGCATTGACAGGACTCTCGGCTTTGTCCCCCTTTTCTTCTTATTGACCCTGTTTCATATGCCTGGTATGAGAGTCCATCTCACCCTAAATAATTTGAGAAACATTGATCTAGGCCATGCCTTGATCTCCTATAAAATTATTCTAAATATTCCTTTATCCTTATTATCTGTGTCATGGCTTCTTCCCATTTTTGCGGATTTCTTTAAAAGCTTGGATATTAAATGGCGGCACGATTAAGGGGACTGTCGTTTTCCAAAGAGGACTGCATAGTGTTTCAGTTTCTTGAGAATGTCTGTCAAGTGGGAAGATGGCTGTGCTTCCACAGGAACCATCTGTTCTGATATCGGAGATGAGGCAGCAGGTGCGGGACTTAGCACACAAACTTTCCAATCGTCTTCGTGAAAGCAGACCTTGAAACTTTTTGGGCATGTTAGAGGTAGCTGTCCTTATTTGTAGAAGGTCACCATTCAATGGTGGGTCTTTTGCTTGTATTTAAATGTTAGCATAAATTACTGGAGTTTTGACAAGAATTGTTGAAAATTCTGCACTTTCGATGATTCCTTGGTTTCATGAATGTCTTCTAGCAGAACCATTGAAGCTAATATCTAAGATCTAGCTATTAGAGTTAAATACACACACATACACAAACACACAGAGAGATCAAAAAACACACCTCTCTCATAGATGGCAACTGGACTAGAATCAATGTAGTTTCAAATCATAAAGAAACAGATCTTGTGCTTTGAAGAGGGGGAACTGGGCAAGGTACTGATACCCTAGGAATATCTTTGCCCTCAGGAGAACCAGAGAGTACGGCTTGGACAACTGGCTGGTGCAGCTTGGCCAAGTTGACTTGGGTATGGCTTTGCATCATTGCTCATTTGCCTTCCCTGGCTCCCCTGTCCCCAAAAGTCTGTGCTGTTGGTAGAGGAAAGGGAATGACAGATGACTGGACCATACCTTGATGCGTTCTACTCACCAAGCTGAATTTGTCCTTTGCGGGCCCAGTGTCTGCCAGCAGTTTGGTCCTGGGGTTCAGTTTTAGAATATCCCCGGTTGAGGTGCCGATGTAGAAGAAGCTGTCATCATCAGCCATCTGGGAGGTCAGAAACAGAAACTTGAAGACCTGAGTGTCCTGGTGGTCTATGAAGCCCCAGCTAGGGAGGAGATGAGATTCCATAATGGCTGATAAAGAAGCTCATGGTCACATCTGTTTCCCAAGGCTCAAGAGTGGGTCAGCACAGCTGTGAGAGGAGGGAAGTCAGGCTGGAGGAGATGTTGAACTATGAATTACACTCATTTGGGTCTGATGCTAACACAGTTGGCTAGTGCCAACTGTGAGTCATCTCCAAAGGGCTCTGAGGATAAAGAAGTGCCTCTCCTCTGAGGACACACATTTCCCTCATCTCACAGCTCCCGAAGCTTGAAAAGGAGTGTGGAGCAGAGAATTCCACGCGTGAACTATGTCTCTACACGCAAACATACTAGTAACATCTCTTAGTGAAAGAGCCTGCATTTCAACAAGGCTGTTTCCCCATCAGACACTTCATTTCCAGAGGAATAGCAGTGGTGGCAGACGGAAGCCCTGTGTGCCCTCGGCATCACCTGGCCCGTGCTGCTTCCCTCCAGGTCGGGGGAGGGGGGGGCTTTGGGTGTTGAAGGACAGCTCAGGTCTCAGTAAAAGGGGACCCCTTGCTGCTGCTGAGCAGCTCCTTCCCAGCTGGGTGCTCCAGCTGAGCTGTACCTCCTCAGCGACATTCCACAAGTCACACCCTTCCTAGCCTGGCCCCGCCCTGCTCGGGGCTGTTTGCAGACAGTTAGTTAACCCGGCATTTGGGGTGGCACTTACTCCAGTGCTCAAGGTTATTCTCTTCATCTGTCCTGTCTGGCACTCAGTTGGCCAGATTTTTCTGTTCGGGAGATCCAGTTCCCACACTCGAATCGTCCCGCTGCAAAGAAAGATCACAAGCAAGTGGATACCCCTTTAAACATTGCTTCACATCTTTTAGGGTATTCTCCACCCCCTTGAAGGATGAAGCTGAAAGGAGGAGAGAGAAACATTTTCTGAGGATTTTTACTTTTACTATACAACGTGAGAACTTTCCACCCAGCCTCACGGCAACCCTAAGAGGTAGGACTTATGATCCCAGGTTCCCCAAGTGAGGTGATGCAGACAGAGCCTGGGCACAGCTGAATAGGCCTCATACTGAGCTCTGCCCACTGCACTGAAAACAAGCAAAGGGGTCAGGCTTGGTGCAACCTTTACTCTCAGCATGTGGGACACAGAGGCAGGCAGATCTCTGAGTTCGAGGCCAGCCTGGCCTACATAGTAAGTGCCAGGATGACCAGGGCTACATGATATGGCCCTGTCTCAACGATCAATTAATTAATTAATTAATCCTGCAAATAAATGTAGAACAAACCAGGGTTCTTCATTTTCAGTCTTTTCCTCTTATTGACAAGTAAAATTATATATATATGTGTGTGTATATATATGTATATGTATATATATAATGATGTTTTAACACATGTGTATACTGTGGAACGGTTCACTTAAACTCCTAAGCATATGTGTTGCCTTACTTATCCCTTCACAGTAAGAACACTTGAAATCCACTCCCAGACACTTTCAGTGTCATTTAATATGTGCTGTGTGCATCCATTGTTATGAAGTATAGTCAATGTGGTATACACACACGGCGTCCATCAGTAGACGAATGGATGAAGAAAGTGTGCATGTGTACAAGGGAAGACTTTCAGCCTTAAGAACGGTGGGCATCTGGAGAACATCATGCTGGCTGGAACAGGCCAGGCGCAGAGAGACAAACGCTGCCTGATCTCACTCACGTGGAATCTGAATGGAATGTACCAGGCTGGAGGAGGGGGGTGGGGGAGAGGGAGAGCGGAGGACAGGAAAACTCAGCCGAAGTGTTCAGCGGTGTAGAAACATTTAAAAGGGTGATGTCTTTTTTTTTTTCTTTTTTCTTTTAAAGGCAGGATCTCATGTAGCCCAGGCTGGCCTCAAACTCACTGTGTAACTAAGGCTGGCCTAAAAACTCCTGCCTCTGCTTTCTAAGTGCTGGGATTACAGACTTGTTCCTTACTTAATGGAGGATGTTTTAGTTTGTTTATGCTTTAGTTGTCTCCAATGGAAGAGAAACGAGACTATGTGAGTAAAAGTTTAAGGTAGTAATTAATGCAGCACTTGATATACGGCTGGCACTTAACCACCATATGCTGAGTTCATCCGAATTAATGATTCTGTAATAATAATTACAATACCAAGGTGACTATAATAAAAATACATTGTGTGAAATTCTCAAGATTACCAAAAGCATTATTAAAAAAAAGAAGAAGAAGAAAACATTACGAAGAGTTCTGCCAACATCTCAAGTCAGAAAGTATTAGTTAGAATATGCCAACTTTAGTTTTTCTTTAACTTTAGCCTGCAGAATTGTAGACACAGAAAATGCTCAAGGAGTACTGAAACATAGTTTTTCAAAGTGGAGAGAGGAGAAAGGGAGCGAGCGAGCACTGGCCCGCAGCCTTACTAGTAGATATATAATGGATGCTGATGTGTGGGGTGTCTGGGCTGTCGGGGAGACCACACAAAGCTTTGAGTGTGATAGGGAAATCAGGCACCCGGTGTCACGACAGAATGTGGGCCTTCCCAGGACCTTCGGTGTCAACATGAAATTGAAGCCGGCTTGGAATGCAGATGGTCCAAAGAAAGATTGTTTCCTGTAAAACCTCTGGTTTGAATTTGGAGAAACCTTGCCTACATACGGGCACTAGAACAGACTGGTGTTTTCAGCGGCTAAGGAGCTAAGGAACCGAGGGGCCGAGCGGCTCTGCAGACCGAGACGGGGGCTGGAGAGCTTCAGTCTGTGCGGAAAGAGCAGGGCGGGGTCCGCACGTGACAGGGGAGGGGCCTTCACAGCTGCCAGGGAGTTTACCGCCTCACTCAGCCGTGGAATAAATGCAGCTTGTGTGTCCCAAGGTGGGGACAGGAGACATTTCAGAGGGAGAGCAGCACGAACTCTCCACTCTGGCCGGGAAGGAACAGGCTGCGCCTTCTGTGGGTGAGCGATGACAGAGGAACGGCAAAGACAGCCTGACCGGACTTAACCTCCTGCCTTAGAGTTCACCATTTCTTCCCGTTCAGCTGGTGGGTGCTGAGGGAAAGGATGCTTTCATGCCTGTTTCACCTCCCCTTCAGGACGCCAAGCAGGGCTCCGGTTGCTTCGGGATGGATGCAGGTTCTGCTCAGACGCTTATCTCGCTGACCGCAAGCTGGCTGAAGCTGACCCTACCCGAGTGTTAGGCCCTAGGGAGAACTGCTTAAACATCTGAAATATCCTGGCACGGTTCCCTTTGCAAAATATCGCTTCATTAGACCTAAATCAAGAGCAGGTGGTAAGAAATACCAACCAGGAGGTGTATGCATGCAATCGTGCAAATTAGTTGGCGAGCGAGCACGGATCAGAAATCACGCCTTTTTGGTGACAGAAAGAATCCTAAGAAGAGTTCAGTGAGGGCCAGTGAGGTAGTAAAGCGGCTTGCAGCCACGATATGATGGAAGGCAAGTACTGACACCCGAAAGCTGACCTTTGACCTCCGTATGCTTGCTGTGGTATGTGCATGGACCCCTACCCACAGTACATAAATAAATGTAATAAATATTTTTTTAAAGAACAGTTTAGCCATTCAGCAGAATCTCTGAGCCTCAACAGCATTTTCAAAGAGACATACTTCAAAGACATCCAGCTGTAAGGATTTTTCTCAGTGCTTACAAAAATTACAACGCCAGGCGTTTATCCAAGCTCAAGACACCTCGCTCCCCTGTCCCCACACCCTGACTGACACGGTCGTGTGCTCTGTGCAGGTGACGTTCTCACAGTGTGAACTTACTTGCCAGCAGTGACAAACATCTCATCTCGGCACCTAGAGAAGACCACGTTGGTGGCGTTGCCGACATTGAGGCCCGCCGCAGGGCTGCCGCAAATGGCGTCTCTTTTGGCGATGCTCCAAACCACCACACTGCCAGACAAGAAAGGGAAAAAGACACCAACAGGGAAAGTCAGCAACTGTTTTAGTGGTTCTGGGAAGAAAAAGGACAAGATGAAACGTTCCTAACCAGCGAACACAAACATCGCATTTGACCTCTCCCCTCCAGGCCCCCAAGCATCTCCCCAGTCAGACACCCTGCTTCCTCGAAGACCACCGGGTGACGCTTTAAAAAGCTTTGAAGGCAAATGGTTGTGGGGCTGGGAGCCAGTGAACCCATGAGTCAAGACATTTCAGGAGCGCAAGCATCAAAGCACGGAAGCATTCATCTCACGTGAAAACCTTCCTCGGGGCTGGAGGCTTGGCTCAGTGCTTAAAAGCACTTGCTGCTCTTCCAACGGACTGCGGATCGTTCCCAGCACCCATGTCAGGTGTGTTACAGCCTCCTGAAACCCGCTCCACGGGATCCGAGATGGCCTTTTTGGTTGCCTCTGCTGGCTCTGAAACCACCTCTTCCCTCAGGCTATGAGACGGCTCAGGGAGGAATGGCACTTGCTGCCATTTTGAATTGTAGATCATCTATGTGGATGTTCCGAGTGAGGACCCAGGATGACAGTTTTCCCAGACAAGACTTCTGGCAGAGGGTGGGGGTAAGGTGGCCCTAATGGCCCGTTTCCACACACTCAGGCACTGGGACTTCTGAAATTTCTCCAGGTGATTCAGTGTCCACACACTGAGCTAAGAACAGACGCTTTTAACAGAGGTAATAAAAATACTAACAGAAAATTTCTGGCTATATTTCTTATGAAAAACAAAACAAAACACTCAAAAGGGGGATGACCCAGAGATGGCAGGAACGCTTACAAGTGATTACCAAAGAAGCAAGATTCATGGAAACATTGTCGAATTTCTGTGCATTAAGAGGACATGGAACTATATATCACTGTACACCTGTGAAGCTCAAGTGAGAAAAATATTGTATATTTTTTCAAAGTATTTCAAGGTATTTCAAAGTATTAATGTCCATGTGTAGCCAGAGCTGAGGACCTCTTCTAAAGTTGTGACCTTTTCACATATAACAGCACCTCAGATGAGGGCAGCAGACCAATGAAAGGCCTGGGCAGGGCCAAGATACTCGGTAGCTGTGGAAATACACCTGGCAGAGTCTACACAAACCGGATGCCAGCCTCCACCACCTACGCTCCTTAACGCTTACACTGGAATAGATTCTCATTGTTGCCCTTCACAACATAATGCTTTTTCTATATAAGATGGCTGTAAAATGATGCATTTAGGTGTGTATAATATATATATATTTTTTTTCAAATTCATTTCATATATGTTCTTTGCCAAATATCACTGAGTCCATCAAAGGGCAAAGATGATGACTTGTGGGGCAAGGAAATGACATCACATCATGCCACCAGCATATGCCACTTCCCACTACTAACTTCAGTTGCTCAACTGTTACCAGGCATCACTGCCCCCGTTCTAAAGGGTAGGTATGAGGCTCAAACGAGCTACTGCAGTTAAAGTCCTCAGCACACACTCAAAGCACATCTTCTATAATGACTGTTATCATGGTTTGGTCGTGATAACTTTGACAGCAGTGGTTTCTGAATGTAGGTGTCATCCAGGAAGATTTTACGACTACTAAGCAAAGACCAATCAAATTAGACTGTCTGGAGTTGGGCCCTGGCAGTAGGGAGATGGCCAGGGGACATCCATGTGGTGTCAGAGCTAAGTCCGCTCGTCTTAGCTACTTTTTCTCATGATACACAGCGACACACTGAGATGTGGGCAGACCAACAGAGGACCTGGAAAGAGCAAAGATACTTCATATCTGTAACACCTAGTAAAAACCTAGTTGAGCATATCTTTAATCCCAGCACTTGGGAGGCAGAGGCAGGTGGAGCTCTGAGTTCAAGGCCAGCCTGATCTACACAGTAAGTTCCAGGACAGCCAGGGCTACACAGGAAAACCCCTGTCTCAAAACAAATGAACAGACAATAAAACAACAACCTCCCCAACCTCTCCCCCCCCAAAAAAAAAGAAGAAAGAAAGAAAACGTGAATACATTTAATTATTACCTTCCATCATCTGGGCCTCCAAGTGAAACCAAGTACAACTCGTTGGGCGAAAAGGCAAGGGCTTCAATTTTGCCCTTGTGTAGTGACAGCCGAGCGATCAGCTCCCTCTTCTTAAAGTCCCACAGAATGATGTCTGCCTGAGGGCCAAGGATACACTGTCAGATCATTGACAGGCTTTAGTGGAACTTGAAGGGGTGGCTACTGCTCTTGGGGGGAAGTACTCAATAATGCGACTCCCCTGTATACGACCCCGCAGTAAAAAGATGACAACAATATACAAGCAGTTTGAAGCTCAGGATTTTGCAGTCAGAAGCTGCGGCATCTGGGACAAAGATGCCAGGGTCTTTCAGGGGCAGCTTGATGGGCTGAAAATGAGAGGAGGCGAAGGACGAAGGAAGGACGTGTGAGAGCACAGAGCTAGGGACCCGGAGTCCGGCACCTCAGAGTAAATGTCCAGTGAATTATTTCCTGTCCATTCACCTTGAACCCCATGAACGTGACTTGTCCCGAGGCAATGTAATCTCCTTTCTTGGAGATGGACAAACAGGAGACGTTGTTACCATGGCCATGCAGGAAATTCTGCTCGTTGGTATTTATTGACTGGATGAGGACAGTGCACCCCAGGGGATAGATCAGGTGCTCCTGGTCAGGATGGCATTTGAGGCCATGGGGAACGTGTCCTAAAAGAGAGAAATTAAAAATAACTATAACTGGGTGCAGATGTGGCTGTTTTTTTTTTTTAATCACAGTACAAAAGACAACACTTTTAAAATAAAGCTTAAACTCCCCAGGGAGCTGGTTAAAATGATTCTAGTTTCAGGTTTGGAGTGGGCTAAGATTCTTCATTGCCAACTCGCTTAAAAGGGATGCTGGGGTTTTCTGGAAACCTCGCTTTGGATCGCAAAGCCCTGTGGTATAGTCTCTAATCCTGAGAAGCACAGGGTATAGGACACAGGCAGCTTGCTAGGGGAATGGCCGGTAGGCAGAGGGAGAATGTGAGAATTTACAGCAAACAAAGGCAAAAGTTCTGCTTATTTCACTTAGTGTCCTCCAGGCTCATTCATCATTTCACAAACAGCATGATGGCCATCTTTTAAAAGGCTCAATAACATTACAGTATGTCTGTGTGTATCTCACAGTTTCTCTATCCATTTGTCTATTGATGGACTCTATCTATATCTTGCCCACTGTACATAACACTGCAATGAACATGGTGGTTTAGATGCTACTTTGAAATGATAGCTTCATTTATTTTGGGTAATTTACCCTGTGCTGGATAGTTTTATGTCATCCTGACAAAAGTGATAGCTGTCTGAGAGTGGGAAACTTCAACTGAGGAAACCCCTCCACAATATTCAGCTGTAGGCAAGCCTGTAGAGCATTTTCTTAGTGATTGATGGGGGAGTGTCCAGCCCATTGTGAGTAGTGCTATCCCTGGGCTGGTGGTCCTGTGTTCCATAAGAAAGCAGGAGGAGTAAGCCATGGGGAACAGGCCAGTAAGCAGCACCCTCCATGGCCCCTGCACCAGCTCCTGCCTTCAGGTTCCTGCCATGTTTGAGTTCCTGTCCTGTCTTCCTTTGATGGTGAACTGTGATGTGGATGTGTAAGCCAAATAAATCCTTTCCTTCCCAAGTTGCTTTTTGATCGTGGTGTTTCATCATAGTATTGATAACCCTAACCAAGATGTACCCAGAAATAGGATCGCTGGACCATATGGTAGCACTGTTTCTGTCTTCCTTTCTCTTTTCTTTTTCTTTCTGACAGCCAAGGCTACACAGAGAAACCCTGTCTTGAAAAACCAAGAAAGAAGGAAAGAAAGAGTTGATTGAAAGAGAGAGTTGCATTCCTCCATTGTCTCTGCTTCAGCTCCTGCCTCTGGGTTCCTGCCTTGGCTTCTCTCAGTGATGGACTGTGATCAGGATGTATGTGTTAGCCAAATAAACCCTTTCCTCCCCAAGCTGCTTTTGGTCATGGAGTCTTTAGCACAGTGACAGAAACTTAAGACGCTAACCCTGCAGTGCAGCGGCTTGCTAAGATTGTTGGCCTTTGGTGTTTTCAGCATATACACTCAGGTGTGGAAAAGTTAAACATGCTAATCATTAGCTTGGCCCGGCTTGTGGGAATTACTTCGCAACACTCCTGTGTATCAGGACATCACTTTGCACATTTTAAGTTTATTTAAAATTCATTACTCGAGTATGCTGCAAAAAACAAACAACTCACAACCCACTGTTTTAGTTCTGAACAATGGCAGGTTCTTTGAAGTATCCCGAGACCTCCCAGAGTGAGGCATCTTTCATAGGCAGATAAGCAGCTCCTTCCCTGCAAATATGTGCCCAGAACCAATGCAATAATGACAATTCTTTCACATCCCAGTCCCTTATTCTTGATGTCTTTTTTTTTTTTACAATATATACTCTGAAGTCTGCTGGCATATTTTTAGTGACATTCTATTAACTGTACAGAATAACTTAAATGACTTTAATTTTGTGATACTATGTTATGATTCTTTTTTAAAAAAGAAGCCTTTTTATTGCTCTTTAAATTTTTATTTATTATTTATTTCTTCTTTTTTTGTATGTTCCCTCCTAATGTCTTCATGTTTTCTTTATACAAATCTCATATATTTCAAGTTACATTTACTAGTGGGATTCAAAAATCTTTTTTTTGAAGCTGTACATGAAGACACTTGTGGGGCTTCTTCAGATTGTCCACAGTTATTAACTATGATCTTCTCTTGCTCTGGGTGGGTGGGGGTTGCATGCTTTTTGCCAGCTGCAGATAGTTTGATTCTGGGGACTCTGAAGAGGGTGTAAATGGGAGGGGCCTGAGAGGACCTGCCGTGGCTGGTCCTGGTCCCTGCTGCTGTATTTGCTGTTGCTGGTTTGCTAGTTTGCTGTATTGCTGCTTTTATGAAGACTGGACTTGCTCCAAGGGACCCAACGGCCCAGACCAGCAGGAAGTAGTCTAAAAAGGTCTATGTCCCCTTTTCCCTCTAAGGTTCTTTCTTGCCTGTCTAGGGTTGGGGGTTTGTAAGGGATTGGAGGGGAGAATGATGGTAGGTATAAGAACCCAAATAAAATAGCTTAAAAAATACATCTACACCCTTGCCTTTAATCCCAGCATTTGTGTGGTAGAAACAGGCAGATTTCTGTGAGTTAGAGGCTAGCCAGGTCTACATAGTGATTTCCAGGACTTCCAGGGCCACAAAGTAAGACCCTGTCACAAAACAACAAACAAACAAACAAACAGAAAAAGGAAGAAAGAGAAGAAAACATGAAAACAACAAAAAAGAAAAAAATCTCTTTGGTTGCTTTTTCTTCCCCATTAAAATAGCCATACATATTTATTAATATAGTTTTTTTTTGGATTTTAAAAAGTCATTGAAACATGGCAATTGTAGGAATTTATAGTGAGACCTTTCCTTCTTTCCTTTCTTTCTCCTTTCTTTCTCTGAGATAGGGTCTCACTATGTAGCCTCGGTTCACCTAGATCTTGCTATGCAGACCAGGCTGGCCTCAAATTCACAGACCTCTGCAGGCCTCTGCCTCCAGAGTTCTGGGATTATAGAGGTAGGCCACCATTCAAAACAATATTTCAATATATGTATACCACATACAGCTGTAGATCAGGGTAACTGTATGTGATGGCTTCCTTTGTACTGGGCCCATTCAAACCCTGCCTACATGTTACTTTGAGTCACTAAGATAACTGTCTCTCATAGCTGTCCTGCTGTGCCAAAGAACATTGGAAGGTGTTTCTCTTATGCCATATTCTACCCATTTCCCATCGTTTCCATCCTTATCTGCCTCATCCACTCCCTGCCCCAGGCTCTGTTACCTACTGCTCTAGACTCTGCCTCTTAGGATTCGCTTTCTGGTTTCACCAGATGATTTTCACCCAAATGGTTTCTTCCTTTATATTCAAGTCTCTCTGAAATTCATTTTGAGGCATGAGACTCCCATTGCTAAATATCCTTTTATTCATTTTCTTAATGGACAAATATTGAATAAGTGATTTCTCATATCTCAATTTGAGCATTCCTTTTTTTGAAGTGCTTTTTTTGTTTGTTTGTTTTCTTTTGTTTTGAGACTGGATCTTACTATGTAGCTCTGCATGGCCTGGAACTTGATATATAGACCAGGCTGGACTTAAAGTCCCTCAGAACCACTTGCCTCTGCCTGGGATTAAAAGTATGTACCATCATACCCAGCCCCTCTTTTATTCAGTTTTATGAAGTGTGTTGCAGCTAATAAAGCTGGAAGGAGTTGGAGATCCTAAAAGCCATCTAAGCCAGCAATTCTCAACCTGTGAGTTGGGACCCCTTTGGCGGGGTTGGGAGTGTGTGGGGGTGTGAGGAAGGTGGGGAAGAAGCATTGTGCAGGGGGAGTTGAATGAACCCTTCCCAAGGGTCGCCTAAGACCTCAGGAAAACACAGATATTTACATTATGATTCATAACAGCAGCAAAATTATAGTTCTCAGGTAGCAACAAAGACAATTTTATGGTTGGGGTCACCACAACATGAAGAAAAGTGCTAAAGGGTCACAGCACTAGGAAGGTTGAGAACCACTGATCTAAGTCCTTGGATAGTAAACACTGACTTACAGAATTTGTAGTTTGCCCTCTTGGGTTTTGGTCGCTTTGTTATTTTTTCCTACATGGCCCCTTTGCTCCCTTTTGAAAAGGTAATGTATATTCTGTGTCTCTGTATGCTGGAGTATGCAATTTGCTTTTGATTTTACAGGGGTCACAATTAAGAGATTACCCCAAGACTCACATTACCCCAAGACAGTGTTGAGACTGTGAAAGACTGTGGAGGCTGTGGAGATGTGGGAGTTACCTGAAATGTACTCGTGTAATGACATGGATCCCAAGTCTATTGGGGCCAAAGAGCGCAATGTGGTTGTTGAATGAGAATGGCTCGAATAGGCTCATAGGGTGATTGCTTGGTCCCTAGTTTGTGAGACAGTTTTGGAGCATTTAGGAGGTTGGCCTTGTTAGGCTTTGGGGTTGAAAAGCCCACAACAGGAACAGTCTCTCTCTCTGCCTTCCTCTTGTGGATGATAAGATATCAGTTTTCGGCTACGGCTTCAGCACCAGACCTGATGCTTGCCTGCTTCCAGACTCCCAGCCATGGTGGTCATGGACTCAGCCTCTGAAACTGTAAGCAAGCCCCTAGTTAAATGCTTTCTTTTATAAATTGCCTTGTTCTCAGTGTCTCCTCACAGCAATAGAAAAGTAACTATGGCAAGTGTATGTCTTTAGTTACATAGTTAAAATTCTTGGTTGTAAAAAAAAAATGGAGTCAACTCTGGCTGAACACAGCAGAAAAATCATCTCAAGAAAGGAGTAACAGAATTGATAGGAAGTATAGAAAATATACTTGTGAAGAGGGTGACGGTAATGAGAAACTAAGGCCACATCACAGGACATAATCTCCGGTGACCACGATGCTGGACAGTCAAAGCAGTGTTTGACATCCACAGTGCATCCTCGAGAAGGAAGTGGTGTGTGTGTGTGTGTTGTGTTGTGTAGTCCTGAGACTGATGTTGGCTATAGTTTTTATATGGCTCTCCACCTTTTTTTGAGATAGGGGCTCTCAGTGAACCCAGGACATACTGATTGGTTAGACTGACTCCAGGGATCTGCCTGTCCCCTTCCCCAGCCTTCTGGTCCAGCGGTTATACACACACACCGCCGTGCCCAGCTTTCTATGTGGGGCCTCATGGCTGCCCCACAATCACTTTACCAATGAGCCATCTCCCTCTCCTAAAGGTGGTGTAATTCATACTTCTGGAAACTGCAGATGAAAATTCCTTATTCTCATCTTCTTAGTATAATCCATGTATTTAGCCTTTGCCCATTTGAGAAATAAAAAGTGATGTCACTGTTTTAATAACATTTTTAGGCTTTTAGCAAATAGCTGTTGTTGTTATTATTGTTATTTATTGCCATTATCTATTTCCTGCAGATTCCTGAACAATTAATTAGTTCTTGCTGCTGCTGTAACATCTAAGAGCTCTGGATATGATGGGAAAAATCAGATGAATGTGACCAAACTCTCAACAGCTACAGCCTGATGTTTTCATATGTAACACAGTTACATTCGGTCCATTCACATGGTGAATCCATGTCCGAGTGTAATGGTTGCTTTGCTTTCAACAACTTCTTCCCCGCCCCCCCCAAGACACGGTTTCTCTGCATAACAGCCGTGGCTGTCCTGGAACTCACTCTGTAGACCAGGCTGGCCTCAAACTCCACCTGCCTCTGCCTCCCAAGTGCTGGGATTACAGACATACATCACTATGCCTGAATAGCTTTCAACTTCTGATTGATTCCATGGAAGCTCTAAGCTCCATTACCTGGTGTTTGAGGACTCTGACCTCTAAGCCCACGTTTTTCTTTTCCTTTTCTTATTCTTGTCCTTCCAGTCCTGAAGCTTCAGCAAACTACTTGTTATTCACCAGTAAGCTCTACATTCTTCATTTCCCCCTTTTCCTCCCCTCTTCTAGCTGCTTGCACTAGATCTGAACCTCAACCCTTTTTCTCCTTGAAAAGAATGGACACTGCTCTCGCTGAGGCCCGGAACTGGCTTCCCAGGACACAAATCAGGCCGCTTAAAATCACCTGTCCCTCCACCACATCTGGTGCCCTCCTCTGGCCTCCATGGGCCTCTGCACTTACATGCCCTTTCCTCCACCCCATAAACATAATTAAAAATAAAAGGAGCTGGCGTGTTAGCTCAGCAGTTAAGAACAGTGGCTTCTTTCCCAGAGGACCCAGGTTTGATTCCTAGCCCTCACTTGGGGCCCACACCTGACTGGAACTCTAGTCATAGGGGAACCGATGCTCTTCTCTGGCCTTCTTGGGCACTATGCACACCTGGTTCACAGACATGAACTTCAGGCAAAACGCCCATACACATTAAAAAAAGAAAACTTGAAAAGTAATCTTATAAGCAGCCTTTCTCCCAATCTTTGATAAAGCTTTTCTGATTCTCTATTCTGAGAGTCAGTGTGTCAGCAAGAATCCAATTACTGATCCCGTGTGTCTTTACCCTGACTGGCTCATCAGAATGTTTTTGCAGTTCACCACGGGTCACTTCCTATGAGTAATTTTCCTCCACCTCTAAAGACGGTGCTGGCTCAGACACAGAGAACGCCGGCTCTCGGTTAGAGCTGTACAGCAGTACAACGAAGACTCAAAAGCTAAGGCCTGCGGGGTTCAAAGCTTTACTCAGCAATTGTTCGGCACCACATCCTCACAACCCTCATCCCCCATCACAGCATTTTTCTCAAAGTAACGTGTGAGCACAGCAGCCAGGCTCCTCCCATCCTGGTTTTAAACCTTTGAAAATTCTTACTTTGGGACAGAGGGGACACACACACACACACACACACACACACGCACACACGGAGAGACAGAGACACACACACAGAGACATACTACGTGAGAGTCGCATTTGGTGCCTGGATGCGGCGCTTTACCTGAGCTGTTACACACATGCCAATTTCTGAGGCTTGGGAATGAGGCCTAGATCCTCCTCCACCCCGGGGCGGGGTGTGCCTGGCTAGGTTCTTGCCGCTGTCCCCAGTGCCTCTCCGGTGCCCCCAGGTTGGCATCTCACTGCCCCTGAGACGCCATGGTTGCTCCAGGCCTCACCATTGAAGCCGATCACAGCCTCAAGCTCCAGTTTGGTCACGTTGGTCTCCGGTAAAACTTGCTCTTCCATCGTGAAGAGTTTCAGCTCATTGATTCCTCAGCTCCAGGGTGCAGCGTCTCCTGGTCGTTATGGTAACGGGCGCGCGCATGCGTGCTAGGTTTACGCTGGAGCGGAAACCCAACGGGCTGAGTTGAGTTGGTTTACACTCTTGCAAGTGTAGGGAGGGCTTCCCTATTATTATTCTTTTTTCATTCTAGAAATTTAAGTGCGCAGAATGAATCTCCTTGTCTTCCGTGTACTGTCTGTGACTTTTTAAAACTAGAAATTTAAGTACCTCATGATGATTATTAAAAATAATTAAATACAGAATAATTGATCACAGAGAATTGTCTCTGATGGATAGACTGCTATAAAAATGTGGAAATGATAACGCCTTGTAAATTAATTTTTTAAATCTCTTAAATATTTTAGTACAGTATGCAACTGAATGTACGTATATTTGTATATATGTATGTATATTGCTTGTATGTATATTTCCTGCCTCAACCTTCCAAGTGCTGGGATTCCAGGCGTGAGCTATCACACCCAGCTTGTTTTGTTATTTTTTAATTAAGAAAAAAAATGTAGAGAGCGGGGTGTTCCCCATGGGCCCAGGAAGTTCCTGTGAATTAACAGTTCAGTGAATTGTTGCAATTCACTGTCCCCGGGGTTGCGCTTCGGTCCGCGAGGTAGAGCTTCTCTTTGCAAACTGAGCTCGGGTCGCGCACCCTCCGAACCACGGGAAATGAGCCGCACGGGCCGCCGTAGTCAGCTGCTCCGAGCAGGAAGTGTCCCAGCTGCAGGCAGAGACTGCACCATGGCCCCGGACCCCTGGTGAGTTGCCGGTGATGGCAGCAGTGTGCGGTGGGAGTTGAGGGTGGAACTGGCTTCCGGGGGCTCGCAGAGACCCTGCCCATCGTTGAGCTTGAGGCTGGCGGGCCTTACGGATGAGCAGATCCGGTGAGGGTCCTCCCCCTGCGGAGGGGACTGAGCCACATCCCCGCCTCCCCGGTGCTAACTCGGTGATCGGAGGGTAGGCTGTTACCTGGGGGAACTAGGACCTGAGCAGAATCGAGTTTTTTCCTCGCCTTCTGCGGAGCTTCTTGCCTGCTTGTGGCTGACTGCGTGCGTTGACTTCCTTGGGATCCTGTAGAAGTGAGGTCGAAATAACCTTTTGGTGGGATTTTCCTTCACCCATTAACCCCAGAAAGGGAGTAAACTGGAGTTCAGACTCCACGGTCACCAGCTAGTTAGTAATTAGCTGGGAAGAGGTGTTATGGGTTCTTCATAAAAAAAACTTGTAGGACTCTGGGAGGGAAATTTGCACTTGAGATAAGGCATTTACCCTTCCCTGCATTAGTAGCAAGACGTCGTGCAGAAATCACCTGATAAAAACCATTTACTCAGCAAAGAAGCTCCAAGGACAGCATGATGAAAATTATCTTTGCACAAGAAACAATTTGCTATAAGGTCCCGACTTCATGTTTAATAATTTATAACACTGTATTTCTGTAAAGTTCTTGTTGGAGAACATGCTTTATGTTGGTATTTCTGGTGGTTTCTGGTGCAGTCTGTTTGATGGCAGACAATTTTGAATATTAGGAGAGTGGATCCCAAGGTGGGAATTATAGTTACCTGGGATCTAGGCTTTTGGGCCAATTGCCGAATTGTTTATATATTTGTTTATTTTTCAGTGTCTCAGGGAGGCCAGGCTGACCTCGAATTCCTCATTCTCTTGCTTCAGTCTCCTAAATGGTAGGATTACAGGCCTCTGCCATCATGTCCTGCTGATGCTGAATTCAACACTTCTTTTTGTCCCCACCAACTTTTAACAATTGTATACATCCCTGGTAGAAAATTTAGGGACTGCTCTGAAGGAAAGAAAATAAATAGTATCTTTATCACTTGGAAACAAACAATGTCAGCTTTGTTTTTCAATGCATTTATTGTTTGAATCTATTTCCTGCTAATATTTTACAAAACAGGAAGCATTTCTCCATGTCATTAAATAGCCTTAAAAACATGATTTTCATATGCTTATCAGTACATCATCTGAGCGTTCATAACTTATTTCGGGTTTTAGCTTAGTGGTAGAGCGATTGCTTATCATACGCCAGGCATTGGGTTGGTTGGGTTTGGTTGGGTTTGGTCCCCAGCAAGACAAGAAGGCTCCCAGTTGTCAAATACAAAAGGCACGAATAAACAGTGAAAACAGTAAAAGACTTAAATGCTTTAGGGTCTTTGGGTAAGTGTCTCTCGTAAGTCTGGGCTCATTAGCTACTGTGCCAGGCTCTGAAGAAACTAGCTTCTGCAGATCTGTCCTATTACAGTTGTACCCTCCAACCAGGGCCACCACTTGGCAGAACATGATGGGCCTTCTTGCTTCATTTCAACTTTGCTCATGCCTTGTGCCTTCCGTGGTTTTTAGATTTTACTTCTCCTTACCATACGGAAATCTGCTTCTGTCTGGCAGTCAGCCTAAGTTGCCCTCTTGTTGCCCAGCCCATCTGAGTATCTCTGTCATTGGTAATCTCTCCCCTCCTCTAACGTTAGAGGTAGTTAATTTAGGTCTCGTATTTTGTTACTGATTTATGTTTGGTCTGCTATCACATAGCCAGACTGAAGCCCGTGTCTTTACAAATGACAATGTGGAGACAAACAAGTAAAGTGTGGGGAAGCTGGGGCTAGGACCATTGTTCTTATCCCACTGTGTGTGTGTATGTGTGTTTCTATGTGTGTGTAATATATGTATCTGCTATATGTAGAGACTACCGATCTCTATGTATATGTATACAAATATTAAAATATTTTTAGCCACCTGCTCTTTTGCATGCACACACCTAAGCCTGAACATACTGAATGATGCGTGTTGATTCATATGTGAGTCTAGGGTTAGGGGTGACACTGCTAAGTGCTTGTGAAGGTCACAACATGAAGTTCTCTGTGTAGGACCTGGAGCCACATCACTAGCCCAAGCTGCACACTCACCATGATGCTGGTGATTGAACCTGGTGCCTTGCACAGGCCGGACAAGTGCTTCCCTGCTGAGCTCTACCCTCAACCACCCCCTCTCTTTTATTTTATTTTATTTTTTTAGTTTGGGACAATTTACTAAGTTCCCCAAGCTGCATCAAACAGCTTGACCTTGTCTCAGTCTCAAGTAGCTGGGTTATAGGCATGCGTAGTCCTGGAATATTTTAAAGAAATAAATGGCTTCTTTTTTGTGTGCATAGAACTGGGACATCAGGTCAGGGTGGGGTGTCAGCCAGGCCCCCATGGAGCGTTTGTTGCAGACTCACAGCTGCCTGCAGTGTGAATTTGCGTGTTCTCACCTTCCTTCTGTGTCCCTACTCCGAAATAGCACCTCCTTGTCAGAGCGTTCCTTTAACTTCCACACTTTCTCTCAGCACAAATCAAATCGACACCCGATATACCATATTTACTTGTATGCCATTCTCCCTTCACTGGAACATGCACTTTTGTTTGTTTGTTTGTTTTGTGTTTTAGAGACAGGCTTTCTCTGTGTAAGGAACTCTCTTGTAGACCAGGCTGGCCTTGGACTCATGGAAATGCTCCTGCCTCGGGAGCATATGGTACCACTGCCTGGAGAAAGTGCGCTTCTTAAAACAGGAACTCTGGGACTGGAGAGGTGGCTCAGATGTTAAGAGAATTGGCTGGTGTTCCAGATGGTCATGAGTTGATTCCCATCCCAGCAACCACACAGTGGCTCCCAACCATCTGTAACGAGATCTGGTGCCCTCTTCTGGTGTGCAGGTCTACATGCAGACAGAACATTGTATACTTGTTAAATAAATAAAACTTAAAAAAAAAAACAACTCCAAAACAAAGCAGGAACTCTGTTCGTTTTGTCTACTGCTCTTTTCATTTGACAGCGCCTGGAACAGTGTTTGGTTTGCACAGGACCTTCAGCAGCATTTCCTGGCTGTTTTACAGAGCAGTGAATGCAGAGCCCAGTGCAGTGTTGCATGCCCATAATCCTAGCATTCAGAAAGTGAAGGCAGGGAATTATGAATTCAAGGCCAGTGTAGGTTACATAGGGAGATGCTGTTTCAAAAAAAGCAAAACAAAATAAATGGAAATAACATCAAGCCAAAGGTAGAAATGCAAATGTTCTAGCATGTGCATAATAGTAAAGTCCTTAAGAGCGCAGATTCTGGGACCAGACATCTTTGGTTGCTGCTGCTCATTGTCCCCTCTGAGCCAGTCAGCTCTGGCTCTGTGTACCTGGTTTCCTCCTGTCTAGGTTGAGGAGGTGATGTTCCCTTCCCGATAGTGTTCTCATAGTGTGGATTACCCGGGTCATCAGTGAGGCCTTCTGGATGGTACCCGGTACATAGGAAGCACGATTCATGCTTGCTTCTGCTATGGGTCCTTTTTGCTTGCTCACTCGCTCCTTCCTTCCATTTGTTTGAGATAGGGTCTCACTATGTAGCCTTGGCTGGTCTAGTCTCTAGACCAGGCTGGTCTTGAACTCACAGAGACCTGCCTGCCTCTGGCTCTACAGCAGTAGGATTAAAGGTATGTGACCCCACCACCCCACCAGGACATCCATTTAAAGAGCTTTAAACCTTTGTATATGACTTTGATGCAGGTTCACCACCTACGATTCTACTTGTCAAATCGCCCAAGAAATTGCTGAGAAAATTCAACAACGAAATCAATGTGAAAGAAGAGGTGAAAAGACACCTAAGGTAAAACCATGGAAGAATTCATGTACTGAGCTGTGAATGTCTGAACACATTTCTAGATCTGTGCATGCTGTATGTGGTCATGGTCGTGTGTGCATGTGTGTGTTGTGTGCATGTGTGTGTGGTATCTTTGGAATGTGTTTTGGTATGTTATATCTAATTTTATTGTTTTCCATTTGGTAAATTTTGACTGTTCCCCCAAGATACAGTTTGTATTTCATTCACTGACTTTTATACAACTGCAGTGTCCATACTGTTGATAATCGCCATCGACACACTCCACCGTGTTCACACTGTTGGCAGATGCAGGTTTTATGCTCTTGGGTTTGTGTGTGTGTACATGCACACGTGTGTTCATGGGTGTTTTTGTGTGGGCCAAGACCGGAGGTTGATATTGGTTGTTTTCCTTTGTCTCTTTCCATCTTGTCTTGTGGAGGCTGGATCTGCCGTAGAATCTGGAGCTCCCCGTCTTGGCAGGACTGGCCAGTTAGCTTCAGGGATCTTTGGTGTCCCCCACGCACTCTCCCGTGCCAAGGTTACACACACATGCTGCTGTGCCTGACTTCTAGGCTCCTTGTGGCAGCTGGGTGTCAAACACAAGCCTCATGCTTGTTCAGCGATCCCCGTAGCAAGCCATCCCCCAGCCCCTCGTATCTTGTTTACAGTAACTCCTTAGCCAGTTGGCTACACAGGGAGATCTTATCTCAACAACAGATTAAACAACAAACCAAAGAAATGAATCGAGTCCTTTAGTCAGTGCACACTGTGATATGCATTCTCCTTTATTTTGTACAGATATCATTTGTCTTACTTTTGTTCTCATTTGTCCTTTCAGGGCAATTTTATTTATTTGTTTGTGTGTTTGTTTAGTTTAGTTCTGAGTCAGGATCTTGCTATGTAGCCCAGACTGGCCTGGAACTTACTGTGTAGTCCAGGCTAGTCTTAAACCCTGTCCTGTCTCCTGAACTCTAGGATGATAGATGTTTGGCATTGTATATACATATGTTCTTGTTTATGTGCGTACACATGTATGTGTCTCCGTGTGGAGGCCAGAGGTTAACGCTGGGTGTCTTTTGTGATTTCTGGCTTTTTGTTTGTTTGTTTTTAACATGATTTTTAATTTATTCACTGCCATGGGTCATTGGTCTGGTTCAAGGCCTCTGGCTTCTGCTGCTTCATCTGGACCAGACCCTCAACGGGACCCCTCTCAGCTATCCTGCTCTTGTCCAGAGTTGTGGAGGGCATGTGGCTATGGCTCAGCAGCTCAGAGATGAGGGCAGCTCAGAGATGGGGTAAATGCTGGGGGTGGGCCAACTCAAGGCCCTGGATCTGGGCCTGGGTGATGGCTGACTTGTTTTCTCATTGGTAAACCTAGAGTTTACTAATTTGCGTAGACTAGATGGCAGCAAGCCTGGCTCCTTGGGTTCGAAGTCAAGCCCTCACGCTTGATGGCCAGCACTCTACTGACTGAGCCATCTCCTCAGCCCTAAGCTGGTTCTGTTTAATTTTCCCAAGTAGATTATTCTCCATCTGTAAGTAATCCTTTAATTTCCCTTGAGCCCTCCCGTATTTCATTAGTCTCGTTCCTTTAGTAAGAACTCTTGGATCGTGGTTAAATGATACCATTCAGACAGTACCGTCTATGCTTAGTCTTTCTCCCTGTTTTATTTTTAATTTCTCCACACTGTATTAATCAGATGTTTATTCTATTTGTAACCATTAACACCATGAGCTTTTTTCTTTTTCTTTTCTTTTTTTTTTTTTAGATTTTCTACATTCTTAATTTACAGGAATGAATTCTACTTCGTGGTAGCATCTTCCCTTTTTAATGTAAATATGAGTTTGCAAATGTTTGAATAGTTTTTGTCATCCTTTAGTGGGCTTGGTGTATGGGTTTCTGTCTGTTTGTTTTTCAGTTATCGTCAGTGCTTATGTCTGCAGTTGTGTTAGCTAAAGTATGAATTGGGTTTTGCATCTTTTTCTGTGTTCTGGAAGTTTCTGTTTAAGTTTTACAAAGGGACTTTTTTCTTGATTATCAAAGATTATTTTCTTACAAAATTTTAAGAAATCTTACTACTAAGAAGTGATCACAGTTACTTCCTGGACTCGTCTCTTTTTGGGTGACATTTTATTTTATGACTTGATTTAAAATTTGTAAAATTAACTGCAGGTGTGCATGTTCCTGTGCACGCGCGTGTGTGTTGTTTGTTGTACCTTTGGGGTTGGGGATTTAGCTCAGTGGTAGAGTACTTGCCTAGCAAGCGCAAGGCCCTGGGTTC
>CM053757.1:53134724-53188278 GCA_028658305.1 Pachyuromys duprasi
CTGTGTGGCGTTGCCTGACCAGGAACTCACTGTGGACCATGCTGACCTTGAACTCCGAGCGATCCTCCTGCACTGGGATTACAGGCGTACCCTGCCATGCCCAGCACAAGGGGCAGTGAAAACGGTGACACTCTGCCTTTTTAACAGTCCTCTGCTTTCATCCATGGGCAAATATGTTTTCACTTATTCTTCACATTTCCATATGTCAGGGAGGGGCTCTCCAGCCCCTTCTTCATCTTTAGAGCCACGAATACACATTTCCTCTGGGTTTTTAGGGTGATTGGAGAGAATTCGCACAGCAGGAGAGTCATGCATGGTTAACATTCCTTTCATGGAAAAAGCACGAGTCCTCTCCAATGGCCACATGGGCTGTCAATCCACCAGTGTGGTCAGAGGCTGGTCAGGACAGTAATGAGACACCTTGTCACGTGAGGCATGGTTGAGGGGACTGCAGGGCTTTGCTGTTGAGCAAAGACTGAGGGAACACAATTTTCTGCATGGCTCCAGGGTGCATGGAACAGTGTGTAGAAGCTCCGGAGGCAGGATCGCGACTGATGAGGAATACAAGCTGACAGTGTCCACTTAGTGTCAGTGTTCCCGAGTGGGCCAGGTTCCAGAGGCAGGTGCACTATGGGTACAGGCTCTGGGTGGGTGGCTAGACCCAGACACCATTGACAACTTTACAACCCTGAGCGTGCCCTCCGGAGGGTGAGCCTCTCTCCGAGGCCCGTTTAACTCAGCTCGTGCTGCATCTCTGGAGCAGCGGACTCAGGCCACATCCTTCTCTTTGCAGCTTACCTTGACAATCAGAACGCTGTTGAAGAATCTGAAGGCAAAGATCGACATTTTGAAGGACTTGCTGCTGAGAGCCGTCTCGACACGTCAGATGTATCCATGTAAACATTTCCACCTTTTCTGGAGTGGGAGGAAAAGCAATCTTATTTAAGAGAGGAACGAACTTGGGCCGCCCAGATTTTCCCAAGGAGGACTTGGTCTCCACATGCTTTAACCTTGCGTCCTGTCTTAAGTGTCTGCCCACTGTTTTACAGTGACTGTGCTGGCGAGGGAGGGGATTGTCCGCGTGTAAGCTTGGCAGGCAGGAAGCGTTTGGTGCTCTGTCTGTAGAATGGCGTGCTGCTGTCGGTTGCCTTGAGGATGGCTAGCTGCTGCTGCAACCATAGGACTTCCAGGATAATCCTGAGCACTGATTCCCTGCTGGACTTGGCAGGACACTGTTTTTTTCTTTCTTTCTTCTTTCTTGAGACAGGGTCTCAAACTTGCTTTGTAGCCACAGCTGGCTTGAACTAAAGGTGTCGTCCAGCACACCCAGTCTCTTCTTGTGGTGCTAGGAAGGGGCTCGGGGCCTTGTGCAGCACAGCCATACGCTGTCCCAACCGAGTGACGGCTCAGCCCTCGGGATGCCTTCTTCCTGGCCAACAGCATCCTTATTTGCTTTGTAAAAGTTGAGCTGTAGATATGAGATATGGCTTGCCTGCTTGGTTCTCCCAGGGACACAGGTAAATGCTCATTGGGAGCTTTGGGGGTAGAGAGTGTGTCGGTGGGACTTGGTTAAGGCAAGAGGGTCATCTTGTGAGCTGCCAAATACTCAAGCTCTCTCTTTAAGATGTGTGTGGTTGTTCACGTCAGTAATCCCAGCTCTGAAGACTGAGGCCAGCCTGGGCTACATAGTGAGTTTGAGGGTACCCTGAGCTACATAAGGAGGGACCCTACCCCACCCCATCCCAGTCTCAAAACAAATGTTCAGAAAAGAAATTTGAAAGGTGACCTGGTACCTAAACTAACTCTTCAAACCTAGTTTATAGTGAATGGAAAGCTGACCCCACAGCTGTATGTCTTAAAATTGTCTACAATTCAGGCCATAGGTCTGACTTTGGGTATCAGGTGTCCTGGCTTGTGCTGTGGGGAAATGTAGGAATACAGCTCTTTTGACAAAACAACAGAAGGCGTTTCAAAACTTCGTTTTCTCCTAAGTGAACCCTTTTCTGTTGGCAGGAAGGTTGGCATGACTTATTTGCATGGTTTTCCAGATGTTCAGTTACTAACCTGCTGAGGCTTCGAATAAAAGTCTAATTTTAGTAAGCAATGGGGCCTTCTTTCAAACATGGAGGGAACATTCTGGTTTGTAATTTCTCCCTCCTGGTATCATTTGTCTCTGTCCTGGTCGGTTACATAAAGAGCTTTTGTTTTCACCCCAATCAACAGTCTTAGTCCACAGACCTCAAGCGGTTTCCAGTTGTCGGGTCTGGGTCCTCTTCTTTCAGAGGGCAGTGCTGGGAGGTTTGCACAGACGCTTAAGGTACAGGACTCATTTTAGTGTAACCAGCAGCACCTGCATTAGAAAGGTGGTAAACACTGTCCATGGCTGTTAGTTCCTGTTTGCTAACTAAGATAATTAATTAAGCCTGATGTCGTGGCCTGTGCTTGTAATCCCAGCACTCTGGGAGGCAGAGGCAGGCCAATTTGTGAATTTGAGGGCAGCCTGGGCTACACAGTGAGTTCAAGAACAGCCAAGGTTACACAGAGAAACCCTGTCTTGAAAAACCAAAAAAAAAAAAAGAAAAAGATAATTATGTATACATATAATTATATACATAAAGAAAATTATAATGCACTTTATTTGTATATGCTAAGCCTGTAGAACAAGAGACAACTCAAGATCTCTATTTCCTGTTAACAGCCCCTGCTAGACCGTTGAGAGTGAGTACTAAGTGTGCAATAATTGGTTTCATGTGTCTACACACTTTCATTCTGACCACCTGTTCTAATGGTCTTTCTCTACATATCAGATATTTACCTTATGATTAGTAACAGTAACAACATTACAGTCATGAAGTAACAACAAAATGATTTTATTGGCTGGGTGGTGGTAGCGCACCCCTTTAATCACACCACTTGGGAGGCAGAGCAGGAGGATCTCTGTGAGTGCGCGGCCAGCCTGCTCTGCAGAGGGCGCCCAGGACAGCCAGCATTGTCACACAGCAAAGCCCTGTCTCAAAAGTACAAATAATTTTATTACTGGGGTGACCACAACATGAATCGTATTAAAGGGTTGCAGCATCAGGAAGGCTGAGATCCGCCGATTTAAAACATTTGAAAAATTTGAAGGATCACAAATATGGAGAATTTCTAGGGAAAAAACAAAAACAAAACTTCAACTGGATTATTAAAGCTTTTAAAAATGATCTTTTTTTTCTGCAAATGATTTGTTACGCTGCGAGAGAAGGTGACATTCTGAACACACACCACATGGGGGCGCTCCTAGCCTGTTTTTCAGGGAAGCCACTTTTTCTAACCTGGACAAGGAGGCTCTGATGTTTTGTTAGCTTGTTTGGCTCTGGGGATTGGACCTCACCCTGGGCCTGCTGAGCATGTGTTCTGCACCTCCAGCCCGCACAACATCTTTTAGTCCTCTGTCTCGCCAACATCCTGCCTCTCAAGGGTGAATTCAAGTTTTCCTCCAGATTTAAGCTGTTTCAGGTGGGCACTCATCAGTTATCCCTTCATACCCTTGGTCTGGGTGATTTCTTCTTTATTCAAAAGATAACTTGGCTGGGTCAGCCTGGGCACTTCATGTCACAGAGACAGGTGGAGAGACTCCAGCGTTCTCAGCAGAGTTTTGTACAGAGGGGAATCCTGGATCCACCAGAACTTTCCCCGGGACCTTACAGCTAGGGATGCAAGAGTCATTCAAACACATGACTATCTGGCCCAGATTTAAGGCTGAGTTCTCTCCTTTAGGAGAAATGATATAGTCACCTGTCACCCGGCGTGCCTTTGACTCAGCTTCTCTATTAACTGCCAGTTGCTATTACACAAGATCGCAAGAGCCTTCTGAGCCTTCTGAAGTTACGTCTTACGATACTGTGGTCCTTAGTTTAGAAAATGGCCATAAATCACCAGTAGGATGGCTCTTCAGAATCGTTCTGATTTTATTTGTGTTTATGTGTGTGCCTGGTACCTGAGAAAGCCAGAAGGGATGCTGGGTCCCCTAGAGCTGGACTCACAGGCAGTTGTGAGCCGTCTTGTGTGGGCTCAGAGACCTGTACAGGAACAGCAAATGTTACTAAGCATTGAGCCATCTGTCCACATGGTGACTGTTAAATCCTGTTCTAGGGAGCAGTCACTGGTGGGTGACTTTTAGTTTTTGAGAAAGGGTCTCGATGTGTAACTCTTGCTGGTCGGGAGCTCGCCCTGTAGAGCAGGCTGGCCTAGAACTCAGAGGTCCGTCTGCCTCTGCCTGAGTGGTGAGGTGAAGGAACACCGCCACTCCTGGCCCTGGGTGACTCTGTAAGTGTGTGCATTTGAACAGCACATTTCCTTCCTGGGCTGCATAACTGAGAATTGATGGTGCTCCACTGAACATGTTTCTGTCTTGCTGTCTTCATGACGCTTTCCAAAAACTGCTAGGAGGTTTTGTGTGGAATTTCACGCAGCACTGAAGATATTCTCATGGCTTTTCCTGGAGGTGTCCTTTGTTGACTTTTCAAAACCAGCACCTTTACCCCACCCTCTTATTTAAGCATGCCTGTGTGAATGTGTGCTTGGGTCCTGGGAACCGAACTCGTGTTCTTTGGAAGAACAGTAGGTGCCCTTAACCTCGGAACCATCTCTCCAGCCCCAGCCTTACCCTCTTTTAAACGAGTGAAAACTGTCTCTCTACAAAAGTATTCAGTATCATAGGTATTTGCTGCCTTTGGTGGGGGCCTGTCCAGACAGTTTTTACAAATCACTCAGTGAACTTCAACTCCGTGCTTTAGGGGAAATGACGGTGGGTAGACATGGTAGCCACCGTGCAAAAGGGAATGACTGCAGCTGTGGGGGGCGTGGGGGATGTGCAGCAGTGTGTGTGTGGGGGGTGTGTGGCTGACTTCCCCTGACACTGCCTTTCCATGACATCTGGGAAGGGGACGTTTTACCATTTGTGGTCTGTCACTGTGTCTTTTGACAGGTTTTGGTACTAAAACCTTGTTCTTTTTCTCCATAGTAGTAGGTAGTTTTGTTTGTTGTGATCGTTCTCTCTGAACGCCCAGTCCACACACAGCCATTGCTGGTAGCTGCTCTCCCAGGTCCCCGACTTGGAAGTCTGGCCCCCGGTGCTGTGTGAGCAGCACTGTCTTGGGGACCGCACAGACCTGAGGCTCAAGGCCAACCCTGTCACTTGAGCTCCAGAGAACAGTTCAGCCTTCCTGGGCGTTATCTGTGAGGTGACTAATCTTGCTTTGGACGCTTAAACAGCCTTTGTAAAGTGCCCCTTGGACTTGGTCCTGTCCATCACTGTTAGCCTTCAGGCTTTGGAGTGGCTCAGCTAAGGGCACTAAGCCTGATGGCCTGAGCTTGACCACGGGACGTAAAGTGTGAGAGGAGAACTGACCTCCACACGCAGTCAGTCCTCCACGCTGGTATTCACAACACACACACGTGAAAAGTAAGGTACCCATCAGTATTAATCATGCCAGTCTAACCTCCTTACTGAATCTGTTAAATAAAAAACAAAGTGAGGGGCTCCTGAGATGGCTCAGTGGTCAGAGCACTCTCAGGCTGTCTTGTGCAAGCTGCTCTGCTACGGCATAGAGAAGTAGCTGGGGGCCTCCTTCTCCAGAGCTCAGTTCTCAAGATAAAGGCTACCTTCTTAATTTTCTAAGATTACATTTTACTGTGTGTGTGTTTGGAGGTTGCCTCTTCCATTCTGGGGTCCTGGTGATTGAAATTACAGCCTCATGCTCTGTGGCAGGCACCTTTAACAACTGAGCCATCTTGCCAACCCCAAGACTAACTAACTACTAGTGATTCCCAAAAATATAGGTGCTATGAAAATGCTTCCTAAGAGCTTTTTCTGCATTTGTTGAGTTTCCCAAAGGACAGCAGTAGTGCAGAGCTCTGCTGGGCGCATAGGAGGAGCTGGGCTTAGGCACACAGGTAGCAGGACTCGGACCTATGAGATCAGACCTCACAGTTCCACAAGTTGCCAGATTACATGAAAAAAAATCAGCCTTGCCATTGGCAAAGCACCATGGCAGTTAGTTATGACTTCCTCATGTCTGTCTGTCCTCTGACTTTGCTCTTTACACACCAAGATAGTGGAGGAGGAGACGCCTGGCACCAGCCCCCAGCGGGTCCTCTGTCCTACTTATGTTTCTTAGCCTTAGGCGCAGCGTGTCTACCCTTCCGCACTCTATCGGATAGCCTGCACATGCCCACATCCAAGCATTATGGCTCAATCTCCTCATCCCCTCCATCTATCTCCTGGCGGGGGTGGGGGGTTGTGTTCGTGTGTTAAAATGAAGCATAAAATGAAGAGGCAGTGTGGTTAGCTGTGTAGTTTTCCGAGCTTTGGGGGGAGTCTCCAGGGATATTCTGCTTTGGTATACTGGGCTGTGTCCTAGGTCTGAAATTCAGACCTAGGAATATTAATATGTACATGATGAGACATCTTGGATGGGGACTTGAGTGTAATAAGCATGAAATGTATGTTTATTTTACACATAGCCTAGAGGTACTTTTATAGACCGTTTAAAATAATTTTGTGTGTGAATCAAAGTTTCATGTTATGAAAGTGTCCACCTGTGGATGGCATGATGTGCTCAAAGCTGATGAACTAAAGAGCACTTGACAGTTTGGATTTGGGGTCAGAGATGCTCCTGCTGCTAAACAGGGCGTGAACAGTGCTGGCTGCCCTTTGTGGAGAAAGCTCTGCATGTGCAGGGTCCAGCAAGCGCAGAGGAGGAGGCCCTGGTGGCGGGTAGAAAGAGCCAGGGTTTCCCTAGACAGATGATCCATGCTGGGTCTCAGTTTCCTGTCAGAAAAACCACGACACCAGGACTGAGGCTCTGTGTGGCCCCTTTAGCATCGGGCTCCTTCCGTCACGCTCTGCAGACCCAGTCACCAGACCCTGCTGCCTTTCACATCACTCCCAAGTGCTGGCTCATTCTGGGCATTATTTAAATCTGTAACTTGCATCTCTTACACTTCAGAACATTTTTTATTATTATAAAAATATTTTCTACTAATCCATTTCTTGTTATTATTATTATTTTTATTTTTAACAATAACTCCTTTTTTTCCCCCCACAATGCCATCCTGTCTCATCTCATTCTTTGTCACACACAGTGTGAATGGTTGGTTGGGGTTTCATGTCCTGGACTTTCCTAGGCATGAAATATATACATACATACATACATACGCACACATATATAGATATTTAAAAATGGATATGAAATTCTTCAGGTAGTAAAGGGACCACTTTGTAATGTGTTCCTGGAACTTCTGTTTCTTTTTAGTGCATTCACCATGGTCATGCACATGCACACAGGTAAGAGAGAAAAGCCAATAACGATTCAGAACATTATTCAGTCCTTCTTACACCTTGACTTGCCAGTTCTCCTTCCTTAGAGGCAGTTTTTTACAGGCTTCTGAAATATTTCTGCACACACACACACACACACACACACACACACACACACTAGCTATCCACTGTCTATCTTGCTGCTGTTGCTGCTTCTCCGTTTTGGTTGAGCCCTGTGCGTTTTGGAGCTTACTTCATGTAAAATGATTCCCCTGTGCCCTTTGTTCTTTCAGTACCCAGAAACCCAGAATTGTCAGTTGCCACCACCATCGATCAGAAGCAGCTTCGCTTTTCAACCAGAAATCACCTCATTGCATCAACGCCTTGGTGCCTTACTGGTAGATGACAGGGCGCCTCCAGAATTTGTGTGAATAATTTTACAGTGCGCTTCTGTACTCTCAGGTCCTTGCCTTTGCATATATGAGTGGATCTGTTGGGACGGGCACTTTGAAGTTTGGTTAGGTTCATAGCAGGCGGCTTGGCAGTTAGCTAAACCTGTTTACAGTCTCCTCAGGGAGGTAGGAAGTGGCTGGTTCTTGAGCCCTTTCCAGACTTCCTGTCAGCTTTCCAGTCTGATGGGGAAGGGTGGGAGCTTGCAGTTTGCTTCTTTTTCTCACGTGCAGCTGTCTTTCCACTTGAGGCTTTAGTTTATGTCCTTTCCTACTTCTTGTCATTAGTGATGTTATTTTGCAGAGACTTCAACTTTTTATGTAATTGGACTGAGGAGATGGTGTCATGGACAAAGCACTTGCTTTGTCAGCTTGGGGACTCGAGGTCGGACCCTCAGCCTCACAGAAGAGCCTGACACCGCGTAGTTGGTCAGTGACCTCTGAGGTCAGTGAGAGGCCCTGTCTCAAAAATGAAGTGGAAGGCAATAGAGGAAGACACCCAAGGCAGGGCTGTGGTCTCTCTGGGCGTGTGAACTGTTCATACGGGTATAACACACACAGACACACACACCGTGTTTCATGTAGCCATAGCTTCTGGGTTTTTCTTCAGTGTCTGTAGGGTTTTATTCTTTCCTGGAAAGACTTTTCTCATTCAAGATTATTGAAATACTCTTCTAACAATGCTCATACAGTTTTGTCTTTTAATGTTTAAATTCCAGAGCCCTTTGAATTTGTGCATAATTTTAACACGGAATTTATGTTCATCCTATGTCTGGTATGTTTGCTTAGGTGGCTGGATACTAAAATCTCTACAAAATAAAAGGTCAGCAGGGTAGTTGAGCAGAGCATAGGGGAGGCTAGCTGATATTGGGACATATCGAATGGGCCCCACAATTTATAATTTCCATTTTGTCTCATTCTGTATAATTGTGGGGTCAGTGTCTGTCTTCTCTCTGCCATATCACCCATGGAACTTTGAATAAAAGCTTTCTGCTTTATTGGCAGCATATCATTAATTTGTTCTTGATCAGCAGTGATCAAAAAGCCAATATTTGGCCCTTTTTTTTTTATTAGAGAAAAGTAATATTTGAGGTTTCTGTTTCTTAGTTACAGTTGCTATTTCATGATTTCCAAGATGGGGAACTTGGTGACTGCCATCAGCAGGAAATGGAAAAGCAATGGTAGTGATTTGACCCAGGGAAGTGTGGCGTGCTGGAATGTTGAGAGAATTCATTTATTATTATTATTTTTTAATATGTAGAGTGACTGTGGCTCAAAGACTTAGGTTGAGGAGATTTATGATTTTTCTAATAACTCTGTTACTGAGGGAGGTTTTTCTTTTTTCTTTTTTGGGCCTGGATTTGTTTACTGTTCCTACCAGCTAGCCAGCACTTTCCTGTACAAAATTAACAGCAGAGCCTGTAGATCCTTGCACCATGCACTTCCCTCCCAGGCAACAGGGATGCTAATCCTCAGCTCTGTGAGTTCTCAGAAGCTTTCTGGGCCTGAACACAATGTTTTGTAAACTTTATTTATTTGTGTGTGTGCTGTGTGCTTGTGAGGCACGCTTGCACCATGTTGTGCATGTGATGGTTAGAGGCCTGGGAGGAGTTAGTTCCATTCTTCACCATGTGGGTCCCAGGAATCAAAGTCAGGTCCTCAGGCTTGGTGGCAAGCCCCTTCCCTGCTGAACCATCTCGCCAGCCCCTTGTGATCCTTTTTTTTACAAAGAAGAGAACCTGGACTCTGAAGCAGCCATCTCTCATGTTTACTGTCGAATTGGTGTCAGGGGCCAGCCCTGCTTTACATTGCCAGCCCTTGAGATGCCATGAAAGGGCCATTTGGCTAATAAAACAAAACAGAACACCAAAGTCAAAGCCACACACGGCAGATTTGAAAGGGCTTCTTTTCCTTTTTGTGTCTGCTCTCAGACACATTTTTCAAAACTGTTTACTTCCTGTACCCTGTCCTTGACGGAGTTTCTCCAACATTTCTTTTACCTTTTTTGGTGTGTGTGTGTACCTGTGTGGTTACACACACACACACACACACACACACACACACACACACACACACGTTCGTGCATGTGCCTGTGCAGATGTTGTGGTCAAAGGTCAGTGTCAGGCGTCTTGCTGTATCACTTCACACTTCATTCTTTGGAGAGAGGTCTCTCAGTGAACCCCATTCCTGGATTTGGCTGGACTGGCTCCATACACTGCCTGGAAGCTGCCTGTCTTCACTCCCACACCCCACCATGCTGGGGCTGCAGGTGTGCACTGCTGGACAAGTCCTCCGCTTGCGGGGCAAACATTCACCCCCACCCCCCCAAACCCCTTCCTCAGCTCCTTTTCTGAGAGAGCACAGAATTTTGCATCTAATACTTTTGTTTCAAGAAAGCTAGTACATAAACCTTGGCTTTTCACAGTTCACACACTTGTAACTCTGTACTCGGGAAGTGATGAAGAGGTGGCGACCAGCTTGGGCTGCATAGTAAGCTGTCTCAGAAAGGCAAACTAAAAGTGAACTTTGGGTTTAGGGGCTAAGGGTGTGGCTCAGCAGTAAAGCCAATGGCTCAGGATTCAAGTCCCAATACTGAAAACCAACTAAAGATGTCAGTGATCGGGGGTTATGTATAAAGAAACAGCCATGGCCAGGGATCACCTCAGTGGGCAAAGTGTTGGCCATGCTGGCCTGCAGATCTGAGTCATCCCTGGAGCCCTCTCCTCCCTGTCACGCCCATTCACTGTCTCTCTCTCTCACAGACACAAAACAACAAGAAGCAGCAGCTGTGTCCATGGTGAAGCCCCGCCCTCAGGACCCCAGTCTGCCACACTTACTGGAATAACACCTCAAATACAACTCTTTTGTAGTTTCCCGAAAAGGTCCCATAGGACTTTTAACCAACGATCGGACATAAATGGCTTTCACAGTCCATTGTTGCACAAAAGCAGCCTTCTCGGAGCCTGCGTGTGAACTGTACATTTGGTGGAGACACCTCCTCCTTTCCAAACCTTAGCTTTTTCAGGGAGGGTGTGTTGGGTGTTTTTACCCTGCTAGGAACCATCCGGGCCCCATTTTAGAGTATTGGTGAGTATGCACACACCCTTGAATGCTAACACCTGTAGCCTATGCCAAAGGACTCCAGATTGTCCTCTTAGACTGCTTACTGGCAAAAGACAGAAAACAGATGAAAAGTTTTTACCCAGTGTACTTTTGAGTGAAAGGACTCAAATAGTGATCTACACCTGTCTGTGCACCTTCCATTTGCAGTGGGACAGTCACGGTCATTTACCTGAATGATTGAAAGAAGTTGAAAGTCAGGAAAAGAGAGCAGACTCCTCCTGGTAGTGGTGGGTGGATCCTGTAACTGAAGCAGGTGACTTGAATTAATGACGTCAAGGAAGTGGGCTAAGCCATCCTTTGTTGGTCCTTAACAACCCACTGCAGAACACAACTGGAGGGGGATCGAAGACAGAACCTGCTGGATGACCTTGTCACCCGAGAGAGACTACTGCTGGCCTCGTTTAAGAACGAGGGTGTGGAGCCGGATCTGATCAGGTACGATGCTTTCATTGACAGAGATACCCGGCCCCTGAGGACTACATGCGGTTACTACAGCTGTCTTCTGCTCTGTTTAAAACCTGCTTGTTTACAGCATCTGACTGTTCTCCTACTGCATTTAGTTTTTGTTAATTTCCCAGATTCTGTAAGCCTGGTGTGTCCAGCTTAAGCTCACGGTAGGTGGGCCGTGCTTATGGAGAAGACAGCCAGAAATTTTCTTTTGTATTGTTTGAGTTTTCTGCCTGGTAAACTACTGAAGTTGGCTTGTTGAAAATGGTGTCCTGGGGAGACTAGGGTGCCGCGTTCTCTGGGTTCTTTGCCAGCCTGTGATTGGCACTGCAGATAGCTTACAGCTGCCCTGAACTCAGCCTCCATTGCTGGGGCTATCGAAGGATACTTAGTTACAGCTTTAGGGTCTGCCTCTCCCGGCTTCTGGAACTTAAATTCATAGTCCGGAACATCACAGAAGGAAAGGAGCTCAGGAGAGAAACTTAGCAAGGAGCTATGTGTCCATCTTGGTGAGTCAGGGGAATCTGCTTTCTGCTTGGTTCTCAGGGATAATGTAGTTTTTCCAAGGGCCATACTCCAGGCCCACCTCAAACATTCACTCTAAGGTGGGGTGGGTGGTCCCAGGTGATTGTCATAAACAGCTAGGCTTGCAAGCCACTGCCCTAGGACCAGCTGGGGGTGGGGGCAGAAGTTCATTCCTGTTGGTCCCACGACTCTCAGATGCAGGTAAGCCAAGGTGTCAAGCAGAATTTACAAAATATCCGAAGCTGGGTGATGTTCAGTTGTTTTAGTGAAGTCTGAAAGCTGGGGTTAGGAACGAGGAGTTGTGTCCTAGGCAAGGTTTTAAAATGCGGGCAAAAACTTGTGGGCCCATCTTACTGAGGTTCCTGATTGATGCGTGGCAGTATTCAGTCCTGTAGGTATAGGGGGTGAAGTGATGAGAACGTTGATCTAGACTGCTGAACCAAGACAGGTAAGCAAGCTGAGAAGAAACGTCATCTCCAGGAAGAGCCTTCATATGAGGAAGAGAAGAAGGCAATAATAGGCCAAGCGTAGCTGCACACTCCTGTAACTTCAGGACCACTGAGAGTTGTAGGCCTGCCTGGGACACAATGAGACAGTGTCTCAAAAAAAAAAAAATAATTAAAAAACTAAAAGAAAGAAAAGAAGAAGACATTAACAAAGGCAGCTTGTGGGAAATTTATTTTGGGGAAGAATGGCAGCCAAGGGAAGAGAGGACAGGCAGGGGGCAGGAGAGGCTTGAATCCCCCATGTGATGGTGGATCTGGTCATGGGGGACAGTGATCCTTAGGGTTTGGGAAGAGGCCTGCGAACACCAGACTGGGATAATTGCTCCTCATTAACTGCCGTTCCCTTGATAATGCCAAAGGGCCACCTGAAGAATGAAAGCTGTGTGTGCCTTCTTACCTGTCTCCTGTCCCTGCTTGTACTGTCTCAGCATCTCTGTGTCCCCTCTCATCACTTCCAGCTGAGGATAGTGGCAGCACTTGGTCGCAGGTTGGCTCCCAGTTTGCAGGTCAGTGTTGGCGTTTTCACGGGCTCTTCGGTGATTTGAAAAGTACTGCGCTGTTCCTCCCCCTGTTTTTCTGAGCCAGGGTCTCACTGTGTAGTCTAGAAGATCAGGAACTCTAAGTAGACCAGGCTGGGCTTGAACTCACAGAGGTCCTCCTTCCTCTGCCTTCCCTAGCGCAGGCTGTCATTGTTCGCAATGGTGGGTGGCACTTTGCATCAGAGCCACCCAAGAGGCTCAGCAGAAATAGGCAGAATGGGCTTGCTCAGGGAGCTCTCTGGGGTCCGGATGCAGTGGGGCTGGGGAAGGTCCCCGGGCATCCAGTAAATGGCAGGTCAGACCCTCTGCCTCCTGTCAGAGAGCGGCACGCACATCATTCTGTTTGCTCCCCAGACAACAGGGCTGGCTAGCTCAGGAGCTCTTTACAGCATCACCTTGCAGGAGGAGGCAGGTGGGGTAAGCAGTTTTAAAGTCAGTCTGTTGGAGGTTGGCTTTCAGATATGAAGTCTTTTTAAGATAAAGATTTATTTTGTACCGTGTGTGTGGTGGGGTGTGTGGACATATGCACATGAGTGCAGGTGCCCTTGGAAGCCAGAGGCACCACAGCCTGTTGGACTTGGAGCTAATGGTGGTTTTAAGCCCCCAATGTCGCTGCTAGGAACCAAGCTCAGGTTCTCTGTAAGAGCAGGGTAGGATTGCAACCACTGAGCCGTCTCTCCACTCCCTAGAGAGCAAATTGTAGCCTTTACACAGTGGCAAGGCTGGACCAGGCAGCTTCCTAGTCCCTCCATCATCTGAAGTTCCGGTTCATTGGATTTAAAGCTGGACCCTGTGTTCTGTCCACTTTTTGTTATTGTTAGGACCGATGAGGTAGCTTGCCAGTAAGAACTTTGCGAACAGTGGGATGCCTACAAAGAAGATACGATGGCAAGCGCCTCATGTCTCCACTGAGGTAGGGAAGCTCCTGCTGCCGCCGCTGTGGGACTGTCCATCTTACCTGCCACATGCTTTACTTCTCAAGTGACCCGGCCCCCGGGGCCAGTCTTGTTCGTGTGCTGTCCCTGGTCTTACTCACCCTTCCAGCTTCCCTTCCTAGTGTCCAGGTGCTGCTTGTGCTGCCTTATTCCCTAGCAGACAGTCGTAGGTCAGTTCTAGCTAGAGGACGAGTGTTGAGTAGCAGCTAATCTTTTGTGTATATTTTAATCAAAGATTCCTCAAATGATTAGGATTTAAACCAAAATAGAGGAATTGGTGGGGGAATTTTAGGGAACTTGGCAGGTTCAGAGCAAAGGTAGTTTTGGTTTCGGTTGAAGGGCTGAGGCCCTTCTAATTCCTGTCACAAGGGTGTCTCCTGATGTTTTTTTGTGTTAGGGTTGATCCAGCAGGACCTAAAGCAGCTACACATTAGTTGGTTGGTAAAAGGTTGGGGTTACTTGGGGACAGAGAGGCCAGACCATGAAGAAAATGAAGCAATGTTACCTGAATTCTGGAGGCTCCAACATTTAAGGTCACGGGCTGAACTTCTCTTTATTTTCTCAGGACAGAGCCAAGAGCAATGCACGCACAGCTCTTCTTTCAGTAAGCTTCCAGAGAAGTTGTGTTTAAAAAAGTACATAAGCACTGCCAAGGAACAGCGGTGGCCCATTTCACAGGACATGACCCCTAGCTTGTGTAAGAAATCAGTGTGGCAGATAGGAGCCAATTACATGAAAACGTAAAAGAAAAATGATAGAGGATTAGAAGGTGCAGTCCTTGGTTTCTTGGCAAATCATTGTGGGGCTGGGGTTAGTTGGGGTCCATTGTGCCCAGCCTAATAGGAGAGAGAGAGAGTGTGTGTGTGTGTGTGTGAGCACGTGCCTGAACAAAACGTTCAGGTCCTGTAGTCAGTCCAGGAAAGCCCAACTGGTAAGAAATGCATATAGATAAAAGCTGCTCCAAAACGTTACTAGGAAGATCCCTAGGGCCTCAGTTGCAGGGTTATGAAAATGGACTTTGGGTGGGCTGTCTTGCTTTAACTAGGCAGGGAGATGGCGCTGTTGCTCACGGAGAAGCCATAGGGTAGTGAGTGAGGGAAGGATGCTAAAGCTGAAATTTCTTACAAAGCCTGTGTCCCTCATCCCCAGGAGTCTCCCACTGAGCCTTTCCTCTGGCCTCCTCTCCTCACATGGAGCTTATTAGGGAGTGAAGCATATCAGCAAACGTCAGTTTGAATTAACACTTCCTTTAAGCAGACGTTAATTTGCTGATCCCATAATTGAATGTGTAGCCCTCATGTGACAGTCTTCATTTTACCTTGCAGATTACCCATCATTGTTCTAGGGCAGTAAGCCTGGGTCTATATAAGCAATGGTTGGCTAATTTAGGTATTTGGACAGTTGTTAAAGAAGCCTCTGTGTGACCGTGTCCCTTGGATGACAGTAAGCAATGACACAGCCTCTGACTTGAAAGGCCACTGCCCTTTGCATTCGGAGCCTCGCTGAGCCTTGCAATTAGCTAGAGCTTTGAAAAGAGAAAGAAGAATCAGTGCACACGCCGCCACGCTGTGACAGTCTCAGATTATGGGATTAACTGACTGTCGTGGGTGGCTGACTTCACACCACCAACCACACAGAGGACTGTGGGAATAGGAAGTTATTTGGAGTTCATGGTTTTATGTCAGCCAGAGGATGCTAACAAGATGGCTGCTTGCTAGAATCAAAAGGTGGTTCTAACAAAATGCCACATCTTCTTGGAATACAAGTGCTTTAGTTTTAGATCTACACTTTTCTCTTGTTCTACGGAAAATGTATGGATTGTACAGTATGTATTTTATATCACTGTGTGGGCAGCTCAAGTACGCACAAGAAAAATTACATTAAATCTTACATTAAAAATATAACGTCTCTTGCAGGGCATGATGACACATGCCCATAGTCCCAACTACTCAGGAGGCTGAGGCTGGAGGATTGCTGGAGTCCAGGAGTTCTGGGCTGAGCATGCTATGACAGTCAGGTGTCTGCTCTATATTTGGCATCATTATGGTGACCTCCTGGTAGTGGGGGACCACTAGGTTGCCCAAGGGGTGAACCGGCCCCAGGTTGGAAAAATATACCCTTTCTCATTTAAAATCATGGACTGTTTTATATCGGGGCAATGGTTTGTCAGAAGGCTTTGCACCCAATAGTTTATAGGTTTCTTAAGGAGTTATGAATTTATGCTTGATAGTGCTGATGTTAACACAAGACCTGGAACTCTTGAATTAGTAGAAAGCAGCTAAGGAACTTTCACTCACTTCATTAGCTGCCTTGGACAGTATGTAAAGTGGCTTTTTATCCCTTTAATTATGCCCACAAACAATGGTTACACCCTAGGCTTTCTGGACGAATATGCTGACCTCAGTAAAGCTTAATTTTCTCTAAATAATCCTAGGGCAGGTAGGCCAACGAGGAACGAAAGGCAGCTAAGAACACGGAGGTTCCCTGGCAGTGTAATAGAGGGTTAGGGTGGGTGTTAGGCAAGAACGCTGTGGTCGGACACATGGTGCTCAGTGCGTGCCTGTTGCCATCCTGCTTCTGGGGATGTGGCAGCCAGAAGCCAGCAGAGGGCACCTGCTTTTTGTATCTTAGCAGGGTTTAGTCCAGGGAGTTGCCTCCTCGGATACCCATGCAGTGACATGACACATATCATGGTAAGAAATGAAAAATCCCCAAGTAGAGTGAACTTGGCAGAAAAGTGCATCCCCCTCTCTATCGGCGGAGCCGCCTTAGCTGGCAAGGTCATAGGATATAGCACTCACATTTTTTTTTTCCTTTAACAAGCATGCATTTTTGTCTCTTGATGGAGATGTTTAAGTACCTGGGTGACAGGGATCAGAGACTACGCAGTGCTTAAAGAGTTTCTGCCGAATGAAGGGACACTTCTCCACTTCCTTCTGTGCCTCCCCAATGGCCTGTTCTGGAGTCGGGGATGCATCGGGCACACTTTAACACAGCAGCTTTTTGTTGAGTGAAAGATGTGATAGAACGCTCTGGGAACTGAACAGCTAGGACTGTTAGGTGCGTTTACACAAAAGCTTTCTTCCTGTCATGCCGGCTTGTTCCCTCAAACATTGCCTCAGAAGTCCAGGCTGTCTCATTGCAGGGCCGTGCTGTTGTAGCACACGGCCTCCATGTGTCCCGTGAGTGGAGTAGAGAGAGAAATGTAGAGCGCTTACTCCGCCTTAGATGATTTGGTTGGCAAGGATCTTACATTCTGCCCATTGGTCAGAGGTGGTTACGTGGCTCCAACCTTCCAGTGAGGGAAGCTGGGAATGCTAGGTGAGGTACTGAGCTGGGGTTGGGGGAAGCACGGACTTTGTGCCTGTCTGATTGTTTTTAATAACTCGATAGATAAGTCTGTAGTCCTGCTGCTTTTCCAGTCAGTGGTCAGCAGAGCTCTCACATTATCAGGCTTCAGATCACTGAGCCACACAAGCAAAACCAGTTTGGTTCTGGCGTGGGAACTGACACTTGGACCAGCGAACAGAAAAGAAGTTTCCAGAAGCAAACCCACACAGCCACAGCCATCTGGTTCTCCACACTGGAGAAAAGGCAGCCCCTTTGACAAGCGGTGCTGGAAAAACTGGATACCCACATTTTAAAGACAGAAAGTAGAGGTCTGTCTCTCACCCTGTTAAAAAGAAATCAATTAAAAATGGGCCGAAAACTTATGTAAGACCTCAAACTCTGAGTCATCTAGAAGGAAACATTTCAAGATATGGAAATCGGGAGTACTTTCTAAGCAGGACTTTAACAGTTCAGAAGGCAGTGCAGTTTGACAAGGGGAAATGCGTTGAATTCGAAGGCTGGTAATGGCTAGGGATTAGAGCCCGAAGTGCTGGCTTCAGTTCTTAGCACCCAAATAAATGAAGGGTTCCCACACAGGGAAGGAGGCATAACAGTGCAGCCTACAGAGTGGAGAGAACGTAGCTAGCTGCTTTTCTTCCCACATGACATGTAAACATGAAAGAACTAATAGTCCGGTTAACAAAAGGTCAGATGAGCTGAAGTGACACTTTTCAAAGGTATGACTGATCAGTGAGCACACAGAGAAGCGAAAGTTCTGCATCTTTAGCTGTCACAGGGATGCAAATCAGATTATTAAGATTCTGTCTCACCCTAATGTCTGCCATCTGGAAAACAAACAGCAGCAAGTATGGGTAAGAGCGGGAGTCACCGCCGGCAGGAGGTGGAGTACTCCAGCTGCTGTGGGAAGGCGTTATGGAGGTGCCTCAAAAGCAGAAAAACAGAGCTACCATATGATCCAGGGGTACCACTCCTTAGGAGTATGCGCAGAGGAATCAGAATCGTCAGACACTAGATGCCTGCATCCCTAAGTTCATCACAGCACCACACGTGATGGTGGTGTTTGGGAATCAGCCTCGGTGGCGACAGATGAGTAGAAAATATATACAAACAGGCTAAGCCATAGATGAATGAAATCACGTGTTTACCTACATGTTCGGGTGCCCAGAGAGGGCCTGAGTTTGGCTCACCATGCGTTAGGATTCTCTCATTTCATTCAGGAGGCTCCACAACGGGACGCTGACTAAAGCCTCCTGGTGCTGCCATCGTTATGTCCTCTGCCTTACTCAGGGTGTCCCTTTTCCTCAGCCTGGCTCCTCTCATGGTTTCCAGATGGGTGCAGCAGCTTCTAGCCGCACTCCAGGCAGAGCAACAGAAGAAGAAGAAGAAGACTCTGTGCATGAGTTGAATATTCATGTGGCTAAGGAATCTAGAAAGCGTTTGCCAGGGTTCAGGGAAAGCTTCTCACTTTGACCCTCGCCCTGGTACGTAGCCTTCTAGAAGTCCCTGAAACCTGTATCAGTGAACAGGAGTATATTCTCTTATACTCCACCATCTTTCATACAAGTGGGAGCATGTTTTGTGTGTATATATATACCATTTGGCAATGTCTTATATTCGGTTATATATCTTAGAGATATTTTTTCATTCAGGAGATTTGTAGTTGATATTTTAGTATTAGCATATTTTGTAATTAATTTAGTTCATGTCTAATTAATAGATATGTTGTATTTTTTTTTCATTCTTTCCATCGTTTCTATTCCAAAAGTTCAGTACTGGTCTTGGATATGTGAGACAGTCTCCCTCCAGCCCCCACAAACATGGAGTGGATAGTCTGAAATGTAAATGATTCCCCACATGTCAAAATGTCACTCTGAAGAAAATCTCAGAAATGGCAGCTGGGAAGGAGGGCACATATTTTGGAAATTCTGATGGCATTTGGAAGCAGGTTAGAACCAGTTAGACTTCTGCCAGCAGTGTGTGTACCCATTTGCCTGTGTACTTAGCTTCTTCAAGGAGAGTTGTCATCTGGCTCTCTCCTCCAAAGTAATAGTTTTATCATTCTGCTATCTTAGGAGAGTTGCATGCGCTTACTCTGTGTAACTGTAGTGACCTAAGGTCTAAAGAAATGTGGCTCTTCACCCTCACCACTAGACAGAGATTCTCTGTGTAGCCCTGGCTGTCCTGGAACTTGATCTGTAGACCAGGCTGGCCTCGAACTCACAGAGCTCCGCCTGCCTCTGCCTCCTGGGATTACAGGCATGTACCACCAGCAAGCTTGTGGCTTTAGCGTTTAAACACAGTTGGGCTGGCAAGATGGCTCAGGGGATAAAGTACTTACCACATGAGCCTGACAGCTTGTTTGATCCTAGAACCCACATGAAAGTGGAAGGAAGGAGTGAACTGACCCTGCAGACTGTCCTCTGACCACCCTGTTGTAAATACACAGTATTAATAATAATTTTAAACAATTGTGACCATTAAGTATCTGACTCTTGGACTTCCTGGTGGAGAATGCGAACCTCACTCTTTTCCAGCTTGGCCACTGTAGTTTTGTGTGTGACTGCAGCTTCTCAGGGTTGAGGTGCTGGCTTTGTCATGTGACATGCTCCTGTGGGCTGTGTCCATTGCTCTCTGCTGGCGTGCCAACTCTCTGCAGTCAACAGGCAGCTGCTTCCCGTGTCAGGAAAAGAAAGTGTAGCAGAAAATGGCCCTGGGACTTCTGATCCTCCTTTGCCTTCCAAGGGTGGAGGACAGGTGTGTGCAGCCATGCCAGTTTCTTTATGCTCTGCTGGGAACCGAACCCATGCTTTGTGTGTGCTAGGCAAGGGCGCAGCTAGTCAGGCTACACTGCTGCCTCCAGGACCCCTGACTCAGCTGTTATGCACTAACCAGTAGCCTGATATTAGCCATGCAGTGCACATGGGAAACAGTTTCGTTATTTTGGCTTGGGCCCTGGGGGATCATGTCCAGGGCTTGGCACATACCAGGCAAGTGCTCGGTACCACTGAGCTGCTGCCCCAGCTAGTGACCATTATTTTCTTGGGAAGGAAAATTTCATATGTCATATGACAAAGTATTCCTTAGGACTCATCGTTTCTCCCATCATACCAGAGCTTGAACTCAAGACCCCATGTGTGCCAGGATGTACTTCACCGCTGGACCATGTCCTCATTCCTGTGATGCTTTTGAAATAAGCAACTTGGTTGAGATTATTAAGCCAAAATGTTGATACTTTGGGATACTGCATTGGCCTATGGATATTTAATAGAGTGTTTTTGAAGACGGTTTTATAATATACACTGTTGCTTATATGTTTACGTCATTTACAGATTTATGTGTAAAATTTACTGTGTTAGTGACAAAAAGGCCAACTGTAGAAAGAACCATCAGTGGAAACAGCTTCTCTCAGCGCTAGCCTGTGCTTTCCCGTTTCTCCCTGGTGGTAGTCACCTGGAACACTTGTCTGTGTGTCCTTCTGGAGAGATGGAATACTTGTCCGTGTGTCCTTCTGGAGAAATGGAACAGTTGTCCGTGTGTCCTGGACAGGTGGAGCAGTTGTCCCTGTGTCCTTCTGGATTGGTAGAGCAGTTGTCAGTGTGTCCTTCTGTAGAGATGTAATAGTTGTCCGTGTCCTTCTGGAGAGGTGGAACAGTTGTTTGTCCGTGTGCCCTTCTGGAGGGATGGAACAGTTGTCCGTGTGTCCTGGAGAGATTCTGCACATGTGATTGAGCACATGCCTCCAGGCTCCCGTCTCTAACATCTGTCTCTTCACACAGATGTGTACTTTGCACTCTGAGCTGCGTGATCTTTTTTGGTAGGCAGTGTGTTGTGGAGAGTATCAAGCAGAGTTCAACCTTGCTCTTGACCATCCCACAGCTGACCCTGATGGTGGCAGAGTAGCTAGTTGTGTGCCCTTCCAGCCAGGCTGTTGCTTGAAGGGTTCTCTGTAGTCATTACTCTGGATTAGTTAGTTTGTTTGTTTTCTCTGCAAAGTCAAGCTGACTTCTGAATATAGGTAACTGTAAGGAGACCTTATCTGTTTGAATGATTGATCAAGCAGTGAAATCAAAGACCTTGAACTTTGAAGGACTACTCGTTGTTGCGACCCCACGCCATCGATTGAGCTATCGATGTATCCAGTACTACCATGGGTCTGTTGGGAAGTGGTTAGAAGCAGCAACCTGGGCTTTCTGAAGGCTTTACAGACTAAGCGGCAACAGTGAGAATATACAGTGGTAAAAATATTTAAAGTTTCTTTTCATTATATTATTGAAAATAACTGAGCATGGGGTGTAGCTCAGTATTAGGCTCTGTAGCTACCCTGCAGCAAAGTTCATTAAAATAAAGTGAAATGGGGATTGGTGAGGTGGCTCAGAGCACTGGGCTTTTCCAAAGGACCTGGGTTTGAGTCCAAGCACCCATATGGCAGCTCAAAACTCCCTGTAAGTCCAGTTCCAGAGGACCTGATGCTCTATTCTGGCCTTCATAGGTACTGGGCTCACACTTGGAGCACAAATATACATGTAGGTAAAACACACACGCATACAAACACACAGTCAATATGTGGGCATAAACCTAATGAGAACTTGGCACTGAATACCACGAAACATCATTTAGAGAAGCTTAGGGAAACCCAGGAGAGGGGTGGATCTCTTCAGAGAGAGCCCAGTGTGGTTAAGACGTCAGCTTCCTTCAGGTTGGCCTGTAGTTCAAGGCTCCATCTGGATTGTTTCTGTGTTGTCATGTGGTAAGCTGGCTCCCACCACAGGTTATAGAACAATATGAAGAACCAAGCAGAACCAAGGCAGCACTGAGGTGAAGCTGCAGCCTGGTGTTGCACAGGGTAGACAGGTGATCCAGGAGAACAAAGTAGGGCGTTTAGGGTCAGTCCCACATACATGTCGTCGTCCGACATGTCACAGAGCATAGTGAGAGTAGCATAGGTTAGCTGGGTGCCCACAGGGGGAAAGGGAGTCTCAGCCTCTGCTGTCACCTAAGGAACAAGCCATTTCCAAAAGGACACTGTGGACCTGAAAGTGAAAGGTCAGACAAGAGCATTTAGTGGGAAAGCCAAGGTCTTTACGACTGTGGCTTAGGCAGAGATTTCTCAGGCCACCAGAGTCACTAAACACAAAGGAAATACATGAAGAAATGAACTTCATTAAAATCTGTTTCCCAAAGAAAATGCCAAGAGTTAAAACAAGCTGGAGTGGAAATCAGTATCTTCAGGGTGTTCATCTGCTGTGAGAAAGCTATAGACCATAAACAAAAAACCTCGAAGGCAGATGTTAGGAAGACAATAGAAGAGGATTTAAGCCTGGGCTTCGAAAAAGAGGCCGTGCATGGTTGTACGTAGAGGTGTTGGCTTTGTTAGTCCTTGGGAAGTTGGCACTGTCACCAGATCATCCCCCTGTACCTGCCAGGGCAGCTCAGCCCTGCTCCCGGACAATCCTAGGATGTGGGGTTGCTGGGATTCCAGGTTCTGCTGGAGGGACCGCAGTGCAGGCTCTTCAGAAACTGCACACCCACTCAGACATGACTGTCCCGCAGACACGGAAAGGATGTTTACTGCAGGGCTGTTCTCAAACGTTCCTGTTGGAAACAGCCCAGTGAACTCCTAATGGTGTACTCAGACAGTGATATTATTCAGCGAGCACAGATGAACAGTCTGCCAGTGCACACCACAGTGTGGATGGCTCACACAAACATGCTGAGTGAAACAAACCAGACACAGGAGCACACATGTAGGCTGCCACTCCTATAAAGGTGAAATTTATAGTGTTATGAATCATGAAAAGTAAGTGGTTCCTTTTGGAGGAGGAAGTGAGCGGAATGGAGCGGACGGGCTCTTGGGCCAGAGAGACTGCTCATCGGGTAGAAGGGCTTGCTGTGCAGGTCTGGTGACCTAAGCTTGATCCTGGGAACCCGTGTAAAAAGCCAGATGTGGCGTAGCACATCTGTAATCTCAAGATTCAAGTACAGCGAGACAGAGATGGGAGAACCTTCTGGGCGCTTGCAGGCCAGCTCACCTGGAGTGCCCAGAGGCAGGAACAAGCAGTCCGTGCACAGCTGCCGTGTGCACTGTACCCCTCCCCCCACGCTCTCTCAGCACACACCTAAATGAAGCGGCTTCCAGGATTTGGATGCTGCTGTTTCTTGCCCTGGTAGCAGTTGATGGAAGGTATTCACTGTATTATTTATGACCTGCACGTTTCAACCCTTCATTTTATGTGTTCCTCATGAATTAAATGCATGTATAAATACACTCTTAACACACGTACATATGTAAGCACAAAAGCTGTGCCCTGAGGAGACCACAAGGTGGGGATGTAAGTCAGCAGAAGTGGAAACACAGCCAGCTTCTCTTGGATGGGTTTGGAACCATGGACATTTTCCCTCCCTGAGAGCAAGAGGAGAATGCAAAAGTTGCTTGTGCGTCTTCCTTCGTGCTAGGAAAGGCATCAGGCTGCCATCCAGTTCTGCCATGGCCTTTCCTCTCCATCTGTGTGGACTACAAGCCTGCCTGTCCCTTTTATGTCTCCCTTCACAGACTCCAGACTGTGCCCCAAGCCTGGACTGCTTAGTGCCGTTTTTTTGTCTCTTTGTTCTTCCTTAAAAAACAAAGCAAATCTTAGGTATCTTTTTCATCCATTGCTTTTTCCCTTGCAAAAGTCAGTGCACATGCAAGTGCACGCACCCATATCCACCCTTGTCTGGCTGCCCCTACTTCTCCTCCCCACCCCCTCATTTTCCCCTCTCTCTCCCTTTCCCCATGTTCCTCTTCTCCCTCTCTCCAGAGTCGCTAATAGCCCAGGCTGCTCTTAATGACCACAGATAGCCTTGAATTCCTGATCCTCCTGCTTCTTCCTCCCAAGTGCTGGGTTACCTGTGCGTGTTGGCACGCCCGGTTCTTAAGTTCTGTTCTTGTCTTTCTAATAGTTTCCACATAGGCTGCCAGTTACTTTTTAAAAAATGTACTTTTTAGCTGATGTACCAAACTTCACCAAACTTTACGTTTTACATGTTAATGGGATCCCGTGTTATGGAGGTCTTGTTTCCTGTTATCTTCTCTGTCTCTCCTTCCCTCCCTCCTCACAGGGGAGTGGCTTTTCTTCATTCTCCACTTCCGGGGGCGAAGAGCATTGCCCACTGTACACATGTGGCCTCTGCCTCTGCCTCCTGAGTCCTGGGCTTGCAGGAGGACCACCAGGCTTGGAGTTAGAACAGCCTGTCAGAGTGACCCGTGCTCGTGCTGACATACAATGCCAACATATACTGTCTCTCCTTTCCCCAGTGCTGGGCTCCCAAAGTCACCAGTGCTAATGGTGGAGAGTTTTCCTCTTCACGCTTATTGTTGCTTACACTTACGAGTATGTTGCTCTAAGTGTATTTTTCTGAAAACAGAATTGTATTATGTACATTTCTCTGGAATTTGCCTTTTTCATTTAGGTTTGGGCATCCTCCAAATGAATAGCTTTGAGACGTTCTTTCCAGCAATGAGTGCTTTGCAGTTATAAACATGCAGTCATTCTTGTACCCACTGTCCGTGTTATTGTTATTGTTGGATTGCTTCATCTTCTTTCTTTTTTAATTATGTACATGGCTAAGGCAAATACTACGGGCACTGAGGCCTCTGTTCCTGTAGGACAGGACCCCAGGATATGTGTGTTGGAAATGTACTGCACTGTCTGTTTCTTAAAAGTTGTGTTGCTTGCCAGCAGTATGTGGGAGGGCCCATTTCCCAACCTGTTAGCCATCAGTGGGTGCCACAGAACTTGGGAGGTTTTGTTCATCCATGGGAGAAAAAAAAAAGTCTGTTTTGCATTTCAGTCCTTGGTATTATAATGGTGCAGTAATGACTTTGGGCATGGAAAATAAAGATCTCTACAGCTGCATGTATTAATTTTGATTACGAAAGTTATTTGGGAATTGAAAAAGAAAAATTCTAGTTCGTTAACAATGAAGAGGAAGAAAGAACAGTTACTGTGTACGGTGTGTATTAGTTTGTTGTCTCATTTTTTTCTTCTTTTCTCATGTAGCCTTGGCTGTCCTGGGAACTCTCTTTGTAGACCAGGCTGGCCTCGAACTCACAGAGACTCACCTGCCTCTGTCTCCAAAGTGCTGGGGTGAAAGGTGTGCGCCACTACACCCTGCTTGTCTTTTTGTTTTCAATATGTTGAATGCTTTCCAAGTTTTGCCCGCTTCCCTTCTGTATGTGTGTGCGCATGTGGAGGTCGTGGGTGGACATTGGTGGTTTCTTCAGCTACTCTCCACCTGGGTCTCAGTGATAGTGCTGGAATGGCTGTCAGCCAGCTGAGGGAGCCTCCTGCCTCAGCCCCCCACCCCAACTCCCACATGCACTGGGGTTATAGGCATGCACTGTCATACCCTGTGTGTTTTTGTTTTTTCTTTCTTTGTTTTAGCGTAGATGCTAGGGATTGAAGTAAGAGCCTCATGTTTGTGTGGCAACTATTTTACCAACTGAGCCATCTCCTCAGTCTCCCAAGTTCAACTTTTTAATAAATAAAGGTTAAGAAATTCAAATTTAGGTAGGTAGATTAGAGTGATGACTCCTCTGATTGATCTCATTTTCCTTCCACAGTCTGCAGAGGTGGCAAAGGAAGGATTACTCTTTTTGGTTTACAGATGAGGAGGGCTAGAGAGAGAAGTCGCCCCCTTTGCTCCGGGTTTTGCCTCCAGTCTCTCTTGGCTCCCCACCTCCGTGGCTGCAGGGTTGTCCAGCGCCCTGCCCTCTCTCCTGCTCTGGACCTGCAGGCAGTAACTCCTGCTCAGGACCGTACTGCCAGCAGAGCGCTTCGGGAAGGCGCAGATGACCGACGCAGAAAACCCAGTGTTGAGGCTTACCTGCCTTTTGTCTCCTGTAAAAGAGGCTAGCCGCGACTCTTGCGACTCTTGCGGTGCGTGTGACACTCAGACGTGGCGGTACGTGTGAAGTAGAAAGCGTCCTGTGACCAGGGCCGAGCGCTTGCTCTCCCTGACCCTGGCAGGAGAGAAGCCAGAGGGCATGCCACACAAAGAGGTTGTTCTGTCTTCCACAAGATGACCAAAGAACAACACTGTAGTGGGTGACGGCCTGCAGAGCTGTGTGCCATGGCCCATAAACGCGGTATAGGCAGTCAGAGGAAGAAGTCCATGTGAGGGGAAGGAGGATGAGAAAGCAGACACAGGGCTTGAGAAATCCTGAGAGAATGAGCGTAGTTAGTACACCATGCACTCATTCTGTTGTGAACTTTTTATAGTCAAGATCTCCTAATGTACCCCAGGCTGGCCCAGACTTGCAGAATCCTGCCTCAGTTCCTGAGAGCTAGGGTACAGGCGTGTCACCCTGCCTACTTCACTTTGTGCTCTCCTGGAGTCTACTTCCCTGAGAGCAATAGCTTTCACACCGGTCTGTAGATTGGTGTTGAGTTGCTTGAATAAAAGTCACCCAAGGGGGCCTTTCAAATTCCTGAGTTCTGTCCCTAAGGCAAAAGGGTACCACAGTTAAAAGTATGGGCCTCCCTCTCACTAATTTGCATTTTAGGTGTGATTTGGCTGAGTCAGTGTAATAAAAATTGAATTGCTGAGGTGAAGTGACCGCTGTGTAGGTGGTCCTTGGCTCTGTGTGTATTGATTGTATATACATTACCATTTGACACCCTTAATTAGTCTTTCAGTGCCATATTTGCATCTTTATACACCAGTTGCCAAACAGATTTGTACCACTGTTGCGTGCCAGCCAGTGATTTTGTGACACTGCACACAGCATGCTTGTTCCCAGACAGAGCTAGCGCACACGATTACAGGAGCACTTCAGCATTACTTTATAAAGTAACAGACTGGAAACAATCTGAGCACGGGGGGGCAGGGCAATTTAATGTTAAGGCAGAGCTGGACAAGGTAGACATGGGACATTTCTAAGTGCAAACTGTGTACTGTTCCTCTCAAGTGGACCCTCAATGCACTCGCCTTGAAGCTGCTGGCTGATAAAGAACCAAGGGAATGGAGGACAGAGGGTAGTGCTCAGGTCTGTGGCTCTTCCTCTCGTGTGAGCATCTCCGTCACTATTGCACACTCTGCTTCTAAGCGTGTTTAATTGTGTGTTAACGAAGCATAGAGCTGCTCACAATCACTGCAGGCTAGTTATTGTAGCTGAACTTCCACCACTAACCAGCAGAGGGCACTCAGCCACCGCGAGGCTGGTAACATGATTGGTCCTCACAGAATGGAAGGAAGGCTTAGGTTTTGTGGGGGTCACTAGTTGCCCTTCTACTTTTAAGGCACCTGTGACATCAGTTCAACTGAAGTGCTCTTTGTTTGGTGCTGATTTTAGATTGCAAAGGTAACTCTCCTCAGGGATAGTACTCTGACTTCTGATATTTGGAATGGAGGCCAAAATAATGTCCTCTGCCAGCCCTTCCACAGTCTGCACAGCTCTTCGACTGTGAACTGTTTGTCAAGATTTCCATTTAAGCCGGGAGGTGGTGGCACACACCTTTAATTCCAGCAATCGGAGGCAGAGGCACGTGGATCTCTGGGTTCAAGGCCAGCCTGATCTACCGAGCGAGTTCTAGGACAGCCAGGGCTACACCGAGAAACCCTATCTCAAAAAACTGAAAACAAAAACAAAAGAAAAGCAACTGATGGGATGTTAAGAAAGGGTAGGCAAGATTGCTGGGCTGCAGGAGGCTGCCGGTGTAGCCGCTGGACCGCTAGCACCCTTTCCTGAGCGGCCGTGCTATGAAAACAGGCCTACTTGAGGGCTGTTGCGAGCTGGAATGCTGACCTTAGAAAGGCAATGAAAGGAACACCCTTCTTAAACTCTGTCACTTTCCCCAAGTCACCCAGCTGAGTCTGGCAAGGACTTAAGGAGAAAAATGGGATTAGTTTAAAACTGGGGAAAACAGTTGGGGTTCAGCTCAGTGGTAAGGGGGTGCCCGCCATGCACAGGCCCTGGGTCTGATCCACTAAGGGAAAAGGGGGAGGGGCTAGAAAAATACTGATTGCAGCAGGTTTGTGGTGAAATGGCCTTTCTTAGGCGACAGGTAAGGAAACATTTGTGTCTGAGTGATTTACTCTGGACTTGAACTCACTTGGGGCTCTTATTGAAATTAACAATGAAAATATCTTGAGAATCAATGTTGGGTTAGGCATCCGCTTTACAAGACCAGATATCCGTACCCTGTTCGCTTCTCAGCCCCTAGATTAACAGCTGCTATACAGAAGCCATTCGGCTGTGTGGATGGGCGTGTGAGTACGTGGGTGAGTGGGTAGATGGAAGGAAAGGTGGATGGAACACAAAGGAGACTGGCCTATCAGACTGAAGGAAGCATCCACACCTCCGTCAATCATGGCCTCATGGCCATGGGTTGGTTTGGGGTTTGCTTCTAGAAGCTGAACTTCCAATGGTAATGAGAAATTTCCTTTCCCTAAGTTGTGTTGATTCTTTCAACTTAAGCTTGGAAGTGTTCACCCCTGCATCCCGCCTACTCCCTCGGACACGTAGCATTAAATCATCGTGCTAATTGCCTGCTCCTCACTGTTCCCGGCTGTCATTTTCCTTCTCCCGACTTCCTCTGCCACCCACCTCAGTTTCGGCACCAGCCGTTCGGCCTCCGCGCAGCAGCCTCTCTTCCTGTAATCCATTCTGCACATTGTTGCCAGAGTGTGTCTCTGAAGAATTCATGTCAGAGAGTCCATGTCTGATTGAAATTTGAGCCTCTCTGCATCTTTATATCCACAGAGCAAAACTACACAAAACGTTTGGAAAAAAGGAATTAGCCTTTCATACTGTAGGGGCGTTTTCACATCTGTGGGCAAGGCTAACTAGAAACCTTTGTCAATGCAACCCAGCTCTCTGACACCCTAGAAATAGCTTCACTGCTTCTAACTGTAAACCTCCCTCAGGTCTGTGAATGCTCAAACACTGATGTTTTTTTTTTTTTTTTCCAGACAAAACAAACATTTTTCCATAGTCAGCTGACACCTTTTTGAAATGCTAAGAAAAGCTACTTCTTGGAATTCACTTCTTTGCAGCTCGCTGTTGAGTTGATAAGAATGCCCTCCCAGTGAACTCTGGCAGGTTCCAGCTGAATTTGTCAGCGGGAGATGGGTTATCTGTGCCTGTTCTTGTGTTATTATAACTTAATAGTGTATACGATTTTCTTTGGAGGCTGAAAGTGAAATCACGGTATGTCCTTATAAGTGATTATAAAGCATTTTGAGAACCCTGACGTACTGTCATGTTTGTTAATTTTTATTATTATTATAGATAAGGTCAACCTTTAAAGAATATGGACAGAAATTATTGATTTATTTAAAAAACCAAACACACCATCTCACCCATCATGCTGTGATTCAGTAGTGTCAGCACCCACTGAACGTGGAGAATTGTTGAGCCTGAGAATTCAAGGCCTGCTTGGCCTCGTCTCAGAAACTGGAGATGCCGATGCCGTAGCCCTCCGTGTGGCAGCGCTAGCCTTGGGCTGGTCCACGGTGATCAAGTCTGCTCTCCCTCAGAAGCCTAGCAATTAGCTTGTCCTTGGGTTAACTTAACAGCTCTCCTGACTTGTCACTGTGAAGGCGAGGTTGAGCTGGAAGGCCTTTCACGGACAGAATTCTGTCCGTCTGCGTCAGAGCGTCAGTCTTGGCTGCTGAGTCCACAAGGCAGGTAGTGGTTGGTTACGACTTTTGTTTGAATTTCTCAAGATGGAAGTGCCAAGTTCTCGTTCTGCTCCCTCCAGCCAAAGCCCTCAGTGGTTTCCTGCTGGTTTTGTAAGCGTCTCCTGAGTGCTGCTCTTCAGCATATTCTGAGGCCCCAGTTCTGGGTGCTGGGGATGTCAGCACGACTGTCACGTGGCCTCCTTTCTCCCTGAGCTCATGATTTAGGAAGGGCAACAGATGAGTAAATAACTAACTCCAGTCCTGCTTGATAAATACCACGGCAGAGGCTGTGAACACAGTGCCATGGGAGCCCAGCGAGTGATTGATTCGAGGAAAGGGGGATGGAACGGGGCTCAGGGAGGACTCAGCAGCAGAAGTGACATTTGAGTTGAGACTTAGGGGATGAATAGAATTTTGCCAGATGGACAAAGGGGTGGGGGTGGGGGCACTCCAGACTCATGCAAAAACATGAGAGTGTGAGAGTTTGTGCCTTTGTCTGAGGGTAGAGAGCAGGGTGGAGGGCTCAAGCAGAAGAAGGCTGTGGAAGGGGGATTTGGGAGATGACACTGCCGAGGCCATCTTTTAAAGCTCACACTTACACTATAGTTCCATGGAGTCACAGAAGTCAGTCGCTGGGGAGATGGTGCCATTCCCACAGCAGATGAAAGATAATTGGATGAGGGTGACTGTTCCTCCAGAAGAGGCGAGGAGGGTCTGAACCTGGGCTGGAACAACAGGGGTTCAGGTCGGCTGCAGAATGAGGACAGGACCGTGGAAACTCCACCTCCCAGGGAGACCTCGCTCCTTGTGACCAGGGGAACACAAGAACAGCAGCAACAGCTCTGGCCGGCTCGCTATGCAGAAGCCAGAACTGGGGAGAAGAAAAGCTCTGGGCAAAGGAGAGGGTTGGCCTTGCGGAGCCCACTACTTGAGATTCTTAAATGAGGCAGGAGGCAGAGCACTGTGGGAGGATGCCAAGGGCAGAGATTGGTTGGAAGGTCTTCACCCTGGTGATTTTCCTGCAGGGCAAAGGGAGGGAGGCCATGACTTGCTTTTTTTTTTTTTTTCATTTGAAGGGCTTCCTTTTAAAAATCTTTTATAAATTTTTTTGAAATTAAAACATTCCTTTCTTCAACCCCTCCCATGTATCCCCCAGAGTCGTCACCTCCTTTTCTTTCATTGTTATCTTACATATGTGTATGTAAATGTTTTACATGCACTCATTATCACAAACATTCCTAAATATAGCCTGCTCAGTCCGTGTTGTCAGGTTAGGTTACCTGTGTGTATGTGACTTCAGGGCTAACACTTGGCTTCTTTTTACCATTCTCCCTTACTTTCAGAGTCTGGTCTGATTCTAGGGGCCACTCTGTGGAGAACCGTATTGACTATTAATAGGTATCACCCCAAATGTGGAGTGTGAAAGCTGAGGAGGAGGATGGTAGTTGGACAGGCACGTAGGAATGCTGACGGCGCATTCCTGGTAGGTCTAGGCCACGAGTAACTCAGGGGTGAGCAGGGAGCTGGCCGAGGCTTAGCTCCAGAAGTACGTAACACTGGGAAGTCTATTGATGTTAGCTTGTGTTCACATTTTCACTTTCATTCCCTAAGAAGTGATGAAAGTATGTACCCTCCCCCACAAAGCACACAAAAACACAGCAATAGTCCTAATTTTCCGTTTATTGAGATTGCTTAATAACACCTCACATTTATTGGGTTTTTTGTCCCTTGATACTAATATCTTAACTCTGTGTGTGTGAGTGAGGCGGGGCTTCTCAAAGCAGGGTGTTGCAGCACTAACTTTGGAGCAGGGTCAGTCAGTTGCAGGACGCTGGCTGGAATGACTCTTGAAGCTGGCCTCTAGCGCACATGTGAGTCTCAGGCGATTCTTAGGGACAGTCCTAACCCAGGCTTTTGCAGTGAGCCACGTACAATTCCAGGTGTGTCGTGCTGGCACTTGCAAAATGACCTGGGAGTTCCCGGGTGTGTTTGGACCACAGATTGGCTGCTTTGCTTTCCTTCCTTGTCACTTCCTTCCTTGTCTTCAAAGCGAGGTGAAGCTAAGTGATTATTCGGAGTAAGTGTGTGAAGCTAAGTGATTATCCTGTGGAGTGACTGTGAAACCTGACATCTTGGGTTCTTGGGGCCAATCATGTAAAGCAAGGCCTCAGAGAGCACGTCTATCTTTTTGATAGATTGGAGGAAAGCCACAGTTGGGTTTGACATGCTAATTGGCACATTTGAATAAGAGACCAGACCTGTGGGGAAAATCTTAGCCAAAGAATCAAAATGGGCTTTGCGTTTAGCCCAGGTTTTCTTAAAGGATATAGCTTATATTTTTATTTAACTTTTGAAGTGGTAAAAAATGAAATTAATAGAATTTTGGGATATATTTATTAAAAATAATTTTAATGTCTGCTGGTAGGCAATACATTAATTGGGATAGTGAAAACAGTTAATTTATTGAAAAAGATTTTTTTCCCAAGCACTGTATTCAGGACACATTATTACTACTCCCTTCCAGACATACACACACACACACAAACATGTTATTACTACCCCCGTCAACACACACACACACAGACAAACAGGTTATTACCATCACCTTCAACACACATACAAACATGTTATTACTACCTCCTTCCACACAAGTACACACACACATGAACAGGTTACTACCATCCCCTTCAACACACACATATGCACACACACGCACACAAACACATTGTTACCACTTTCTTCAACACACACATGCACACACACACACACACACACGTGCGCGCACACACATGCACACATGGTTACCACCTTCAAACACACGCGCACACACACATACACACATTTTTATCACCTTCTTCAACACACTGGGACACACACACACGCACACACACACACATGCAAACACACACACACGTGCACACCAGTGCAGAGCGCAGCAGCTACAAGAAGAAGCTGTGAGCTGTCAGGACAGAAGTTTGGTCAGATTGTGCATAGTTTGTTTTTCCTTGTCCCTATGGTTAGTGCCTACTGAGCACTGAGTATGGGGGAAATGGTTATTGACTGCGTAGATTGCTGGGCTTCATCCTTGCTGACACCCAGCGGTAGATGTCACTGTCCCTGTATTGCTCATAAGTGACGTGCTGGCGGCTGTGTGCTCTGCACTGGGGAGTAGGTGCATCGAAGGGGGTAATCCCGAGGCCAGCTTCCTCAGTGGTCGGAAGGCTAGCTGTATAAAGGCCCAGCACAGGGTAGCAGCTGCCTCTGGACATGACAAGAGATGCTGTCAGGGCCCAAAGAGTGATAAGCCATGGGGAGATGAAGGAGTGCACACACTGTCACTCGGGAGCGCCTGTGCATGGCAGTTGCTCAGTCCACGTTAACTGTTGCTCTTCTGGTACTCCTACAACGTCGCCACCATGCCGTCTCCCAGGGGCCGGGCTCCACAAGAGCAGTGGTGTGAATTCATCCCAACTCTGCGCTGCAGTAGTCAGGGGCACCGTGATTCTCACATCCTTTGGACAGGGAGGCCATGGCAGGAACTGTGTTCCTTCCCTGTTCTTAGACAGGAGACCAGGATGTGTTGTGGGTTTCTTCAAGGGGCCGCTGATCACAGCAGAGTGTGGTTGCTATGCCTGTAGTCACAATTGGATTTGAAACTCTGCATGTGTCTGTGAGCAACCAACCACCCTTTAATGGGAAATTTACTATCATTTTACACTGTAACCTGTAAGTGAATAGTATTATACTTGCAGGATAAAAATAATATTTGTGCCGTCTGTGTTACAAAGTCCGTGAAACCAAATTTGTTCTGATAGATATGGCATCCCGTTGGCCCTGTGGCCTGACTTACCAATTCCTCTGCATTTCGAGTCCAGGGTACTCTGGAGGGTTAGGAGAGTGCTTGGATCTCCCACCATCTCTTCATCATGCTGTGTCACAGCCTCAGGTTTCTTACAGCCCTGGACACGCTCCTTAGAATACGCTAAGAGCATGGTCGACCGGAGATGACTTTCCAGAGCACTTCAGGCTGGCCAGCTCCAGGCTCACGGGACTGATTTTCAGCCAGGTTGTGTTTGGTGAGATATGTAATGTGTTTGCTGTCGTTCTCAGGTCCAGCCTGATGAGCGAAGAAGCGAAGCGAGGAGCGCCCAACCCTTGGCTCTGTGAGGAGCCTGAGGAGACCAGAGGTTTGGGTTTTGATGAGATCCGGCAACAGCAGCAGAAAATTATTCAAGGTACCGATTACCTAGGACTGTGGGTCACAAACCTGGCTGCTCTGACACCATTCTTGACTTTTCTCCTTCTCTCTGCTGAAACTTAGAGTCCAAATGATGGTTGCTATAAAGCTCGTGACTTTTGGGGGCGCGGGGCTCAAGATGCTTGAGGGAAATATGTCATTGCTGCTGCTGACTCAGGTGTCAGTCATTAGTTTCTCCTTTTACTCTCAAGTTTGTCTGGACCCTCGGACTCTTCCCTGGACGTCATTGTAGACCAGGCTGGCCTCAAACTCGCAGACCCTTCTGCCACCACCTCCTGAGTGCTGGGATTAAAGGTGTGCACCATTACGCCTGGCAAAACATGTTTTGTTTTTTTTTTTAAGTTTCTTATTTTTAAGATTTTCTGTTGCTAAGGGTTCAAGCAAGATGGAAAGTGCTCTGTGTTGCTTCTGTAGTCTCAGAATCCTAAGTAGATTAGTATGTGTGACCTCAGTCTTGTTTGCATATACATATATGCATATATTTAGTATAAGTACTTATATTTTAGGAAAATAGGACCATGAGGTACATATATAGGATGAAACCATCACTGCAGTCAAGATAGTGAACGCAGTTCTCGGAAGGTCCTTCGTGTCTCTCTGAGCATCTTCTTATTGCCTCTCCCCATTCCTAACAACAGCTGACCTGCTTTCTATCATTATTAATTGGCTTCTATTTTCCACAGATTCATGTGAGTAGACTCATACACATACAGTTTTACTCTCTAGGGGGAAGGGGTCTGTCTTCTTTCTCTACAGATAATTTTTAAATGCCATCTGGATTGTCACATGACTCTTTACATGTGTTGATTTCTTTTTTTTCCTAAAATGTCTTTAGAAATAGTTTACTCTTTTATTAACTTGTAAGGTATTTTCTCATGCTTGCTCACAGTTCTTTTGTCAGACATCTTCGGGGCTTGCTTTTAAAAGTAAAACAAGTTTACTTAGGACCCTGCAAGGGCGGGAGGCTGCGCAGTGGCAAGTGCAGACCCTGGAGCCACACAGCATAGTTTGTAGATCTTTCGTTCTGTTTGTGTGTCTCCTCCTCACTCTCTCAGTGACAGGTTTCAAGCTGCAGACGTTCTTAAGTCCAGCTGATCAGTTCTTGTGTGATTTATGTTTTGATTATATCTAAGAGAACATTCAGTAGGCCAAAGGCACTACCTTTTCCTTTCTGGTAACTTTATAACGTTAGCTTTTTACATTAGGTCTGTGGACTATTTTGAATTGTTAAGCAGGCACGGGCGCCTACATATCTATTTGGCTTAGAGGCGTTAAAAGATAAAAAGGCTGCTTTCACCACTGAATCTCTACCTTTGTCAAATCTAATTCCGTGGCCGTATGCGTTTGACCACTGTGCTCTGTCCTTTTCCATTGGTCTGCGTGTTTCTGGGGGCCTTGAATGTTGTGCCTTTCTGACGGGCTGCTAGACCAAGCAACAGGAGTCCTCGGACTTCCTTCTTTTGTCAGTAGTTTTGGGTATTCCTAGGTCTTTCATACTTCTATCCGAACTTCAAAATCAGCTTTGAATTTTTGAAAAAAATGGCATTGTGGTATCTGTAATTGTGATTGTGGTAACACTTTCAGTTTATTAGGAAAGCTCTGGTGTCACATCAAGGAGAAAGTCCAGGCCCATCACACGGATGAGTCCTGGCCTCACGCTCTTAGGTTTCCTTAGCGTCGCTTTCCAGTTTTCACCATGCACGCCTCATATGTCTTCGGTCCCACTTATTCCTAAGTGTTTTACACTTTCATTTTGAGTAGCATTTTTAGGTGTTCAGTGTCCGATTACTGCTCATATATGAAGCCGCTGCTTATATTTGCATTGTTTCTGGATTGCACAACTTTGCTTTACTCTCACGATGCTCTACTAGCTTATTTGTTGACTCTAGTTCATATAATGAGTAAGACAATTATATTTTAAATTTCAATTTAATACCATTAATTCATTCTTTTTGCCTTATTGTACTTGCTACAACTTAGTACAGTGCTGAAAACAGACAGTCTTGCCTTGTTTCTGTTCTTAATAGGAAGTGTTTATTTGCATCCAAGTTTTGTTCTTTTTCTTTTTCAGTACTGGGTAGTTCTGAATTTTCTAGAAATATTTTCATGAGTTGTTGTGGGATACAGTTGTATTATTTGGGTCATGCTTTTATTTTTATATATTTAAAATGTCTTATTTTATTATGTATGTAATTATATATGTATGTATAACGTGTAGGGACACACATACCATGGTGCACATTTGAGGTCAGAAGACAACTTTCTGAAGTCCATTTTTTCCTTCCAAGTTTGCATGTGCTCTGGGATCAAACTCAGATCACCAGCCCCATGAGGCAAGTGCTTTTTGTAGCTGACCCATCTTACTGGCCCTGGGTCTTGCTTTTAAAGACAGATGAAAGAAGTGTTTAAAATATTTTAGGGCATGGATCAGCAAACCCTGGCCTATGAGCCAAATTTACTTTTGAATGGTGTGCAAGTTAAAAAACAGCTTTAAAATTTTTAAATGGTAAAAAAATAATCAAAAGAATATTTTGTGACTTGTAAAAATTATATGAGATTAAAAGTTCAGGGCTCATAAATTCAGTTTTATGGGAACACAGCCATGCTCACTCACTTACACAGTATTCATAGACACTTTCCCACTTGCAATAGTAGGGTTGAATAACTGCTCCAGGGACCTTATGAACCACAAAGCCGCAAATGCTTCCTATGTGGCCCCTACAGAACATGTTTGCCTCCGGTCTCGGGGCAATTTACTGCACTCCTGAGCACTCTGGGTATTCTGCTTGGTGCTCTAGGAGTCCTGAGGTGACCTGCTTGGTGGAGTGGGAACAGTGTCTTACCCTGGTTGACTTCAGAGCATGGTTCCTTCTACCCTTTGAAGTGACTCTGCCCTGCCTGACATTCCGGGAGGACTTGGAGCAGATGCCTTGCAAGACTACAGGGCTGTCTCCGTGCGGCCCTCCTCTTCCTAGCACCCTATCCATTGATCCCTTTGGACTCAACAGGATACCCACTGGATTCCACACAGGCTCTCCAGCCCACACTACAGTGGGGGCATGCACAAGGCAGCAATCTGGGTAAACAGAGTGCATCACATTTGTTTCCCTCGCTCAGAGCTCTTGCCATGTCAGCTGATATGTTTCTTGAAATCATGGCTTTGGATATCTTGCATGTTTTCCCTGCTCCTTGTCCATCCAGGCCAGAAGGAAATCTGGTCCCTGTCAGTCCATCTGGAGCAGAAGCAGGAGTCTAATTCTATTGTGAGCTCTCTTCACAGTGAAATTACCTGGTAAACAAGACACTGACATTCGCTGTCTCTGATTTTGCATACTTCACCCATTACTGTGTTTGACAGGAAGTGAGCAGATGAAAAGCAACCCAGCTTAACACAGAGCCCAGCAACTCACACGCAGCCCGTTATTCTGCAGCAGCCATGGTTTCTGGGAGGACTGCCTAGCGCTAATACAAGTGGATTTTCCTGTTGTTGCTGTTTGCCAAGGAAAGCTGTTTTCAGTCAGGAAAAGTATTTCTGGCCCTGCGAATGTGCTGCGCTTGGGGGTTGCTCAGGTTCTGTGTGAGTGCATTCCCTGTATGCTTCTCAGCGGCTTCTCCAAACCATAGCTTTTCCCACTGAGATTCCCACCCTTGCAAGCCTGCTGGCCTCTGGGTGTCTGGACAGGGAATGGAGGAGCCTGCGTTTTGGGTCACTTTCTTTTCCTATTCTTTCTTCCTGTTGTGCTTTGAAATGTTTCCGTGATGCTTGGTAGTGGAGCAAGGTATTTTTCGAGCTCAACACAAACGTGAAAGTAAGTGCTTAGTGGCCTTCCCTGTGCTCCAGGAACCAGGGGGTGCTGTGGCTCTCTGTATTGTTGGGTCCTGTCCAGGATAAAGAGTCAGAGAAGACTTTTTCAGATTACCTTTTGGCCTATGGAATCCATTAGCCTTTCTGTACTTTACTCTGGAAACCAACTCCAAATTATTGATACATCACAGACTTGAGGGCAGTGAATACCTTTCTTGCTCAGCGGAGAAGCTAGGTCTCATGACAGCGAGCTACCTAAGGCTAGCCCGCTACTTAAGCAGTAGCTTGGCATGTACCTAGGCACTACTAGAGGCGACTGTGGTGGTGACAGTAACCTGGTCTCCTCAGGATCAGGAGAGAGCAGGGGAAGGAGATGGTGCTCAGTGCAGGGTCCTATACCCTGGTCAGACTACAGAGTGTGGAGTGCAGGTCCCCCACTCTGCTTAGGATTCTGTTGGTGAGGTTCCTAAGTTAGCACAGTCTGGTTTCCGTTATTCCAAAGCTGTTCTTTCTGGATTTGAGCATTTGCTGCAGACTTCCCAGTCTCAGGAGTGTTGCTTTTATAACTGATGGGACACAGTGCCTGACAGAGGAGCCTAAGGAAAGAGTGGTTTATTCTGGATCGCGGTCTGAAGGGGTCTGTCACGGGGAAGTCGCCACAGCAGTAGCTGAAGGCCACACTGCACCTGCCAGAGGAAGCAGAGAGACAAACTCTGCCCTCAAGCCCCCTTCCTCCCTAGTATTCAGTCTAGGCCACCCATGAAATGGCACTGCCCTCATTTACGGTGGGTCTTCCTGCCTCAGTTCACCCAGTCTAGAAAATTCCTCACAGGTTATGCACACAGTTTTGTTGCCATGGTGATTCTAAATCCCCGCAAATTGGGAATCAAGTCAGGATCAACTGCCACAGTCTCTAGATATTTTCCTGTGAAATGGCTAGAGAAGGCGACTAGCCAGAGTCCATTTTACAGTGATAATCTTGGTAGGGAATCTTGGGATAGTTCTAATTACAGACAGCTTTCTTGAGGATACTCTTCCCTGTAGCTACCTCATATACTAGGAGATTTCCTTTCCTAAAATCTTAAAACTAAACCTAAAGCAGACCATCTGTTCTTAGACCTTGCTCTGAGGACCTGAACACAGTGATGAGCTCCTTTGTCTGGCCTGACGTAATCTTTATTGTTGTTATTATTATTTTAAATTTGACCTCATCTTTTCCTCATCCTCTCTGATTTTTCAAGGAGCATTCCTTTCATACGTTAAGTATGAGACACCCATTCTTCTCTTTGGGTACTGGACATAATAACATCAACTGTTTTTTGTGTTTTTTTTGTTGTTTGTTTGTTTGTTTGTTTTTGGCTTCCTAAACTTAGAGGACTAAAATCAGTGCTACCAGGGTCTTTGTATCTGTTATCTGTTTTTCCCAGAAAGCCAGAGAAGCCGGCTGTGGCCACTTGCTGACTCAAACACAGCAAAGGGTCCGTGTGTGAGTCCTTGCTAACACAGGGAGGTTCTCTAAGTGAAGGAGGAGAGGCCCTGTCAGCCCTGAGGTCCTCGTCGTGCGGGCTCTGGTTCCTCTGCTTGCTTTTGTTTAGCGGGTGCTGGGGACCGAACTCGGGGCGAGTGTTGTACAGTGGAGTCACATCTCTGGCCTCCTCCCTTTAGTAACATGTTAATGACCTTTTGCTCTGGGGAATTGCAGACACGGTAGAGGAAATTGTGTTCTTTTCCTCGCCCTGCTTCAGTGATTACCTCCCCACGGCTGGTTTGGTTTTATCTGTATGTACCCGCTTACCCGCCTCCAGGACTGTATGTGTGTATAGACACATGTGCACACACATACTTTCTTGAACATGTGGTGGTTGAAGATCACTCTGGGTATTGTGTCTCAGAAGCTATCTATCTTTTTCCTCCTGAGGAGGCCTGAGGCCTACCGGTTAGCGAGGCTGGCTGCTCAGCGGGCTCCGGCGCTCTCCTGGCACTGCTGCCCGGTGCTGGGATGACTTGCGCATGCCCCCACGCGTAGTCTTTACTGTGGGCCCTGGGATTATTTATAAAGTGAACCCCAGACATTATGTCATTTCAGTGGTGAATACTTCAGAATATTCTATCTAAATATCCTAAAATATGCTTATAAAATATAAAGATTTTTTAAAAGATAGGTTTTTTTTTAATTATGTGTGCATGTGTCTGTGTGTGTTCTGCACACACGTGAACTTGGGTGCTCATGATTCTAGAAGAGAGTCGATTCTCCTGGAGCTACAGGTGATTGTAAGGAACCCAGTGTGTGGGTACTGGAAACTGAATTTGAGTCCTCTGCAAAGCAGTGTGAGCTCTTAACCTCAGGGTCATCTCTCTGTGTGAGGACTGTTTTTTTTTTTTTTAATTATTTAAAAAGGCTACAATGCAACTATCACTCCTGCGAAAAATAGAACTCGTCCCTCAGAGCAATCAAGTAGCAGACAGTTTCCAATTTCCCCGAGTTTTCTGTAGTATTTTCCCTAGACTCTCTGGTTCAGGGTCTGGATGTAGGCTGCAAATTGTGGCTAATTGATGCATCCCTGAAATGGCTTAATCCCTTACAGGCTAGTCTATTTTCCTTTGCAGTTCTTATTTATTAATTAATTTATTTTGAATACAGTGTTCTGCCTGCATGTACACCTGCACACCAGAAGAGGGCACCAGATCTCACTATAGATGGTTGTGAGCTACCATGTGGGTGCTGGGAATTGAACTCAGGACCTCTGGAAGAGCAGCCAGTGCTAGTGCTCCTAACCTCTGAGCCATCTCTCCAGCCCTCCTTTGCAGTTTCTCTGTTAAACGGAATTGCTTACCCTGTGGTTTCCCCTTAGCTAGTTCTTGCAGTGTGTTCCCCATATAAGTTGTTCAGCAGATTGTGTGACCCAGATATTTTCTGTAAATTTGTTAGATTTAGTGGCTTGCTTAGACCCAGGCTTGTTGTTTTTGGCATGATGCATTCTGATGACTGTCCCTTTGTTTTTTATCTACTGCCACCAAACTGTCCTCCCACCATTGGGTAATTCTTCTTTAGAGGATAGTTTTCCTGAAAAACCATCTGTCTAACTATAGGAAGTAGCTATACACCTAATTGTTCCAAAGGGACTCTCAGAAATGATTGTATTAGTGCTCCTACGATAAATTAGCACGCACGTAGTGACTTAAAACTCACATTACTGCAGTTTAAAGGTCGGAAGTTCAGCTTGGGTCTCCAGAGGCTCAGATCAAGGTGTTAGCTGGCTGCATTCCTTTCTGGAGGCCCTCGGGCAGACTCTGCCCTCTGGCCTTACTCAGCTCCTAGAAGATCTTCATTCCCTGGCTCAGAGCTTTATCGTCAATGCCAGCAGCTGCCCTCTAGTCCTCTGCCGTGTGTCTTCTGGTAGCGGCTGGGCAACCTCTGTTCCTCAGCGCTAAGAGAATCGTGTTGGTTTCACCTAGATTCTCCAGATCCATCTCCTTCATCTTCATCTTCACATCTTTGGAGCCGCCTTTTCCATGGAAAGTAGCATAGTTTCAAGTTCCAGGGATTCCGACTTGGACATCTTGGCTGTGTCAGGGTGTGTGTTTGTGTGTGCACGTGCGCGTACACATGCACTATTCATCCTTCCATGGTGATCATGTCTTAAAATCTACATAACTGTAAAGTAGAAGAATGACTCAGATTTGGTATATTGCAAATGACCTATTGTGACACCATGACCAAGGCATTAAAGCCTTGGACCCTGTGATAGAGTGAGGTGGGGTATGGAGAATGAATGGTCACGTGTAGACCCCCACAGTCCCTGCTCAGTGTAAAGCACTTCAGTGTTGCACTTCCACTGTCTCTAAGTGGATTGTCTGCAGTGAGCCTGATATTTTCATTGGAAGCAGTCGTTTATTTTGATTATTACTAAGTGGCCAAACCATTGCCTCTTTTGTTTTTTGTTTTGTTTTTCTTTTTGAGACAGGGTTTCCTTCCCTGTGTGGCCTTGGCTGTCCTGGACTTGGCTTTGTAGGCCAGCCTGGCCTCCAACTAACAAGGATCTGTCTTTCTCTCCCTCCCAGGGTGCTGGGACTACAGGCGTGTGCCACCAAGCCTGGCCCAGTGCCTCTTAGAAATGTCCGTTTATAGCTCAGGGATCATTTTGACCTACCAGCATCTTCCAGTCTGGACTGTGGGATGATTACGGATTATGGAAATTACAAGAGTAGGGGAGTTTTTCCTTACTGTTGTGCATCAGGGAGACCTTTAGGAGACAACAGGCTTGGGAGAAAATGTTAGTGTAGCTATTTTTCACTGACATTTGTGTCATTATTAAAACAGTGTCAGGGCATCAGTGTCTTTTCCTAGTGGACAACCTTAGAGGAAGTTGCTTTCTGCTTCTCAGCCATTTTCCCATCGTTTCTCAGTATGCTGACCCTCAGTCCATCTTGGATTATTCTCTGGCTACAGTTGGACTTCTGCTGTAGCGTGGACGTCCCTCAGCACTGCGAGTTTGATGATAGATTTGTCTTGGAGGCCATCCAGGAGGTTGCTACTAAGGACCAAGAGGACCTCATTATAAAGCGATTTTGCAGTAAAATGGTGCCGCGGAGTGGTCCCTAGACACAGCAGGCTGTTTATAGCTTTTAAAAAGTACACTGTGTCAAAAAAACGTCACCAAGGGGTCCTTGCCTCACACCTTGTTTAAATAAATTCCAGGTGAATCAAAGACCTAAGTATAATGATTTAATTCCGCAAGAAAGAGTTCCACGGAGCTCTGAGTAGGTGTCAGCCTTGAGTGAGTCCTCTATGCTCCTGCATTCATAGATGAGCTGACACATAAAGCAGCTGCGGAAGTGGACCTGGAGCAGGCACACCACTGCTGTGAGCTGGCACGTGGAGCCGGGTAAAGTGTAGACCCCCACAGTCCCTGCTCGATGTGAAGCACCTCAGTGGGGGGTGCTCCTTCTTCAGAAACACCCAGGGAAGAGCTGTGTAGGGGAGGCCCTGGCCTCTGGATGTCACTGTGCTCCGAAGTGGTTGGCTGTCGATTAAGCGATGAGCACCGAAGGAGTCTGCCAGGAGAGAAGATTTGGTTACGGAGTGCTGTGGGAGAGGGTGTGCCTGGCAGTTACCAGCCCTGCCCAGTTCCCAGGACCTGCACTCCAAAACAGAACCAGGAAGAAGGAGAGGCCTGAGGGAGAAACACCAGGAAAGAAGGCTGGACCCAGGAAGTAACTGGGACCTGCCATCTTGGTTACATTTCCTATGGATGTAATAAAATATCACAACAAAAGCGAGTGAAGAGAGAAAGGGCTCATTCTGCTCTACAGTGGAGTCTGCTGTGGTAGGGAGGGTCCTGTGGCAGGAGCTTGAAGCTGCTGGTCGCACTGTGCTCATGCTCAGCCAGCTTCCCCTTTTCACGTAGTCTAGGACCCAAGCCCACTTCTAGTGTGAGTCTGCACACCTCGTAACCTGCAAGACAATCTTTTCCTGGCCTGGCCGGAGGCTTGACCTCTAGGTGATGCTGGAAGCATCAGTCAGACTGATCATCAGTGTCAAGTGTTGTACCTGGTACAGGGGGAAAAAGGCTCCAGGAAAAGTTCCAGAGTAGTCAAAAGATAAACCGAGGCTGTAAGTTGGCTTCCAACACAGCGGGTGTGTTTTGGGAAGCATCTGAGAGCGTGTGTGCAGGTCCCTGCGAGCACATGCAGGCATGCACATGGTAAACACGTGCAAAATATTTAATTAATGATGTCAATAGGTTTATTTTCCCTTTTAAAATTCTTTGAGATAGTTCTTGTCTATATTATTTCTCTGTTTTAAAAATCAGACCATTGCCCTGTTAGTGTTTTTTTTTTAATTTTAAGATTATTTTATTTTTATTAATTACAGTTTATCCACTTTGTAGCCTCCTCCCTCCTCCCCTCCCAACCCCACCCTCTTTCCCTCATGTCCTCTAAGGTCCCTCCCCAAGTCCACTGATAGTAGAGGTCCTTCTCCCTTTCCCTCTGACGCTAGTCCAGGTCTCATCAGGACTGGCTGCATTGTCTTCTTCTGTGGCCTGGTAAGGTTGCTCCCATCTCAGATGGAGGTGATCAAAGAGCCAGCCACTGTTCCCCTTACTAGGGAACCCTCTTGGACATTGAGCTGCCCTGGACTACATCTGTGCAGGGGTTCTAGGTTATCTCCTTGTTTGGAATATCAGTCTCAGAAAAGACTCCTGTGCCCAGATTTTTTGGTTCTGTTGCTCTCCTTGTGGAGCTCCTGTCCTCTCCAGGTCTTTCTATCTCCCCCTTCTTTCATATTGTTGATTTATACATGTTCTGGGCATTACATACTAGAGGTTAAATGTTGGTGTACCCAAATTTAGGACAATTTCTGTTTCCGATTTAAGTATTTAATTGATCAGGAAATCATTGCAGTCTGAGGTGTGAAGTATTTGAGATTTTGTTCCAGTAATGCTGGCCATCGTCATCTGTGTCACATGTTGAATAGCGTGACTTGCCTGGAGAGATGTCCCTTTGTGTGTTTCAGTCTTTGTATACATGTGTAGATGTGCTTATATTAGCTTTAAAATGTTTTCCTTGGAGTTTTAGTCAGTTGTTTTTCCCTTTCTTTCAGAACAGGATGCTGGTCTTGATGCCCTTTCCTCTATCATAAGTCGCCAAAAGCAGATGGGCCAGGAGATTGGGAATGAGCTGGATGAACAGAACGGTAAGGAGTCGGAGGGTGGCTGCTTGCCCCTGGTATAAGTACCATGGGCTCATGTGGCTGTTGATCCCTCACTGTGTGACACGGGGTTTGCAAGGCAGCAGCTGCGAGGGCCTCTTGCTGTTGCAGTCGCCTGTGGACAGCTTACATTGCAGTTGTAAAGTGCACAGAAATGTCGCTAAAATCCTTCCAGTTCTCAGGGACTACTTTAATTTAGGTTTTTGTTGTTGTTGCTGGTTTTGTTTGTTTTGTTTTTCAAGACAGGATTTTTCTGTGTAGCTCTGGCTGACCTGGAGCTCATCGTGTAGACCAGGCTGGCCTCAAACTCACAGAGATCCGCCTGCCTCTGCCTGCCTCTGCCTGCCGAGTGCTGGGATTAAAGGCGTGTGCCACCACCGACCCACTAATTTTGTTTTTTAAAGCCCTGGTGGCCTTAAACTCACTTCATAGATCAGGCCAGCTTTGACTTTGCATTGCTTCCTTCTGTGTCTGCTTCCCGAGCCCTGAGATTATAGTTGTGTGCTGGCAACACCCGCTCTTACTATTTTGAGAAGTTTTGTTTTGTTTTAGGGTTTTTGTTTGTTTGTTTTGTTTTGTTGTTTTTGAGACAGGGTTTCTCTGTGTAGCCTTGGCTGTCCTGGACTCACTGTGTAGACCAGGCTGGCCTCGAACTCACAGAGCTCTGCCTGCTTCTACCTCCCTAAGTGCTGGGATTACAGGTGTGCACCATTGCGCCTGGCTTTTGAGAACTATTTTCTGATGTATTTATTCCAAGCTTTTCTTCTCTGTGGAGGATGTGAAATTGCTCAGTGTTTGGTACCTTGGCACAAAGCATAATAGCCGTGTGGGCCTCATGTGTCATCTCTGCACCCAGTGGAGTGTGCTCTTCTCCCGTCCTAAGTGACCAGGCTACAGAACAAAAAACATTTGACAGTGTCTGTTCAGGGTTTGATGTGACAGATGTGGTTTGAGAAAGAGGAACCTGTAGTCCGCTGTGTCCTGGAGCCTGGGGGCTTGGAGGCTCTTGTGCTTGAGCTAATGTAGGGGTAGAACCTGAGCAAGAGGAGCAGGAGAACAGGAGACCGGGGCACAGGCAGGGCACAGCCAGTGCTGCCACGGTGAGAGATGCAGTCGAGAGGCGTGAAGACTGTGAGTCCAAACTAGCCGCATCCAGCCAGAGATGCCAAGGGGAGGGTCAAATGGAGACATCCAGTCTGCAGGAATGGCCTAGTGAGAAGACAGGACAGGAAGCTGGAGAAGCTTCAGCATCGCTGTGAAGTCCTGGTCTGTGCGGGGGCTCTCATGGCAGGCACTCTTCTCCGCATGAGGAAAGGGAGCTGACCTCTTCATCACTACAGGTGAAGCTTAGACTTGCAGAGACCTCTGAATGCCTTGTCTTTTATACAAGGTAGGGCTGAAACTGTTTCCTGAAGCTGGCTTGCTTTTCGGTTGTAACAGCTTCCTTGCCAAGGAAGACAGGGTAGGGAGGTGAAAGTGCTGTTGAAGGTTCCACAGTTTCAGCTCTGGGGACAGTACCGTGGTGGGTGGGTTAGATTCCGAGGGAAGGTAGCATCACGTGTGGGTGGGTCTGGAAGTCCTGGTAGGATTGAGTCTCTCTCTACAGCAGGCGCTCCCCTGCTTGATCGGGAGAAAGCAGTGTGGTCATCGTTCCCATGGTTTCTGTCCCGTCCACTTCTCCATCATAAATAAACAAATCCAGCTGTTGAGCATCGGTCACACGCAAATAGACTCGTAAGCAAATGGAGAGCCCTCCGTCTCCACAGTCCTAACGTGGCCTTCGACAGCTTAGCATTGTGGGCACAGTTTGTTCCTTTCCCTGCTGGTGCCGTGAACAGGCCAATTATGGATTTGTGTTTGATCCAGGCATTGGTCAGTTCTTTCCCCATGAGACAGTACTGGTAAGATCATAAGGTTTATTTAGAAAGCCTTGGCTATCTGGTGTTTATTTTTCATTTCAAGGAAATTTGCCTGTTGCGGGTAGGGGTTCTGACCTAAACTGATGAACATGTCATTCTGTGGTGAGTGCAGGCCACAGTGTCCATGGGGACCTGACTGAGAATGCAGGATGCATGGTTTTGTGAGCAAGCTTCATGGCACACCTTTATCTCAGGGCTCCCAGACTTTGCTGCAGATCAGAATCACTCAGGAGCCTTAACACCCTCAGAGCTCGGCTGTTTCTCTGTTAGCGCCCAACTGCTGTTATGATATTATCACAAAAGTGGAGGCTTAAAACAACACAGACATAGTGTCTTATGGTTCAGTAGCACACAAGACTGACTTGAGTCTTGCTGGGTGAAAACCAATATATCAACACGAGATCAACATTCCTTTCTGAAGGCTCTAGGGAAGGATTGGATTCCTGGCCTCTTCCGGCTTCTAGTGGCCACCCACAGCTCTTGGCCTACCGTCCCCTCCATGGTCAAAGCCAACAACAACGGGCGCAGTCCTGCTGATACTGTACTGCACTCTTCTGCTACCAGTGCTGCCCTCCACGCCACATTTGAAGACCCCGTGTTTGCGTCACATGCCCACTCAGGCAGCCGAGGAAGCGCCCGTTAAGGAGGCTTCAGTTTCGCCTCCAGCCTTGAGGAGCCATCCTGCTGTCTCCCACATGACTTTACCTGTCAGGGTGGGGAGCAGATTGGTGTAGCAAGCTGCAGTGTCTTGGACGGGCTGCGCTGAGAGGGCAGCTGGTATTGCACTTCCACACTGCCTCACGTGACAGTGCTCACATGACACATGCACAGAACCGTCACAGTTGCATGTGTCACACCAGCTTACGGCGGCTGGCAGAGTTCTTTCTCTCTGCACCACAGAGCTTACCCTGCCCACCTCTCTGCGTCTTCCCATCTCCACCCCACACTCAGAGGGACGCTTGTGTGTTTAGACAAACATGGGGTGCTTTCCCATGCACTGCCAACATAAGCTGGGCTCCTCTGTGGTGGCCTCCCAGGGAGACAGCGCTTACTCACTCGGCGTGGTTTTCTGACGTGTGTTTTCTCGTTGGGGATAGGGCAGACTCAGCCATTTTCTCTCACAAGAACTGACATCCTCAGGATAAAGACAAAACCAAACCTATCCCTGACAGGATTGCAGCCTCCATTCCTTGTGCTAAACTGAACCAAGGCTGGTGGTGACTCTAGGTGGACCAGGCCTGAAGATCCCCTGGGATCTTTACCGTGACTTGTGTGGGTAACAGGAGTCAGGGCCACAGGCTGAGGGCATGTCGCTCTAAGTGTCTCCATGTGATTTACGGAGCCACAGAATTACTGTTTTGATTTTCCTAAGAGAAGCAATAGGCCAGAGTAATGACCAGCCAGACGGTTTTGGAACTGAGGGTCAAACCTTGCTAATAAATACATTGTACTTAAAACATAACCACAAGCCAAAAGATCAAATTATCAACTTAGGAATTTAGTTTTCATTCTTACCATAGACAGTTATGAGCATCTGGCCAGTGCCAGTTCCTTGCTCCTGCGCAATGACCATGTCAGGGAAAGGGAAATCCCCTGATGGGAGCGTGTCTGTCACTGGTTTGTTATGTGTGGGGAATGGGAGAGCAGAGTGGCGGGGAAGGCCTCTTGCCTGCCTGAGACCAATTCTGGGAGAGCTAGAAAGATGATTGCCCACTGAAGGATGTGATGCTCTCAGAACTTTACGTCCTTGCCAGCGAATCATCACTTACCAGTTGGTTAGAATTCCTGGCTGAATTGTCATGTGAAAAGCGAGAATAAAACTGTGTAGTCAGCTCCCCACAAATTTGGGAGATAGGCACATCTCCATCTCCATCACTGAGGCGCTGCCCTCCAGGGACAAAAGCGGCTCCACAGGTGTGTCAAGTTGAGTCAGCTGGGCTAGGAAGAGTATCTGGGGTTACAGGTAAAGGGAAGCAGGGCCTGGGTGCAGAGCTCCATAGCAGAGCACCCCCTAGCAGGCATAGGCCCACAGGTGAGAGGGACATTTGTCAGAGAAGAATAAGGCAATGCAATATCTGAGGCAAGATGCTATCTTCTAGCTCTGAAGATGGGCAAAGGGGCCACAAAGAAAGGGGTATGAAGAGGCCTTCATGCTGAGATAGGCAGACAGTGGTCTCCCCTCCAATCTCCCAGAGCATCTGGGCATCAAAGCTGGTGAGACTCCTGTTGTTGGAGCAACAGCAGGGAACGAGTCTGAGTGATCACCACCATCTTTGTCACTTGCCACATAATGCACATTAGCCACGTGAACACTGAAAGCCTTGAGTTCACCGGAAGTCTATACTTCTTACCCTATGAGTCGATTTCCTTCTTTAAAACAAATGTTTGTTTTGTTTTGTTTTTAGGTTACTTATGTGTTTGTTTTGCCTGCATATATGTATACGGACCACATTGGCGCCTGGTGCCCTTGGAGGTCAGAATGTGATATTAGATTCCTAGAACCTGGAGTTAAGGATGCTTGTGAGCCATCGTGTGGGAGCTGGGAACTGAACTCAGGTCCTCTGCAAGAACAGCCAGTGCTCTTAATCCCTGGGCCATCTCTCCAGCCCCTTGGGGTGAATTATTTAAAACAGTTAACAGGAGGAAGCTGCTCAAGTCAACTGAGCCGGAAGTTCTGATACCCCATCTCGTGTCAGAGTGTTTTAAATATATATATTTCTTTTGTGTATGTGCATGTTTAAGACAGCATTTACATAGGTGCATCACATGCAGGAGCCCGCAGACCCGGAACCCCTGCAACTGCAGTTGTGAGCTGCCATGTGGGTGCTGGAAAACGAGTCCCAGTCCCCCCGGGAGAGACAGCCCCAGTGTCAGACTCTCCAAAGTTTGTCAGGCAAGATTCTTTACGGTCATCTGTAGAGAAACATCTCCATTTTCTTAGGCTGTGTATTTATTTCATTGTTGTGCTGGAGGTACAATTGATGAGTGTTTGAAGCTGAGATTTCATAGCAGTGTAAAATTTCCCTATTCTGTCTGCTTGTATAAGCTAGAAGAAGGGCGAACTGATAAATGAAAAAACCAGGTTGGTGAGATGGATCCGAGGCAAGGCCCAAAATAACCTGATTTTAGTCCCTGCGTCCCACATGGTGGCAGGAGAGAACTGACTGTAGAGTGTCCTTTGACCTGCCATGATGTTTGCAGGGTTTTGTGTACATTCATTTGGTTGGGCTTATTAATTACACTCTCACATCATATATCTTTCTAATGTGAGGTGTTATCCTCTGAGAGACGTGTGATGAAATACCCTCCAGTGTTTCTGAATAGCAACTTCCCATTTGATTCTGTCAATTCTTTTTTATAAAGTTTAAGGGAAGGTTATCAGATACACACACACACACACACACTAACTTAGCTTTGTTGGGTATCTTTGACATTAGTACATTTTACTTTCGGCTCTTCAGCTAATGATCTCACTCCACAGACTTAACTTTTGGTTACCATAGCCAGTAGTAACAAGTTCTCAAAATTTGTGGTCTATGACCCTTTATATTTTTAAAAATTATTGCGAAATCCTGGGAGTTTTTTTTCTGATTTCTTTTGCTACTGCATTTAAAATTAAGAGACATATAAAAATTTATTAAATGCAAATTTAATAAATATAAGTTTAAAAATAATAAGCAATTATATGTTGATATAAACACATAGGAAGTAACTATTTTTCAAAGACATTTGCCGAATCACATTGCCCTATAATCTTGTAGGCATTTGTGTCTGGAGTGGTAAAGCTGGCTGGATTCTTGTGTTTCTATGTTTGGCCCATAGTAATACATCATTTTTGGATGTTGTAAATGAAATACATTTCACATAAAAATGTAGTTGGAAAAAAGCATTTCGAAAATCTTTCCAAATAGAAAGTTTCTGTTCTTCGATATGACAGCAAGATCTAACAGGGAGTTTCCAGAAGGTTTGCTTGGCTTAGGCTCTGCAGTCGTTCCTGCTCGTGCCGGTTCTGGTTCGCTGACTGGTGTCGGGCCCTGCTGGACAAAACACTGGGAAGCAAGAGAGCTCCGGGGCAGTTGTCCCTGCAATTACATGCAATGCCCCAAAAGCAACAAATCAGCTTGTTTCCTGCCTCCCTGGCTGCACTGATCGGCTGCCCCATGCAGCCACTGTGAAGTATAATCCCCCATGCATCTGGCCAGGCCCGGAGACTGGGGCAGCTGGTCCAGATGAATGGAGCAATCCTCCACTGTGGTGAAACTCTAGGGCCCGCTAGCAGTGTGATCTCGAGCAAGGCAGCCAGACTTCAGTGTCTAATTGCGTCTATCAGGAAGATTCATAGGACCTGTTTCATGGTATTAAGAATGTGAAGCAGGTCAGTGTGTGGTGCCCACATTGGAAGCAGGCTGCAGGGATCCTTCACTGTTCATCGCCTCTATAGTATAGATCTTTGGTTAAACAAACAAACAAAAAACAACATAGACCAGAGCCAGGTGGTTGTGGTACACACCTTTAATCCCAGCTCTTGGGAAGCAGAGGCAGGTGGATCTGAGTTTGAGGCCAGCTTGGTCTACAGAGTGAGTTCCAGGGCAGCCAGGGCTCCACAGAAACCATATCTCGGTAAAAACAAAACAAAGCAAAACCATAGCTCAGTATGCTGAGTGAGTGGGTGTCAGAAGACAGTGTCACCCCCAACTCAGCCTCCTGAATAATTGCGGCTCCAGGTACAGGCTACCATGCATGTGAGGGAGGTACCATTGTCCTCTGTTAAATAAAACACTGCTGGGCATTGGTGTCATACACCTTTGATCTCAGCACTTGGGAGGCAGAGGCAGGAGGATGGCTGAGCTCGAGAGCAGCCAGAACTATACAGAGAAACCCTGTCTAAAACAAAACAAAACAAAACAAAAAGAATTACAACAAACAGCTCAGATTTCTAACTGGCTTGAATTAATGATTCTGTACACGGAGGGAGAGTGTTCTGGTTGAAGACCTGGGGCTATAAAGGGCACAGGCAGCTTGTATGGATAGAGAGCAGATGTGAGAGCCAAGCGCGTGCTGGGCTTGCCTTGTTTGAGGTAGGTGTCTGCTGAGGAGTCACAAAAGCTCAGCTCCCATGACCTGTGACCTGTGACCTGTGCTTTCCATCACAGTCACAGCACTTGAACGACTCGGTGTTGGTTTGGTCTCTTATCCAAATCCATGGTCTTCTGGAAATTGTATTTCACATAGAGAAATGTTAGCTACAACAGTTTCTGAAACAGTCCTTCAAATTCTTAGCCGAATTTGGAAACAACCAAGGGATTCTAATCCTGGCCAGTGGTGTCTAGAAGCCTCTTGGTCCTGAGATACCTCAGCCAGATGTGGACCTCAGAGCCAAGTGTGTACACAGCCTTGCAGGGGCAGGGCTTGAGGCTGGGCTTCCTGTGCCTGTGAGCAGATGGAAGTGGGCTTTCCAGATAAATCTAGAAGCTGGGAAATGGCGGTTTTATGGGTATACTAATTTCTTCCATCCCCGCCCAGGAGTGGGATTCTCAAGCAGGCCACCCACCTTGGTCCACAACATTTTCAACATGCATACCTATGTTTATATTTTTTTCTTCAAAAGTCTAAAGCAAATAAGAATCTCTGAATAAATCAAGTTTAGAATTCAACTTAACTTCAAGCTCCTCATTTTTCATGCTGTTTTCTTTAAGCTGGTGTTTTATGTAGATTTACCGACTTCTGTGATGTTTTTTTCTCCTCTGTGGCTTCTTCTAGTGTTTGTGTGTATTTGTGTGTATGTGTCTGTCTGTATTCTATCTATGTCTGTGTGTGTTGGGGGAGGGGATGCTGCAGTTTTAAACGTTAAGAAGCTTTGATGTTCATGGTTGTTTTTTTCCACAGAAGTGTGTTTTTCTGGTAATGAGATCTTTTGAAAACCTTTGCTTGGTACTAACCTATTTTCTACTCGTAACATTTCTGCTTTTATTTTTTTGGCAAGTTTTGAGTTGTTCATCTTTGACCTTTTTCTTCTATGGTGTTATGGCCTGCATTGTGCCATTGTGCCCATTCACGTGTTGGTGTTCCAAGAGCCTACCACTCAGAATGTGACTGTGTTTTGAAAGAGGCTTTTAAAGAGGTAATTAAGTTAGAGTGAGGTCACTTGGCTGGGCCCTAGTCCAGTATGACCAGTGTCCTTTGTAAGGTGAAAAAGCTATAGCTAGATGCATGTGGTGGGAGACCACGGGAAGACTTGAGGAAGACACGCCAAGGAGGGCCTTAGAAGCCAGTCTGCTGACGACAGCCTGATCCCTGTGTCGTCCTGGACTCGAAGGCTGTTCTCGGCGCACAGTTGTACTAACTGCTGTGCTTCTCCTTGCAAATCTGCTCATTTTCTATCGACATTTTAAGCTTGCGAACAGAGAACTGTGCTGATGGGGATAGGCAGCTGGAATGGGCTTTTTACCCAGAAGGCTTCTTGCTTGCCTGAGACAACTTGCCATGGGTCTACATGTAGTCAGGTTGTAGCACAGGCGGCTTCCCATGGGGTAAGTTCAAAAGAGGGCACAGGCAGAGGCAGACCTGCACTGTGACCCTGCCCAGAGAAGGAGTGAAATCCGAACTCTAACCTAGGGTGAGATGACTTCTCCATTGACCTCTTTTTACCCTGGAGCTCTCCCAGCGTCTCTGACTCATTTCCTCTCCTGGACACCCGCTCCCATGGGCCTTCCTTGCACCGCGGCCCTTCCTTTCTCCAAAGAGAGCTGGCCAAAGGCTCCAGCTGGGAGTCAGCCCTGGAGGCCGCAGCCCACACAGAGCAGAGCCTAGGGCAGTCGGGCCCAGCTGCTCTGTAGACAGCTCTCTACTCAGAGGCCCGAATCCTGCCTCACAGCCACTTTCTTTGTAGAACATTCTGTGGCTGCCAGTAGCCATTGACTCCGAGCTTGGCGGGCCTCCAGGGCTCTCTGTTTGGGAAGAAAGAGCTTCTCTCTGTGGCCGTGTGTGTTTCAAGTCGGAGTCTCCTCCCCCCCCCCCCC
>CM053757.1:53188378-53273215 GCA_028658305.1 Pachyuromys duprasi
ATAATACAATTAGGGAGGTGGAGAAAGGTAATTATGTTCCTCATATTCATGGTTAATAGAATTGGAATAAGTGGGGGATCAAGAAAGACTGCCTGTCATGCTGACTCTACCTAGGCACCCAGGTCTACAGGCCCAGTCCAGACTGTCCCAGTTTAGACACAGCTGGAAGTCCTGGATACACCCGGGCACTTGTAGACGGCTGGCTATAAATTCTCCTAGCTCTTCCTCTGAATTTGGTACTTTATGAGAATAAGTCAGGAAAGTGCCGTATTTACGGTTACAGTGTATTGTAGCCTTTGCCACTTTGGAATAGGCCCATAGAGTAACAAATGGGGCAAGGAGCCAGGGTGAGGTGTGCAGAGTCCCCGCCCTTGCCCTGTGTGCATGCTCACCGCACATCCGTGTGCTTCCTGTCTGGAGCCGCCTGCACCTTGTTGACGGGCTCTTGTGGAGGCTTTGCTACTTGTTGCTCGTCGGCCACGTTTCGGCCCTCAGTCTCCAGCCTCCTTCCCCATGGTTGAAGGTAAGATTGGGCCTGGAGCTTCCAGTGCTCTGATTATCCAGCCAGCCATTCCTCCCCTCAGATTATTTAAAGGGCTACCATGAGTCACCGTGTTAGCACACATCTAAAAGCACTTCTTACACGTAACAGAAAACACTCTTATCAGGAAATCCCAGGGTTTTTGAAGCTCTTGCCAAGAACCAGGGATAAAGATGAATATTATACCTTTATGTTTGTTTGTTTTTTACAGCCTGGCGCCAGTGTCTGTGAATGTGTTCAGTAAGCAGATTCCCTGGCATAGGCGCGCTGTGTGGTACTTGTGTGGCTTACTGCTAGCTTTAGTCCTGATGGTGAGCTGGGGCCACAAGGACTTTGCCTTTTCTAGACTAGCACCTTCCTTCCTTCCCTCCCTCCCTCCCTCCTTCCTTCTTTTTTTTGAGACAAAGTTTTTCTGTCCTGGCTGCCCTGGCATTTGATCTGTAGACCAGGCTGGCCTTAAACTTAGAGATCCAACTGCCTCTGCCTCCCGAGTGCTGGGATTACAGGTGTGTGTCACCACGCCCACCCAATGCCTTCTCCATTTCTTTCTGGGCCCACATGTTGGTTTTGACCCTGGCATGTAGCCAGGTTGCCATGTAACTAGTGAGGCAAGGGATTTGCAGAGGAAGAGCTCTGGGCATATTAGTGAAAGAAGAGGTTGGTTATGCTCAGGCCTTGGGACAGCTGGGGTAGGTGACGCCTCAGGCTGCCCTTCCCTCACCCTGAGCCCCGTCCGCACCTGCCAGCCTGTGCAGTGGTTTCCTTCCTCAGTGCCTTTGTAGGAAGGGAGGCCTGGAGCTGACTTGGAGCCTTCACAAGGTTTGCTTCTTGTGACAGTGATCTGTAGCCTCCATGCCTGTGCAGGTGATGCTTTTGCAATTCTTGAGTGACTGTAAGGTGACAAAGAGTCTGAGTCATCCATGAGCATGTCCTAAGGTCAGACAAGGCATGCACTGCCTTTCTGTTTCCTCTTTCCTGTAGAGATGCCTTCGGGTTGGAGGTTCTGAGTCCTGCTGTGAGGTTCTGCGGTGACTAACAGTAACTTTCAACTTAGCAGGAACTGGAATCACAGAATCTAGAATGTAGAGGCTAACCTCTGGGTGTGTTTGGGAGGTTTTAGATCACATTGATTTAGATGGGAAAACGTAAATGGGTATGACATTGTCCTGCAGGCTGGAGTCCCCAAGAAAGGAAAAAGCAAGCTAAGCGCTGTGTAATCAACCACTGTCTTCTTGGCTGTGGATGCAGCGTGACCAGCTAGCTCCCTTACGCTCTGTGCTTCCCCGTGGCGGTGGCCCGTGTCCTCAAACACAGCCCAAATCAGCCCTCCCCCCTTAATTTGTTTCTTGTAAGGTATCGGCAGCAATGGGACAGTAGCTCACAGATTTCAGGCCTAACCTTGGACTTTCTTAGTGGCCTCGCCTCGGGAAAGTCATCAGATATTTCTGAACTTTGTTTTCCTTTTGAAATACAAAGAAAATAGACTCACTGTGGTGAGTTGGGGGTAAAATACTGCAGTCTGCGTGAGGCAGGGACACACTTCCCTTAGGAACACTAGTCAGTGCCAATTCAGTGCTTGCTCCCACAAACGGTGGGAGTGCGGTGTGCATTCATGGTTATAAGTTATCACACGAGAGGACACAAAAGAGGATCAGCCAAGGGCCAGGCTCTGAGGAAAGTCCAAGGGCACCCAGGGACAGCCTTCCAGGGACACTGGGGCAGTAAGGTCACACAGGGTAAGCTGTGACAACGTGTATGAATGTTCTAACCTGGGAACCTCACGCCTTATTCACGGCACCCATTGCATAGATGGGTACCTCCTCCCTGGCAGGTACCCAAATGCCAGATACCCAGAAGGAGAGCAGGTGCTCAGCATAAGCCACATTGTCTGTACAGTCCAGGCACTATGAACCACACTTATCAGTTAGCAGCACGACCCTTCCCACATCCAAGTTCCGGGATACCTGCCAAGGATCAGCCTTAGAAGGGCACGCAGGCACCCGATGTACTCTTCTCTCACAGCCCCGCACAGGCTTTGCTTAGGCTTGCAGTGATGCACCACTGCCTACACCGGCAACCCTCAGCAAGACATTTGACCTTGTCCAACCATTTCAGACAGTGGAGAATAGTTCTGTGGACCTTTTCTTTTTTTTAGTTTGAAACATGTAAACAACTTTTAAAAAGTGTTTATTATGTACCAAAGAGCCAACAACTAGTGATTTTACAGTGCGTGTGTCTAACCAGGCTTGATGCTCAATGTGTGTCTTTGAATGAGCTCTCAGGGTGGGCATCTCTGGTCTTTTCCTAAGATCATCTGAGGCATGAGGAATAATCCTCAACTTTCTTCTGACTCAGCCATGCAATTAAACTCACTCCAATATGCCTGGGAGTAGGGCAAAGGTGATTCTCATTTTTCTGGTTTTGTTGTCCATTCAATCAAAGAGCCTAAGAGTAGCCATTTTTGTTTTGCTCTGTTTCAAAAATAATGCTTTCTCTTGCTGGAACTGGGTAAAGGGTATGAGAAGAAGTAAGTTGTTTTACAATGGGAGGTATTTGGCCCACAGACAGTCTGACACTGAAGGCATGGTTTGAGGTGGAAAATAAGGAGGCCATCCAGTTCTTTACATCCGACGTTGTTTATGTCCAGGCAACCTGACTAACAGTTCTAATCAGCCCATAGACCTCACGCCTCTTGTGTGAAGGTTAAAGGGCATGAGGCATCTTCTGAGGTGGAGAGGGTGGTGAGGACAAGCAGGCAGCGCGGGCTTAGGCTTGTTTCTGAATGGACGCCTCATCAGGACAGTGCTGCTGAAGGACTGAAGGCTGACCAGGTGCCTTAGCTTGTGCCCTCAGGAGCCCCCTCATGTGCCTGTACGTGCGTGTAAGAGCACAGATCACCAACCCAGAGTGAACTGTGGTTGTGTCCACTCCTGGGTTGGATCCTGAAGACACTCGGTGTGTAGGTGGTAGAGCGCAGCAGGGCCCCGGGTTCCTGCTCTGTAACATTTTCTACAGCTCTTCCTTCTCTGTTGACAGCGTACAGAGTGTGCCCATTCTGATGCTTCCGTTCTTGACATAAGGACAGAAGTCTGTCAGGTACAGGGCAACACCATGATATCTCCAAAATTAAACTGGTCGGTGATCTGGATTTCACATGAGGAAAACCTGAGAACATTAGGAAGAAACTTTTTTTTTTAATGCCATTTTCATGATGAGGCATAGGTCCAGGGCACTCCTAACAGCCCTGCATGGAAAAGCACATTATTCTCTTTGATGGAGTGGACTGATCTCCATCTTTGTGTCCCAGTGTATTACTGCCCCCTTCCTCTTAGCTTCCCTGCAACCCACAAACCTCCCACACATCCATTCCCCACCCCCCACCTTCTTGAGGGAAAACAAAACAAAAACAAAACCCAGAAACCCCCATCAAAGCTTTTGGCTGAGAGTTTGTCTTTGCATCTGAGTTTCATCGCTGTTACTACAGGGACAGATGTTCTCTTGTCAGTGGGAGAACTGTGGAAGCTTTTTGCTTAGCCACCTTGCTCGGTTGCCCCATTTACTTTGAAAACTGCATTTCCTTATTTCAGCACCAACAGAAAAAAAAAGGTTAGGAAAAGTAAGAGACCCCACAGAGTTTGCCGAGGAGTCAGTGTGGCGGTGCTTGGCACAGTACACACACATAGCAAGTGCTTAATAAACGTTCACTTTCGCTGTTGTAACACCGTCTGTTTCACATTCAGTTACTCTGAGATTTACCTGTCATGGAGCCATTGGGCCATGCCGCTGTTCCGGTTGCCCGTCTGGCTGCAGGCATGCCTCACCAAGGTCCTGCCATGTGTGTCACTGGAAGCAGTGTGGGGGTTTACTATCAGTTGCACTTCTGAGGATAAAACTGACTACTGTCTCAAGTCCTCACAGCCTGTGTGTCTCGACGCTCTTGTCCATCCTCACATTTAAATTTTGTATCTTCTCAGCAGCCTAAGTACCCTTTGACCTGGAAGTACATGCTGACTATCCCTTATCTCAAATGCTTGGGCTATGTTTGTTTGTTTGTTTTAAATTTGGGAATATTGGCATTATATAATAAGATATCTGGAGGCTGCAAACCAAGTCTAAACACACAATTCACTTGAATTTTCTGTACACCTTGTATATGTACCCTGAAAATAATTTTATGAAGTATTTTTATGTACCTGTGTTTTTAAGTATTTTTTATATGTGTGTGTGTATATACATATATATATACATAAATACATATATATATACAAATATATATGTACATATATGTACATGTATACACAAATATATGTACATACATGTATAGATATATATGTATATAAATTGGGGTTTTTTTTTGCGACTACAGTGAACTTTACTGATGGTATTTAAGAGAGTAGGGCTCCCTAACCCTCTCTCCTTCTCTTCCAGGGACCTGGGATGGAAACTGTGAGGGAGATGCTCAGTGTTGCAGGCTGAGTTGGGACAGGGATTCTCCAGCAGCTGAGGGCCTCTCTCTTCCTCTGTTCTTGCTAGGATGGGTGGTCCAGGGCTTTCTCCTCCTTGGAGGCCACATGGGCCCTGAGGTCCCCTACTCTGCTGCGGAAGCCTTCTTCCTTGTCATACCAGAAATAAGCTTTACAGAGTTGTCACTGAGGACAACATTAGCCCCGGCGTCAAAGGTGGAAGACTGGACATCCCTGTTGAAGTTTTGGGGGACAGTCTGTTTCTCAGTGTAGCCCAGGATGCCCTTTAGTGGGCCCTCCAATGCCTGCTTCACCACCTTCTTGCTATCATAGTACTGGGCAGCTTTCTGCAGGTGCCATGTCAGATTCATGACTGACACACTGTGGGTAGGAGCATGGAAGGCCATGCCAGTGAGCTCCCTGTTCAGCTCTGGGAAGGCTTTGCCCATACACAGCCAGTGGATGCAGGGATGACATCCCCATGGCCATTGCGCCGCAGCTTCCTAGAGGGGCACCCGCAGTCTTCTGGGTGGCGGTGACGGCATGGACTGTGGTCATGAGTCCCTCCACAATGCCAGGGTTCCCGTGGATCCCTTGGCCAGATTGGCTAAGCAGCTGGAGGTGCAGTAGGCATCTGAGTGCATTGTTCACCCCCATCATGAGGCATCAGCAGAAGGGACAGAGATGGTGACCCTTTTGACGACAGCCCTCCAGTGAGCCCTGGCCTTCTCAGGTGGTGGTGGTACTGGCTCCTAGCAGGTGGTGATGGCCTTCGAGTTGATGTCGTTTTCCATTCACAGCCTCGACTGTGCCATGGAACTTGCCATGAGTGGAATCATTCTGGAACATGTAGACCATATAGTTAAGGTCAATGAAGGAGGTCACAAATGGCAGCAGAGTTCACTTTGCCGGAGTTGAAGGCAGCCTTGGTGACCAGGAGTCCAGTGTGGCCTTGGGGAAGAGGTTGGCACTGTGTGAGGAGATGCAGCTGTGGCTGGAACTTGTGGAGCAGAGAGCTATGTCTGTTTATGCATGTGTGTATGTGCGTAAATGTGCACATGCCACAGTGTACAGCTTTCCGGAATCAGTGATGCTGCCTTGCACTGCGTGAGGTTCTGGAGACTAAACTCAGGTTTGGTTCTGAGCATCTTTACCTGGCGAGCTACAGGAACTGGCGCACACCTGTGTTCTGACGTGAGGTCAGGGTGGAATTTTCCACCTTAATAGGCCAGCACTCAGAAAGCTTTGGATTGAGGGACATTTTGGATTTCAGATTTCCACTTAGGAATGTTTAGCGTACCATACTTAATTTATCTTCCAAGGTGACTAAGGAGTTCAGTCCACCCTTTGGAAGTGAATTCGCCCTGTTTTCCAAGGTCATCCTGAACAGCCAGAACCTATTTATGTCTGAATGTTGCCTCCACCCAGCTTTCTGTTTTTTTTTTTTTTTTTTAACCTTTCTATGAATACTAGCACATAAGAGGGGGAAAGAATGCCAGACGTGCAGTGGTAAAGAACGAGGTTTGGGGGCTGGAGAGATGGCTCAGTGGTTAAGAGCACCGTCTGCTCTTCTTCTGAAGGACCAGGGTTCAATTCTCAGCACCCACATGGCAGCTCACAACTGTCTATAACTCCTGTTCCAGGGATCGGACCCCCTCACACATGCAAACAAAACATCAATGTATATAAAGTAAATATAAATATTTAGAAAAGAATAAATGTTTGTTTAAAAAAAAAAAAGAACGAGGTTTGGACCTGGGGAGGCCCACCCCCTCCGTTCTGCAGCTGCGTGACTGGGAGCCACAGCTTCATCCTTCCAGGCTCTGTTCCCTCCCGTGGACCGGGATGATAATCCCTACCGTATGGGCTGAGAGCAGTAGAACACACGAGGACACAGGCCCGGTGTGGCGGCTGCCCCCGTCCGTCCTGGGGGTCCCACATACGATGGGGCGCTGGTGGCTTCTCATGCCCTGTGATGACAGGCATGCTGTTGGAAGAAATGTTTGGCCTTTTAAAGTTCAGTCTGGCCAGGTGACCCGGCACACCTGTGACGGAGCTGATCTCGGGGCATAAATTTCCCCAGCACACAAAATTTCCTTTTCACCACGCACGGCTCTTTCCTCATATTAGTCACTGAACTTGGAACCTTCTGGTTTTGATTGGCTAGTCAGAGTTCACTGAGGCAAATTCTTTCCTGAGAAGTCTCCATATGTTCAGGAAGGGGGAGTGTGTGAGCAGCACAGCAGCGGTGTGTGCCCGGGGCTGGGAGCCAGCAGCGCGTTGCCCTTTCCCGTGGCTCCCAGGGGACAGCTGGGCAGGATGATTAATATTTAAGTATCTTTGTTCTTTCTGTTCAGTTATAACACCAGAGCTGTTTAAATCATGCCGAAGATAACATGCCTGACATTTCTCCGCTTTGAGTCCCCCCCCCCCAACTCCCCCAAACCCAAGTTAGAATCTGTGGCCTATAACCAAGGAAGTGTTTTGGGTAAGAATGGAAAAAGATGGATGACTCAGGGGGAAAGGATGATTCTAAATAGCTTCATGGTGGAGAATACATTTAAAACCCAAGTCTTGAATGCATGACCCAAAGCGTGTGCGGCAGAGAGCTGCGTGTCACCAAAGGGCACTCCCTGTTCCGTAGCTGGTCCTGGGTCTGCTTCCTGAGCCTGTGTTGAACGTTTATTATGTGCCCACTTCTGACACTCTTCATTAAGGATGCACGCTTGAGATTTTTCAGCACGAACAGCCCTCCAGGAACCTCGGCATGACTTCGTGGGAGCCACAGACCGGGAGCAGGGCTTGATTTCATGACTCTCCCCGTTCCTTCCGGTGCTGTTGTAAGCTCCTGCTTGGCCAGCAGTCATTCAGTCAGCTCCTCTCTAAGAGCGGGGCATTCTGGTTGATTTATAACGTGGATATAATTTAGACACTTCCCTTGAGTTGTAGCTTTAAAAAAAAATCTAACTGGATGGCATAATTAAAGATTATAGTTTGGTATTATGAGACTACTGAAGAAGTCTTTTAAAAAAAAAACATACCTACCTTTTGTTGACAGTCGTCTTTCTGCGGTTGCTGATTTTTAAGAATAAGACTTGGAAAGACAACAGAACATATTTTGTTAACTATCTCCAAACAATATTTCAACCCTGTGATAGATAAAATATTTGAGTTTGAATCTGCAAAGAGAAGTTAGATTAATTGGGGAGAAAAACTCAATACCTAGGAAAAAGTATGAAGCAGATGTCCTGGAATCCTAATTTTGTGATGGGAAGCCAAAGCCCCAGTGACTGTCACCGCCGTTCTTCCCGGCAGCGGGAAGTGACGGAGCTGGTCACGAGGGCAGCTCTCTGCATGGCAATGCCTGCCCCAGCCCCGTCCAATGGGTGAAAAAACAGACTAACAAATGGCCGGCTCAGCTCGTGCTCCACGCCATCTGTCCAGCAGGGAGATTGTGCATTAACATCCTGGTGCAGCTGTCCTTTTCTGTGAGTGGAACTCGGCCTCCGGGTCCAGGCTGCGTGGATTCTTTGGACACCTTGGAAGTGTGTGCAGCTCCTCAGCCTCTGAATGGCTCTGCCTGTCTTGGCTCATCCCTGCCCAGTGTGGGGGAGTCTAGAATCAGTCCCTAGCAGCCCCTTCCCATCTTCCCTATTAGGAGTGATTTTTACCCCCAGGTTGTTTGTTCATTGGGTGTTTTACCGGCTCCTTGCTTTGTCCTCATGGGAAGAATTTGGGCTAAAATATGAGGTTTTGTTCTTAGCTCACCCATGGACTTGGTGCCTTGGCTTGTAAGCGGGCTTTCCGCCACTGTGACATATATCAGAGAGCACCAGCTTATAAAGAGAAGAGACTTACTAGGGCTCGTAATTTTAGAGGTGCCAAGCAATGACGAGCTGCTTTGGGTCCATGGTGAGACTTCATGGCCCAAGCACGTGGCAGAATGAATGACCGTCTCGCTTGATGAGTCAGGGAGCAGTGGGAGAGAGCAGAGCGACTGAGGTCCCGAAATCCCTTTAAAGGTGTGATGCTCACAGACCTCACCTCCTCAGCACCTCCACCTCCCACTCTGGCCACCCCAGCACACGGGCCTTCCACACACTGAACTTGGGGGAAACTTGACCAAACCATGGCACTGAGTTTCAGACTTGCTGGCTACTGCATTGACTTGTTTTCACTGTCTCCTTGGGGGCTCCTGTAGCAGCCTCTGAGCATCAGGAGTCTTTACACAGAGGCTGTGTGGCTGAGCTGGAGACCTTTCTGTGCTGTCTCTGTGGAAGCAACCACAGTGGTGTTCTGATGATGGCCAATTAACTTAATCTTTGCATTGACTTAATAAAGTTGTATTATTATTAAGAGTTAGGAGACAGAAGCTGAGGGCCATTAAGTAACTATATACCTTCAAATCTTGATTTGACCCCAGACCCATTTGCTGACAGTATGTTTTGTTTTTAGATTTATTTTTATACGTGTCGTGTGTGTATGTTTAAGCAAATTTGTGCATGTGGAGGCTAAAGGCTGAGATCAGGTGTTTTCTTCAGGACCTTACCTTTTCCAGTGTCTAGTTTCTTGACTGAACTCAGAGTTTACCAATTCAGCCAGTCTAGCTGGCCAGCTTACTCCTGGGAATTTCTGCCTCTGCCTCCTGGTTGCAGGCAGGATGCCACACTCACCCAACAGTTGCTGGAGATCTCAACTCAGGTTCGTAAGCTGGGAGCAAGCGTTTTATCACTGGGCATCTTTCCAGCCTTCGCCACTGTGCAGATCTACTCTTCAGTACATACTTGTAAGTTATTGTAAATGGGACAGGACAGTGTCTTCCCACCCTCTCTCCCTTCTTTCGAAAGAGGGTCTACTGTAGTGCAGGCTGACTTGGATCTCAGTCATGTCGCCATGGATGACCTCAAACTCCTAACCCTCATGGCCCTGCCTCCCACGTGCTTCTGCGCTCCCAAGAGAAAAGTTCTGTGCCGCTTTCCCTTCAAGGAAGCGATTCTTTTTAAGGTATTGAAAAGCAAATGTAACTGCATTTTTGTCCATCTCTGCCCCATGTAAGAATGAGGGTGACAGTTACATCCAGGAATTAGGAGTGATCATCATGGCTAACGTGGAGGGAACACACGATAAAGCACAGCATAAAGCACACTAGGCTGTGCTAGCATAGAAGAGGTTCTGTTTTGAAGAGCATCCTCTGCAGCATGGCAGCTCCGTTATCATCCTCAAGGATGTGCTACAACTATGAAATGAAGAAACTGCCAGGGGCTTCCTGGGATGGCTGTCTGTTGTGTCTCTCGTTGAGCCATTGGTTGCCTGTCAGCTCCAAGCACAGCTTTCCTGGCATTCCCTGGAGATGCTGAAACAGAGCCTGCCATGTCTGTTTTGTTAAGCCCTGCTTGCAGGGATCACTCAAGCACAGTGGTTCTGAACCTGTGGGTCGTGACCTCAGGGTTCATCCAGCCCTTTCACAGGGGTCCCCGGAGACAATAGAAAACACAGATATTTACATAACGATTCATAACAGTAGCAAAGTTACAGTTATAAAGTAGCAAGGAAAATAATTTTCCAGTTTGGGGTCATCACAGCATCAGGGGTCACAGTGGTCGGATGATTGGAAGCACCGAGCTGAGAGGGTGCTGTGGAGCTGGAAGACGGGAGGGTCTGCTTCACCTGCTTCCCTTTGCAGTAGGAGCTTTACCCAGCAGCTGCCACGCTCAGGACACACCCTCCGTCCCACCTACAGGGCTGGCCCTTATGCCCCTAGATCTGGGCAGCACCCCCCTCCCCAAAACTCTGAGGAGCCCTCTTTCTGGCTCTGCATTTTCACCCCAAATCTTTCTTTCATTTTGCCTTTTTGCTAGCCTCTGTTATGCCTGTAAGATTCAGACTTCAGTGTCACAGTTCCCACCTTCACCTGAGTGAGCTGCTCTTCAGCAGCTCCAAGGCCGTGCAGGCCTCCTAGCAGTCTCCAAGGTCAAGAGCACCTGAAGAATTCAACCTTGCACCTCGGATGTGTTCTCCTGGGGCTGTGGGTGACCTCCAGCATGTTGACTCGCTCTGCAAGCGTTGCTGTGGCATGGGAGAGTACTGTTTTGATAGATAGTGGCGTTCAGTTCACTTGGGCCCCAATAGGCTGCGCCATCTCCATATATGGCGATGCAGCCATCCTGTTGTGGCCATGAGGGATTGCCTCCAGGACCCCACAGATACCAGAGTCTGGAAATGTTCAAGTCCTTGTATGAAACGGTGAAGCACTCGGCTATGACTTATGCATATCTTTCTGCATATTTTCAGTGGTCTCTAGATTATCTGTTACGGCGTAAGTGCCGTAAAAGTGGTTGTTACGCTGGATTATTTAGGTAATGACAGTGACGCCTTCATTGCAGATGCACTTTTTTTCCTGTTCATTTTCAATCTGACGTTTGTTGGATTGATGGGTATAAACATGTAGATACTGTGGCCTGACTGTAGCCATAGATGTGGAACTACCTGTAAGCTTCAGGTTGAGCATTGGTTTGCTCCTGAAGTTAAATTAATGCCTCCCTCTCGGGTTGCTGAGAGTAAAATGGTACGTAAGCCTTGTCACACAGCACTGAGCTTGCAAAGAATAACACCTACTTGCTGGTCTATGCTCCACAGGGAGGCCAACTCTTTGACAACCAGCCCTAATTATTATTTTTTGTAAAAAATTATTTTTTGTAAAAAAAAACAATAACAGATTAGTAAAGGACCATGACCCATCTCCGGCAGCTTCCCAGGAAGTTACCTCTTTTGTGCTTTTTAAACAAAGATGTGTGAGAAAGAATTAGCCTGCTCCGTGTCTTCTAGAAGATGCGTCTACCTGAGAGCCAGAATCTGATTATCTCAGGAACCCCAAAGAAACGCCCTGAAGGTAAAGCTCTCACTGAAGCTGGGGAGCACATAGATGGTGGTGGGCAGAGGGATGCAACCTAGACGCCCACGTCCTCGCCTCTGGAATCCATGGACAAGCTGTCTACATGGCTAAAGGCTCTGCCTCCAGGGGTGGTGACATGTTGGAATCCCATCATTGAGGAAGTTGAGGCAGAGGATGATTAATTCAAAGCTGTGGCTACATAGCAGAGCCCATCAGAAAAGCAAAATGAAACCCACGCTTTGTACCTGGGATTGAAGGTGTGGGGCCTGAGATGGGAGGTTTGGCTTGGTTGCCATCACAGTGAGCCTCAGAAGTGGAAGGGACGGCCGGAAAGAGGGCAGTTGTCTAGCACCGATTGCCACCACAGCAGTCATGAAAAGTGAAAAGGGGTGGCCAGGAAGACATCAGTTGTCCAGTGGTCCCATTGCCATCATAGTGGTCCTTAAAAGAGGAAGGGGTAGCCACAGAGGTTACTCGGTTGTTCAGAGTGTGTGCTGGTCTTCCGGAGGACCTAAGCTTGGTCCCCAGCACCTGCGCTGTGTGGCTCACAGCCACCTGTAACTTCACCCTCAGAACTCTAACCCCCTCCTCTAGACATGACGGCACCCGCACTCACGTATGAACGTTCCCATGCATAGCACATAAACAGAGCTAAAACAACAAATCTTGTTTTGAGATAGAAGAAAGTAACAGGGCCATCACCGTGAGATTAATTTAATGCGAGAAGGACTTGTCCAGTCACGGCTGGCTTGAAGGTGTTTGGGGACGCAAGCCAGGGCGTGTGGGTGGCTTCTAAGACCTGGCAAAGAGAGAGAAATGGCCTCTCTCCCATAGAGCTTCTAGGAAGCAATAGACATGTTGATGAGACCTTACATCAGGCTCCCACCTCCAGACAAGAGAGCTAATACATTCGTGTGATTTAGCCACTTAGTGGTACCTCGTTGTCACAGCAGGAGGAAGCGGGGTACGTCATGCCTTCCTCACCCTCCCAATCAGCCATCCCGGGGTACCCCGTGTGGCTGCTGTGTGAGACAATTGGCATGTTTTAATCTCCCTTGAGCCAGGTTTGTCTACTGATAGCCTGACTCGTCCCGCATGCGATCCTTATATGTTTAGCAGGGCACTGTGTATCACCAGACCGTGAGTATTTGTGGAGTAGTTAGAGGTTAGTGAGAAAAGAATCCCCAAATCCTCATCTAGAGAAGCATGGCTGCTTTCCGATTCAGAGTGAGTGTGATAACTCGGAACCCTTTTCAAATAAAAGCACAAAGGATGCTTGGAAAGATGGATAAATTATTTGAATGCCGAGATGGCTGGGAGACCAGCAGGTGCACTTTCAAATTGCCAGATTCATTTCCTATTGTGACCTCCAGGCTTCCAAATTCGCTTTTCCGAAATAGCATTTCAGCAGGCCCTGTGAACATGCCAAGAAGTGATTATTTTTACAAACCCAGATGATTTCCTAATTTTGGATCACTCAGGCAGAGGTAGAAATGAAGGGAAACATGACTGTTTTTCCATCTCCGCAGAGTGGGAACAGACGAATACTGGCTTTGAACACACGTTGCAGACAGCTGCAGCCCTGGTTATCACGGGACAGCTGTTCAGTGGCCTCTGTGAACTCCACTGGAGGCCCAGCCCAGCTCAGGATGAGAGGGGCCAAAGGTCAAATGCTATTTCAGTCAGATTCCACTGCTTTTCTCCACCACTTCTGGGGTTCAAATTAATTTTTGTGGTGTCTGCTCCAAGGACCACAGTGAGGCTCATACTCGCCCTCTGCCCTCCTGGATTTGCTTCCCCACCCCCAGCCCCACCTGGGTGTCCTTGCTCAGCCTTGTCTCCTTCCTACCCTCCTCTTCAGTTTGTTTTTCTAAAGTCCGTTCCTGACCATGGAAAAGTAGGCTTTCCCTTACCTCCAGGTCCCACTGCTGCCCACGTAGTGTGGGTTCCTATCACTAATTTCCTTGCCCAAGGCCTTGCTCCTGAGCATGCCTACCAGGACAGCATTCTGCTGTGCCGATGTCCAGGCAGGCAGGGTTTGCCTGGAACTGCAAGCTGTGGCCCCGCATCCAAGCTGAGCTCATCCGCTGCTCAGTATTTTGATCTGGTCTCTCATAAGAGAAAGCCTCAGAACTCAGAGGTTGTACTTTCTTTTCTGGTAGTGAGCTGGGGGTGGGGGGGGAAGTGCTTTTGAGAGTCCTGGCTGGAAGACTGTAGGGTTAGCCCACCTAGTGGATGGCCCCTATCTGCAAAGCACTCTGCTTGCATTGCTGGTGTTCCTGTGTCCCGTTCATAGCTGAAGAGCGAGCTGCCTTCCTTTTCTTTCCCTTCCCGAGGCTCTGGTTAAAAAAAAAAATCTTACTTTTTTTTTTTTTTTGTCAATTGCTATTTTAGTTACCTGTAACATTGTAGTCTTTTCATTCCTCTTCATGCTGTCATGGCAAAACCTTTGAATATAATTTATCTACTGTTACAAGGGCATACCTGAAGCCTGGAGGCATAGCTCAGTGGTAGAGACCTTGCTCAGCATTCGGGAAGCTTGGGTCTGATCCCCAGCAGCACCTCTATCCAGATAATATCCCTGAATATAAGCCTTTTCCTTTTGTTTCCAAAGATAAAATACCCATCAAAAATTGGCCTAGGGCTGTGCCTGGTGGTGGTGGTGGTGGGCTCAGTGGTAGAGCATGAAGCCCTAATTTTGACTCTAGTACCCAAAACACCATAAATATAAAATAGGGAGACTAGAACTGCTGGTTTCAAGTGTTAATGGCTAGGACAAAGGCTCTACTGCAAAGTTTGCTTAGAGCACCTGGGGTAAAAATGACTTGATCAAAATGAAATGTCAAAGAACAGACCAGAGCCAAGGGCAGTTACTGGCATTGAGTCACATACTAGCCTGGTTGTAAGGTAACCAAACTTCCTTGCAACATTTCTTAGGGTTACATATTATTATGCGCACCCCCCCCCACACACACACACACACACACACGAGGGGGAAACAGACTGCATTGAATACATTGACGTGGGAACTATAAATGCTTAAGGCAGAAAATGTTAATTGGATTAACAGAAGAGCATAAAGCTCTCAGGCCACACAAGAAAAGTTTCTTTAAGTTGTGTGTGGTGGTTAATGAAGAAGAGCACACATCTGTGGAGTGCTCAGCCACAAATGGGACGCTTGTGTCTCACACACACACACACACACACCCAGGCTCAGGGGCCTTGTGGAAGAGGGAATAGGACGGTAAAGGGCCCGAAGTCTACGGGGAAGGAAGCAGAACAGTGAGGTCCCTCTACTCATGAGCTCAGTCGCTGCTGCAGCTGCCTGAAGAGACTTGCACAAGATCAAGGCTCAAGAGCCCCCACCCCTGACTGAGCATCTGTGGATAGCTGATGGCTTCTGGGGGCAGAGGACGCTGTTTACCTAATGGCAGATATAAAAAAAGGGACAGGAAACGGGGCAAGCTCCTATGTCTGCAAGGGCATACTCTCAATGACTTCCTTCCATCAGGTCCTGCAGCTTAAGGCTCCCACCAGCGCCCAGCAGCACCATGGAATGGGGACCAAGCCATGTGGGCCCTTGGGAGACACTGGGATTCTAGTGACTTTTACTGGATACAAAGTGCATATTTTCAGCATTATAAGTGATGAGCTATCATAAATTCTGCCGGGACCATCCTTATTGCCAGAGGCACCTATTTAGAGAAATAGGTGTACCTGGAGGGGGTACATTACAGTTGCACTAAACATGGAGATGTCTGTGTGAGTTCTCAGGCAGGGTTGATTTTTCTCTGTTGACTTCACACTTAGTATTGAGCATGAGAAGAAAGCACACTGGCCGGGATGACCTTGTTTTCGCCTCAGTGAGTAATGGAACCAACTTCTGACTACCCTGAGTTGGGCTGGAAGAAGTGAATTCAGAAGAGACGCCTTGAGGGGTTGGGGGAGATAGTGTGAACACAGGGGTGGATTCTAAGATGCCACGTGGACTAATTTGCATTCGATAGCACTGCTCAGAAACTGAGCAGAAAGGCAGTACTGTGCTGTGCTGGTCAGTCTTGGGTCCCTGGCTCTGAGACCACACTGTGTGTTGGGCTGACGATTTAGGGTAGGTAGAAGGAGGAGGGCCACAGGGATCTTGTCCGAGATGTTAGCTGGACTTCACGGGTGACAGATCGAGTACATCTGCAGGGCATTGCGACACCACTTCTGAGGACATCTGCTGCACAGATGGAAAAAGATTATTTGAAGTTGATTGGGTGGTTCTGTTCCTGCCGAGACGTCGCCCTGCTCTTTGCAGGGATGACCAACCCAATCAGACCGACAGAGACAGGAGCACATCATCCACTTACGTGTGGCTAGATGCAAAGATGCCCGTGAACAATAAAAAGTCACTTGAGAACTTGAAGGCACATAGATTATTAAAGTGTTAGCCTTCTTGTTTTCTTATTAGATGTATTGATTTAGAATTTAGAGCGAATCTCACCCTTTTTATGGAAAGTCTCGTGTTGCTACAGACACAGAACAGCTCTGTTTCCCAGAAGGCGCTTTTGTGCCCCCCACACCCCCCTGCAGTTTTCCTGTTTGTCGGGCCAGCCTCTAGGCATCCCTGGTTGCTTTCTCTCTGCATGATTGTGCCTTTTCTAAAATGGAATGTTAACAGAATTGTGAAACGTGTAACTTTTTGTATCTGGTGCTTTCCCTAGACATACACGGCATTTTAGGTCCACCTGTATTGTTGCGTGTATTTACCCATCTGCTACTTTTTGTTAGCAAGGACTATTCCCACCTCATGAGTGTAGTAGTTTGGCTTCTCATTTACCCTTGAAAGGAGGGCAGCCAGGGCAGTTTTCACTGAAGTTTATATCCATTTGTATTTGGGCTTCTGGGTGAACAGATGTGTACATCCAGGAGGAAGGTTGTTGGATTCTATGATAAACATGTATGTCTCCTAAGATGACTATTCCAAAGCAGCGCGGGGCATTTCCATTCCGATTAGTTTAGCTGTGTATGCTTAAGTTACACCTCATTCTTGGCCAGCACTTGTCTAAAAACATCTACTGACCTTTGTGTGTGTGTGTGTGTGTGTGTGTGTGTGTCCCAGTTGTGTGGGACAAAGTTCTATCTTAGGTAGTTGGTCCTTAGGAACTGTCCACCCAAGGGTTTTCTGTTTGTTTGTTTGATTGTTTGTTTGTTTAAAGATTTAATTAATTTTTTTATTTTTACAGTAGTCTGCCTGCATGTACGCCTACACACCAGAAGAGGGCACCAGGTCTCATTACAGTTGGTTGTGAGCCACCATGTGGTGCTGGGACTTGAACTCAGGTCCTCTGGAAGAGCAGGCAGCAGTAGCACTCTTAACCTGTGAGCCGTCGCTCCAGCCCCCACCCTGGTTTCCCTCCCTGGAGCTCATTAATTAGGATGGGCTGGCTGGCCCGTGATTCTGAGTCCCCTGTGCTGTGATTGCAGCTGTGAGCCGCCATGCATGAGTCCTGAGGATCGAGTGCAGGTCTCATGCTCACACGCTCACTCACGCGGCAGGCGCTTTGCCCAGGCCCGTTCCTAGTGCCTACTTGAAAGTGCTCTTTTCCAAAGCACAGCCTCTTTCAAAATAGTGGTAATTTTGTAGTAATGACATTTTGGAAGACAATTTAGAGTCTGTGTTTACTGTCTGTGGTAGTTATATTTTTTAAAGTGTCCATGAACACAGAATTAGTGGACATCATGCCATTGTTCTTAAGGGGGATGGAAGTTTAGATACATTAGTCAGCCATTTAACATATAATCTTGCTTTCATTGTATTTCTGTCTGTGCCAATTGTTGATGATGAAATTGGCTTGCCAAGTGAGGACTAGGCTGTATGAAACACGTTAAATCTCAAACCAGGCATGCTGGCATGTGCCTTTAATCCCAGCACTTGGGAAGCAGAGTCAGATGGATGTCTGTGAGTTCAGGTCTAGCTTGGTCTACATAGTGAATTCCAGGCCAGGCAGGGCACATAGTGAGAATGCTATCTAAAAAACAAGACAAACAAACAACAGCAACCTCAGACTTTATTACATACAGGAGCAGACTTACACTCTTGCTCTTATGTTCAAGGCTCTTCCGTGGCAGCCAACCACAGCAGCAAGCACACACTAGTTCCAATGTAGTAATGGAAGTGCTGAGGCCCTAGTTTTGTCGTCCACTAGCTGTGGATTATATGTTTAATATTCAGAGACAGATTAATGTGCTTTCCAAACCTCCTTGCTGGCGAGTAATTAGAAGTTTTTTAGATTGACTGCCAATATGATATAGGTCCCAAAGAAATCACTTCTCTTTTCTGAGACAGGACAATAAATTGGTTTTCCTGGATATACTGGGTAAAGAATCCGAGTGCTTGACCTTGAATATTTCATTGGTGGTGCTGTATACAGTGGGGAACAGAATGACATCCGCTGAAATGCCTGAGATTTATAACATAATAGCTTGAGCACATGTGCCAAGAAATAGAAATCTTAAACCCTATCAAATCAAGATTAATTACCTATTAAAATGCTAACACACAGCACAGTGCACTCGGCATAGCGGACCTTCTCTCTGTGTATATTCTTACAAAACACACCAGCTCGGCTGACTTATCTCCGAGCTTACTCTCAGCGGGCGAAGCATGGCTGCTCGGTCATTCTCTGTGTGGCTCTGGCTCTTGCTTAGGACCTTCCCACTGATAAAGCTCTTGCTGCTCTCTGGAAACTGTGAAATTCCTTGGCTTTGTACTACTGCCAAAAACCTGTTGCTTCTCTTGTCATTAACTACTCCATATTTATCCCTTTCTAGTTCTGTGGACAGTAACCCACACAGCGCTCCCATGACAAGGAAAACAGTAGTTTGCTTCCCCCCTCACTAGCCCTGAAGAGATGGATCCCACGGGCTAAATCTCTTCTTGCTATTTGGCTTTCCTTTGCATTAATGGTTTCAACTGTTGTCCAGGTGGCAGTGGCAGAAATGTGTGTGGGAAATGTTCATGAGACCATCTCACTAAAACCTTCCACTGGGCTCCAGAAAGAAAGTCATGGTGTCACTAAGTTGGCTTCTAATGAATGGTTGGGTCAGTCAGTAAATATTTAGTGAGAATCTATTATGTAGCAAACTTTCTTCTAGGCTCAGTGACACCAAGAATGGTGGCTAAGACTGGCCCTGACCCCATGCAATTATTCTGCTTTCTTATGCTAAATGGCTTTGGTTCAAACATCCCATATTGGGGCACAATGGGAAAGAAGTGCTGAAGCCTGGATTGAAATAGCAGCATCCTTAAACTGTCATCGTTCTTTAAAATGTAGGCCAGGTTTTTTGAGAAGTGTTTTATAAAATAGAAAAAAATTATAAAGTGCAACCTTTCAAAAATTTTAATATCTCAAATTTATGCAAAGTAAAACATATTGCAAGGTTTTCAAATTTGTACCTTCTGTATGAGTTTCTTTGTCTTGCAGGACACTTCAGTGCCCTTGGCCTTGTGGGTCTTCACCCTTCTTTATTCTCTAAAGGAAACCCAGCCACATGCCATCTAGCTACAACAGGACCATCTAGCTACAAATGGTGTGACAAGCTGAACCTCTTCATTTGTTTTTACAAAGTAAACTCTATAGCAGTGACATGAAATATCATGTCTTTTCGTTCTCACTCTCAGTGGGAGAAGGGGAAGAAAAGTTCCTTCGTCATTCTCTTTGTGGATTTTGGCTTTCTTTGGGAGGTGCCAATATGTATTCATTTTTTATGTTCTTCTGGAAGGCTGTAGGCAGCCTTCTAAGCCACAAAGCAAACTCAGTCCCAAAGGGTTCTCCAACTGCAGGTCAGAAAGGTGGGAAGCTTTGTTTTTCTAGGCAGGGAGAGCATGTCTCACACATCCGCAACCTGCTCAGCTCCCAGAGTCCTCAGCTTCTCTGCTAAGGAGCCCCACATCAATCTGTCACTGGCGGTCAGCAGCACAGCAAAGAGCCAATGACAGTGGACTGACTTGCCTCCCCGCCAGTAATCAATCTGCGCCGGACGGCAATGTGTTTGCCTCCGAGAATGAGCTGGGCCCCTCTGCCACACATCCCTGCCAACTTTTGAAAGAAAGAGTCTGTTTCAGTTCTTTTTGGGGTAAAGACAAAAGACCCGTCTCTCTTTACACAACCAGCTATTGAACAGTCTACACAAAGGTTCACAGCTAGTGTCCTATGAAATTTTTTTTGAGAAGTCAGGAAGTTATCAAAGAGGGGGGTATAGATAGTATATATGCGCACAGATACCTACAAAGTAAACATCTGTTTTTCTTCAGTGAAGATGATGTGTTCATGATCCTAGATGCACCGCTTCTGGAAGTTCTCATGTAAATATGAAAAAATTCTGGATTCTGGGGTCAGGAGACTAGTTGACTTGTCTATGCTCGAGTTAAAGGCAGTGCTGTGAAAATATACCTAGCTTTGCCTAAGGGTTCTCGTGACCCTGACAGGCTACAGAATGAAGGGCCTGTGCTGCCTATGGGTTCTCGTGAGCCTGACAGGCTACAGAATGAAGGGCCTGTGCTGCTCTGGGTCACTGAGTCAGTGCAGCAGGGAGTGCCAGGGCCAGGTCTTGTGAGCTGGGAACACTGAGGGCTTTCCTTATGGTTCATTATGGCAGAGTGGGGCTTGGACAACGCAGCAGGCATGGTCAGTAGACAGATTGAATCTGGTAGAGCTGAAGGAGTAAGAAAAGAATGTGGGAAGAAACGGAGGAGGGAGGCAGAGGGATGAATAGGGAAGGATTTTCTGTTTACAGTAAGCCATGGTGCAATGCTGAAGTACTTCAGGGTAGGGGTGGATGAATGGTAACAGGACAATGATAGCGAAGTGGAAGGCTTTGAAGCTTACAAAGAAAAGTGTGTGTTTGATGGAGAGTTAGTAACCATAGCTGTTGCTTCTTGTCTCTGATCAGGACAGCCCACTGAATAAACAGACTGTTTGGTTGTCATTTAGTAGAACAGTATGAAAGAGCATAGAAGTTTTTGTCTTTTATGGTAGATAAGTTCCTCATTTCTCCTTAGAGAGTAGGGCACTCCAGACCCTGGAAGGAGCCAGTAGAAAGAACACAGATGAGTCTGAAGGAAGGAAGTTATTTGGGCTACACAGTGCTGCTCAGCTGGGCCCCCTTGAGTCATGGAAAATTCATAGATGAACTTAATGGAACCTTCCAAAATCAAACTTTGTGAGCCCAGAGGGGACTGTACTAGGTGGCCAGATTTGAAGACCCCTTGACGTGGAAACTCTGTATGATCCTTTTTCATGTTTTCTACTTACACAAAATAGAAGAAGTGGAGTTCTGATGAATAAGTGGTTTGATGTTTGGGTCCATGCTGGCACAAAGAGAAGAATCCAGGCTTCCACAACTGCTTTAGGAACCAAGGTAACAAGCGAGGCCCAAACACAGATAGTCCCAACTTAGGGCTCCTGATGGGGCCCTTAAGCCTCTCTGAGGGTGGTGTGCAAGGGGGACATGTTAGATAAGGGCTGTCCGTCTCCTTTCATGTTAGCAGCCATGACTGCTAGTATCTTTTCAGGTACCTGAGTGATTCTTTCTAGCCCCAGTTAGCTCTTTTTTAAAACAATTAAAATATTTTTAATCTATTCTTCAAAATTTTCACAATAGTCCAGGAGTAATGCCTCTACTCCCAGCAATCGGGAAGGCAGAGGCAGGTAGATCTCTGAGTTCGAGGCCAGCCAGCTCTATGTGATGAGGTTGTAACCCTGATACTCACATCTCCTTAACATCCCTCTTTAAATGTTTTAAGTCTTGAGATAGACCTGACACCTTCAGGAACGTGAGCTGCTAAACAGTCCCCCACTGGCACCTTCCCCTACCACCATTCACCCTTTTTTGCTACAAGATGACAATTAAGTTTACATAAAGATAAGCAAGGTTTAAATTGATATAACTGAAGCCAGATGTGTTGTCTTCGTATAATCCTGGCACTTCAAAGGTTGAGGCAGGAGGATTGAGCATTCTATATTAGTCTGAACTACATAACACAGTCCAAGTTAGTCTTTGATATATAGTGAGGCCTTTTTCAAGGGAAAAAATATTATTGTCAAAGAATTCTTTTCACAGCATGAATTTAGAGTAATGAACTTTGAAGGGTTGAGAGAAAATGCAAAGAAATCAGTCTGGAGGTGGCTTAAAGGAGTTCGGTTACAAGATGATACTGGCTTGAACCAGAGTATTTGAAGCAAGACAATAAGAGAGCTGTCAGATGTGACAGGAGACGTAGTTAGTAGGACTAAGTGTGGTTGGATTCCTGTTGGTACAATACATACAATGCCATTCATGGTGCCGGAGACCAGGAAAGAAGGACACGTGGAGATAAAATGAAAAAGCCACTGAGTTCAAGGGTGCCTGAGGTCACCTTGTTTATTTCAAAGATAATGTCCTCCTTAGAGGCTGGACTCAAGAGAGAACTATGCCTGGAAATGCAGGTGTGAATGACAGCCGCAGTAATGAATGTAGAGGAAGAGGTGCCGAGGCCTAGGGCAGGGCTCTGACGAGGACCTTAATTTAGGGGCCAAGTAATGCTGCACGGCCAGCGAAGTCCGTGAGGAAAGGTAGGGTGGATAACCAATGGAGATGATGTGTGACCAAAGGCTAAGGGTCCCTCACAATCTACCCTGTTGCACTCATTGTAGCCTTTCATACTCAGAATCAAATTATTTCAAGGAGGAAATGTGGAGTGTAGCTTTGACGTAAGGGAAGCAGGTGGCAGGATTGAGATCCAGGAGTGGGATCAAGCCTGGGGTGCTGGAAACGGAGAGGAAGCCAGTCCTAGCAAGGTGAACGGGGAGGGCTCACTCTGGGAAGGTGGATCTGGGCTATTAGTGCAGTTTCTGTGAAATTACTGGAGATTACGCAGAATGATGGTTGCTGCGGCGAAGCAGGGAGCTGAGTTCCCAGTGCACTGGGCATGCACTGCCCAGTGATGGGAGGTGTCGTGGGTGTCAGTTACCGCTGGAGGTGACTGCAGTGAATTTGGGGGGAGGGCTGGGTGGTGGCAGCAGGACCTTGGAGCAGGAAGCAGGACCTTGGAGGGGTGGGAAACTGCTGATGAGAGGAAGCAGTGAGCGCCTGCGCAAAAGAAGCTTGTGCAAGCTTGTGCAAGTTCCAGGGTTACACCATTTCCTCAGTGGCCTCAGGTTCAGGGGTTCCCAGACAGGCTCTGACACTTCACCCAGTTGTAAGCCATCAAGCTGTAGAGTAGCCCTCAGCTCTTCTGAGCTTCTTTCTTCTCCCCTTTCAAGAAGCCTAGAGAGGTTGTCCAGGGTTCTTTCTTGGGCAGCTTTTCCCATCCACCCTAACCGAAGGTCAATCATCTCCTGTGGATGGGAACTCGGTTCTAGAACAGTCCGTGCCTTGTGTCTCCTCTTCATGTACTCTGGGGGACTAAAAAGAAAGAAAATGCCAAGTGTTCCAACACCACACATCCCCTTTCCTACCAGAAAAGAGCATTGCTGGTGCTCTCCACAGAAACCCAGGAGTCACCGCTGAGGAAAGCACAGAATTGAGGTCAGTCGTCAAGGGCTGCTCTATAGAGAAGACTAATAGCTTTTGGTTGAAGGTGGAGAGCCATTTCCTAAAATGACACCAACTCTCCAACTGCTCATAAGTGTGTCATTCAGCTATGTTGTATTGTTTGCTGTTGTTTTGTTTTTGAGACAAGGTCTGACTGTTTGACCTATGCTGGCTTCAAATGTGAAATCCTTATGTTGAAGCCTCCTAAGTGCTAGAATAATGGTGTGTGCCATCACCTCGCACCTTAGCATTCTGATACATTAACATGGGTCCCCTGATGTGGGCATATAGCTCTGCTGGAAGATTCTTGCCTAGCCCTGAGTTTCATCCGAACACCACACAATAAAATTTTTATTCAGTATTGTGTTAGGTATTGGTCTATACTAAAAGAAATACTGTTTTAGCATCCTAAGAAATGAAACTGGAAAAACAGCTCAGCAGTTGCAAGCATTTGCTTCTCAGGCATGAGGACCATAGTTCAGATCCAGCTACTCATGTAGCTGAACATCCACAAATACCTGTAAACCCATGCTTTCAAAAGTACACACGTCTGAAAACAGCCCCCCAGGCACACTCACTCATACACACAAGTAAATAAATACAAATTTTAAAAGAACATTGCGAAACAACGGTGCGTGTTTGGGTATGATTGAACCTGGGGCCTGACATATGGTAAGCACCCTGAACTTCACCTTTACCTCTCACAGCCCATCTGTTATGTTTGGTGGAGTTATGCATGCTGCATTAATGGACTGTGTCCTCTGGAGTCAGGGCCAGACCCAGGCAGGACTCTAATGTTCTGTGAAGCACCAGGGAATAGAGCTGGGCCGGTGAACTGCAACTTGTTGCCGGTTTTTATATGGCCTGTGAGCAAAGAAGAAAAAAGTCCAATGGTTAGAAAAGCTCAAAAAAACCCCACAGTTTTGTGACATGCAAATTATAAGAAATTCAACAGTGTTTATATCATAGTTACACATCTCCAAAAACACAACCCTACTTGTGTAGCTACATAGTGACTGTCCAGGGTTCCTCCTGGGCTGGAACACAGTGGTGGTTGTGAAATGTATGGCCCACAGAGCCTGGCCCGTGGCAAAAATGCTTCCCAACCCCTGGTCTCAGGTCACACCTCCCAGACTGTCATGGGCCTGTGACTCGCCTGCCAGACCTGCTAAAGCGCAGAATCTGGTTCAGCAGACCCAAGACTGGGCCACTAGAGTCTACAGTCCTGGCACTTTGACAGAGGGTGCTGGATCCCTCGGTCCTATAGCACACTTGAATTCCCAGGGCTAGTCTAGAGAAAAGAGCAGATGGTGAGGGTGGGGCACGGGTCAGTGGCAGATCACATGTTTAGCATGCACATGGCCCTCAGTTCATCCCAGCACACACATGCACACCCCCACCCTCCAGTGTGTTGTAAGAGGTTATCAGATTTCTGAAGCAGGAATGGGCTTATTTCACTTCATCCCCAAGGGTAGAATGAAGACCGACAGCTTGAGTTATGTTAGACGTTTGTAATGACTTGAGGAAGCTGTGGGGTCACGGAGGTGGCCGCAGCACAGGTTAAACTGGTAGAGAGTGCAGAGGAGGCTGAAGTTGGGGGTGACTGGGGACCCGTCCACCTGTGGCTGTAGCTCTTCTTCTTGCCTCCCTCCCCTGAAACAGACTGAAAACTTGACATCCTCCTGCCTCAGTCTCCCAAGTGCTGGGGTACAGGTGTGCACCCCCACATCCACTCATGGTGGTTTCCTTGGTTGGCAAAAGTGAGATGGGAGAGCACCCAGGTGGCTTGCTGGAACAGGCAGGACTAGTTCAGGCTCTCTCGAGCGCAGCCGCTGGCTCGTGCCTGAAGCTGCTGACGCTGGCGCTAAGTAGATTCTAGAAAAGGGCAAATACTCTGTTGAGATTTTTCCCTAAAGTTTTATTTTCACACACACATACGTGTGTTTGTTCATACGTTCGTGTGTCCGTTCGTTTGTTTCTGTATGCCATGTGCCAGTGGGGTACCTGCAGAGATTATAAGGCGGGTCAGATCCCCTGGAGCTGGAGTGACGGGTGGTCGTAAGCTGCCCGAAGTGGGTGCTGGGAACAGAACTCCAGTCCTCTGCCAGGGCTCTTCACGGCTGAGCCGTGTCTCCCCAGCCTGTGCGCTGGGGACTTTCATTTTTAATTTGTCATTATGATCACTGCAATGCATTCCTGAAGGGCGAGCTGGTGGACTCACACACCTTCCACTATTCACTCACAATCAGTGAACAGACAAGCCCTGCTCTCCTGGCCTCCTCCTGGCCTCCTCTCTCCCACATCCCCTCCCTGAAGGCTGTTTTCCCAGCCTCACGGATAGAATACAATCGTAGTTGGAGTTACCAGCTGCAAGTCATTTTAGGTCCTAACAAGAGTGAATCCTCTTGTTAATGGCTGACTCCTTTAAGACGTTCTTTGGGAGAGAAAGAGGAGGAGGAAAGAAACTGCCCATCTGAGCAAGCTGATTAATGTTGGAGGCCAAACACATTTATCAGATGAGTAAGTCATCAGGATTTAAGCAGCCTGGTAGTTAGCCATTGACTAATCAAAATCCTAAAACTCATTAATAGTGCAGCCATCTGCTCACAACCATGTAGTGCTGGGCTTGTACTTTTCTACCTTGAACTCTTTATTTCAGCTCGTCACAGGCCTTTGAAGACATGATTTATGCTTCTTAATGCCCCCGGGAAGTTAAGTATTTTCGTATTTATTGCACGGAAGAGCATTCTGTAATTGCTTGCCTGTTCTAAAGTCAGTTTGGCTGGGAAAGGACATGAGCATTCTGACCTCAGCTCTGAATCCAAACTAGGAGTCAGCACTTGAAAAAACGTGCATCAGTATCTTGCCCAGAGTTCGCTTCGTTCCAGACTCAGGAGGAGAACAGATGTGGGAGGCAGCATTCAAACAATGCCTTTTTCTTTAATAAACTGTCCCAGATCCCTCCATCCAGTGTCTCGATTGGTGATCAAGCCAGGTGTCTGTCAGCTCCTTCAGCACCCACCCCATTGTGCTGGTCACCTGACCGAGAGCCTGAGCAGCTCACATGCATTCTGGCCTAAGAAGTCAGTGGACTTCCCTTCAGCAATTGTTTTTATCTGTGTCTCGATGTTTTCAAAGTCATAATCATTGGATGGGCCAGATAGGTTAGCAGGTGAAGGTCCTTGCTGCCAAGGCTGATGACCTGAGCTTGGTCTCCAGGACCTGGATGGCTGAAGAGAACAGCTCCCTTCAAGTTGCCCTTGACCTTCACATACAGTGTCACATGCACATAGCTGCACACACACTTATTATGATGGATGAATAATGTAATAAAAACATTTTTTTAAATCTCTATTTTAGCTGCCCCTGTCTATTCTCCTTGGTGCACCTGCCCACTTCTGAGTTGCTTTCATGTAGTCTGTGAATTTACCACACTTACTCATCTTTATTAAGTCAGAGGGAGGCCATACTTTCGAGAAATAATATACAGCTAAACCGTAGCTCGGGCTGCCATGGAACTTACTCTGTAGACCAGGCTGGCCTTGAACTCAGGGATCCATCTGCCTCTGGCCTCCCTCCCCCCCAGCGCTGGGAAAAGGTGTGGGTCACTGCCACCCATCTTAAAATACTTCCCTCAAAAAAGATTTCGGTTGTTATTATATAAAGGATGGACACAAAAGCTCCTAGGATGCTATTTAAAGCACTTTAAATGCAACCCAATTTTCTTCTAGCATGTAAGCTGCTCATTAAAAGGAATTCCGCGCATGTTTATTTCTTACCTAGTATTGTCCTGGTAGTAGCTAAATGGTGAGTATCGAGTCAGTCCGCAGTCCATTTCACAGCTCTCCAACTCTCATGAGTTTTTAGGAAACTTGTGTATTTTCACAGTGCAGATAAGTAGTGCAAAGGCAGATGCAGATAGTGAGCCTAGCATGCTTCACAAGGGTGACGGGTTCTTCAAGTCTGGCCTCTGCAGGACTCCGTCCCTGCTTCCCTCTCAGTCTGCATGCCCGTGTTGGGGTCCTCTCCTATTCCTGATAACTAGCACACCCCAGTCATACCCGTGGCTACAGCCTTGTGTAAGGGCTCTTGGTGTTTCCAGCCCTGCTCTCCACAGTTCCTTTGTCGTCAGCTTCACCGGAAGGAGGCCTGCAAGAGCAGTATGAATAAAGCACAGCCCCGCACCCCTCCTCACCAGCCTGCCACACTCCTTCCATACTTTTTTTAAAAGATCTGTTTATTTTTATGCATGTGAGTGTTTTGCTTACACGTACATCTATACACCATGTATATGCCTGGTGCCCACAGAGGCCAGAAAAGGGCATTGGAGCCCCTAGAATTGGAATAATTGGAATACAAATCATTGTGAGCCACCATGTGGACGCTGAAAGCTGAGCCTAGAGCCTCTGCAAGAGCAGCAAGCGCTCATGATCGCGGAACCAGTCGCCTTTCTCTCTCTTCGTCAGTGGCACCTCCACCTCTTCTCAGAGAGTAGAAATCTGTAGGCAGTCCCTCAGCCGGGCTGGCATCCGCCCCGCTTTGACGGAGACCCCTCTTCTTCCAGAGAGCCGTGCCAACACGCTTTCCCTGTTGCCAATCTTGCAGTGTGCCTTTCAGGGTGTCCCCATGACAGAATTATCTCCTTTAAAAACTAACCTGATTTGTGTTCTTTTTTCATGCTAAAAACCTCTGGTGGTTTCTCGTGTAGAACTTAAAACAACTCCCAGGAGCTGGCAGCCTGCAGTCCGTCGTGGGCCCCAGCAGCCTCGCCTAGTAGGCAGCTAAAGGCTCCCACTGCCTTCTGGTCATTGTCTACCCTGCTCAGGACAGTCCGAGAGACACCGCCATCATTCGGATTTCATCTTTCTTCATGAAACTATTCTGTACCACCCTAGGCAGAGGTGTCCCCTTCCTTGAGTACCCCATGATCTGTTAAGTAGAAGCTTAAAAGGGTCACCACTTTGGAGTGCCTCACTTTAACATCTGTATATCTTGCTGCCAAGAACCTGGTGTATTTCTCAGAAAAGGGGCCAAGTTGCTGTTGTTGTTTTTAATAACTCACTGTTTGTCCACACATAAAAGGTTCTCCACATATAAAGTATACAACTTAGTTTGGACATAAATATGCACCCACAAAACCATCACTACTGCCTATTGAAAGAAACTAAATTTATTCGCCTTTTTCTCTTCAATAGTGTTAGTATAGGCAGTTTTGGACACAGCAAATGATTGTGTAACAAGTGGCATTGTAAGCAGAAGGTGCTGTGAAAGACTTGTGATAGAGGGTGTGTGTGTGTGTGTGTGTGTGTGTGTGTAGTGCTAGGCTTGAACCTGAGGTCTTGTTATAGCCAAGCATTCTACCACTGAGCTACAACCTGAGCTGTGATAGAGGGTCCTTGACTTCATCCAAATCAGTAATCTAATACCTGTTCAATGTAAATATAATAAAGCTGTGGGGTGAAAATGGCCATTTCTGTTCTGTAGATCTAGTGAAGTGTTTGGGGCAGGAGGATGGTACCCAAAAACTGAAGAAGTCATGGCTTCAACTAGGAATGGTCTCAGGGCCACGCCCATGCCTTGCCCACATTGTCAAGATGCTCGTTCCTTTGGTGGATGGTGCTTGTGGTTACAAAGCTCTGGAAGGCCAGGGCAGAAGCCTGAGGTTTTGTAGGAGATTAGAACTGTTTTCACACCTGGCTTCCTGACTGCCCTTATCTTGTGTGGCCTCACGTGTTTCATTCACAAAGAAAGCTTGTGGATCTGGATTGAACTGGTTCAATCTTCTTATCCTCAGCCTCCTGCGTATCCCACAGAAGAGAATGTTTTAAGCCACACCTGACCCATAAACAGTATATCCTGAAGGTAACAGTGTTAGCATTGCAGTATGTAAACCCTTAGCTAATAAAAATCAAAGTAGTCTAATTTGGAAAGCATACAGAAGGTTAGAGGGAAAGCTTGTAAATGCTTTCAAAGTCTCTGCATTTAATTCTATCACCAGCTAGCAAAATAAATAGTCCAGCTGCCAGGTCTGAAGCAGACACGTGTTGGAAATGAAATGTTAATAGTTTAAATGCATTGGTCATTAGAAATCAAAAGGAACATGAAGTACACTTTCTAGTTTATGGGAAACAAGGTGAAAGTTCCCCACACACTTTTGTGGTAACTGCATTCAAAATTGCTTCCTCGTCTTTTATTTTAATGGCTAACAGCATGGTAAACCGGCCATTATGGGACTCTTTCCTTTCTTTTGCTGTTTAGATGCAAGATTTGGAAGTAGAGAGCACAAATCAAGGAATGTCAGCGTCCACTTTTCCATGTGTCCGAGCTGCTTGCTGTAGACTGCAAGCCGCATGCCAGACTTTGGCTGAGGAATGGGAGGTTACTTTCAATAATGTATTAAGACTGACCTGAAATATTTAGCCTGCACATCTGCTTGCGAGCACTGGCCTTATGCGGGGAAGGTCTACTGGAATTAATTAACGATGTTTGGTACTCTGAAATGTTTGCTCCACATCTTGTTTCACCATAATAAAACTTAAAAAGTGAATGAGAATTTCTTTATTTTTCTTTGAGAATAACAACAACAAAAAAGCGAAGTGAAAAAAGGAATCTACTTTAACGTGAACCTTGAGAATAATAAACATGAGAGTTAGACTCTTCTCAGCGCTTTCTTTTCAACTTGGAATGATGGTGAAGTTGTATGTCTTTTGTCTGTTTCTACAGGACCATTTTAAAGAACATTTAACTTCATTGTTGGGGAAAAGCGTCTGAGTAGAGAGGGGACTACCATGTGTGAAGGTATTTGGAGCTTTGTGGGACACTTTGAGCCCACAGGTCATTCCTGGGAATGTTCCTGCTTTGGAAAGGGGAAGGAAGGCACTTTCTGATACTAGGGCAAACATGGCATATTAGTTACTTTTCTTAGTGCTGTTATGAAATGTCTTACAAGGAGCAGGAGAAGGAAGGCTTTATTTTATTTAGCTCACGATTTGAGAGACATAGTCCATCATGGTGAGAAGGCCGTGGTGGCTGGAACATGTCGGCTGGTCACACATGGCGTCTGCAGCCAGGGAGGGGCAGGGGCATGAATTCTGGGGTTCTTCTGCTCTTTTGCATTTTTTCATTTTTATTCCATCTGGGACCCCAGTAGATGAGATGATGCACCCACACTCAGGGTGGGTCTTTCCTCCTGAAGTCTCTGACACACCCTTAGAAACACGACTAGAGGTGTGAGTCCCGTGAGGCTCTAATCCAGTCAGGTTGGTTGTGGAGAGTAACCATCAACCATCAACATGGCCTCCACCAATATCTGGAAAAGGTGCAGTGCTTTTGGTCCAGCGCTGTTCACTGATAACAGAACATTGCTGTCACCGAATTAACCCTAACCCTACCATGCCTAACTCAACCCCAACCAATGCCAACCCATATCCATAGGTTCTATCTGTACCTGGAGATTCAGCCATTGGTCAGTTCAGCCATCTCCCCCTTAAAAACGGGGCCAATGGTTTTCATGTCTGTCTGCTGAACAGGTGTCAGCTTTCTCCCTTCCCAGCATCCTGAAGATAGTACTCTGCAATAACTCCTAACACAGCATTTACATCCCAGTAGAGGTTCTGCGTGATCTAAGGTGACTGAAAGTGGAGGAGGCTCTGTGATATACGAGAACACGAGCACCCCTTTTAGAGGGGGTTTGGGAATACCAGACATCCCAGGATCAGTTCCCGTGAGCTGTGATGGCATACAGCATGAGTTTTAGAGAAATGTGTTTCGTGTTCTTGTTTTTGAAACAACTCCCTCGCCCACTTTTGGAATGCATTCTCTTTGGAAGTTAGCAAGGGCCTGTAAACCGCTGTATCCCACCACTAGTCAGCCAGGAGGAAATAGGCACAGTGAGTGGAAGTACAGAACACAGTCAACAGGAGTCAGCTAGAGAGGTAGTTAGTGGTAAAAGTGGAGTTTCCGGCTATCTCCCTCTTACCTGTGTCGACCTGTACCTTTCGTGGAATTACTTGTATTCTTACTAGGAATCTCTGCGGATCTTCAGAGAATGACTTTCTCTACCCCAGTTCTTACTAGTCTGTGTATTCACGCGTGTGTCCATGTTCATGTGTCCTTGCTGATACATAAAGAGTCCCTCAGAACATCAAAGTCAGGATTTGGGGGCTATCTAGCCACTATGTCAAATCAAAAGGCAGATTATGTGGGTTCTACTTAGCAAGGTGCCATTTAGTTTTGGCTAAGCAGAGGGAGCCATGGTCATGCGGTGAGAGATGGGATCCTGAAGCCTGTTGTACTTTCTTGTACATGTTGGATGCATGTCAGAGGCAGAGACTAAGACCGTTCCATACGTTAGGGTTTTTTAGTTGTTGATGTGCCTGTGCTGAGCCCCAAACTCAGAGTAAGCAGACAGCCCCGGGAGGACTCCCTGTTTGTAGGTGTGCAGCGTGCCCACCCCTTGATCACAAGAGCCCAAAGTGTGGGGTGTTGAAGGTAGTGCGAGATAACATCTCAGTGAGCTGAAGCCATCAGAGTGGGTTGTGGGACAAGATTTTTAAGTAGCTTCTTTTCCCCGTGGAAACTTTTGCGTGATGACACTTGAAGTCCATGAGCTCCGCAGATGTTCAGGAGCTAGTAGCGATTATCAAGTGTGGTTATTTTCTTATAAAACATTTTTAAAGATTTATTTATTTACTGTGTATACAATGTTCTGCCTGCATGTACGCCTGAACACCAGAAGAGGGCACCAGATCTCATTACAGATGGTTGGGAGCCGCTGCACGCACTCACTCACTGGAGACCCCAGTGTTCTGTCCAGATTGCTTCCATGAAAAAGTCAACCATATTATCATAATAGGTCAGCCCTGACCCATAGGGAGGAGCTGAAAGATCTGGAAACTGAGATTGTACGGGTGAGAGAAGACGTCAGAGGGGGGAGATCTAGCCGTAGGCAGAGAAAGGGTGGCCAGGCACTCCAGAGCACGGGCAGAAGCAGGGAGATTGCAGGACTGCCTGGGTGGGCATCTGCCAAGGCTGACAGTCTGCCTGTGGCTGCAGACTTGAAGCAATTTCATCCCAGGGAGCAGGGATGAGGGACAGACAGACCAGTTGAGGAAATAGGCAGAGATCCTGCAGGGATCCAGAGCAAAGTAGGTACAGGGCAGGGGCGAATTCCTGGCCCCCGGCCCACAGTGTGGGCGGATATGAAATGCCCCACCACCAAACTGCCCAGGCTCAGGTCTGCCACCCAACTCATGGCACAGACTTCAAAATGTAGGGAACCACCAGCAAGGGCATTGCTGGAGTCGGGAGTGAGGATCCAGCTTTGGAGCGGTTCACTGTGAGAAGTGGCAGTTTTATGGGTCAGCACATCTGTCTGACGTGTGTGTGGAAGCGTGACACACTGCTGCACTGAACTCTTCAGTGTAGAAGATTTAGTGTCTCAGGGCTGGAGAGATGGCTCAGTGGTTAAGAGCACTGTCTGCTCTTCCAAAGGTCATGAGTTCAATTCCCAGCACCCACATGGTGGCTCCCAACCATCTATGATGTGAACTGATTCCCTCTTCTGGCAGGTGTAAGTGCAGATAGAACACTCATATACATAAAATAAATCTTTTAAAAAAAGATTTAGTGTCTCATGCGTGACAGGTGTAGCACATGGCGCGGTGTCTGGCTTGGCAGGCATGCTTTGCGAGAGCAGGGACAGCTAGGGCAGAGCCACCACAACTCAGGGACCACATTTCAAACGCTTCCTGGCAGATAACCATTTACCTTCGGGCCGGCGGCTTCATCTTTCTTTGGAAGATTCTGGGGAAGGTCCTCAACCTGCAAGAGTGAAAATAAAATAAAATGAAAATAGTTCACAAAAAATTTAAGTAGCTCATGTCAAGTTGGAACATAGTATTGTACTGTTTTATAATTTTCTTTCTGAACAGCATTTGATTGTTTTTTCTATGTACGCAAGAGGGGTAGAGTAAGGAAGAGAGTGGTAAACACTCACGCACACACTCTCTCTTCCTTTTCTTATTTTAGGTGGCCTCACTATGTAGCCTTCACTGGTCTGGAAGTCACAGCCATCCTCCTGCCTCATCTGCCCAAGTTGGGATTATGGGCATGAACTGCCATGCTCGCCTTTACGTTTCCTAAAACAAATTTGATGAGAAGAAAACGAAATCTCTCTTGTAACAGTAAATCCTCTTACTATAGTGAATGTGTGTTGACAATGCTAATGGAGAGCTTCAGGAGAGGCGGGGGGGAAGGGCGGAGCAGCAGGTCCAGCTTACTTGGATGGAGGAGTAACTCTGGTGTTGTTTGGCACGGCTGAGTTGGTAGTGGCAGTTGTGTGTCATGTGCTGCAGCATAGGAGAGAAGCCTGCGGATGTGCTTACCATGAGGAAGCGACACAGTTGAGGGTGAAGGGGAGGCCGCAGTGATCGCCAGTCCCGCGCACCTCCAGGGCACACTTCAGTCACAGATACATGCCGTTCACAAAACACGCATTAATTAGAAAGTCATGGAAAAACTGAAAACGGCACATGTGTAAGGTAAGACATTTCGTACAGTCCAGAAGTGTACAAAATAAAGTGTATGTCTGGGGATTTTAGCAGTTTAGTGCAAGTATGTATGCATATTCTTATATATGGGTCATCTTTTAAGGAAAAAAGACTTTATACCTCACACATTATATGCCTTCACTTTTTTTTTTTTTAACTTCATCAACACCAGAGATCCTTTGTCTGCGACTGAGATTCCTCCATCCAAGAAGCCACTTGGTATTACTTGTTTACCATAGTTTAACGAGATCTGCAAAAATAGGTATTTCATTTCCAACATGTTTCTGTCCCAACCAGTGGCCGTTAGTACACGCCGATTCTCCAGACCACTCTGGAAGACAGGGGTGTGTAGTACAGTTCAGGGTCAGCAAGCTCTCTAGTGAAGGGTCAGGGCGGACAGGACAGCAGCAGCCACATGCTCCTGAGCACAGCCGGGGCCATTGCAGCTGTGTCAGAGTCGACAGTTGTATAAACAGAACGTGGTCCGTCCACACTGCACAGTGTTTATTCAGCCGATGGAAGGAACGGCTGCTGACATACAGTGCGGTGTGCAGGAGCGTGAGTTCGTGTTCTAAGCCAGTCTTTCGTATGTTTCCCAGTCCCACTTATGTGAAATATCTAGAGTAGGTAAGTGCTTAGCTGTAAAACGGTAGCTCGGCGAGTCCCAGGAACGGGAAGAAAAGGCAGTGGGTGTGAATTGCTCTGGGGGGTGGACAGAGTGAAATTAGACACATCAGAACAAGTTCCACTTCTATGTGTGTATTGACGACTTCAGTAAAAAAAAAAAGGAACACTTCACATTGTAAGGCGTGGCAAGGCAGCCATAGTTAATTTGTAAATGAGTGAACAAGGCTGCATTCTGATGTGCTGTAGAAAACTATATTTACAGCGAGAGATGATGAGGCAGACTTGCTCTGTAGGCAGTTTACCAGCCCTGCTACTGTAGAGAGATACCGCACACAGTGTTTGTGTATTAGGTGGGGGTGAGGCCCGGGCAGGTGTGAAGTCTTGCAGTGGGAAGGCTCTTCGGCTGGAAACTGACCCAGTTGTCCAGGCGTGTCTCTCCGCTGTGGAGGACCACCCCCTCCCCCTTGAAGTGGGTGGGATGGTGGGCCTTTTCACCTACCCCTACATTTACTTTTGTATGTGCACTAAATTTTGCCATAAACGATTGTGCAGCTGTAAGTGGGGAGACACCCATCATGGTGGCAGGGAAATGGCAGTGAGGGAGAAGGGTGTCTGGGCATCTTTGTGTTTAAGGGCTTTTCAGCTCAAGTTGGTGCAGCACCCTGTTGGCTTTAGGGCTCACACTTTCTCGAATAAGGACAAAGCTATGTGCCTTTTAGACTCCTGGGCTATATGTGTGTATTCTTTCATAGATCACCTTCACCACTTTTCATGACTGCCAACACCTTCTCCTCTTCCTCATCCCTCCTTTTCTCCTCCTCTCACCCAGTCAGGAGACTAGAAGCCCAGGCCCTTACAAATACGAGGCTCCCAGATCCCCTTTCAAATATTTAAGTCACACATCCCATTAGTAATAAGCAATAATCTTGACTTGTGGCCAAGGGGTATAGCTCAGTGTTAGTGTGGGTTCGTGCCACACACAATGCCCTGACTTTAATCACCAGCACCAATAAAAACAGAAGTATTTGTGAGTGAAGTTCTAGATCATTCTTTATAATTGCTCTTATAAAAGTATATACACTCTTGCTCTGTGTATTGTGTAGATCCTAAAAGACTTTAGAAGAGGTTTTCTTTATATATTCCAGTGACTCATCTTGTACATCCTCCTGTGTAGACTCTTGGTGTAAATTATTTGGCTTAAATTCCCCCCTTCCCAGCAGAAATGGAGCCTAGTAAGGAAATGGTGCTGTTGTGTCTATTGTTTTAACATTATCCTGGACTGTGTGCTGTTGGAATTTTCTGATATACAATGTGGAAACAGCTGAATTGCTTCTGAGACTCTCACAAACTAGGTTGACTTGAGAATTTAGTGATTAATAAGGTAAAACTATTTCTCTTTAGGCAGAGCCATGGCTTCAAGTTGTTTTTTTCCCCTGGGTTAAAAGAACATTCGTCTTCTAACCAGGGATTTCTGCTGTCTTTATAGGGGAACAAATGCTTTTTTTCAGATCTGATCCTGGTGTGATAAATAAAACTCTCTGCAAGGTGCTTGGGAAAGTTGTAAGTAGCTCCCCGGCGGGGAGGCCTTTGTTGTAGAGGAAGAAGCCTAACCTCAAGGGTTCATCAGTCACTGTTCATGTAGGTCAGAGAGAACAGTTCATGTCTGCGTGTGACTGACCACCAAGCCCTTCCTTGTGGTCCTTTGCACAGTGATATAACCTTAAATATCCCTTGAGTTCAAGCCTCTGTGATAGATTTATTAGAGCAAAATATTCCTTGTCTATATGATGAAGTTGTGTATTTCTTTGCTTTGAAACTGAGAAAAGTAACAGTCAAGAACTCTGTGGTAGCTGTTGTTTGAGCAAACATCTAGCAAGTACTACTGGCTAGCAATTGTTCAAATGTGCGCCTAACACACTGCCTGGCACATTGTAGGTGTTTGTCGATTGCTTATTGGCTGACTGAGGGTAGAGTTCTACAAGGCTGGTAGGATGAGTCTACTGTGGCATTGCCCAGTTGGGCAGCATGTGATGCTTACACAGATTTCGTTCTTAACTGTTTTGATAAGCTGTCTAAATAGATCTTCTGGGTTTCTCTTTGCATGTTGGATTTCAGGATTAAAATGTTTTTAAACAATTTAGGGGGATTGTAATGAAGTATATCCTATACATGGAGTTTGTTTGCTCTAGAGGCTGAAGAGTAATATGCTAAAATTTCCTTTGTCAAATTGAAGCATAAACATTTGTGCATTTGCTTGTCAACACATGAAATTTGGTAATTAATTTGTATTTGGAAAACTTGGTCCAGTTTTGAGCATTTAGGGAGCAAGGTTTCCAAAAGTCTTGCTCCCAGCCAAGAACAGCTGCATCCTACATTCTTTTCAGGTGGCTTCTCTGTGACATCTGTGAAAACAGACGTGAGTAACTGAGCGTGCCCGAGTGCGTGGTACGCTGTGGCTTTTTGTGACGTGTGAGGCCAGGGTCTCACTGGAACAGAGCACCATGCCGACTTGTATGAAAACACTTACTTGACTTAGATTTCATTTCTGTGCAGTAATAAGTGGTAAGGACAAAACCTTACAATGTTAGGAAAACGTATGTTCTACACTAATGTGGGTTTTGTTCAGATGTGCTCAAGTTCAAGGCCCTGAAGGTGATTCCTCATGTCAGTGAGGACTTCCCTAGCATTTGTGTGAGGAACATTAACAAGTTAAAAAAGAGTGCCGGGTGGTTGTACCCCTCCCCAGCCCCTGTAATCTCAGCATTGGGAGGCAGAGGCAGGCGGATCTATGTGAGTTTGAGGCCAGCCTGGTCTACAAAGCAAGTTCCAGATAGACAAGGCTACACAGAAAGACCCTGTCTTGGAAAAGAGAAAAAGTTTTTTAAAGAAATGACTTAAGAAGCTTGCCAATCTGCAAGCATGAAAGGCAGCTGCTAGAGGCCAGGTCTACACCTGGACACCGTTGGTGCCGTCTGTTTTCCTGCCACAGTGGTTCCAGGATCTTCCACTTTCATTCCACACCTCACTGCCAACCCCAGTCCTCTCCTACTTATGATTCATAGGGAAAGACAAGATCAGGCTTTACAAATCAGCCACTAATTAGAGGTAGCCATAGGGGCAAGGTCAGGAGTTTCTAGGCGTTTAGATAATTAACTGTGGCAAAGGAGATGTCCCTTACTCTTGTGCTCACTGACTGTCTCCGTTTTCACTAATAAAAGCATTCAGGAGGGAGGAGCCACTGACCTCCTCCCCCAGCCCCCCACGCTTCCAATTAGGGGTCTATTATCTCATTCCAGATAATTGGAAAAGGATATCCCGAATACTGCTGCGTGTAAATATGGGTTTTGCCTGTGTTATATTACTAGGAGTTCTGAGCACATCTGGAGCGAAGGCAGCCCCGGGGACATTAAAGCGCACTGTTTGGGTTGGCACAGTGACATTATAGTATATGCCAATTTGTAATGGCTTTTGGAAACAGGCAGTTTTAAACTCTCCCTGAACTATTCCCCTGAGAAATTATTCAATTAAGTACAACTAAAATTAATGTTTAGCAATTTTTTTTGTTTAAGTAAAATAGGCAGCTATAGAGGGGAGAGCTGTGATTCATGCTTACGTTCCTATTTGACTCTGGAAGTAAGCTCCCAGGAAATAGCTGGGCTTTTTGGAACTGCTGCCTTTCCTAGAAGATCTGTAGTTGCTAGACTCTCCGTATGACTTTCCTATTAGGTAAATGACTGTCTGTCTAGGCAGCTTTAGACACCTGGAGTTCACCCAAGTTTCTATCCATACCTGCAGGGAATGAGAGCCTCGGTACAAAACCCCAAACTTCTCCTGTCTTTCTAAGTAGGTGATTCTCAAACTTTAAGGGGTGTAGGGATCGCCTGGGAGCTTATTAAAGTGAAGATTTTGATTCATTAGACTGAAGGTATGGCCCGAGGTTCTGCATGTGTAACAAGCTCCCACGGGCTGTGGCTGGCCAAGGACTACATTTGCAATTGGGAGGTTCTACGCAGTAGAACCGGGAGCTGTGAGGGGTGGGAGCTGGGCTTAACTTTGATTTCCAGTCCTAAGCCAGGCCTAGGGTTAGGGACAAGAGCCGATTAACTGATACTGTTTGTCCGTGCTGCTAAACACATAGGCCAGAGCTCTGGGGAGATGAAGGATCCATGAGCAAGCGTGGCTTTGCAGCTTCCATCCAGCATCTACTTCCAGAGTTTGGCTGCTTAGCTTGTTGGTCCAGGCTTCAGTGGCCAGTTTATCAGACTGTGACACAGGTAAGATCCACAGTCTGTGAGATTCCTTGGAAGACTGGTCCATAACCCATGTAGTTCTTCATCTGCAGAGAGGGTATTCCATAAGAAAACCTACAGCGATCTTACCTGCTGATTAGCTGGCTCCTTCCTCATTATGGCAAAGACTTGATCTTGAAACAGTTACTAGCTGGATAGGGGTGAAGACAGCCTCACTGTGGCCAACAGTTTCTACTTCTGATATTCTGTCTCAGAGGGTCCAGGACTTGGAGTGTAGCTAGCTCAGTGGTAGAACATTTGCCTGGCAAGTTCCAGTGCCTCACTTTCATCGCAGGCCCTGAAAACAAAAGCAGCCTGGCAGGTGCTTTGTTCAGCTCAGTGTTTGCTATATAGTTCTAGATTTTTCTTTCTCCTCTCTTCATGCTATGCTTTTTGCCTTCAAGCTCTTTCTCTTTGGATCCATCTTTTATTCCTTTTTTTTTTTAATCTCAATAATGCTTTTTAAAATGTAGCTCCAGGGACTGTAGAGATGGCTCAGAGGTTAAAAGCATTTGCTACTCTTAGAACCCAGGTTCAGTTCCCAGCATCCCTCCTTCACCCTAGTTCCAGGGATCTGACACGCTCCTCTGGCTCTGTGGGCACCTGATATGTATGCCGTACATATGTACAGAGCTGGAACAAATACACACAAAAATATGGCTCCAATTGTGTCGCTTAACTTGCTGCCATTCTTCATTGCCTAACCAGTGCCCCTGAGACCAGCATCCTTTTCCGACCAGCCTGTAAAATTTGCTGTTTAATTTTTATTGTTATAACAGTAATGCCACTTTGTAGTTTGAAAATAAAAATCAGGCATCCTAGGAGTAGCAGAATCTTATTTCATCTACCTCCCTTGGCCCAAAGTCCCAAACAGATTTTGCAATTCTTTACATTTCAGGATTTATCATTATCTATAGCTCTTTTTTTATTTTTATTTTTTGGAGACAGGGTCTCACTATGTAGCTTTGGCTGGCCTAAAAGCTAGTAAGACACACCAGCCTGGCCTTAAACCCATGGCGCTCCACCTGCCTCTGCTTCCCAGTGCTGGAACTAAAGGCGTGTGCAACCCTGCCCAGCATTACCCATTTTCTCACCAGAATGAGTTGGTGCTTCATAGTGTTTTCCATGTTGGCGTGTTGATTTCTTCCTAAGAGAGATGTCACCATAACTTACAGCAAGGCTGAGCGCTTCCCTCTCTCCCTCATCCACACACATTTCCATTAAGCCAGTGTTGATGGCATTATGACTTTGGAAACATTGTTTGTGGTTGACCCGCAGCTCGAGCTCCGATTAGCTCTTTACCAGTATGCTCTTTCCGTCCAAAGCCGGTAATCGCTTCTTGGTTTTTGCTTGGTTACCTGTGTTGGCACGCTCACCACTCAGCCCTATCTGAAGCTAGGGTTGTGGGATTCTTGTGTGCTGGTAAATGTTTGCAGTTTGCCTGTGAATTTCATCATCTAATTGGCCAGTCTTTGCTTTCCTGTGTCCTTCAAGTCCCTGGTTCAGTCTGAACAGCTGCCTAGGTTCCTGCCTGACCCTCCTGGATCTTCCTGTTCTGTCATGCAGGGCGTCCGGTATCCTTTGACTTCGTGATGCACATATCTGTGTATTCCCTGTCTGTCGGATCCCTCTTCTTTCTTGCCTTTGCTGTTTTGGTAGAACATGCTCTGTAAGAGCTCTGAAGGAGGGTTTTTGTGGGCTGTGACTACCTTAAGACTTCATGTATTTGAACATCACCATGCTTTCCCTGCAGGCTGGAAGGTTTGGGGTCAGTTGGTTGTCTGGTTCAAATTGTGAAGGTGCTCTGTTTTCTCCCTGGTTTCTCCTAAAGTTCCCCTTCCGTTCTCCACAGTGTGTGAGCGAGTTTTCTCCCTTCTCTCTGAATGCGTAGAAAATTTCTCTGTATTCTAGGGCTCTGAAAGTCAATGTTCTGGTGCCTCGTTTTAAAATGTGAACAGTTAGCTGTAAAGCGGTCGATAGCCTGAGAAATTTTACTGAAACTAAAACCTAGGGCTAGTATGAAGAAAAGAAAGAGGGAGGAGACACGGCCACCACAGGAACACAAGCGCGCACACACGTATATTATGCATGCTCTCCACTTCTCTTAGATTATAATCATACTGAAATGGGAAAGAAGAAAAAGAACTTGTGTAAATGTTGTGCTCTCTCTGTCTCTCTCTGCTTAGGTCTGTCAGAGACAGAAGAGAATTAGCCTGTAAAACTAAAACAGAAGGTATGAAAAGGGACTCAGAACAAGGAAGAGTTTCTAGGAGAAAAGCGATAGATAGGAGATGGTCAACTTTCCGGGTGCAGATGCCCTGGTTCGCACCCAAGTCTTACCCACCTGCCTGGGCATCTCTGTGACCTGTAAGAAGAGGAGAGGTGGAGAAGTCAAGGTGATGTGCCTAAGGAATGAGAAAAATGCAGACTCTGTTTAGTCTGCAGCTAGACTGAAATCTGAGCTGTGCGTGGCACGTGCTCCTGAGCAAAAGTTTTGCATTGAAATCCAGAGACGTCCCCTCCCCAACATCTTGTGCCTCACCACATGTTAGCGATGTGAAGTGGACAAGCCACAGCGTTTTTCATAAGCCTGTTTTAACATCTGTAAAGCACACCACAGTTTCCCTGTTCACCCTCAGCAATGGGAAGACCAAATGAGGAAAGGTGTAAATTAGAATACTTTATGGAGTCATTGTCATTTAAAAAGTCCCCAAATATATGAAAACAAGTGGAAACAGGTGAGAGAAAGCTAATTTAGAAGTAATACAACTTTCTTTATTTTATGAAAGGCTAGTTTGTTTTGTGATGGTCCAGAAGAGCCCAGAAATGACATTGAGAAGGTTTCCAGTCTCTCATGTTCTCGTTGGGGACTAACAGATTTTGTTTTGGCCATGTGTTCTTGTTTTCTTTCTGTTCTGTGATAAAACACTCAGACCAAAAGCAGCGTAGGGAAGGAAAGGGTTGCCTTTGCCTATAGACAGTGCTCCATTATTGAGGGAAGTCAGGGCAGGAGCTTGAAGCAGAAACCACGGAGAAACACTGCTTCCTGGCTCACTCTCCATCCTGAGCTTGCCTGGGACTCTCATACATCCCAGGACCACCTACAGCAGGCTGGGTCCTCCTGCATCAGTTAACAACTGAGGTAACTCCCCACAGATGCTTCCCAGGCCAATCTGATCTGACCAATCCCTTGTGAGACTCTCTGAACTAACTAGGGGCCAAGTGTGCTGCTGTTTGTCTTCAGTTCCAGAGGCAGAGGCAGAGGCAGGCAGAAGCCCATATGTGTGCTCAACCTGGTCCACACAGAGAGGTCGGGGCCAGCCAGAAGGACACAGTGAGATTCTGTCTCAACAACAGCAGCTAAGTAGGACACCATGCCACACAAATGTGAACATGCTGCAGACAGTGAGATACAGGGATGGAAGGCTGAGAACTGATTGGTAGGGCACGTCCTAGAGGAAATGACCCCGGGAGACAGAGCCTATGGAATTTGAGATGTATTCTTCTTTAAAAAAAGAGCGGAGTTCTAGTAGGCCAGGGGAAGGATGCACAAGTAAGTGTGGCTTTGTGGCTTCTATCCAAGCATCAGGACTTCCAAGGTTTGCTAGGTCCAGGGCTTTGGTGGTCAGTCTAGACACTTAACGAAAGACTCTCTAAAGGATTAAGTGTTGTGATAGAGGTATAAACATTATCCTCTTATTGTGAGTGAAGAAACATTAGCAAATGGCTTAGACTAACAGTCGGGAGTTGTATTCTGACTTGATGTTTGCTAATCATGGCTTGCCCAGCAGGACCACAGCATAACAAAAGCTCAGACAGTTTTAGAACAAGTTATGTATATCTAGGTTTAGAAGATTTAAACAATTCTGTTCAATATGCAAACGTGGCTATGGGTAATGGTTAGCTTTAGTCAGTGAGGAATTGTCTGCGTTGTGTTGACTGGGAGGTATGTCTGTGGAGGGTTTTCTTAACAAAGTAGCAAGATGAAACCCAGGGTGGGTGGCACCATTCCCTAGACAAACGGTACAGGGCTGTAGAAGAGTGGAGAAAGCTAGCTGCTTCTAATCATGCCACTGAGCATAAGTGCATCCGTTTCTCTCTGCTTTGACGGTGGGTGTGATGTGACCAGCTGTCTCAGGTCTGCTGCCTTGACTTCCCTGCTGCTAAAGACTGTACTGTGGAACCGTGAAATGAGATAAGCCCTTTCTTCCCCAACTCATTATTTTGTTGTTGTTGTTGTTCAAGGTATTTTATCATAGCAAACAGAAATGAAACTAAAACAGCCTGATAAGGTAAAGTGTTCGTTTCAGTAAACAATAATTGACATTTCCTAATGGGAGACCTTTATGAGGGAAGGTTAAACAGTCTGTCTTTAAACAAGGCATCTTGGGATCTGTGACCTGCTGTCTTCGTTTTCTTTCTGAGTGTTGTGAAGACGGCCTCTAGAATTAGGCAGACCTGGCTCTACCGATAACCAGCTGTGTGATTTCACACAGATCACATGACCTCGGAGCATCCCCTTCAGCCGTGTGTGCCTCACAACATTGTCCTCAGGATTGATGGAAACTGGCCTGCTCACAGCAGTTGTTAACCATTCTGTATTCTGGTTATGTTAGTCCTCGTCTCAGGGAAAAGCGCCTACTTAATGTGTCATTCTTAAACCCAGTGTTAATTATAGGTTTGGTTTTGTTTATAACATAGTTTTACATTAACAGAGAGATTGAGAAATAGCACTTAGCACTCTCACGTGCCCCATACCTGACTTCCTCATGGAATATCTTGTGTTAGTATGATGTGGTCTATTTTTGACCATTAGTGAGCCGGTGTGGAAGTTTTCTGAGTCTTCATTTGATATCATTTCCAGTCTATGGTCTTATCTAGGATACCGTATTATTTTTTCTGTCATCTGCCGTGACAGCTTCCCATACTGTCCTTGTTTCCTATGGTGTTGACAATTTTGAGGAGTATGGATCAGGTATTTAAATTTTTATTACATGTAAGTATTTGTGTGCACACACATGCAGGCATGTAGATACTGGTGTGTCACAGACATATGTGGAGATCAGAGGACCTCTTCTCTCCTTTTGCCATGGGTGTTTGGGGAGGAAACACAGGTCATCAGACTTGGCAGCAAGAGCCTTTGCCCACTGATGCATCTCATAGCTTATCATGCTCAGGTGTTTTTTGGAGTCTTGCAAGGCTTGGATTGTTCTGATGGTTTCCTGTGGTCATGTGGGCTGTTATTGGGAAGAGAGCCACGGAGAAGTGTCATTTTTATTGTTTTGCATCAAGGTGACATGTAGCAAATCGATTTGTGACTCGCTTTGTAGTGCTTTTCAGGCTTCTTCAGCATAAAGTCACTAATATTCCTTTCTCTTCTGCTTGCTTTCTGGATTCTTCTTTGAAAGGCAGTGAAAGCCTGCAGTCCAAACCCCAGGGGGGAGTTACACGCTGCTCCTTGGAAGGGCCTGTGTCTGTGTAAACTCTCTGGAATTTAACACGAGTGTTTGTTTCTCCTCCCTCAGTTATGAATTTGTTCAGTCATATGTTATGTCAGTGTAGATGCCTGTATATTTATTTTTCCACTTTTTGAATTTCTAGAAATGTATTTATTAGTGTATTCGAGGCATTGCATGCAAAGGACAGCTCTGTGGCACTGATTCCTCCTGTCACCTTAATGTAAGTTCTGGGAACCAAACTCACGGTGTTGGGCTTGCGCAGCAAACTTTACCCAGTGAACCATTTCACCAGCCCCCTCCTCTGTATTTGAACCCCAAACTATTTACTTTGTTATTTCGACTCCTCTCCCTTGGCTTTGGGAACCCTGTGGCCGGCCCATCTGTTCCCTCCACCACTGGGCTTCTTGACCACATCTTAACTGACACTACAGGACACTTGAGGGTTATAGTTTATATTTCCTGCTTCGGTTTTAAAAGCAGTTGTTTTTCTAGGGATTCTTGGTTGTTTTTGTTGGAGGGTAGTTGTTAGAAACCAATCCTGGATGTTGGTGTTCTTGTTGCTATAGGGAGTAATAGTTTTCTCAAGTCTTCTAGATAGAAAAAGCAGAGAACGATACATGTGTTTACTAACGTAATACATACATAGTAATTTAGTATCCATATCCATACATAACTGCCTCTTTCTGTATTAAGCTAAACATGAGTTCATGTTGATGCCTCTAGTTTAATTCATCACCATTGGTGTTGGTCTAGACTCATCCCCTTGCTCATCTATAAACTCTCACTTCCAGTGAGACTCTGGCTCCCATCAGCAACCACCCATTTCCTCATTGCTTCAGCTCCAGTGGGTAAGCATAGAAGGGTTACTCTGTCTCTCATGAGAGCCAGGATGGCCACCTAGAACCAGGGCTTCTGTGCCATGCCTTTTGCCTTTTGTCCTGTAGATAGCACCCATTCTAAGCCTGTGTAGGTCAGCACTTCTTAGTATACGTTCTCATTAATGTGTTTGCATTTATTACATGGACAGTTGCTCTTCTAAAAGTCTTCATTATTTTCTGAAACCGCCAGCCTCCGAAATGATTCAAGTAACGTGAATTAAAGTTCACTCTGTCCATTCTGTGGATTCTGACAAACATATAATCCCACCTGCTCACCATTACAGCATCACACAGAATATTTTCACTGCCCTAAAGATTCCCATGAGTCACCCCCTCAGCCTTCCCCTCCTCCTAAACTTTGGGCAGCCACAGATTGTTTTGCTCCCTCTGAGTTGTGTCTCTTCTGGGATGTCTGTTGTAACGGTTATACAAGCAGGTCGCTGAGATGCGCACGTCAGTCACCTGTAAATCACAGCAGTTGAGCAGAGCAAGTCCTCAGTCCTCAGGACCCAGGCTTCTCAGAGGATGGAAGGCGGGGTTTTGTCTCGTTCTGGTTTGGTTTTGTTTCTCTATGTGTAGCTTAGTTAGCAAAGAATTTTGATGTGCTTGTTTTTTCTTTTTTACAGTAAACATCTATCGAGGGGCCAGGAAAACCAGTGAAGCCTGTTCTAGGGCTTTGTGGTGACTGAGGAGGACAGTGGTTTAACGCTCTTAGCTCTGTCTTCTTCAGGCTCTTCTCTGAAGCCATCTGCCTTAAGCTCTGTTGTTATTTTAAGACTTAAAATTTTCTGTTTTCGTATGAGTGCTTTTTTTTCAGTTTGAAATTTATCATTTTTTAAATTATGTGTGTATATGTCTGTGTGTGTGTGGCCATGTGCACGTAAATGCAGTGCTTGCACAGGCTAAAAGAGGGCGTCCAATTCTCGATTCTCTGGTGCTAGACTTACAGGCAGTGTGAGCCACGTGACAGAAGTGGAGGGACCTGAACTCAGGTCCTCTGCAAGAGCGCTTTGTGCTCTTAAGCACCGAGCTGTCTCTCCAGCCCTGTAAAGTTTAAAATTAAAAGAACACTGTGTCTGCGGAGATGGTTCAATGGGTAAAATGCTTCCATGTAAGTGTGTGGTTCTGAGTTTGAATCCCCAGAACCCATGTAAAGCTGGTTGCCATAGCGCCCATGTCTCTAACCCTGGTGCGTTCCTGCAAGGAGATGAGAGGCAAACCACTGGGAGCCTTCAGCTACACTGACATGCAGCAGCATGAGGGGAACAAAACAAAACAAAATAAAACCAACATAAAACGGAGAGACCTTATCTCAGAAAAGGCGGGAAGTGAAGGAGCACCAGCACCCAAGGTTGTCTCTGTCTTCCAGGCCTATGTCAGGAAATCTGTGTGCCGACATTCACACACAAATGCACTTAATACGTCACACATACATTATATATGCACAGATATACAAGCCGTCAAAAAGCAACAAAACATTATAGATTAGAGGCTGGTGAGAGGCTCCGTGGGTCAGTGTACAGGCTGTACAAGCAGGAAGACTTAAGTTTGAATGCCAGCCCTCACTGGAAAAAAAAAAAGCTGGGTGTAGTTGAACGTGTGTACCTACATCCCAGCACTATGGAAGGTGGAAAGAGGAAGATGGCTCGAGCTTGCTGGCCGCCAGCACAGCCCCGGTCCAGGAGAGACCCCGTCTCAAAGGAACAACACAGCGAATGATAGAGGCCATGAGGTGTGCTCCTCCAGCCTCTGTTTGCCCCCCACCACACACACACACAATATTGTGGCTTACTTGGATGGTCACCAATCACACACACACAATACTGTGGCTTACTTGGATGGTCACCAATCCAGATGATGCTATATGGTATCTAGCTGTGCAGTCTCAGCCGACATTTTTATGAGTGCGTAATTGTTTTGGCTGATGCAAGCAGGAGGTATTTTTAACATGTAATAATTTCTTTCCAAGAGAAGACCAAAGACCGTCAATGTCAACCAGGCAAATTGTAAAGGAATTCTCAGGGCTGGGTGGTGGGAAAGTCTAAGGACCTGCACTGTGCTTCAGGCTGTATTCATGTCCTAAGCATCAGTTTAGTAAATGCAAGATAACCTTATCTGTCCATGCTGCTGCTGGTAGGATCTTAGCTATTACTGGGCCAGACCCAGGGCCTCGAGGGTCTAGCACTCTGTCACAGAATGCACCCGGCCTGTACTTCTATCGTTATTATGAATACTTTACCATAATAAAGATCTATAATCCTAAAGAAAAATTTTGCTTTCATTTGTGTTTGATAACTTCAGTATGGTGGCTGATCAATAGTACAGATTTTCTCATAACTTTATAACTAAGTCTCTACACCTCAAGATTGGGAAATAATGGCTTAGCACATGGCACGTTTTCAGTAAATATTAGTCGTTGTTGTTATGGTTTTAAATACTCTGAGCTTTTAGTAATGCACTAGTCTGGTCTGGCTGTCTTCCCTTCCCACATTTGGCATGCTCACCGCTTCAAGTGGGGTTGATTGCTCCCTCCCTTCCTTCTCCCTGTGCTCAGAGCAGCTGCTCTGGCCGGTCTGGTGGACAAAGCACACTCCGCACACGCTGTGTGTGCAAGCACACGCTGTGTGTGGAGGGCGGAGGGCTTCAGGTGTCCTTCCTCAGGTGCCTCCCGCATCTTATTTGACATGGGGTCTCAAATTGGCCCAGAATGCTGCCGAGCAGACCAGGCTGGCTGGTCAGTGGCTCCTGGCTCCACCTTCTGTTTGCCATTGGTGGGACTGCAAGTATGTGTCACCACAGTGAGCTTTTTAGTGATGTCTGGGGAGCCCGGGTAAGGTTCTCATGTGTGCCAGCCACACTTGGTACACCAGTGGATCCGTCTCCGTCCCCGGGCTTCCTTACGCTGCCACCCTCTGAGGTCTTAGAATGTGTTTTCTTGGGCTGGAGAGACAGCTTGGCAGTTAAGCGCACTGGTTTGTCTTCTGGAAGGCCCGGGTTCTGTTTCCAGCACCCACATGGCAGCACCAGACGTGTATGTGGTACACAGACAAACGTGTAGGCAAAACACCTGTATGTGTAAAAATAAGTAAAAATTTAAAACAATTGTTTTTCCTCATTTTTTTTTGTTTTTTTTTTTTAATTGGGGAAGGTGCATGTATGTGGGTGTATGTGGGTGTACAGCTGCCAGTCACCGTTCTCGCCTACCATGTAGGATCTGGGGCTGACACTCAGGTCAGGGTAAGGCTTGACGTCATGCATGTTAAGCCACTGAGCCATCTCAGTCATTCACTCCTCTCACCCTTAGAGCCAGTGACCTCTAAGATTGTCTTTACCCATCTCTCTTTACTCATTATTTTCATTTTAACTCTGAAATTAACATGCAATGAAATTATTTTGTGTGTATATAGCTCTGAGGAGTTTTCTACATGTCTGGACTTGTGCAATCATCGCCACGAACAGGACTCGGGACCACTCCATTTCCCCTAACTTCCTTGTGCTGTCTAACCTGTGGCAGCCCCTGGCTGACCTGACCACCTCCCCTCTGCTGTGGAAGCTGTCTTTTGTTCATGTCCTGCAACTTGCATGTGGAAATCTTCAATGTTACATTTTTTTTCTATTGTGTATTTGAGTGTAGGCTCTTTACCCTCTGTTCATTTGTGTTGTCTTCTATATTACACTTAAGAGTGTCACAAAACCAGACACCGTGAGGCTTTCTTCCAGTTGCCAATTGCTGTATTTTCTGTAAACTCAGCTGCTGCGTGTCTCTGTAGACATTGCCACACTTTCGCCTTTCTCACCCCCGTGTCTCAGGCTCCTGTCTGAAGAGCTTCATTGAATGATTGTTGGAGGGTGGACCCGCTGACTGTGTGTGGTTGTGTGGTTGGTGGGTTTCTGTTTTGCAGTGCAGTGGCTGGAGCCCAGGGCCTTGCATTGGGAGGCCAGAACTCTTTATTTCAGCTGCATTCCTAAAAGGTATTTTTTCTGAATTCAAAATTCTGTATTGACCACACTTACCAGCCCTTACATTTTTCTGTGGCCTGTATGCTTTCTGTGGAGAAAGCCATGGCCTTTGTGTCTGTGTTTTCATAGTAACCTGTCCTTTTCTTTGGTTGTTTTAAGACTTCTTCCTTTGTCTTTGAGTTCCTTTGCCTGTTACCATTGTCGCATGTGGGTTTCTTTTGTTTAGCTTGCTTAAAACTCCTGCTCCGGTTACAATCCAAACTTGCGACAGTTCTCCAGGGATCTAAGCATGCATAGATGCTATGAGACTTGAGCCCTAAAAACCCTCCACCATTGATTTCTAGCATCAGTTAGCAGTCCCTCCTCGAATTAGCTGTTGCGTAGGTGGCTGCAAAGAATGTGAAGCCTTGACCTTCTACAGAAAACAAAACTAGGCACGAGCACTCGTGGGTGTTTGTGAAAGTCACAGTTGCAGTTACCGTGCAGAGAGACAAGGTAGTAATTAAGGGGCGATGGGGTAGAGGTGATGATATAGGGCTCCTTCAGCCTCTTGTCTTAGCCTGGGTAAGTGTAAATGGGTGCCACCCTGTGGTTATTAGGGCCGGCACAAAGCTGGAGCACTATAGGTAGAGCTTTGCAGGCCCTCGGTCCTGTGGTTCGAGCCTCAGCACCATACTCACACATACAAAATACATACACTTTTATGCAAGTTTAATTGTATTTCCAACCAAAATGTAAATTTTTGCTCTTAAGTTTTATAGTTGCATCATATTTGGATTCAAGCCTAGCGGTATCATTGACTACTGTGATTTATAGTTTCTGCTATATATAACGACTCAACCAATTTGAGTTCCTTTTTTCCCCTTTTCATTTCTTTATCATCTGAAAATGCTATTTAAGGTCAGGGTACCTCACTGCATAACACAGGCTGGCCTCAAACTTGTGACAGTTTTCCTACCCCTAAGTTCTGGGGTTATCGGCATGAACTGCCACACCTGACTAAAATTACTTCAAGGTTTTTGTTTTTGTTTTTTTTGGTGGGGAAGTGGTATGTGAGTGGCACATAAATGTACTTTGGAGTGGGGGGTTGTTACATGTTTCTGGCATGTTTTTCTGACATAAATGTTGTATGCTTACAAATTAAATAGAATATGCCTTCAACGTATCTATACGTGCATATACAGATACAGAAACATAAAAGTAATTGTGTATACATATACACACATGTAACTCTTCATTGTGACATGTTGTTCGTTTATTTTTTTTTCTGTTGGTGAGTAGTTTTGCATGCTTTCTGCAAATGGAAGTAGATCCCATGCACACACGGTGACCGTTGGCACAGCATGAGGCAAGCACACTTCGCCACAGAGTCCCGCTAAGCAGAATGAGTGTAGCATGTGTTATTTACTCCATTTGGTCTCCGTTTACTCTGTGTTGCGGCGTGATGCTGATGCTCCAGCTGCTGAAAGCAGCATCTGCCGTGAGCAAATGTAACCAGGTGATCTTTCTGGTGTCTGAAGACATGAGCACTGTGGCAGCATGGTGGTCTGGAGATTAAAGACGGCCAGGCAGTCAGCAGCTTGTGCAGTTCCTTGACGCTGCCAAGCTCATCACAAACCTCACCGCAACTGCCACATGGGAAGAAAAAAAAAACCAAGGAGTGACTGAATGGCAGCTAAGGGGCATAATGGCCAAAGGCTGCATGCCACAGCCAGGAGATACGAGTGATTGCATCCTGTGAGGCGCTAAGCACTTTAACAAACCTATGTAGTTTGATCTCTTCGTGCCTTTAACATGACCTCATTCCTGCATTCCTGAGATGGGCGAGCAGCCTCTCATTCCTTGTGCAGTTGCCTGCATCTCTTTCTCTGTGAGCACACCCCGTAGCCCCTCAAGAGTGGGTTTCTTTGTTTTGGATACAGGTCCTTCCTATGCTACCCGTGTGGCTCCAACTCCTGGGCCCGAGCCGTCACCTCCCCTCGTTCTCCCGAGTGGCTGGGACTGCGGGCTCACGCGTGTGCTGGAGTAGGGTGGCTCAGTGGTTTGCCCTCATACCTCCTTTCCTCCCGTGTTTGCTGGATGCTGTATGACAATGCCCTTCCTTTGTTGGCAAGCTTCCTTCCTGCCATCAATGCCTGTGGAGGTGTGTCTATATTCGGAGCTTTAGAAGGGATGTCCACACATGGTGGACACTGTCCTCTGGTGCTGTAGAGAACTGCATTTGGCTGTTCTTACAGGGAGACTCAGTGTTTTCTAACTGAGGAGAAAGTCCTCTTTTATTTGATGGTTACTGTTTCTGTTTTCCTGGCTCGTTATTCCCAACTCTCAGCTTTATTTGCTGGCATGTTTTGTCCTTTCTAAGTCCTTTTCCTGTCTTCTGGGAAATATTGTCTAAATCTTCCCCCTAGTGTGCAGTAACTGCCTTCATTGTTTTTCCTTCGAGAGTCAGGCTTCTGTCTTAGTGTTGTCAATGAAGTGAAATTGTTGCCTTATTGTGGCTCTGTGTTTATGGCACTGACTTAGTGTCTTAAACTGGGGTGTGGGGGGCTGTTCTTTTGAATATTTCCCAGATTCCTTTATTTGAGCTCTTTCTCTCACTTGCCTCTTTGTACACTATGTTCTGTGTCTATCTATTTGAGAGTTGGGAAGGGTTTATCTTAGCATAGGCTTTTGTTATCCATTTCAGACCTAGGTAAAAGCCGCTGGTTTGAGGTCCAGAGAAAACATGAGGGGAACCCTTGCTTTCTGCCTAACCTGGCCCTGCTTGCTACCTCCATCCACTATGTATAAGATGTGAGCAGGCAAGGGAACATCCCCACAGGAGGTTTCTGGGGGCACTGCTGGAATTCCCACCAGCTGCCCAGCCACAGGGAACCCATGGGGAGAGAGAAACTAATAACTTTTGAATTTCTTATTTATTTAAATATGTGTGTGGGTGTTTTGCAGGGGTGTGTGTATGTGTGTGTGTGTTTATACACCACATGCATATGTGGTACCCATGGAGGCCCAAAGAGGGCATCAGATGCCCTGGGCATAGAGTTACAGATGGTTGGAAGCCTCCATGTAGGTGCTAAGAATTAATTAAACGTGGGTCCTCTAACAGAGCACCTAGTGTACTTAATCAGTGAGCCATCTTTCCAGAGCCTAAACTAGTAACTTTAAGAAAAAATCTTTGCTCACTGTTCTTTAAAAAACAAACAAAAACTTGTCTTCAAGTATTATTAGTGATAATACATCAGGATGATTTTACAGCTGCAGAGTCCATTATGACTACAAAAGACATAGAACTCACCTGAATTCATGTGGCATATGATCTGCCTTTAAACAGAATCTATTGCTATTAAAATAGAAAAGTTTATAAGAATAGGAAAAATTGTGAATTCTAGAGTCCAATAATTTACACCATCCAGTATTTTTTTACTGCTGTCTGTTGCCAATGTATCACCTTTCCATGGTCCCTTTTCATCCAGTGTTACAATAGTGCTTGGTGCCACCAATCAACATGTGATAGAAATGTAAGCGTCTCCTTGGACCTAAACGAAAATACTTCCCAGGAAGTATTTCTCTTTGGAGGCTCAACTGTCAGGCATCTAGAATAATCAGCTGGTTGTTTCCCAGCCTGTACTCCAAAACCTGTGTTTAATTTGTTCTTAATAGACTGTGGTTAGGGAAATTCCCACCTTAAGAGCTGTGGTCTGCAGGGTGGGAATTCCCCTAGGCTTCCTGGCTTAGGAAATATCCGTCTGAGGTCATAGTAACTGACAAGTGGAATAAATTCTATCAAACCAACCAGCATTGGCAATGTGAGCCTTTTAAAATGTAATTTGGCAGACAGGTTCAAAGTCCATAAAGCCGTCATAATCACACTTTGTTAAGGAAATGACACAAAAGATGAAATGATAATGGAGGAAATAATTCATTGACTCATGATTTAAAAGTAGAAAAGTATTCAAAGTATTCAGCAATGGGCTACTAGTTAATGAATGGCTGTTTAATGGAATGAATATTCTGTAACTACTGGAAATTTTAACTGAGCCCCTAGAGGGCTACAGGGTGCAGGCCTGTGATCCTCACACTTGGAGACTGAGGTGGAAGGTGAGTTTGAGACCAGCCTAGGCTACATAGTGAGACTAGCCTGAGCTACATAGTGAGACTCTGTCCCAGAGAAAGAGAGATGGGGGAGAGAAGTGGTAAGAATCCAACACACTTTCACTTCAAAGAGAGTTAAAGATAGTTAATTCTTTTTTTTAATTCTTTATTAATTACACTGTATTCATCTTATATACCCCTGTAGCTCCCTCCCTCTTCCCACCCCCGCCCTTCCTCCCCCCTCTGCACCCGTGTCCCTCCCCAAGACCACCGATAGGGGAGGTCCTTCTTTCCCTCCCTCTGATCCCAGTCCATCAGGTCTCATCAGGAGTGGCTGCATTGTCTTCCTCTGTGGCCCGGCAAGGCTGTTCCCCCTCAGGGGGAGATAATCAAAAAGCAGGCCAATCAGTTCATGTCAGAGACAGTCCCTGTTCCCATTACTATGGAACCCACTTGGACACTGAACTGCCATGGGTCACACCTATGCAGGGGTCCCCTACGGTCCAGGTTGCTCCCAAATAACATGCCCCAGTGTGGAAACGGCTTCCTGAAATTTTAGTTATGGAGCAGAAGAAAGTTGTAAACCAAGGCGCTTTTAGAATGTATCTGTAGGGACACTGGCTAGACCAGTTACACTGAGGAAGGAAATGACCCAGGACTTAGGTGCTGGCTGATGACATTCTTAATTTTGGTGTTGGTGAATGTTAGTGTACCAGCTTCTCAGTTAACACATTCCCAAAGGTTTTACCTGGTATTGAGAAGAATGTTAGGCAGACACTGGGCAAGGATTGGCTACTGAGGGGGCTAAAGATGGCCCAAGGTCACCTGGCTATGATGGGTCTGCAGCATTTGGCCTCCCCACACTGTAGACGCTTTAATCAGCCAGTCAGTCTTGTGGGATCAAGCGCAAGTGTAGCCTTTCCTTGAAACTTCATAGTTCTTCTTGTTGGCATTGTACGTATAGAGGCCATGTATTATTTATGTGCCTCAGTGCCGGGAAGGTTTGTTCCTAGGAATTGATAGAGAAGGGATTAAGTAGGCAGGAGAACAGTCTTCAGGAGAAATAGTTGGTAAAGCCATTGAGTGGGGGAGGGTAGGATCCCTGAATCATGTCAAAACTAGATTGATTTTTCTCCATCCTCCTGTGACTGACATTTACATATGACATATAGTAGGAGTATCACACCTAAAATCAATGTAATCAAATCATAGTATAACCTAAAGAAAAAAGTTAGGAGTGAGGGGAACTGAGCTGAGCGTGAGCCCCAGAACCCACATGGTGGAAGGAGAGAACCAATTCCTGCAAGTTTCTTTCCACATGTGCCAAAGTCCCATGTGCATGCATGCATGCATGCATGCACGCACGCACGCACGCACACACACACACTTTTGTAAAAACCTTAAAAAGAGGATTAAGAAATACATTATTAAAAAGTCAGATTTAGTAGAAATGTCAGAAGTGTTTGCAGTTCTGCTGTTTGGGGCCCTCGGCTGATACAGTTAAAGATGAGTGTCACTCAGCGTCCCTGAAGTCCATGTGGATGTGACTTTAGAAGGAAGTGACGTCTGGGGCGAGGAATATGAATCTGCAGAGCGTATTGATTGCAGTCTTGCAGCATCACAGGTGATTGGAGGCCCTGATTCCTCCTGCTGTCCTGAGCCTGACATGGAGTCTTTCCCACCGGCTCCATCCCCTGGCTGTCTTGGTGTCTTAGAACTTCCTGTGGAGAGTCTGTCGCTAACTCAGAGGTCATTTACAAATGTCCCTTATAATAGTGTACGGTGTTTCCCATTAGCAGAGACAGCTCACGCAGCCCTCTCCATTTTTGCAGGATGCCGGTGGTCATCTCTGATTGAGAAGAGGAGAGTATAACTAGGGAAGCCAGACGCCTCAGTCAAACTCAGCCATGCTTGTTTGTTTTGTGACATTATTTGTTCTTGTAGCTGCCAGTCTAGGGGATATCTGGAAGATCTTAGGTACAACAGAATTCTGTGCAAGAGGCCAAACTTTATGAATAAATTGAAATATTTCTTAACTAAAATGTAATGGTTATGATATAATTTAGCAAGAATATCCCAAGTAGGAATAATTTTCCTAACAGAAGTTATCCTGTTGCTTAGACAGTGGCTGACCAGTTAGAAAGGCTGAACTCAATGGGAACACACACAGACTTAGCATTTGGATAAAGTGTAATCACCACGTTTTTAATAGCCTGTTCTGTAAGGGAATAGGACATAAAATCCTTGTTCTCAAGGCCAGGCATTTAGTTCTATTCTGTATTGTTAACAACAGATCATTATTTTAAGAAAATCTTGCAAACAGAAAATCAAACTCTAGTTCTTTGTCAGAGTAGAGAATTCTGTCCTTAGAACCTTTAACACTTTTTTTGTTGTTTATTCGTTCCTTTTGCATGGGTGTGTCTGCATGTGTGCCGTGGCGTGCATGTGAACGTCAGAGGAGAACTTGCAGAGGCCCTCCACCCTGATTCAATTCTGCAGATGCTGGCCCGGCTGGCCCTTGGAGCTTCTGGCAGATCCACTGTCCCCGCCCACTGCCCCCCAGTAGGGGGCACTGGGACCTCGGGCGCTTGTGCTCCTGCTTCTGGCTTTCCCATGGGTCCTGGAGTTGTCCGGCTTACACAGCCAGGGCTTTCACATACCAAGCCAGCTCCCAGCTCCCAGCTTTCACATGTCTGCTTGTGACTCGCACTAGATTCCTAGTTTTGTTCTCATCTTGCCTTTTCTATTTGAACAAGCCTCTACTTTTAGGACAAAAATTTCATTTTACTATGTAAAATTCCTTCTCCTTTAACCTTTATCTCCTTCTAATCAGGGCCTCACTCTGTAGCCGATGCTGTCCGCAAACTTACAGCAACCCTCCCTGCTCCAGCCCCTCAGCGCTAGGATTTCCCCAGCCTGGGTTTGTAGCAGTAATCTCTTTTGCTTACTTGATTATTTTCTGTCTTGCTTTCTTTACAAGATTTTAAAATGAAATATTTTTAATGCAATATTTTTATACTTTAACAAAAACCTAAGAAACTATCTTAAACACTGGCAGAACATGTTGACAGTCCTTAAGACATTGCTGGGTTTTCTTATCTATGAGTTTAACATCACAGTTTGTTAAACATTTAAGTGCTGTTATAGAAAGCACTTGGGAGCTAACAGCATTGCTTCCTTATTTGGGCCCACAGGGAAACAAAAGGGGGGGGGGATCTGGCACTTTGTCTCCATTCTTCACTTTTGGGCCTTTTCTTTTTTTAATTTATTACAATTTATTCACTTTGTAACCCAGCTGTAGCCCTCTCCCTCGTCCCCTCCCAATCCCACCCCTCCTCCCTCTTCTTTTCCTAAGCTCCTCCCCTAGTTCACTGATAGAGGAGGTCCTTCTCCCTTTCTCTCTGACCCTAGCTTATCAGGTCTCATCAGGACTGGCTGCATTGTCTTCCTCTGTGGCCTGGTAAAGCAGCCCCCCACCCCAGGGGGAGATGATCAAAGAGCCAGCTACTGAGTTCATGTCAGAGACAGCCCCTCTTCCCATTACTAGGGAACCCACCTGGAGACTGAGCTGCCATAGGGTACATCTGTGCAGGGGTTCTAGGTTATCTCCATGTATGGTCCTTGGTTGGAGTATCAGTCTTAGAAAAGACCTCTGGTTGGGCTTACTTTCTTAGAGAATTTTTCCTAATAACAAGGCAGTGGTGGTCCAGCTAGGGAAGGTTTAACCCAGTGGGAAACTCACACACTTGAGATCACCCTAATCTGTGTGGCAAGCATGGTCACAGTTTAATGACTGTCTACCTAATTGTTTTGTCTCCCTTCAAGGCTGAAGACATAGAAGTAAGTTATTTTCCAAAGTACATTAGAAAAGCTGCTTCTTAATTACATTTATGACAGAAGGAGGCAGATTAAGATCACCTGTCTCCATGTTACTGTCTGCAAATCTTTAAGTAGACAGCAGCTGGTTTTCAAACCGCTAGTTTTGCTTCTAATCCCGAAGTCTAGGGTTAAGTTTTTTTCCTAATGTAGGTGTGTAAGGAGAGAGAGAGTGTGTGTGTGTGTGTGCATGCCTTGATGTACATGTAGAGACCATGTCCATGTAGAGGATGATTTTGGGGAGTCAGTGCTCTCCTTCCATCATGGGGTCTGTGGTGAAACTGGTTGTTAGGCTCACACAGCAAGAACTTCTACCCACTGAGCCATTTCCCTGGTTCCAGGTTAGCTCTTCATTACCTTTATTTAAGGGACTTCTCAGAGATAAGGGTCTAGAATAATCTGGTGTCCAAAAGAGGCAGTAGCCTACAGGTGATGGAGAACACACAGAGGCTGCAGCCCGGAGGCCACGGTTACGGGTTTAAAGTTTATTCTAGCGTACTTATGTAAACACAAATGTACCAAGAACAGCACCTTCTTCATGCAACATGTTTTAAAGCTATTTTAATGAAGTGGCCAAAGTTGTTTGTAGGAGTTGTAGGGCGTACTGAATTTTGCTCTCTCTCTTAGACTCAAAATGACACATGAAAATCATTGTATTAACTCAGAAAGCAGGTAGAAATCTCACCTAAAGGGAACTTCCTCAAATGGAAGCAAAATGCCGAAGACTTGATCTTTAGTCCTGACATAACCTCCAAAATTTTCCTACCAATTCTTTATTCTTTTAACATTTCTCTTTAATTTTGATAGTTTCTAAAATTTTAATTTTTTTGTAACTTAGCTTTTTCATCATTTCTTTTAAATATATATATTTTTTGTCTGTATAAAAGTGCTTTGCCTGCATGTGTGTGTACCGTGTGTGTGCCTTGTGTCCGAGGAAGCCAGAAGAGGATATCAGATCAGCTGAAACTGGACTTGAGGTGTCTGTGAGCCACCACGTGGGCGCTGGAAACCACACTCTGGTCCTCTGAGAGCAGCCAGTGCCCTTAACCGTGGCGCCATCCCTCCAGCGGCTGGTTTCATTATTTTTTAAAAGTCCAACTGATATAAGCTGTATAGTTTTTACTCTAATCCTATTGCCTGTATCTGATAATTTATTGTGAAAACACGAGGGGGGGGTAGGTATCAGACATTCCCCAGTTAATCGAATGCTTACAGGTTAAATTAAACAGCATCATCAATCATAAAAGCAGCTGGAAGATAAAAAGGGAAGTTTTTCTTCAAACATTTCTTCCATCCTTGAGTCTTGAGCACATTTCCTGTCTTCTTAAGAGTCACAGGCTTCTGGGCCAGCTTGGGGAGGGGGGTTGCCAGGGCAGGGTGGGCATGTGATCCATGTGATGCATGGGAGTGCCTTCCTTGGCTCTCACCTGAGCTCTGCTCCTCTCATTGCCTATTGCCCCCCCCCCTTTAAGATTTATTTGTTTATTTTATGGATGTGAGTGCTCTATCTGCATGTACACCTGCACGCCAGAAGAGGGCACTAGATCCCAGCGTGCATGGTTGTGAGCTGCCTTGTGGTTGCCAGGAATTGAAACCAGGATAAGTGGAAGAGCAGACAGTGCTCTTAACTACTGAGCCATCTCTCAAGCCCCCCATCTTGGCTTTTTTTAATTTTAAATTGTTTATGGGTGTGGGAGTTTTGCCTGCATAAACCAGAAGAGGGTTTCAGATCCTCCGGGACTAGAGTTATAGCCAGTTGTGAGCTGCCATGTGGGTGCTGGGAATTGAACCGAAGTCCTCTAGAAGAGCAGCCAGTGCTCTTAACCAATCATCTACCTCTCTAGGCCCGAATCTTGGGTTTATACTTCCTGTTTACAGAAATAGGAAGATGATCCAAGACACTAGGTGATCAACTCTTAAGTGTCTTCCTGGCTGAGCCAGTAGAGTTACTGCTAATCCAAAAATGGGCCGTGTTTAGGGTCTTCCTCAGGAGACCTTTACACACCCTGGGGTGTTTCTTCAGATCCTTCAGGGCTAGAGGGAGAAAGTGCCTGTGGCATCTTTATGAACAGGCTCACAAGATTTCTAAACTAAAGGTTGAAGATTGCAATAAGGCCAAGAAAAATACAGAATTAGATATTGGAGGAATGACAGGAAAAAAAAAAAACAAATGTTAACAGATAAACATTCTGAAAAAAACAAAAAACAAAAACAAACCAAGAGGAAATGCAAGACATTACTGCTCTGAAGACAGAATAACAGTACACGAATGTGATGGGCTGAGAATAAACTAGAGAACCACTAACCAAATTAAAGGGAGCTCTGTACCCCCAAAGAATTCACGTTTACCTGAAGAGACAGTGGGGGCAGCTGCTCCCCAGTGCTGAGCCAGGCAAGCTCGTCGGTGGGAGCGGGGCATCTTTGAGGTCCTACCTGGGCACCAACACTGTCAACGCAAGGCAGCGCTCAGGTCACACACAGTCAGTGTTTCTTCCACATGTGAGTGACCGTGGCCTGTGAACAGTCAGTGTGTTCCAGATAACCCTATTCTATGGTGGAAATAGTTGGTGAAACTTTTATAGTAACAAAACAAAAGAAAATCATAATTCAAGGCACTGTTGGGAGTTCTGGTCATCAGTTTTAGCAGTGTGGGAAATCGCCACTGTGGCTTTCTCTTTATTCAGTGACATTCTTCCTTAGTTTTGTTGTTGCTGTTTGTTTTAAGGGTAGTGATCTGTTAATATATTCCAAAAGGTTTCATTTGATGGTCACAAGAATGTTAGGTCACAGACAGAGGTGGGCAATAAAGAGCTATCGAGGGGACTAAAGATGACCCAAGATAATTTGGCTCTGGATCCACCATATTCCCTCTCTTCAGAACTATAAAGGTCTAAGCAGTCAATTGTCCTTGTAGACTTGTACAGGTAAAGAAGTATTTGTGAAGACTATGTAGCTACATGAGAAAGTACAAATGATACGTTACCAGATGCTTGTGTACTGTGCTTATATTAAAGGCATATGTGCTTATGTTAACTGAGAGAAAGGACATCTCCTGGTCTATTTGATACTTCTGTTACATAATGCCAGATCCTGGATTATATATAAAGAAAGTAAACTTAAACGTTTGAGACTAAGACATCCATGATTAAGGAGCCACAACTGGCCAGCCTCTTCTTGTGTCACACATAGTTGAGAGCATCATATGGCAAGTGAGAACATGGGTCCCTCTTCCTTTCTCTTTGACATTTTGGAGGCAAGGTCTCATGTACCCCAGTCTGGCCTCAAACTCACGATGTAGCCAAAGATGGCCTTAAACTGCCAATCCTCCTGACTCTGTCCCTAGAGTGTCAGGATACAGGTATATGACACTGTGCCCAGGCTCTTCTTACAAAGCCGTTAATCTCCATCATTGTGATGGTCTCACCCATTACAGCTCAGGGCCCTCCTCCCCCAATATCGTCAGTTTCTGACTTTGAGGATTAAGTCTCCAATCCTTATATTTTGGGGGTGCTTTCAAGCCTAGCTTATGTCTCAAATTCATGTCCTTCTCATATGCAAAATGAATTCAATCAGTTTTCCAAAGTCTTGTCCCAGCACTCATTCAGTGAGTTGGATGTGGGTGAGACTCAGCCCAGTTCACTGCTGGTCAAACCCTCTCTATCTGTGAGTCCATGATTTCGAAGAAGCTGCCTCCCAAAGTACAATGATGAGACAAAAGGGGGGCAGACCTTCCCACTTCAAAAGGGAATAGCAGGACCGGGAGGGACTACCACTTGGTCTCGGGCAAACACAAACTGAGAAAAGGACAGCAAAGCTGGGAAACAGTCTTCTTTGACTCCGAGTCTCGCCTTTTGGGCACGCTGGTGGAGGGTGGGCCTTGCTGCCCAGGGCTGAGGGTGGGGGTTGCTGGGCGCAGTCCAGGCAGAAGCACACTTTGGAGTCTCATATTGACAGTTCTCCCAGGCTTGGGCCAGTCTCTGGTAGATCTATAGTTCTTGGGTCTAAAGGTGGTTCTGTTCCCATGCCTCCACTGGGCCCTTCCCTAACAAGGCTTTCTGCACTAACTCTGCCCCTGTGCCAAATCTCTCCTTGGCCCTCGGCTAGTCTGCAGTGTCATTTGGAGTCTAGGTGGAGGCAGCTGTGTGCCCACAGCTCTCTTTCATTGTGCAGGCTTATAGTCTTAACACCATGGGGATGTCACCAAGGCTTACTGCTTAGACCTTCCATAGCAACAGGGTCCGTTGCAATGGATGCACTTTCGTGGCTGAGGTGGTTGAGGGGCATTGTCAGAATGCGCATGGACCGGACAGTGAGCCCGCAGTGGAGTGCTCTGGGCCTGGCCCCCATACCCTTTTGCCATTTTAGTGCCCTGTGCTTGCAGTACAAGGTGGCCTCAGAGATCTCTGAATGGCATTCCATCGGGTTGATGACTACCGCCAGCATCCTTTCTAGCCCTGCGAGCTCTCCAAACAAAGAACTGCTGGTTTTCTCTTCTGCACATGCCTTCTCCTTCCTGCTCTGCTTTTAATTATAAATTCTCTTTTAGGGCCTGTCTTCGCTACCCCATCTTACTTACATGGTTGGAAATAGTTGCGCTGGGGCCTGGATGTAGAAAGCTCAAGTGTGTCTTCTGCCAGCTCTCCTCATTCAGCACTTCCAAGTTCCCCAATTCTGTGATGGCCGGGCCGCAAACACATCACCGTGACCTTCGCTTGTCCAGTTTCTAGTGTGCCTTCCCTGTTTTCATTGAAAAGCTCCAATGTCCTTGACCATATTTCTAACAGCATTTTTTTTTTGTCATGATTACACACACGGCCTCTACTCATTGGCCAGGTTCAGAGCTATTTTAACTTGTTCAGGTAGTCACAAATTGCTATTAAGTTACTTTTATGCATTAAAATAGAAGTGCTAAAAATAAATAGGAGCACTTGAAACCAAGCCTGGCAGCTTGAGTTTGATTCCTTGGTTCTGTATGGGGGAAGGAGGGAGCTAACTCTCAGAAACTGTCCTCTGACCAAATGTCTTCCATGTCATGTAACCCTCCCCGTGTTTAAAATACAGTGATCATCTTTAGTTGGTAAAGCACAGCCAGTACAGAGGTGAGTGCCTGAATCCAGGTTCCCAGCACACACGTGAAACTGGCTGTGGCGGGATATGTCTGTAACTCCAAGGCCGGGGATCGTTGGTCAGCTAACCTAGCTTCTTCGAGAGTGAAGGCCAGATCCAGTGAGAGCTGTTGTCTCAGAAATGGGGGGAGGGGGAGTCATGACCATGTTCAAATAGGTGTGTGCAACGTGTGCATATTTATGTGTGCGCACGAGCTTGTGGAGGCCAAAGGTGGTTGACACTACTATCTTTCTCAGTCATTCTCTGTGTGTGTGTGTGTGTGTGTGTGTGTGTGTGTGTGTGTGTGTGTGTGTGAGAGGGGGCACACCATGTGCCACAAAGTGTATATGGAGATGAGGACAATTTTGTATCTATCTTTTAATTTTAATTATTTAGATTTAATTTATGTATCTAAGTACTTGGCCTGTATGTATGTCTAGGTACCATATGTGTGGCTCATGCCTATGGAGGTCTGAAGTGGGCACTGGACCCTCTGGAACTGGAGTTAGGAACCGATGTGAGGCACCCTGTGGGTGTTGGGAACCAAACCTAGGTCCTCTGCAAAAACAGCAAGTGCCATGTGCACACGTGCACACACCTGTTTGAACATGTTCATAAACCACACATACACAGAATAAAACTGACCGGAGGTGTACCTCCTAAAATGATGAGTGTGCCTGTTCCCCATTAAAACATCAACTCCTTCAGCATAAAACACTGTTTCACTGCACTAACCTGCTACATGTTTGCCGATTTACCTGTAAGTCATACTTATGAATAGTCATAACTCTAGAATGAAGCCTATCTAGAATTCAGCTAACACAGAATGATGTGTTACATAGAAGAGTAACAGAATAATAAAAGCTGGCACATTTGTTGTTAGACAGGAACTTAAACCCAGCTTTTACAGTACAGATGTGTACTATTTGTAAGACGTGATGAAATCCTGATTGTGTCAGCTATCTGAGAGCAGTGGATTAATTATCCCTACAAACCATGACTCAGGCTTCGGAGTTTCCTGACAGAGGGTGTCACTGGGGTCCTAAGCCACTGACTTTCAAGTGCTACTATATGTAACCTCAGGAATGGATTTTCATACTACAATGAACTTCTCAGTGGAAGACCAACCACCCTCTTTCCAGAGGCAGGATAAAAAGTGGATGGAGCTACAGGGCCCCTGCTTGACTCCTTGCAGGCCTAAAATTGTGTCAGTGTAGAACACTTGTTCCTTTTCCTTCTTCCTCTTCCTCCCTTCACCCCCTCCCTCCTCTCTTCACTCTTGTTCACTGGAAATTTTTAGGGATATCATATTATTTCTCTTATTTTTAATTTATTTTTATTTTATGTGTATGGATGTTTTGCTTACGTGTGTGTCACATACATGCCTGGGGCCCATGGGGGCTGGAAGAGGGCATCAGATTCCCAGGAATTGGAGTCACGGAGTTCAAGTCACCGTGTGGGGGCTGGGAATTGAACCTAGGGCCTTTGGAGGAGCAGCCGGTGCTCTAAGCCGCTGAGCCACCTCTCCAGTCTGGAATCATTTACTGGAACTTGAGATTTTTTTCTGATTCATGCTTTCAGTTTGGGTGTAACCTGCACAGTAGTGTGCCCACATAAGTCCTGCTCAGGTTAGTTCCTCATATCCTTGTTACTCAATGCCCCACCCACCCAGACATGACTATTCTCACTTGGGTTTGTGCTTTGTTCTGTTTTCTTTCTTTCTTTCTTTCTTTCTTTCTTTCTTTCTTTCTTTCTTTCTTTCTTTCTTTCTTTCTTATTTTGGACAGGATTTCAAGTACTCTGTGCTGGCCTTGAACTCGCTTGAAACTGAGAATGTGCTTGAAGCCCTGATCCTTCTGTCTCCATCTCCTAAGTACTGAAAATAATATTTGCTGCCATACCCAGACTTTATGTGTATTGCTTATGTCAATGGAATCATAAAGCCTATTGATTTTTTCTTTTAGCTAACAAAACTTCTGAGACTCTTAAGGTTGTTGCCTTAATGGTACTGTCTTTCTGTGTGGTATGGAAGATCAAATCAGGGCCTTGTGAATGTTAGGTGAAGTGTTCACCACTGAGCTACATCCTCAGCCTAAGAGATCATCCCGTTCATTGCTATGTAGTATTCTGTTTTACAGATACACTTCTGTTTGATGGTTATTTTGGCCATTTTTAGTTTGGGGTTCTAATGAATAAAGATGCTGTGAATATTTTTGTACAGGTCTTTTTGTGGGGAAAAATTCTACTTGATAAAATTCCTAGGAATAGACTGTGTGGGAACACAGATGGATGACTTGACTGGGATAGAAAGACTCTTCCACAGGGCCTTCTGTGCCCTATCTCCCCAGCAATTAGCGCTGTCAGCCTTTAATTTTAGCATTCTGATGGGTGGGTAGGGAGCTTCTCTTACTGTGGCTTGAATTTGCATTTCTCTAATGACTAATGTTGTGAGCTCTTTCTTAAGTGCATATTGGCTTCTTGTGTATTTTCTTTTACAAAACATCTGTTCAGGAATTTGGACTATTGTAAGATCATGTTAGGCTCATCTCCTTTTATTGTTCTGTGTAGTGCAGTGGATCCTTATTCTAGATACAAATACTTTGTCATTCATATCTCCTGCAGGCACTATTCTTTCCAGTCCGTAGCTTGTTTTTTCCATTTTTGAAATGGTATCTTTGGATAGGAAGCAATTTTAATTTTGATGACATCTGACCAACTTCTTTCTCTTTCTTCTTTCTCTCACTCACTCTCTCGTTCTTTCCTTTTTCTTTCTTGTATATAATTTTTTAAATTCTTGTTGAAGAAACTTTTGCTTGCCCGTGACACTCAAGTTGTCCACAGTGAAGAGAGCAGATAAGTGGTTAATTTGAACTGCGGTTAACTGCTAACATTTTCTTCTAGAAGCGTTTCTATCCCAGAGTTCACAGTTAGGTCTGTGAACCATCTCCAGTATTGTTGTGTGTATAGGGGACGAAAGTCCTTCTGTTTATGCATGCACATATCTAGATGCCTCAGTATCACTTATTGAAAGGAGGGCTTTTCCCTTTTGATTGGCTTCGTCAGTGCCTGTGTTGAGAATTGATCAGCTGCACACACATGCATACATATGCGTGTAGCCGAACAAACGCATACAAATAAATAAATCCAATTTTAAAATGTTGTTATAAATGTACTTAATTCTTACAGGTTCTAAATAGATTCTGAGTACAAAATCAAGTTATCTGCAAATACATAGCTCTGTATCTCCCTTTCAGATCCTCTTGCCTTCCTTTTCTTCCCTGATTACACAGTGTGGGGCATCTAGGAAAGCGGCAAAGCGATGCCCAGGCTGCCTTTGCCACGGTGCTTATCGCAGTGACTGAAAACAAGCTAGGACAGAGACCCTGGGAGGGAGTCAAATTGGGGTGGGATGAGAGTTTAGTTTGAGAAACTCAGAGAATGTAATGTTGGGAGGTAGAGCAGAGCCCCTTGCTCTCGAGACGCAGGCTCACTCTGCAGCCCAGGGCAGCTTCAAACTTGCAGCACTCCCCTGCCTCAAGTGCTGGGACCTCGAGTGTGGGCTCCTGTGCCCAGCTCACACTTCAGGATTTTAGTTTAAATGTTGCCAAAGTCAAGGGCAACCTCAGGAAGTGTGGGCTCCCCTGCTGAGCGCGGGGCATGACCACAGAGAGGCCTGGAGGTCAGCCGTCAACCTTCCTAACACTGTGACCTTTAATGCAGCTCCTCAAGTTGTGGTGACCCTCCGCCATAAAATTCTTTTTGTTGCCACTTCATGGCTGTAACTTTGCTACTGTTGTGAAGCATAATGCAAATATCTGAAATTCAGGGTGTTTGAGAAGTAAGCTCTGGGGAAGGGCTGCTCGACCCCCAGGTTGAGAACCACTGCGCTAGGCGAAGTTCATGGATGACAGAAACCCCAGAGAGAGTTGTCACTGAAGACAGGCGAGCATTATGAATGAATTGTTAAGTAATAGAAGATGATTTCCTTAGGCAGGTGTTACATACAGATAATTGACAAACTTGGCTTACATCGATTTACTTTTTAAAGAAACAGCAAATGACTTAAAAATTATTCAGTGCCTTTATCTCAAGCTCTGCCCATCCAATGCTTTTATGACTTACATTTATTTTATCCCATTGCGTACACAACACTTCTAGGGATGGGGGATGCAGGGATAAACAGAAGTTTGTGTCATGTTCATTCTGAAAATGAGAGACACACTAACAACTAAGGTACCTTGCAAAGGCCGTGTGAGTGAAGAGAGGCCCTATGCTGAGCCAGCGGCTGGCGGAAGGAAGCCGCCACCCTCCTGGCCTTGTTCACTCTGTTTTTATGGCATGCATTGCCTTTTTTTTTTTTTTTTCTGCCTAGTCACAGTACGGCCTTCCGTGGTAACCTGCACTGCTTGCCATTCTGGAAACTTTGACCTTATTCGTATTACTTCATGCTATAAGAAAAATGGTGACTCATGTTGAACAATTCATTTCCAAATTAGCCTTGAAAATAGAGAGGCAGAAGAGGAGTCTCAGTTGCAGAAATAATATACGTTCAGTGAGCAATGCAGGGAAGCTTGAGGAAGAGCAGCCACCCCGGACCCTGCCGCCCTGGGGTAGTCCATCAGCCTTCCACCCTTGCATGCATCCCGGCAGGCATGCAGATACCAAAGGAGAGATGGAAATAATTTCATGTAATTAAGAGTCTAACATATATGCTACTTTAAATGTCATTTAAAATACATTTAGATGTGCTTAATTTCACCTTTTAAAGATTAGCATAAAAAAGAACTTTATAGAAAGGATCTTTAAAGAGGCAGTAATTACTAAATGGTAAGAAGTACTAAACGCTCACAAAAATGACATAAAACATTGACGTTTTAATGATTTTAAAAAGTTATGTTTCCATATATTTAACTTTCACAGCTTACTGTGACTTGTAATAAACCAGCCTGCCTCTGTCTTGGGCTTAAAGGCCATCTTATAATAAAACAAACTAGTTTCATTAAATCTGCTTCTCAAGGCTGTGCCCTACCTATAACCCGAGCTATAAATGGTTCTGTACTGCCTGTGGTAGGAATTAACAGCCATGCCATTGTTTCAGAAGGCTGTTGTGACCACCTTGGTATGACCGCCTTGTAACCATGTCTTTGTTTCAGAAGGCTGTTATGGCCAACTTGTTATGCTTATGCTTGGCTTCTGTAACCTTGCCTGCTTGCCTTCCATACTCCCCATTTGGAAACTCCTACGCCTGGGCTATAAGAACCTTTTTATTACCCACGTCCAATGCTGCTCTCTTGAACCCCAGCTTAGGAAGAGCTAACCCATGCACATGAATAATGAAGCTTGCTTTAATTAATTTGGCCATGATTTGGGCTGGTGGTCTTTCCCGTCTGTGGGGTTAACACTTGCTGTAAGGGATGAGAAGTTAATGCTTTCTTTTCCCCCTTTTCCCCACTCCCAGGTGCTCTTTAGTTGTGATTGTATTGTCACATGTATGTACCTTTGTGTTATCTAATCCTGATATTTACTTATTTTTAGCTCACTATTTAAATGGATTCATTTCTAGTCAGTGTCTCATATATTACAATCTCTCTTCGAGTCCTTGATCCATCTTCTGCTCAGCTAGTCTTGCCATCAGTTTTGCTAAGGCCACTCCTGAAGTCTTCTGTATTTGCCTAAGCTGAAATTTGTCATGCACACCCCCCTCAAAAGCTGATGTTTCTATGTCTTGTGTAATAAGATTATTTTAAACTAGGTTTAGAAACAGACAGATTGGCTTCCTCTTTTGTTTGGGTGGATCAGGGGACAGCTGTGTTGTGTTAGTCTCTCCCACCTGTGTGTGGCTTCCGGTGACTGAGTTTACATGGCCAGGCTTGTGTGGCAAGTGCCTCTACCTGCTGAGCCACGCTGTCCATTCTTCAGTGCTATTTTCTCTGTTTTTGTTTTTGCCTTTTTGAGTCAGAATCAGTTTCCAAAACTTATTTGTGAGTTTATGCGTTGGCTCGGCAGAAGTAGCACAGCTGTAGAACTGGGGAGAATGAACTCAGCTCCCTTGCTTTCTGTCTGTTCTAGAGATCATTGACGACCTTGCCAACCTTGTGGAGAACACAGATGAGAAGCTTCGCACCGAAGCCAGGAGAGTGACCCTGCTGGACAGAAAGTCAACTTCCTGTGGTAAGAAAAGGCAGTCGCTGCAGCTGCCTGTGGCTTGCTCTTTGAGCATGCTGCTCCATGTTGCTTCTAAGACCCTGAGGATGAGCCTGGCCTTCTAATGCAGCAGTCCCGTTTGGTGAGGCATCCAAATTGCTAAAAGATGCTTCAGTCTTATCAGACAAAATAAAATGTTGTTAAGGTTCGGAGGGTACCACATTTACTGTTTTAAACCCTGCATTGGGAAACTTATCATCTGTTTTATAGAAATGAGTGGTTTGAGAACTTGTGTAGTTTGTTGGTAAATCTTATACATTTTCAAGACAGTCTTGTTTCCTTTCTGCTTATTTATTTATTTATTAAACCATAAGCTTAATTAGTGAATCAACTGTAGAACAGCTGAGGACGACTTCCATCTTTAAGAATGACCAAGAGAAAAATCCTGTGTTTGGTAATTTTGTCTCTGCTGAGTCACTTTAGTTCTTGATGCATATAAAGTAGAGCTCTGTGTTTTGATATAAGAGTCTGCCTGAAGACTTAGAATGCTGATTTCCAGGCCCCAACCCAGAGCCTCCCATTGAGGTCTAGGGTAGCGTTCAAGAGTGGTTGCTATTCATTGTGATAGCGTGCCAGACTTGATGGCACATGCTTTTGATCTCAACACTCAAGGGATAGAGACAGGAGGATCTCTGTGAGTTTTAGACCATCCAGGGAGGTATTGTAAAACCTTGTCTTGAAAATAATAATCCAGGCTTGTTAATGCACGTCTTTAAGCCCAGGACTTAGGAGGCAGAGGCAGGTGAATCTCTGTGAGTTAGAGGCCAGCCTGGTCTACACAGCAAGTTCCAGGACAGCCAGGGTTGTTACACAGAGAAACCCTGTAAAAGAAAGAAAGGAAGGAAAAAAGAAAGATACATAGAAAGGAAGGAAGGAAGAAAAGGAAAGAAAGAAAAATAATGAAGTAAATAAGAAAGAGGCCATGCATAGCAGTCCAGATGTCCAGATGCAGGTACTTGAGGTGCAGTTATCTATGAAGTTTGCACTTACCTCACCTGTGCAAAAGCTTGACCCAAGGTGAGTGAAAGGAGCCACTAATTTTTATTCAGTGCTTTGTCTCATAAAGGTACACCAGCTCTATTAAGCTGTTATGTCTATAAAAGAAGAAGTACCGTAAAACTTGGGTGGTCTAGACACACACTTGATTCAGTGTTTGGCTTTTTTCACATGAGAAGTGAAACACCCCAGCCCTGTACAAGTAATCCTGACATGGTTGGCCACTTCTTTTGTAAGTAAACTGAGGCCTAGCAAATTCAGGTGTGTGCAAGAATCAAATCATAAGAGATGGAGGTGAGAAGGAACCCACATCCTTTACCTCCAAAGTTTTAGGATCTAGACCTGAAGGACAAAGTCCTTGTGGACACAAGTTCTCCAGTGCGGTAAGGCAGAGAGGACGCTTTGCTGCGGCAAGAAGCAGGAGTTGTGCCGCTCTGCTCCGTGAGGGAACCCAGATCCACCTGATGTCTCCTCCTGTCACTGCCTTCTCTGGGAACGTGGTGTAAGCCTCCATGACTCCAAGGCCTTTTGCCCTTCACATGCCTGTTGCCACGTCCTGCTGCCAGCTTGACCCCTTTCGGACCATCGCTGCAGTAGTCTCTGTAGGCCTCTGTGGCTGAGTCCGAGGAAATACTTCCCTAAGAAGTTTGGGTTAGTTGTTTTTGAGCATGGAACCGCTTCAGTGAACTCTCATTTGTTGGCGTACTTTTAAACTCTTTTATTTATATTTCTTTCTCCCTACTCCACCTCAGTCCCTTCCAGCATCCCAACACCATGAAGGAGAGAGAAAGGGTTAGTGGGAGAGAGGGCCGGAGTTCTCCTAGCTGCTTCCTGCTGGTCAGGGTCCTCGGGTGCCTTGGAGCCAGTCCAGTCCTCGTTTCAGGAGATCTCCAACTTCTTGTCTCACAGCAGCAACCAGGAGCCGCAGGGGGAAGAGGAGCAGCCTTGTTTGTTCTCTCAGCTCTACTCTCTGGCATTTATTCTCTCTCCAGAGTCCTCAGATTTAAACTCTCTGCAGCATGTGGCAAATAGTTTGCTGTTGTGGACATTCTGAATCAGTCCTACATCCCACACCTGGGATTAAAGCAAAAACATGTTTCTATCCACAACACTCACTTCAGGCTTTCTCTTTTTCAAATGCTTTATATAAGCTGAAGCCTTAGAGGGTAGGGCATTGCCTTGAAGGTGTTTTTCCTCTTGTTCCAGTATAAGAGATTGGACTCAGACTTGAACTCATGATCCACCTGTCTCTGTCTTCTAAGTGTTAGGACTCCAGGTAGCACCACCGTGCCCAGCTTATGTGCTGCTGCATATTGAATCTAGGGCTCTGTGCGAGCTAGGCAAGTGTTCTGCCAATTGAGCTACATCCCTAACCCCATAATATTTCACTCTAATGGAATGGCCTCTTTAACAATTAGCTGCTTTGTCTGTACCTTCTTATGTGAACTTTAAACTGGTCCTTTTCCTTGCCAACCTGTGTATTTCCACATCATTCTTCTCACTGTAAATTTGACCACAAGCAGTGAGAAACAGCCATGCCACTTCCTGGATGTTACACTGTTTTGTAATTAACGCCACCAAACAATTTATTCTAGTTCTTTTTTTTTCTTTCATCCATACTTAAATGCTAGGAAACAAACAAACTGAAGCCAGATTCCTTAGCAGAATGTGACAAGAATGGCCTCTAGTGTAAGTCTCTGCAGGATCCTCTGCAGCCGTATGGGCCCTGCCATCACTGTCCATACTTCTGACAGCATTCTGCTCACCTATGACCCTCCCGAGTGGCTCATTCTACAGCATTCTGTGGTTTCATTAGCTGGCAGCTCCAGGCCCTTGCAGGTTCTCCTCACAAGCCAGTCCTCAGGCTTCCCACAGCAGGAGGGAGCTCCACTTCTCAGCATTAGCTTACTTTCCTCACCGCTGTGATCACATGCCTGACAAGAAGCAGCGTAGGGTGGAAAGGTTTATTTCAGCTAATGGCTGAGGGAACAGCTCATGGGGCAAGGGAGGGACATGGTGAGACCAGCTCACAGTTTGGTGGCTGGAGCACGAGGCTGTGCACTCACATCTGGACTGAGCAGGAGGCAGAACAGAGAGAAACACTGGTCTTTTGCCTTTTTCTCCCCCAGTTCAAACCCCAACAGTGAAGAGTGTCATTATTCATCCTTCTCTCTCTGCTTCCTCCTCCACTGATGGCCTGGAGCTTGACCCATCACCATGCCTTCCCCGCTGTGGTGGACAGTGTCTCCTGAAACATGAGCCAAATAACCCTTCCCTTTCTTGAGTTGCTTCTTGTCAGGTATTCCGTCACAACAGTGAGAAAGGAACTCGGAAGCCCCCTGAGAAGAGTGTATTTATCCTACGTGATGACATAGCATGCGTGCAGACCACAAATGTGCAGGAACTGGCAATGGGCCATGAAATCCATCTGCATAGACCTGTACTGTCAGGGTGATCAGATATGGAGTGAAAAAAAAATTTGCTTTAAATGTTTGTTTTATGTTTATTTTGGCAGTGGTCAAGACTTTCACCCCTGAGATATCTCACTGGCCCCTCAATTTTACACTTTTAAACTATTTACTTTTATTTTATGTGTATGAGTTTTGCCTGCATGTATGTATGTATGTATGTATGTATGTATGTATGTATGTATACCATATTCATGTCTGGTGCCCATGAAGGCCAGGAGAAGGCATCAGAGGCTGGAGTTGCAGATGGTTCTGAGCCTCATATGGGTGCTATGGAGCACACTTCTGGCCCTCTACAAGTACAGCCAGTGTTCCTAACCACTGAGCTTCCTCTTTAGCCCCTCAGTTTTGCTGTTTAAATTCAAATGCTTGAAAGGATCTAAACAGAACAGGAAACTCTATAAAGTCAAGTCAGTTATTTGAAAAGGTACCAAGTAGAACTTCTATAAATTAAAAATAAATGAAACTGAAAATTAAGTTTACATTTTTGGTACCAGCAAAAAAGAACCAGAGAACAAATCAGGGGAAACAAACAAAACCCAACTATATTCTGTTTTCATAAGGGCTACTATTGACTGCTGTGGAAATTAATTTTCAGCCTTGGTAACAATGGCATCTGTGGAGCAGAGGGAAGGTCCAAAGCCTCAGAAACAGCAAAGACTGAATCACCCACTCTTCTCTAATGCAAGGCTGAATTTCTATGTAAATATGAATGAACACATGCATGCTTTCAAGGTGCACAGGGCTTGGGAATTAATCCAGCTCACTCAAGTGTCTCTTGATTGCAGTCCGCATGGCACTCCCAGGCTGTGTAACTAGGAGGCAGAGCTCGGGTGCGGAGAGCGGCCGGCCCCTCATCCTTTTCCTCAGAGGAGTGCAGAACTAGGTTGTAAACCATGAAATGGTGTTTTGTTTCCCCTGGCGTGCCCGTATCTCCCATGCCTGACGTATCAGTCATAGATGCTTGAGCAGGGAGCGGAATTCTAGCTATAAATACGGAGCAGATCACAAGGGGCCACACAGGAGAAGGGCCTGGTGATGAATTTGTTTGTTCAGTTGTTAACAAAGGGTTCAAGCACTTCTTTGTGGACCTTTCACTCCAGAGCCGACGCTTGAAAATTTTTACTGAGATCTTTGTTGTGTTTTTTCCTCCCTTTTCTTTTCCCAGCCTTGCCACCCCCAACCTCTTGATAACATCAAGTAGAAAATAATGCTGTTTTTTTTTCCCCTCCTAGATTGTAAAGGCAAATTAGACTGATAGGTTCCCCTGGCTCCTCCATATATTTTCAGATCTGTTTCTTGTATTAGAGACATTTACATAAAAGTGGGATCTTTTTAATTGCAGTTTAAATATTCAGTGTGGCTGATCCTCATTAGAATTCAAAATAGAACCTTGTCTGAGTCTGAGGAGAGAGCCAATTGTGAAAGCCCAGACTAGGAATTCTCAATGACTGGAGCCTTGCTTCTCAGCATATTGACCATTACGTAATGTTGTCTAAGCACCCGTATTGTGATTTTTGCTTTCCTGTAATGCGATTGAAAATCAGCCCTGCTGACCTCCTGCAGGCACTGACCCCACCTGGAACCTCTGGATCTCCCTCCAGCTTTCCTGGAGGTGCTGCAGGGTGATGGACACAAGCAGTGTAGTGCTGGGGTCCAGCATGGGTGGCCACTACTTCAGCCTGGGGCCAGACAGTTGCTTGCCCTCGGTAGGTCCCTTTCCTTCTCTGTTTCAGAGAGAGATGGATGGATGGATGGATGGATGGATGGATGGATGGATGGATGGATGGAGATAGCAGCAGATGGACATCGTGACAGACACTTCAGACCGTGAAGTGCCCCAAACTCCAAAACTTTGTGACATGATGTCTGACGTGATGTCACAGTGGAAACCACAGTGGCCGCAGGTGATCAGTTGCTATGAAAAGTGCAGTTTGACTCAAGCAGCTGTGTAAAAGTCCCTTCAGACTGCACGCACACAGAGCATGTGGAGCAAATGAATTTTGTGTAAACACTTGGTTCCTTTCCTCAGAAGATCTCATTGTGTTTATGCAGATATTTTAAAATAAAAATAAATAAATAAATAAATAAATAAATAAATAAATAAATAAATAAATAAATAAAAAATCTGGTCCCAAGCAGTTTGGATAAGGGATGGGATGTTCGGCCCTTAGTAAGATGCCCAGTTACTCTGTTGCTGCAATGGTGATAAGTTAGGGGCCACAGTGGGTGATCCTCAGGATCAGCCACATCAACCTGTTGGCTTAAATTGGTGGGTGACATAGGTAAGACCTGGAGACACGTACATCTTTTTGAAACCTGCATAGGAAAGTCCTTAAGAAGAGCAAGTGATTCAGGGTTGTTGTAGAATCACAAAGCTGTCATTCTTTTAATTAGAAAAGGAGCATGTTGTTGTTTTATGGAATTTTGAAGTTTTGTGGCAGAATTCACTCTCGGCCCTGAAATTCGTTGGTGCCATCTCTAGATTATATTATGTCAATTGTAGCGTTTGCCTACTTATATTCACTGTTTGAGCCTTATACAATAAGAGCAATGTGTGATGACTCGGTGATTAAGAGCACTGGCTGCTCTTGCGGAGGAGTCAGATCTGGTTCCCAGCACCCACATGGTAGCTCACGGCTGTCTGTAACTCCAGTTCTGGGGAGTTGACATCTGGCCTTCGTAGCACTGCACAAAGGTGGTGCTCTTACATGATGCAAGCAAAACATTATAGACATTAAAACTAATCAGTTAGTTAAACAAGCAAAACTAAGAGAGGGAATTCTTTGTTGGGCCGCTTATTTATAGCAAGCCACAGAGCTGCTTTTTCATTCAGTGAGTTGTTTTGCAACCTCTACCACAAATACGAGCAGTTAGTTTAGAGCAAGGAATAGCTGTGTGGTTTCTGTCATTTATCTTAACTGTTTATCGGAAGTATCTCTTGACTAACGTTTCTTTGCTTTTTCTTCTTCTTATCATAGTTTGTTGAGATAAAGCAGTGAAATTCCTCAGTCTCTGTTTTCTTTACAAAGGTGGGGAAGTGGCCAGGCCTCCACAGCCGCCTCCTCCTCCAGCTTTTCTGTTCACTCTTTCTCTTCTTTCAGCACGGTTGCCAAGCATCACCCAAGTGCCAGCCACCAGGCCAAAAGCTGGAACTCAAATGTAGAACTAGCGTGTGTGTGAGTGCCAAGAGGCACACCTGAGGAAGTCACTGGTGACTGGGGCATGCCACAGAACAGGCCCATGTTTGCCGGGGATCCAGGGGGTTCCAAGAGGCCACAGCTCTGGCGCAGAGGGCTGGAGAAGCAGCAGAAGCAGCCGCTGAGCGCACCAAAGCCCCTAGCTCCGTAGACCAAAGGGCCTGCCAGGGAAGGAGAGGGTGTGGCCAAGGCCTGAGCCTTTCTCTACACATCGCCAGGCCAGCGCTCTTTGTTTATGAAAAAGCGAAGGGAAGCCTTCCTAAGGAAAGTGCCCTGCGCTTAGTTTCTACAGTGAGGCATTACACAGAGAGTGTTCTGTAGGCAGGGTTTCATTCTAGCTTATTCTCCACCCGACCCCCACCTCAGTCCTTTCCTTGTTTCTCTTGATTCTTTTTCCTCACCCCATTGCCTCTCCTTTTCCAAATGACTTTTCCATTGACTTCTCCCCTGCAAGTCTGTTCCCATTTCCACCTTCTTATTGCTGTTTTTCAGTGGGGTCTCCTGCAGCCCCGGCTGGTTTCGGGCAGCTGAGGATGGCCGAGGTCTCCTAAGCCTCCCACCTAGGCCACCGGAGTTCTCAGATGATAGGCATGCCCCACCATGCTCATCTTCCTGTTTTTCAGGCCCCAATCTTGTTTCAGCCCCTCACTTGCCTTCAGGAACTGGACCGCAGAACTCCCTGACTGAAGTAGGCAGCTGAGGTTATGGCCAGTGTCAATGTGCAGTTCAAAGAGGGACTGTTTCCAAGGGCAGTGAAGCCAGGGCTGCTGGTCTGTCCGGCTGCTTTTCTCATTGTTGTTGTTTTGGTGTTGGTGTGTTTGTTTGTTTCCAGACAGGGTTTCTCTGTGTAGGTCTGGTTGTCCCGGAACTCACTCTGTAGACCTCTGAGCTCACAGAGATCCGCCTGCCTCCTGATCGCTGGGATGAAGGTGTGCGCCTCCACTGCCCGGCTGCTTCTTGTTTTTGTTTTGAAGAGAAGCCTAAAGTTTGGATCCTTAAGTGAAGTTTACAATGTTTTAGTGCTGACAAGAAATTGACACTTTAAAAGGTACCTTGTATTCCAAAAAAGCATACACAGGTGCCGCTTTGGGGTTTCTCTCACAGCTGTGTATTAGCTCCTTAGCCTGCTGGGTCCAGCTCTGGTCCCTCTCCACAACTTTGTGTTCTCCTTGTTCTGCTTCTGTGCTCTGTCAAATTCAAGTGAAAAGAAACAAGACAATGAAATCTCTCATTTGGTTCAGGAAAAAAATGGTATGATTTTGATGTTGCTGGTGGCCTCTGGTTTGGAGCTTTAGGATATTAACGTAGCATCCACCTAACCATTGGAATTAAAAAATAAATTGGACAGATTCCACTCCTTAAGGACATATATATATATATGGATATTTATATAAGAATATATATATCCATAGTCTAGGAAAAAAATACTTCATCATGGAAATAATAGTAAGTAGTGAGCTTACACATTGAACACAGAGGAAAGCTGTTTGTTTAACTCAAGAAAATGGTGTGGCACTCTGCTGTGCTCATGGATATTGCTTGGTAGTCATTTCAGCATCTCAGTGGCCAACTCAGAAGTTCCCTGTTCATGGCCCTTATGTACTCCGCTCTGAGCCTGTGATTCTCTGGAGTTTGTGTAATGCACGTTAATTGCTTGTAGTCAGAATGCTGTTTATATGCGACCACATCGCTGTGGTCCGCCTGGTTTTAGGCTCTGACTGGGGGAGCCTGTCTCTTTGCTCACGGCGTTTATTTAGGCCGTGAGAATAGGAGCACTAAGTTCAAATGCCAACGCTGCAACTGAATCTGGGCAAAACTAAGCCCTTGAGAGAAGCACAAAATTGGAAAACCTTTACTTAATAGGAGGTGATTGATAGGGGCTGACAGCCCCAGAAGCCTTCGTGCACCTCGGGGTCTGCGGCAGGAGACCCTGACTTTCGCTATCATCGAGGGGTCAGACTTGACCAGAGCTACAATCATTTCTAGATTATTGTCTCTGCTCGGTGTGGTGTGGAATGATAAGGCATGCTTCCTCAGAGCCCTTTCTATTCTTGCTGAATACTGATCGCACCGTGTGGGCCTTGACTGTGAGTTACTGCTGTGTGCGTCAGTGTGCACGTGTGTGATCTGCGTGCCCTCGTTTAGCAGTTAGTGTGTCCCTCCCCCACCCTTGCCGCTTTCCTTGAGGAAGCAGCTCCTCCTAGGTAGGGTGTCAGCGGTGCTGAAACAGAGTGTGCCTTCACACTCCCATACAGATATCAGCTCTGCTGGTAGAAAAATTGTGGGCGAAGGGGCACCCCGACACCTAGTGCCCTTTGCTGCCTGAGCCTGGTCTGCTGGGAACCCCTCATACTTTGGCACTCGCCATCCTCTTGCTGACTTTCTTTTATATTTGTAAATTGAAACAAGAATTGGATTCTAGTTGTGGCTGGAATTACCTAAACCGGAGAAAGCTGGAGGGGCCCAGAACCACTTTGCCTTTTCATATGTAAAATCAGCAGCTTAAACTAAGTGGTCATTGTTCTGCCCCGCTGAGTGTTTCTCCTTTTCCGTATTTCCCCAGGATGAGAATCAAGCAGCCCACTCCACCTCTCCCCACAGTCCTAACTAGGCCTCACTTTGGTCAGTCTTTCATACCGGATGGCCACTGCTAAGTTTGCTGTGTTTGCCAGAAAAATTCACATGCATTGCACAATAAGAAAGATTGGAAAGTGTTCGAATGAAAATTAAAGGGAAGTTTTGGTGAGCTTAATATGTGTTAGGACAGGCAAATAAAGGGCTGGAACCCAGGCTGCTCCCCTGGCCCTGTGTTCATCCGTAGAGATTCCTTTGCCGCATCTCCCCAGTTGTACAATGGCCCTTTGACAACTGTTGTTAGCTCTGCATTTGAATGTGACCTGGAAGAAATTCCCCATTGGGTAAGGCTCTCCATGCCTCCTCTTTAAAATGTGTAACTAGCTCTGGGTTTCCAAGGCAGGGTTATCCACAGGTGCTACTGTCTTTCCATATTACTTAGCAGGAGATGCTAAGTTGTTCTGTCTGCTTAGTGCTGGCCACTCTGTTTAAGAGGTACTGAGCCCCAGCCAGTTCCTGGTGTGTGCTCAGAGGGTGAAGTGTTTACTTTAATATTAGCTGCAGTCCCCACCATTGCTGAGGAGGAACAATAAGCATTGTTCAGTGAAGTTAGATAGGAACAGAACTAAAGGCATAGAGGCAAACAACAACTTTTAAGTTTTTCATAATTTGGAGATTATAATAATGAATACATGACCGCATTAATTAGCAACTCTGTACATTAACTGACAACTCCGCCCACCCCACTCATTGCTCGTTGCTGTCCGTAGTGCCCACAGCCCAGGGACAAGACCCGTGGCTTACTTGCAGCCATAGTGAAATAGATGTCCGATTGAGACTGCACGTGTCTGAATGAAGCAGGAGGGCTTGGGAAGTGTCAGGAAATTTGTACAAATCAGAAAATGAACTGGGACTGGAGTGGGCTCAGCCGTAGAACACTTGCCTGGCTTCCGCAGAGCCTTACGTGGCATCTGTAGCACTCCGGACGAAAGAGGAAGGAAGGAGAGAAGGCGGGAGGGGGGGGGGGGAATGAAATCGATGCTTCGCCTCTACTAAGCCCCTTTGAAACGCAGTTTTGTAAGCCCTGGTATTAGCTTTTAAATAACTTGACTCCAGATGTTGTTGCATTAGTGAAGATTTCGATCAGCTCTGGGGACCCATTAATTGGTTCCAATAGAACCCTGGCCGAGAACTGGTATTTATTTTTTGGCTTACCTTTGCTTTCTATTTCAGAGTCGGGCAGAAATGACAATTTTCAGTCAGTGAACCATGTTAAATTCCTTGGAATAACTGACTTGTGGTTCATTTAAAACCACTATTGGTTTTCTCTGCCTGTGAGCCTGAACACTGAGGCCAATTTCTCCAGATTAGCAGCAAATTGATCTTTATGTCAGACGTGGGCATCATCTGGGGCTGTGACAAGGTCCTCCCCACAGCTGTCCCCACGTCTCTCCTTCCCTGGTCCTGACACGCCTCAGTGGCACATTGGGCTTGGTTGTGCCTGAGAAAGCACCTAGCTACACAATGGCCCCCAAATGTTCTTTGACTCCTAATAGCCCATGTTTCTCTTACCCCTTAAAGTAGTGATTCCTTTCAAAGTGGCTTTTGTGCCAAGATATAATGTTTTGAAATAGCAGATTGTATTTATCGCAAAGATGGCATATAATATTCTTTATCATTTTCTTGCCTTTTTATGTGAGACAAAGAAAATGAAAAGGGCCATTTTAGACAATGAGTAGATAGGGTGATGAAAATGGCCCAACAGTGAAAATGTACTTAACATCACCCAGCTGGGCCCTTGTGGATGATGGGATGGTAAATTTCATGCCATATAGATTTACCACAACAAAGTGGTATTGAACAATGAATAAGTAACTTGCTGTTCCCCGCTCCATGAAATCATGACATAGCTGGAATGGAGCATTTCTGAAGTTCCTGGACATCTGAACTAGTAGAGTGAGCACATGGCTGCTTATAGCCATGTTTTTAATGGAGCAAATAGGACCCTGACTATATCTGTATGGATTTGCTCAAACAAATAGAAATAGGCACAAAGAGAATTTTAAACACTTTAAAGGTCATCTTCAGTATTAGTGCAAAGTGATGTAAGAATTACTCTTGTTGCTCTCCATTGGCCATTTTGTCAGGAAACCTAGAGTGGAGTTTCCTGACACAGGGGTTTTGGTCCACAGTGACTTTTTATCATCTGACCTCTGACATTCTCCTTGTCGGCCTCAGTGACGTTGACTCATCTTGACATATTTTGTATATCTTGATGAACTTAAAGTGCCTTTTAGTCCTCACTAAGACTAAGGGCCAGGGAAGCGCTTCTCATTTCCCTTGAGTTTTTGAAGCAGGGTCTCACGTAGCCCTGGCCGACCTCAAACTTGCTGTGTCTCCAAGGCTGACCTTGATTAAGGTGTGTGTTACCATGTCCTGTTCCAATACATTGTTTTATAGACTCTGTCTCTTAAGTTAAACTTAGAGTTCTTCTGAAATCTATTTTTTTTCCTTCCCTCTCTTTCCTCTCCTCCCAATACTTGTGTTTCTTGTTCTGTGTTCTTGTGTTTACCTTATTGTAAACCTGATTCAAACTATCTTCTATCGCTCTTCTCGTATACTATTTTTTAAAGGTGTGGCTTGCATTTTTTTTTTTGTAGCTTATAATGACTCCAGTCAGCTTAATGATCAAGGACTTAAATTCAAATTTTTCTCTCTCCCCTATGAAATTGTATTTTTGCCATAAGGTGAATAAGGTGAATAAATAGCAGAACTTTGGCAAAATTGTATTTTCTTTAGAAGTTTGTAGGATGTATTTTCATCATACCCACATTCACCTTCCCCACTTCCAACCCCCATCTTACCCCTCAAATTCATGGTATTCTTCATCTTAATTATTATTGTTTTATAATGTCTGTGAAACCTACTAAGTCCAATTAGTGCTGCCTGTCCTTGGATGTAGGCTGAGCCCAGGCTTGGGCAACCTGTCAGTGGGCTTGTTTCTGAAGAAAACTGGCTTTCCCTTTCCCACTGCCGTGACTGGCTGCACTCTTCAGCCAGGGGTAGGACCATGTGAATGTTTCCCCATATTCCATGCAGGTCTTGTCCAGGCAACCACACTGCTTAGTGTTCGTGGATACAATATCCAGGCCTTCTGTTCTTACAGTCATTGTGCCCCCTCTTCTGCACTGTTCTCTGAGCCATGGGTGTTATAGTAAATAAAAATGAATGTGAATGTGGAACTATAGATTATTGATTATTATCAGCCCTATGATTATCATGGTGGTGTTATTTAATCCGCTATCACAAACAACAAGACACAGATACCTGTTAGATTTATGGTTGCATTATTACCTTGGACCTGGCAGATATTCATACCTACACTGTCTGAATCACTTCACCATCCATCTTGCAGTCCCCATCCAATGTCATCCTTCTTAACCATCCTATCTTCCACCCATAATCTTTTAAATACTTGCTTTTATTCTTTATCTGGGTCTTTTCATGCCATTATTGGAGTCCTTCCTAGGCCCATGTGTTGTTTTCTCCAGGCTAACCTCCTCCTCCCTCTCTTTCTGTCTGTCTCTCCTTCCCATAATTCTCCCTGGGATTCTCCAAAGCCCAGGAACCTTGTCCATGCCTACCCCATTCTGCCCTGCCCAGGTATTATAGGCTGTTTAATTAGCAATCAGGTGTAATGACTTAGGCAGGTTTCCACAGAGGGCCGGTACTTAGCATCAGACCAATCTCCAGTGCATATAGGGACTGTGTCATAAATATCCCGTTTGGGGGTAGGCATTCTACCTTCTCTTCTTTTGTGCACTTTGGTCACATGTTGACGTCTGTAAGAGCCCTATCTGCTCTAAAAAGAAGTGTCTGTGATGAAAGGCTGATGGCTGCACTGTCTGTACTGTAAAGGTGAGCACTAAGAAGGCAGGTGGAAAGTATCAGTTTAACAGGCTACTTGTAGTAGGGTTATGACCGCTACAGTTTTGGGCTCTTGGCTAGGTTTACAGTGCCAAATATGAGTTCCCTCCACCTGAGCAAGTCTTAAGTCCAATCAGACATCTGCTGGTTACCCCAAACTTTAGTGCCACCATTTCACTGTTGGAGCTGTCTGGTTAGTGCTGTAGTTGTGGTTTTCAGGCTTTACCGCAGGCTAGGACTGCTGATAACTCTTCTCCCTTGGCAACTTGTGTATCACCTGATGCTATGGAAGCCAGACACCAGGGAGGAGGCTTTCAGGTCCATACCCTCTGGTTTGTCCAAGCCCGATAACTGAAGTACATGCTCTCTTCAGCAACAGTATGAAGAAGAGGGCACACTGGAAGGCAGAAGACAACTTTTAGGAGCCATTTTTCTTGTTCCATTACAAATTTCAGGGACTGAACTTGGGTCTCAGGATTGCAAAGAGAGTGCTTTTGCCTGCTGAGCCATCTTGTTATCCTGGCAAATTTTTTCATGAGGAAAAAAAGGGGGGCCTCTGGGACTATGACCACTAAAAGATCATATTTGAAAACACTTAGCAAAGTGGAAGCTGCCTGTGAAACAGTATTCCAGAGGGAGGAGAGTCAACTTGTAGGAGTCACTTCCTCTGATCCTTGTCAAGCTGAACGTTACTTGGTTTGGGTAAATAGGATCCTCTAGTTTAAGGTGAGTCAGCTAGTTAAAGAGGTGTATGTGTTCATCTGAAGAGGAGGGAGTTAAAGTTACTGATTTTACCAGTAGTATAAGTCAAATGGAACTGATACAATGGGTTTTCAAATTCTAACAAACACGTCAAAGAAGTCCAGTCACATGTGTGCCTTTGCTACTGGTAGGAAACCTGGTCCCCAGGACCCACAGAGCGGAAGGCGAGAACCAGCTCTCACAAATTGTCCTCTGACTTCCATATGTGCACTGTGCCAAGTGCACATGCGTATGTGTGCACACATACACATTAAAAGAAGTAACTATGATGCCCTTCAGGTATGTGCCCTGTCAGTTGATACAATTAGAGTCACCTGAGGAGGGAGTCTCCTTTAAGGGGTTGGTCCGATCAGATCAGGCTGTGTGTGTGTGTGGTATGTGTGTGTGTGTGTGTGGTGTGTGTGTGTGTGTGGTGTGTGTGTGTGTGTCTCTGTATGTGGTGTGGTGTGTGTGTGTGTGTGTGTGTGTGGTGTGTGTGTGTGTGTGTCTCTGTATGTGGTGTGGTGTGTGTCTGTATGTGGTGTGGTATGTGTGTGTGTGTGGTGTGTGTGTGTGTGTGGTGTGTGTCTGTGTGTGGGTGTGTAGGTGTGGTGTGTGTGTGTGTGTGTGTGTGTGGTGTGTGTGTCTCTGTATGTGGTGTGGTGTGTGTGGGTGTGTAGGTGTGTGTGTGTGTGTGTGTGGTGTGTGTGGGTGTGTAGGTGTGTGTGTGTGGTGTGTGTGTCTCTGTATGTGGTGTGGTGTGTGTCTGTGTGTGGGTGTGGGTGTGTAGGGGTGTGTGTGTGTGTGTGTGTAGGGGGCAGGGGTGACTTAGCTGTTAGTTGATGCAGGAGGCCCAGCCCTCTGAGCAGCACTGTCCCAGGCAGATGGACTGAACATGGTCCACTGACTGAGAAGCCAGCAGCGGTCTTCCATGGTTTCTGCTTGAGCTCCTGTCCTGACTTCCCTAGTGACGGACTACGACCTGGGAGTGCAAACTAAGAGAAACCCTTTTCTCTTAAGTGGCTTTTGTTCTTTAAAAAAGCAGCAGCAGCGGGCAGAACAGAGGCGAGCTTGCAGAAGCGCTTTTAGCCCCTGCCCTTGCTGACCTGAACCTTAGATGTAGGTGTTTTGTTTTGTTTTTTTCTTTTCTTTTCTTTTCTTTTTTTTTTTTTGGCTTTCAGAACAGGGTTTCTCTGTGTAATAGCCCTGGCTACCGTGGCTACTCACTCTGTAGACCAGGCTGGTCTCAAACTCACAGAGATCCACCTGCCTCTGCCTCCCAGGTGCTGGGATCTAAGGCGTGCCCCACCACCACCACTGGCTAAATTTAGGCTTTCATCTTTGAGGTCATAGGTGAGAAACTTCAGATGTTCAGCTTCTTCTAGACCAAGCATGCTGAATGCAGAGTTCATACTTTGGAGTTGTGAGTCTGAGAAGCTGGCATAGGATAACTAGATTAGATTTCCTTGAGAGGCCACTAAGTAATGCAGAAGAGGGTTTTCTGAGGGTTTAAACTTTTCTGAATAGGGATAGAGAATGTACTGTGAGGGGGAATGCTAGACCATGCTTGGATTTGAGTCCCTTATTCAATACTCAGTGTCTAGGGACATGAAAAGAAACATCATCTGTCACAATAAATCCCTTCATCTTACAGCTCATGCCCCCTTACCATCCAGCCGCCAGCGTACTCTTCACAAGCACTGTAACACACACATGCTACGTCTCGGAATACCAGGCAGCCATAAAAAGGACTGAAGTGATAAACCTACAATACAGATGAGCCCTGAAATACTCTGATAAGTAAAAGAAGCCACATACAAAAACAACAACAGAAAATAAACAAAAAAACAAAAAACCTCCACATACTGTACAATGTCCTTGTTATGACATGTCCAGAATAGGGCTGTCTGTTGACACAGAGAGCAGACTGTTAATTACCAGGGCCTGGGGAGTGGGATGCTTAGGGAGAGATTGCTAAGTGGGTCTGAGCTTTCCTTTGAGGGGTGATGAGAAAGCTTTAGAACAGCAGTGACCATTGTAAACATTGTATATCCACTCGATGCCAATGAATCCAGACTCTTAGATGGTAACTTTTGTTACATGCCCTTTTATCACAATTCAAAAAGCCAGAAATCTTCCATCTGTCCATAGGTGGTCTTCAAAAACAAGGACTAATCTTCCTAAACAGTAATTGTTCCAGGCTTCATGGCCCTGGGCAGCACAAACAGACTGGAAAGGAAAGAGGAAAGTGTGTCACATAGGGTGACAGTAGGCTGTGAAACCAAGCAGTGACACGGGCATATCCAGCCTTGAAGCTTCAAGCAAGGGGCAGCTTTCCTCTGAATGTGCCCTCTGTAAGCTGCCATGACCCGGTCAAGGTAGCACATTGGCTCTGATGCCCTGTGGCCCCTCCTAGGGTGTTGCTGTCTCCCATCAGC
>CM053757.1:53273315-53345855 GCA_028658305.1 Pachyuromys duprasi
TGGAGGTGAAATGGGATGGACAGGCAGACTGCTGTGTGCGCCTGTGCTGATCCACAGTTGAGTCAGTGGCAGACACGGAGATTGGGGAGAGGTGTGGGGACCAACCTGAAGGAGAGGAGGTTTGGAAGGTCAGAGTGGTAGAGTGCTTATCTGGCATGCAGAGAAAAGGGGTAAGGACAAGGGGTATGAGACCCCCATGTTCCCATGTGAAATCTGCTTCCGTGTAAACCACTTGTCTTCAAGCTGAGGGTCTACTTCAGTTTCTAGACTATTTCCAGCATCAGCTTTAAGTATAAAAAAGAATTTAGAAGGGCTGGATCTAAAGCACAAAGTTAGGAAAGTCTATCCTTCAAAATAATGGTGGTGACGTGTTGGCGGGGAAGAGGGGCCAAGAGAATCTCATGTGCACTGTTGGTGGAAATGTGTGCTGTGACACTTGCTGGGACGAAGGAGGGAGGTTCCTCAAGGAAGCAGACAAACCCCAGCAGCCTCACAGCTTCCCTGAAGACACAGCTGCACTCTCATGGCTTCCACAGCCCCATTCACACGGACAAAATGGGGAAGCGACCTCAGTCTCCATCGGGGACGCACCGCAAAGTAAATGTGGAACGTCAGCCACAATGGCATACCCCCCCATTAAAGTGAGAGCGACCCTGTCATTTATGATAGCACGCAAGAACCTGGAAGTTGTTACCCATCACAGGTGAGGCCCAGACAAGCACTGCGTGAAGTCGTTTAAGCAAGGGGATCTGAGAAAGATAAACTTGGGAAGTGGAAAGTTGAGGCCGAGTGGCTAGGAGGGGAGACGGCCATGGTTAGTAAAAGTTTCAGATAGGCAGAGGGCTGCTTTTTAAGATTTTTATGATTGTGGCAGAGTGGCCGTACTTAAAAATCAGTATGTGTTTCAAATTGCTAAAAGGGTAGCTATTTGCCAGCACAATAGACTTTTTGCTGTTCAGCAGAACAGGCTCTCTTCCTCCTGCCGCTGTGACTTTGTACTCCTAGACAAGCATGTCCCTGAGCCCTTTGTATCCTTGGGCCTTTATTCTTTAATATCAAGTTTCTTTAGGCCAGGCATGGTAGCATATGCCTTTAATCCTTAGGAGACAGAGGCAGGAGAATCCCTTTGAGTTCTAGGCCTGGTCTACATATCAAATTCCATGACACAAGAATTATATAGAGAGACCCTGTTTCAAAAAAACAAAGACAGCAACAAAAAAAGGTTCTTACTGGCTTAGTTGGTGGAGCACATGCCTAGCACGCACAGAGACCCGGCTTCAGTCTTCAGCACCACAGAGACTATGGTGCTATGCTGCCATCCCAGCACTTGGGAAACAGAAGCAGGCTCTCTTCCTCCCTCTTTTTCCCTTCCTTCCTTCTCACCTTCCTTCCCTCCCTTCCTTCCCTCCTCTTCCTTCTTTAATCTCATGGGGGTGGGGAAGGGTGGTTCATTGTTTAGCCCAGGCTAGTGTGCCATATCCCTGCCTTGGCCTCCTGTCTGCTGGGACTGTGGGCATGAGCCCCACACCTGATTGTAATACTAAGCAATGCTTTTCATAAAAGAACCCAAGTCAAGCTGGTGGAAGCAGTAGCAGAGGGAGGCTTATTCTCAGGAGGGGAGGGCCAGGCAGGAGGAAGGCTGGTGAGCAGCAGCAGACTATAAGAACCCTGCTAGCAGCCTTTGGCAGGGTGAAGCTTCTCTGTTCCCACCTGGGATCTGTATTTCTCCTTCCCCACTGCCACGGTAATATCCATCACTACCATGCCAGCCACCCCGGATCTGAGAGGAGAATTTATAGCAAAGTTCTGGAGAAGTGGAAAGGGCACAGGCCAAGGAAGGGGTGTGTGTGCCTAGGAACCAGTTGTGAAATGATAAATCAAGGCCTGGAATTATTTTGGCATCTTTCACTTTTGGATTCTTTACGAAAGAGGTTTTGAGAGTCGTGAATGTATGAGAGAGAGAGAGGCAGGGTTGAATGTGCTGAGTGTTTCAGATTCACGGCTCTATGATGGCTGTTTGGTACTTAGCAGCAGAAAGAATGACTATAAACCTTATCATCTGATTTTATGGCTCCTAGGTAAACTGAGTCCCATCCACCATTCCAGAGCTCAATAAAAACTTGGGGCATTTGGGGGCGCTCAGGACGACAGTATATTGGGTTCCTAAGGCTGTGTATTGCAGGATTGTCTCTCTACCCTCCTTTCTTTCTTCCAATATGGCCCCCTCTGGAGCTGATCCTTTCACAGTTAGACAATGAACCACACCCCAGCCTCTCCACCTTATCCTAAACAGAGCACAGGCTTTCTGGGTTTCATGGTCCATAACATCCTTAGGCATCTGCACTCCTTCCTCATCGATTCCCTCTCTCCCCAGCTGTCCTTGCCACTCAGTGCTCCTTTTATCTGCCCATCACTCTGTCATTCCCTGGCAAGTATAATCTGAATTCATCCTCTGCTGCCCATCGCCTAGCCATCATAAACACCTACCACATGTGCTTGCAAACAAAGCAAGACTCCAGCCTGCTGCGGTGTGTGGGCTGGCCTACCTTTCCCCAGTTGGTATTTCTTTCCATTGAGCCTCTTCCCTCCCCCTTCAGGGGCCCACCCTTTCGCATCCTCTGTCATTCTCATGTGGGTTGGATTGCTGTACCTTCCTGGGTGGATCCTCAGACCCAGCTTTCTATTTGGGCCTTAGGTACAGTCCCCCAGTGATCACCTGAGACACAGGTCTTATTTTGACAAGAGATTGGCTGCCAACTTTCTGTAGCTCCATGCTGCCTCCAGAGCACATCCCCACTGCCTTCAGGTCTGGATCGGAGGCCTCCCAGTCTCCACCCTTTTGTCTGTCCCGTTGTTCCTGAACTCCGATGGGAACCTTCTGCTCATCCAAACCTCACTTGCTCACTTCTGCTGTTCAGCATTTGTTCACACTTCCCAAAGACCATCCTTGGACTCCACTGAAGGATTCTTGTAGATAACACCCCCCATCTGCTCTGTCTTTCTGAGATAGGCTTTCATCCTATAGCCCAAGCTGGCCTAACTCACTCTGACACCCAAGCTGGCCTCCCTAGTGCTGGGGGATTACATTGGAGCAGCTAACACATGAGCTTATGAAAGACACATGAGTATAAAGAGCGATGGCCCTGGAGCCACACCGCAGCCCTGCGTTCACTGGGACAGCTGTGCAGAGGGGAATGGAAGCACCCAGCCCAGAAGCCTGCCTCCTGCCCTGTGGCTGCTCTCAGGGCTCAGTGTCGACCCAGCACTCCAGGCTCTTCTGGGTTTGGGTTTGGGTTTGCATTTGGTTTTGTTTTGTTTTGTTTGGAAGAGATAGAAAGCTTAAGCTCTTCCTGTTTAGACTGTCACATCATACCACCAGAAGGCAGACCTTTAACATTTCATCTTAAAGGTCATTTCATGGGGATCACGGGTATGGAGCAGGAATGCAGTCAATATACAAAGGCCAAATAGAGTAGAGAGCTACGATCAGGATGCATTTGGGATCTGTAAACTCAGGGATCTGAAAACTCAGGGATGGAGCGCCCATCCTGTGAACTGGGTGTGAGGAGGAGGATGTGCAGACAAGGCTCACATTCCTCTCACAGTTGAACTTGGAAATATCCCCCCATTAATTAATGTGGCCAGATGTCATTAATATACTTTCTTCCTTTGACAAAAAAATGTTCAGCGAGATAAAATTAAATAGGATTTTACCAGACTGACATTAAAGAGCACATGTGTTTGGCACAGCTGTTAAATGTTGAGAGAGGCTGTGTGCTAGGGACCATCACAGGCCTTTCCTTGTGAAGAAGGAGAGAAGGTCACAGACAGGAATGAAGCGCTGCCCCTTTGATGGGCTGTGAACAGGAGGAACTGGCCGGGCAGGTGTGCGTGCGCTCCCACACAGGTGCAGATTCCAAATGGGCGATTATTTATTACATCTGGGTTTCTGTGACACGGGCATCTGTCATCCACCCATCACATTTCTGCCAAGTCCCTTCAGTGGCTCTGTGCTACAGGGTGGATCCCAGGATGCTCCAGCCAGAGGGTCCCACTTTCCCAGTCCAAGCCACAGGGACACACGAGAGAATAAATCAAAATGTCTTGGTTCCCGGGGTCCCGCAGCAGTAGGGAATGCTAACAGTGGCAGCAGGGGCAGGCGGCTGTGGGAGGCTTTCTAGCCTCGCTCCACGCCCTGCCGCCAGCTCAACGGGGCAGTCTGCCTCCAGTCTTGTTCCATGTGTATCGGAAAAGCCGAGTGCGCATTATTGACTGTAGACCAGATGGCCTTTCTAGCATGGGCCAGTTGAACACGGGGTGATCCAGGATGAATGTGGATACCTGCTCTACTCTGTGTGTTTTCCTGTTTGTTTTTGAAACCATTTTGATTAGGACATTGATAGTGCGTGAGCTGAAAAGGGTATTTTATTTTATTTTATTTTATTTTTAGGTGGCGTGGTCTCCTGTAGCCGAGGCTGGTCTGGAATTCACTAGGTGGCTAAGCTAGCCTTGAACTCCTAGTCCTCCTGCCTCTAGCTCACAAGTGCTTTTGTCGACATGCACCACAACACCAGGGAGAAGGAGGAATTTCACGTACTGTTACTGCCGCAGCTGAGCGGCAGTGGCAAGATTAAATGCCATTCGGTGTCGCGTGAAGACTGTGAGAGCAGCAGCTCCCTCCTCGGGCCTCATACTGGAGTGACCCAGAGAGCTAAACAAAGGGCAAACCTAGATTCCCCCTGGCCATAAATATTGATTCAATTGCTTTGGGGTATAGAAAACTGGGATTCTCATTCAAGCGGAATCACTGCACATGTTCACATTCTTCCCTGGTTCCCTGCTTCTGCACGTGACAAACAGCTATAGTGTCTATCTGCTCATGTATTGTTGACAGGTGCCTATTGCCTGTGTCCCACACTCAGACACTTCGCTAGGTCTCATTCAGGTCTTTCATTTTGCATTCATTCATTTGTTCACGAAGGGTTTATCAGCCTTATGTTATGTGCTGTATGCTGTCTAAGAAGGTACAAACCAGTCCCGCAGCTGGCTCGGTGCTACACACCAGTACTTGAGAGGTGGAGTCCGGAGGGTCAGGAGTTCAAGGCCAACTTTGGCTCAAAACAAAACAAGCAAACTAGGCCTAAACCCCAGGTTTCAAAATCATCATTCCAGAAATTAGCGCTATAAACTGTTAACCAAAGTATTTTATTTTAATTTTTGTATGTATGAGTATTTTGTCTACATATATGTCTGTACACTATGTGTGTGCCTGGTTCCCACAGAGTCACATATGTGAACCATCATATGGGTGCTGGGAATCAAACCTGGGTCTTCTGGAGGAACAGCCAGTGCTCTTAACTGATGAGCCATCTCTCCATCCTCTTCATTGGGATTTGGTTGTACTTTTATTGTGTTTGGGGGTTTTTTAAAGTTTATTTTTATTAGAGAGAGAAGAGAGAGGGAGTGTGTATCTGGGAGTGTGTGATTGTGTGTGTGTCCTTAGATGTCTGAACAAGGTATCAGATCTCCTGGAGCTACCGGTGCAGGTGGCTGTGAGCCACCCATTGTGGGTGCTGGGACCCTAACTCAGGTTGCTGGCAGAACACCATGCCCTTAACTGCTGAGCCATCTCTCCAGCCCAAGTGGTTGTGTTCCTGTGGGACTTTAAGTTGTGTTTGTAGAAACAGTGTGCATTAGAAATCTGTTTTCGTTTTTCTTAGGCATTTCCTAGTTTTCCTGATGGTAAAATTCTCAGTTCTTTGCTGCTTCTTGAGCTGCTTGGACTCCTTAATTCCATTTTCTGTCTCAGTTACATTTTCAAAGGGAGATTTTGAGTCGAACTTGGCATTTATTTAAATATGCTGAAGTTCACTTCTCCTCCCCCTCTTTCTGGCTGTAACTTATGGGAATGAACTAAAACAAACAAAACCATACTAAAGGCAACAACTATTGGTGAGTAACTAACATCCCTTTCACACCAAAGCACGTTCCTCCACATTTGCCACCCCTGTAAGTGCCCAATTAAAAATCAAAAGCAGTTTATAGTGCTAATTTCTGGAATGGTGATTTTGATTTTGCACCTCTGGGTGTATAGCATTGTCTTTCCATGGCTGGTCTCTCGAATTCCTGGTGGCTACAGCTTCCGAGCAGAAAAGGGTTTCACCCCGTATGAAATCAGCGTTTGCTTTTCTGCAAGGTGCTGAAGCCTCATGCGGAACAAGTTCATAAGTCACATTTAGAAGGGGCTTGAAATGCTAATTCACAGCTGTCGACAGGTATGAACACCCGTCAGCCTGGAATGTCACACCTATTCAGAGTAACTGAGCATCCCTGAATACAATCTCTTTTAAAACCAGAAATGTAAAACCTGGTTGCTTAGAGCTGCTTTAAGCGTCTCTTAGAAACACTTTTAGAAATAAATAGGAGCAACCTTTTCCACCGTGAATGTTCCCATATATCCATGGGTATACTTTGGCATGTACACACCTACGTACACATATCTACATGTGTGTATATGAGACACACCCTGAAATCTTCTTGTATTAATGAAACTGTTGTGTTTATGGGTGTGTGTATGAAAACTTTGAGCGATCCTGCTCATTTACTACTATTTTTATTCTTACAGAATAAAAAGCTTATTGAAGTTTTTTCCTAATTGCAAAAACCTGTTATTGAGCCAGGCATGGTGGTACATACCCTTAGTTCCAGCACTGGGGAAGCACAGGCTAGCTGGAGCCTAGCCTGGTGCATATAGCAAGTTCCAGTGAGATTCTGTCTCAGATAAGAGGGTAGGAGTATTGGAGTGAAGGCTCAGCAATTAAGAGCACTTACTGCTCATGCAGAGCACCTGGCTTCCATTGGCAGCACCCACAAGACAACTCACAGCCATCCATACCTGCAGTTCTAGGGGATCTAGTGCCCTTTTCTGACCTTGGGTACCAGGCATGAACATGGTACACAGACATATATGCAGAACAAAACACCAATATTCATAAAATAAATAATAAGTAAATCTTTTTAAAACTGTAGAAAATGGTAAATAGAAAACTGTAAACAAACTAAAAACCTACTTCCTACAAACAGTGGCTGCTAGGATTTAGTTTGTCTTTCCAGCTGTTTTTCTATGCAGACATATACCACCACCACACAAACACCTGCCTCTCTCTTGGAAACATCTCACGTACTACTAGACTAGGCTTTCTACTAGAGCCTGAGATTTTTCTTCCAGCAAAGTGACAGTGTTGCTTTAAAATTTTGGAAATGTGTGTCTCAGTTTTAGGACCCCAGATTGAAGCAAAAGTAATCTTTTCCAGTGTCACAAGGCATATTTTATTTATTTTTAATTTAATTTTTTTTTGAGGCAGGGTTTCTCTGTGTAGCCCTGGCTGTCTAAGAACTCACTTTGTAGACCAGGCTGGCCTTGAACTCAGAGATCCACCTGCCTCTACTTCCTGAGTGCGAGTGCTGGAATTAAAGGCGTGTGCCACCACCCAGCACAAGGCACATTTTGAGTCTGAGAACTGAGAGATGCTGGAATTTACATCCATTATAGTATAGATGGACCTCACACCCTGGGCCATGTCCCACTTCTATAGGTTCAACCAGCCACAGAAAAGAACTACTTGCGAACCAGTGTGTTGAGTTTACACTGTTTCTTAAACAATGCCATATAGCATTTGCTTTACTGAATTTCCATACTAAGTATCATAAGTCATCCAGAGGTGATTTCATCCCGTGTTAAACACCCACCACCACAACAGGAAATGAAGTATATGAGAAGATGAGCCCGGTGGTCAAACACTCTGCACTTATGGAAGGCATTTGAGCATCCATGGATTCCTAGGAAGGATGCAGTGAGGATGACAGCGGTGGCATCCCTGGAACCGCTCATTCCTCATGGACTGAGCAACTGCTTTGATGCATCTTATTTTCACTTGAGTGTAGGAGCTGAAAGATTTTTGTGACAGGATGCATTTTTTTTTTCAGAGCTAGCCAGAAAACATCCTCAGCTCTGTTGGGAAGTGGATCTTGGATTCACCATGTTGCACCGATGGAGGGAGGGTTTACCTACGGTCAGTTCCCCTCATGGAGCATATGTTGCCGTGGAGGGAGGAGGCACAGCAAACAGACACAGAAAAGTGTCATCACGGACAGTGTGACACAGTAGGGACATTTTGGAGGGCTTCCTGATCTCCACACTCCAAAAGTGATCCTGGTCTGTGTTGCTGATTTGAGTGTTGTTGGGGAATGGTTCAGATTTAAGTAAATGATCTCCACCTTTAGCACTGTCTGAATGTATTATCAAGCCATCTCCAGGAGCTTGTGAACTTGCAGTCCTGCTCTCCAAGGAAAGCCACAGTCTCTGCTGCTTTCTTAACTGGTGGATGATGCTGGCTAAGTTAGCCAGCTGAAGGGCACTGATGTCCTCCTTACCTGGCAGAGGTGCCGAGTTAGCCAAGGGCAGAAAATGGATTTGATGACCCTATCCTCTCTCTTCCCTGGTGTTTTGGTTGAGGGAGAAATGATGTGCTCTTAGGCAGTCCTTCTCCCTGACTGCTGCTCAACCTTGTTCCACTTCGCCCAGTTCTCATTATAGAGCAGAAAAGGGCTGCTTAGGGCCTGGTTTATTTACCTAATAAAACTGGCTCTTGTATTGCCTGGGAAATGCTAAAATTTTTCTGTCAAGAAATCCTAGTAACAGGCAAACAGAGGTCCAGCAGTCAGGTCTGAAGAAAGAACAAAACGAAGGTCAGCTAATATTGCCATTCTTCCCCTTCCTGGTGGCCATGACAGCACCAGGGTTTATTTGAAGATCCCAGACTTCGAATCATTGCCTGCATTGTTAGCTGCCCAAGTATTTTAGGCTGTGCCAACAGTTTCAGATATTAATGTATTCTGGAGGTCAGTGAATGAAGAATTCCTCTGCACTTTTTTTTCCTTTTAATTTTTTTCCCCTTTCCACCCACTTTGTTTGCATGTCTTTGTCTGCCAGGCGTTGCTGGGCATTTCTAATGAGAGAGGAAAGAATTGTAGAAGGAGAAAGGCAAAGGGGGAGGGAGAGAGAAAACAGGCAAGAGAAACAGGGCGTGTTTAGCACGTTAACAGGAAGGTGACAGTTTTACAAGCCAGTCAGGTGCATGCGAGTCTCGGGAAGCCAAAGCCGCGCTGGCAATGCAAATTCCAAGCGGAAAGTGCATTCTGGGCCATGTCTAACTCATTGATTAGCAGCTCGCAAGGAAAATGCACTTTTATTCCCTAACATCATTTTCCCTGCAGGACGCCCAGCCTGGGTGCCGCTTTGGTATTCAAGCCGGTGTCATTACTGCAGCCACCTCGAAACCCACCCTGGGCAGCTGCTAAAAGGGGGAAAAATTAAAGCAATTCATACTCACAGTGACTTACTGCTGCAGAATAATTGGTTTCTGTTTGCAAAGAACATTATCACGGCAAAGCCCAGAAAACAGAGGGTTTCTGGGGCTGAGTTGGAAGGCGGCTGCAGGGGGAGGGAGGGATGTGAAAAAAAAATCACATTTCCTAGAAGGCAATTAGCTAATAATTAATTTTTTAGCATGCTCCCATGGCGGACTTGTCCTTGTGTGATATATAGGCAAGGAGGCCGGTTTTGTGGTGCGTCCTTTGATTCCTCGTGGAAATGTTAATGAGACTAAAGCAGTTAAAGAGCTCCTTAGACAGCGCAGTGCTGTGGGGAAGGCCGGAATGAAATTCAGACCCTCTGAGGGTTTCTCTGACACACAAGAAGTCCCTTTGTCTCCTGTTTTATAAACCAGAGGCATGTCTAAAATTGCAGGGAAAGTGAGAGGGGGCTGAGGGGTGGCGCTGGGGCCTGGCTTTCTATATTTAAAGAGAGGAAAAATTGTTCGCCAGTTATCCGTGCCTGGGTTTGATAGGCAGTCTAGGGTGTTTTTGAAGTTCTGAGGGAAGGGTCCCTGAAGATGTAAGCGGGATCTGTCTTTCACTTAGACTTAATTAAGAAACTTGCTGGCTTTGTCTGTAGGGGGCCCATTACGCACAAGCTGCAGCCCCCTCTGAATAGGGGCTCAGCCTGGAAAGTGTATACAAGCCAGGCCGCCTTTGTGTCATGTTGCCAAACTGGAGCAGGAGCAAGTGGGAGCCCGGCTCTGCCAGAGGCCAGCCTGTTGTTCCTACATGTGGACCGGTGTCCCAGACAGCGCTGCAGCGAGTGCGCGCCCATTCCCGGGGGGCCTAGAACCAATGAAGACAGTAAACGTAAAGGCAGCGGGAGAAGAGAGGGCTGGTCTTTTTCTCCAGAGTCCCTTCTTAGTCCTGAAGACGGTCCGCAGATGAAGACAGCGCCAGCAGACAGAGCCTCGCTGGAGGTGCAGCTTGCTCAGCCCCCACCCCCAACACTTGATCCTCCAGCCCAGGGCACAATTTTGCCTGGTCACTGTTCTCGTAACCCTGAGAATAATTTCCCCCTGGTGGGCTACTGTGGCCTGCCCTATTTAGAACAAAGTTGCTGAATGCCAGAGAATAAAGAACAGCTGGGAGGCTGTGAGCAGTGGTTAATCAGCTAATTCGCATTTCAAAAGGCCCTAATAAGAGGTGATAAATTCACATAAAGCCCTGGGTATGAGTACTTTATTCTGGAAAGCTTTCTCCCTTCTGTTTCTTTCCCTACCCATCTCTGCCTTGTGCTTTGAAGCCCTGGGGACCTCCCAGGGTATCCACACCTCTGCCCTCTGCCTCCTTCCAAGCTAGGAGCCGCAAACCTTCACCACCTTCTGGAGTAACCAGCTGTAGGCGCCTCTGGGGTTCTACACACGCCTTCAGCCCACCCCTGGCCCTGTCTACCTGGGAGGCCCTGGCCTCCCCCTCCTACTTTGCTGAGTTTGCATGATTCAACCTTTTTCCTCACTGTCTATTTATTCACTCTCTGCCTGGTGTTAGCCAAGTCCATGCAACTGGCATTTGCTTTCCAGCCATGGGCCCCTAGCTTAACCTTAAGTACTGTCTTGTGGGGTGCATTGCGAACCTTGTCTGTCTTGACCTTCTTCCCATCCCCTACTGCAGCATTTCTGTCACCCACCCCCAATACGCCTACTCTTCAGAACCCTACGGCTGTGTCTTGGGCTCTCCAGTGAACTGTCGTGACGGGGTCTTTCTATGCTTACAAGCTAAAGATACTGTCCTGTACCTAGGGCCCTTCACCCAGTGACTAGAAATCATCTGGCCAGCCAAGTGGCATTGTAGAAAGAGATATGATGCCGAAAGCCAAATGATTTTTGTTTCAGCCACGAGTCCAGTTCAATTGGAGAGTGAGCTTGTCTGGACTTACACACATACACCCTGAAGCCCTGACAAAATGTAGATACCCACACCCACACATTCCAGAAGCCCCTGGCCAAATTTAGACCGTGGTTGCTGTGGTTAGCACACACCTATAAAAGACGAGGCAATAATTGCCCAAACATCCTTGACCCGGCTGTACCAGGGGCAGACCAGCATATTCAGCACCTTGAGTGCTTTCTGCTTATCTTCTCCTGTGGCTGTCATGTGTGTGGGAGTCACTCCTAAATGGTGGCTGGTTTTCAAAATCCCGGAATGCCTCAGCCCTATCATGCTCTAGAAATCCGTGAGGGACTCAACCACCATCTTAATTACAAACCCTGGAAGAGTGACATCTCATATTCTGCTCATGAGTGATGTGGAATTTCCGGACCTTCAGCCTTGACAATTTGATGACAGTTGGGGATATCCTTACAAGCCCCAAGATGGCCATTGACCCCGAAGTGCACCCCAGGAACTGACAAGCTTCGAGGTTTGTCAGCCACAATCGGGACTCTGCTTAGCGCACCCTGGTTATCAGTATCTCTGCCTCAATATTATTCAAATTGCTGGTTGATTTCAAAAGATCCTCAATAACCAGCAACAGCGGCCTATGGCCCCCAGCCCTGCCTGAGATCCCAGAACTTTGTAGCTGTCAGTTGGCTGAGGAATTGCTGAGTTAGTAACTATCATGGAACCCAGGACTGTGTCAGAAAAGGGTCTCAGCTCCCAGCACACAAACTGCTGATCAGCAGAATAGAAGGGGCCATTATTGAAAGGGTATTGAAGCCAGGAGTGGTGACTCACCTGGTGGGAGGGTCAACAGGAGTATTGCCCCAAGTTTGTATTATATAATACCTTGTCTCATAGGGGGAGCAGTGGTCATCGGCTGGGCACTGCCATGTCCCAGTTCCCCAGTTCAACATGAAGCGCGCAGTACTTACTTTTTCTGCCCAGGGTCTCAGTTTTCTCCTCATTGTTTGCTACAATATGATAGCCATAGCACATGCCCCATGCCCTTCTGACCCACTGGGACTTCTGTTATCCCTCTGTCTGCCTCTCTGCCTCTCAGTGTCCCATTCATGTTGAATGCCCAGCCTGCAGGGCCCCTGGAGCTCCTAACAGGCACTCCATCCTTCAACGGAAGGAGCCGGCTAGACTTCCACCCTGCAGTCACAGGCGAGCGTACCCTGGAGGGGCTTGTTCTCTGCACCTTCTGCCTCCCTTCCCCTCCACCAGTGCCACCCAGCACCCCTGAGAACCTGCCTCAGAGGGCGCCCTGGGGACCCCACCCCACCTTATCAATTGTGTCTGTCTCCCCGGCTCCCTCCCCTCTGCCATGCTGGCTTCCCTACCTTTGATTGGATTCACTATAAAATTAAGGCATATTTAGGAACATTTATGATAGTTATTAAGTGCAGGGTTATTTGATGTGTTTTTAATGTAAAAATCATAGCTCTTGAAGAAAATATAGCTCTTTTAAAATTGTAATGAATTTAATTGTTTTTTATTGCTCTGTAGTCTTTAATTGATTTTTTCCCCTTCTCTGAGGTTTTTAATTTTTTTTTTTCCTGTTTTAAGCCCAGGGAAGGAGGAAGTTTCCAAGGGTTATTGTTCATTAGCTGTTAGAAGGAATAATTGATCTGTCAACTCAAAGGATTTATAAGGATTTGGTTCACAGAATTCAGGAAAGCAGCACATATGTTTAAATTCCCCCTCAAAAGGAAACGTTTCAGAAAGGCCTTCCCTACACAGCTTTCACAAGATAAAAATGAACGAGCGCGCCTCGGTGACTAGAAGATCTTGCTGCTCTTAAGGAGCAGTGTTTGTGCCTAAACCTGTAAGGGCGAGCTGTATATTTCTGCCTCCAGAAGGATGAGAGCATGAATATAAAGATTGCGGATTTCCCTGGTGTCCTTTTTCCTGTGAAAGGAATGGAACACAACTAACAGTCCTCAATCTCAAATGAGGTTTTTGCTTTTTTTTTTTTTTTTAAAGCAAATGCACCCAAATTGGGTTTGGTTCACAAAGGCAAGGCTGACTCAGAGCTAACAGACCCATCATTAGCCATCGCTGCCCTCTCAGATGGCCTGTCCATTGCAAGGCTCACAATATAGGACTAAGGCCGTAAACAAGGGATCCAAGAGAACTCTGGACAAGAAGCCGACAATGGAGTGGGGTAAATTTCTTTAGCATAAATAGCAGTCTCCAAGGGTGACTGGCGTGAATGGGTCCCCGCTGTGAGGGCCTCTGTGCCCACAGAGGAGAACTGTGGCTTTAAGAGCCCTGGTCCCACCCCCTGGGCCGGGGAAGTGCTCAGGCTCCCCCGCTGGGCTTGGTCCTCAGGCCCCCTGTGGGCCTCCTCTTTCCTTTCAAGCTGTGAGTCCTAAGGAACTCACTGACAGCTCCTCTTTCATTCTGCTGTGCAAATCCTTGAGCTGTTCCTAGTGCTTTCAAAAGGAAAATATAAGACATTTTACTTATTCTGTCCAGCAGGGCCATGGAAGTCCGGTAAGACCCAGGGTTATTCCGGCACTGAGCCTGGGGGTGATTTTCCCTGAGCTGACCCATAACCCATCCTTTGTACTACCCACATCCTTTGCCTCATGCCCTTTGCGGATACCAGGCTAGAGCCTGGGTGCTGCTGGCTCACGTCGGGGTCACCCACGGGAAGGTGCTATATTGAAAGAAAAAGTCACCCACTTGTATATAGCTATGCTTAGTCTCTTCATGGTCATAAGCCCACAAGCTCTGATTCCAGACCAGAATTTTACTTTTCAAAAGTCTTTGAAAATAATGAAATCACACTTGAATGTGGTTTTGAAGGGTAGGGGGAAACCAGCCAGTCCACTTTCCCGTTCCTCCTTTTATGTTTGGTTATTGAGATAGGTTCTTGCTGTGTAGCCCTTGCCTGGCTGGAACTTGCTGTGTAGATGAGGTTGGCCTCAACTCAGAGAGATGCACCTGCCTCTGCCTCCCTAGTTTGGGGTTAAATGTGCATGCTGACATACTAGGCAAATGACTGCCTCTTCAATAGAGGAGACATATTCTGTCATGGTAGATTCAAACACAGTGTTAATCAAATGCTGCTGTTGACTTGGAATTTATAATGTAAACATAAGGCAGTCAATAAGGTCCTCTTCTCTTGGAGTTTCCTCCTCATCACTTAACCTGATCTACAATCATTTCAGTTTGTTTTGACTTTCACTTCACACACACACACACAACAAATGTGCAAGCACACATCATGGCTTGAGTGTCGAGATCTAAGGACAACTTGTAGAAATTGGTTCTCTCCTTTGACCATGTGGGTCTTGGGATCAACCTGCCATCAGGCTTGACAGCAAGCTCCTCAATCCACCGAGCCGTCTTGCTATCCCGCAGTTCTCTTTCCAGGGGAACTTGACTACTTCTAGATGCCAGTGCTTGAGGGGCCCTCCTCCCCTGCAGGTGCTCCGAGCTGCAAATCTCATAAGTTGGCATGGTGTTTGCGTAAAACCAAATAGTCCATCTCCCTGTGTGTATCATTTCTTACTTATAACACCAAATGGAGATACTGCACAAATAGTTGTTATATTTTATTGTCTAAGGGATGCTGACAAGGGAAAAAATCCTGCTGAATTAACAGTTTTCCCCCAGGTATTTTCCATCTTTGTTTGTGCCCCTGCATGTTGAACTCTTGGATACAGAGGCTAGCCTGGACTCTGCTTTCATGGGTAGTTCTCGGTTCTTCTATTACCTGTTGATCGGCTGGCATGGCACACATGGTTCCATCGTGCATTTGTATATATTTATCATGTGTTACATATATTTCTTCTTGGAAGAAAAAAAATTACATTTTCCCCATGCCCTTTATGTTGTCCAACTTCTAACCCATTATTTGGAAGTCAGTTTCTCTTAAAAACCTGCTGACCTAATGTTATTAATTTGCTTGTTCTGAGTTGCTAACCCTTCACACCAAATAATTATGGTATGAAGACAATATTGTCTTCTAGAGTTCTCAGTTGCCTTTAATTTTCTTGCAGTTTTTCTGAATTGAGCGTTTTGGTTTTGGTTTTGGTTTTTCTGGTGATCTAGGCCTTCACCCCTTCAGCTGTGTTACCTCTTCCAGGTGGGTTTATTACCAAATACTATTTTCTGCTGAATCAAGTGATGTTTTACCACTATATTTTCTGTCTTACATAGTTTTGACTTTCTAGGTATTAATAATTCATTTTTTTCTTGGTTTTTGTTCTATTTTGTTTTTTTGTTGGTTAGATAAAGATTATGATCAAGGGGGCTGGAGAGGTAGATCAGAGGTTAAGAGCATTGGCTGCTCTTCCAGAGTCCTGAGTTCAATTCCTAGCACCCACATGGTGGCTCACAACCATCTATAATGAGAACTGATGCCTTCTTCTGGCATACAGGCAGAACACTATATACATAATAAATAAATAAATCCTTTTTAAAAATTACTATCAAAAGAAACTTCGGGAAGAGGTATGAAGGCCTCAAAACAGTCTGGCCTGGGTTGTTCTTCATTGAGGGTTGCTCTTCCCAGGTTCATGTCAGTTGTCAGCTAAATCTAATGCTGCAATCTCAGTGCGTGGAGTCCACAGCAAGGAGTCCATCTTCATATGTCCGCAGGGTGTGTGTGTGTGTATCCAAGTTCGTCATTCGATGTTTGTTTGTATTTTCCTACAGCTGTTTCCTTCCAAACCTTTGTTCCCGTCTGAAACGTGTCCTCGCCGCTGGCTTTTCAGAACCATCTGGTGTTCGTAGACGCTGTTATCCTCCCAAGTGTTGTTTTCCTGATCACTTATCTTCAATTTTTAAAACCTCATTTTGTTGAAGTATGTTTTCAGCCTTGTTTTGTTTAAAGAGGGGGTTTTAGGGTAGTGAACCGTATGAATTCTCACATATACGAAAAAACCTTTCCCATCCTCTTACCTGATTGGCAGCCTGACAGGCTATGGCGTCTAAATGGTAAATAATTTTCCTTCAGAAGATGCTTAAGTGGAGTGTTGCTGATGAGAATCTGATGGTTATTCTTGTTAATGGCTTGTTTTTAATTTATGTTGTTATTGTTGTTTGTTTTTCCCCTTAGTCTTATTGTTGTCCGACAGTGCATGAGACTGTGCATCCTTGGATTTCTAAGAGCTCTTTCATCTTTCTGTTTCTTTTCTGTGTCAGTTTAATTCGGGGTGCTGAAGCCTGAGCCAAGGGCTTCATGCCTGCTAAGCATGTTTTCCAGTAAAGACCTTACTGCCAGCAAAAGAGTTCGGTTTTTGTTTGTTTCAATAATTCCAGTAGAATCATTTTTATAGATATAGTATTTTTTCCATGGTTTTCCAAGATATTAATTGGTTGTGGGCTGCAGAGATGGCTCAGCAGCTAAGAGCATGTGTTAATCTTGCAGAGGAGCTAGGTTGGGTTACCGGCACCTGTGTGGTGACTCACAACCATCTGTGACTTCGGTTTCAGGGACTTTGATGCCCTCCTCTGACTTCTACTGGCATCAAGCATGTTCATAGTACATGTACATATAAAACACAGGATGGATGGATGGATGGATGGATGGATGGATGGATAGATAGATAGATAAGAGTACTAACTAGTGATTGTTGTCTGCTGGGTGGTTTTTAAGTATTCTTCTATTGTCAGGATTATTTCCGTATCTGTAGAACTAGTCTTTCCTATTCCATTGGGGTTTATTTCATGCTATAGACTCTGCTAGAGTGCTGAAGTCTAGACAAGGTCTGTGGAAGTAAAGGCTGATAGAGAGAGCTCTTCTGCACAGACCTGGTGGACACCTCCCACCCAGCCCTGGAGGACAGCAGTGGATGCCCACAGCAGCCGCTCTTTGGGGAGAGAGAAATTCAAGGGGTCTGCTGTCCATCACGTGTCAAGTGGGAGTGGCACTGTGAAGATCTTCAGTGAATCCCAGTTTCACCTTCAGTCTCACTGTGCATTGTCCAGAGCCCCCAGGAGGGTTGTGCTTAGGCCTGTGCTCTCGGCAGGCTCCTCTTGAGTGTTCTAGGCCACAGTTTCCACCTTAGCGTCAGCCGTCAGCCTTAGCCCGTTTACCTTCTGGAAGTGTGTGGAGTCCTTTCTCTTGCTGCTTCCTCTTTGGTTTTCTTCACTGTTAAAGAACTCTGGCCCTTTCATGCCTTCCTTCTGCTTATCACCTTTTAAATATTTCCAGACTACTTATGATCCAATATCTGCTCTTCCTGCTCAGCTTGTAGGAATGAACAAATGCTACAGAAGCAAAGACCACACTCTTTGAATTTGAGTTTAAGAAAGAAACCACTTGTTTTCTCCTGCTGTAGGCTCCTCAGTCTCTGTAGTTCACTTCTGTTACCATACCTGTTTGGAGTTTCCCCACAAATCAGTTCTCTGGTTGATACCAGAGATATCAGAGATTTATTAAATTGATATCATACAATTTAATTCACTTCTGGCGCCATTCACCTGAAGTGAGATTCACAGCCCCATGTCACCTTTGATGCTGCTATGGGCTGCATGTCTGTGTCCCTCGATGCCCCTTTGGCTGTGCCGCCTGCAGCACTTCCGGGAGAGTTCAGCACCCACAGCCCCGAGCTCTCCACAGCTTGTTCTTTGGATTTTTATAGAAGCTTCATGGAGTAGACATGGTTGATTAAAGCATCATTCAGCATGGATGATTACCTCACTTTTCAACTTCTATTTCCTCCTGGAGTTGTGGGTGGGCCCGAAAGCCCTGTCCTTGTAAACCAAGGTGCTCAATGTCCCCAGCAAACATCTGCATTCCAGTGATGTCCAAGAATACCCAGCCACCAGTCATCATACGCATGTAAAAGACATCACTGTGGAGATTCCAAGGGCCTCAGAAATAACTGCCAAGAGACTGGATGAAGACCAAATAGTGTATTTCCTGTTATTAGTCACAGTATCATGTGCACTGTTAGAAGCACAGTACAGGGCCTGCCCTCATGTCCCCATAACATCTGGACTGCAACAACAAGCATTTTCTGAGTATGTTCTTCAACAGGCATTGCAGACCTTTACAGCTGCAAAAGATAATACTCTCGGTATCATAATCTACTGGAAAGCTCATATATCAGTTGAGCAGAGCTCAAAACAGTGAGTTTAGAGGCTTCATATGTATGTTAAAGACACTTCAAAGAGATTGGCCAACTGCTTGGCAATCCTTCTCCCACACAAATGCTAGAAACCACCACGTGAGCTGGTGGGAGCATAGAGTAATTTGTTCTTCATTTTCCAAGAGTACAAGATGCCTCTGGTTTCTTGGAAGGACACAGATGTGATTCGGATGCATGTCCTGCCTTGAGCTTATGTCAGCAGAGTAGTGATTCCAGTGTAGAAATAGCTTGTTATTGCAAGACAGCATCAGATCAGTGGTGTGCTGTTAGGGGAGACTAAAAGACTCATGACTTGTAGAACTCATCTCCTGCTATTTCCCATCACTCCCCGCGTTCCTGTTTCTGGTTTGCTTGGCTTCCTCACTATTCACTACAGCTCCTTCATCCCCGTCCTGAACCACAGAGGTTAGAAGATTGCAAGAAAAGTCCATTTCTCTTGACTTGTTGTCAAAAGAATCCCACAGTGGCCTGGTTTCTAGAGGCAGCAGTGTGAAGAATGAGCCTGTGCACTGTGGGCGGGGCCTCTGGAGGCTGGTGATGTGGTGATCTCAGGGAAGACTCTGGCATCGGATTCTTGTCACCCTGTGTAACCTCACAGGCAGTTGGGGGTGCCGGGATGCTTCTGGCTCTGTCCTTCCTGATGTTTGCTCTCTAAACTCAGTTTTTTGACTACTCTGAGATTCTTATCCTTTCCCCCATAAGAGTAAACTAAGGTAGACATTCTCATCTATAACTTAAAAACAGCAGCAGCAAAAACAGAACCCTAACCAATGGACTTTTAGTTTTCTGATTCTGTCTTCCTTGAGGACTCTGACATTCATTCACAGTGACCACTTTTTCCCCACCGGCAGCCTGGACACGCACAGTGTGAGATGGAAGGTCTACCCAGCACTGTAGGCTGTAGGTTCTCCAAATCCACAGCTACACCCAACCTGCATTAGGACTTCTGGAATGTTCCACTCATAACCAAAACTGGCTCCCTCTGAAGACCTGTCACCCCGCTCTCCCACTTGAGTCACATCTGCTCTTTAACTCAGGGTGACTGTACCTGTCATATGAGCAGGGTGCACTGCCTTCGGCGTGAGCCCACCCAGCCAGTGGTCACCAGCCCGATTCTCCCAGCGCCCAGTTTCCCCATCCTACCAACATTCTTTGTGACTAGATTAACCTCACAGTGTCCTGTCCTGGTGTGGGTGTCTTCTCTATAATTAATAATAGAAGCGTAGTATTGGCTAATGCTTATAAAATAACCAGTGTGCACGGGGCACTGTGTTAATTCCATGAATCCTCACAACAGTCAAGTGAGGCTTGGAGGGTCTGCACTTCAGAGATGAAAAAACTGAAGCAGAGATAAGCTAAGTCATTTGCCTAAAGTCATACAGAGCTGATATTCAAATCATTTGTGTTCTTACTAACAGTACTGTATCCATGCTTCTTGGGTTGCTTTTAACCAGAATTAAAATAGACATGCCAAAATATATGTGCACTCTTACATATATTAAAAACTAATTTTTTTCTAGCTGGGGCGTGATGGCACATGCCTGTAATCCTAGGAGAGGGAGGCAGAAGCAGGCAGATCTCTATGAGTTCAAGGGCAGCCTTGTCTACAAAAAAAAAAAAAGTCCAGGGCAGCCAAACCTATACAGAAACCAGAAACCCTGTCTCAAACCAAACCAACCAACCAACCAAACCAAACAAAAAACAAAACCACAACTATTTTCCTATTAACTGAAAATCTAATTAGTATCTCATTATTAATACTACATTTCAGCTTTAAAGCAATACTTCATTACAATAGCCACCATTTTTTTTTTAATAAAAGTTGTTTCTTTTTCTCCCATATTATCCTGGCTTGAAGCTCAGTGCTATTTAAAATATACTGCCATACTCTTACAAATAAATGGCACAAGCAGCTAAGTCGTCAGATTGATGGCTTTTCCGTATTAACCCACGGATTTCTCTTCATTCAAAATATGAGTTCTCAGGCTGGGAGATAGAATAGGGCAGAGTGCTTACTTAGGAGGTCCTGGGTTCAAACCCTGGTACCACCAAATCACTGCATAAATTCTCGTGTATTTATTAAGTCAGACTGTTACAAATGAAGTGTAGCAATCTGAGGTGTATTTTCCCTGCTGCTGCACTCCAAGCCCAATCTATAGTAACATTTTTAATATTCTTTTTTATGATTTATTTTTATTTTATGTGCATTGATATTTTGCCTGCATATATGTCTGTTGGAGCCCCTGGAACTGGGATTACAGACGGCTGTGAGCCACCATGTGGGTGCTAGGAATTGAACCCAGATCCTCTGGAAGAGCAATCAGTGCTCTTAACCACTGAGCTATCTCTCCAGCCTCCTAGAGTAATATTTAAATGTTGTGGGGTTTTTTTGTTGTTTTTGGTTTTGTTTTATAGACCTTGGGTGAGTTCCTTAGCTTGTCTAAGCTTTGCCCACATATCTGCAAAAATGGAGGTAGCCCCACATTGTCAACCGAGTATGAAAAGATCAAATTAATCTCCACATGGCACATTGTAGCACACTTTCCTCTCGAATGAGACACACACCCTGCTCATAATAAAGCCACCCAAAAGAATTGATATTGGGCTGAAGAGATGTCTCAGAGGTTAAAAGAATTCTGATGTCATAGCCTTTACTTAAACTTTCTAAGGGAGCGAGGGAGCAGGTTGCATTATACACTCAAAGCAATTTTTCAGGAGGGGTTTGAGGTGATCACTTCCCTCAGGAGTATAAAGTAGGTGGATTGCCAATTTGACTAGCCTAGGCTGGATAGTGAGGTCACATCTCCGAAAGAAAGAGGTGGGAAAGAGAGGGGTTGGAGACAGGAAGACACAGAGACAGAGAGATATTAAGAGGTTGAAATCACTCTTCCCCCCAGTCGGAGGAAGGGATATGTTTGTATGCATATGCCAGAGTGGACCAGGGTTGGAGGGGAAGAGAAGATGCTCCTGTGCTCTTGCTCCAGCGGCTGCCGCACCCTCTGTGGTGGCCACCGTCACTCTGGCCTGGTCAGCCTGAGGTAGGAAGTGAACCTCCCACATCAGTGAATAGTCTGTGACTAAGACAAGCAGGCAGAAGGGCTTCACTCCCTTAGGCTTGGGCATCCATCAGCACTCATGTGTAGTTTGCAGTGCCTAAGTGGCCCTTGAGACCCCAAGATGCCCAATGATGCCGGCCGGCATGGCTGTTCACGGTAGCAGACAGCCACAGAGTTAGCGCTGGTGCCAACGGCCTTCATTGTGCTGTGCTCTTACTTACTCTGTCAGAGTTCCCAATTTGTTTTAAAACATTCTTTCAGGCCGTTTATCAAGTTAGCAATTAATGGTCAATTTGCGTAAGAAAATGCTTCCCCCACCACCACCACAGGACCTCACTATGTAGCTCTGGTTGGCCTAGAGCTCTCTTAAGTATCCCTGCTGACCTCAGGCTGACCTCAGACTTGGAGATCAGCCTGCCTCTGCTCCAAGAGTGCTGAGATTAAAGGCATGCGCCACTGTACTGGGTAAGGAAGTGCTTCTTATGGGGAATATATTTTGTCACAGTTGGAATTTCAAATGTGAAGTTGTTGCTGTTGGAATTTATGAAACAAACACAAAGCAGTCCAGAAGGCCACATCCTAGCATTTGCTGGTTCCCTGTTTGAGAGGAATGTAAAAATGTACAGTTCTGACAGTTGATCCCCGTCCTCCGATGTGGCTCGCGGATGATGCCTGTCACCCATCAAAATGAAAGCATTCACTGTTTGGAAAGTTAAATGGAACTCGGCCGACAGGCAGCACTTGCTGCTTGTAAAGAGGGCTCTCCATTGTGGATCACCAGGTCCAGTAATGAATGTGTGCACTATCAGGGGCCAGGGATTTAGGGGATGGAATTCCCAGGGTTTAATCATTTCATAAGGCCTCTGAGTGTGACTTTTTCTCCAATAATCTACTTATCTCAGTAATTTACCCCTCCTACTGCATTGCAAGGAAAATGAGTCTCCCAGGTTGTTTGCATGATAAGTAGCTGGGGATTGTGTGAGCCTTCAAGAAGCCCTGAGCTCATTGGAGCAGCTGAGCTAATGGCTCCCATGGGAGCTGGCAGGTTAGGCGAAGGAGGGGGCTGTAGAACACCCTTCATCACAAGGACCACACATTAGAAAAGCTGAAATGGAGAAAACGCTTGCTTCGTGCTGGATAGTTCCTCTTGCAACACAGAGGATGAGGAAAGCGGCCTTTCAGCCCAGGACATAGCTGGGCGTGTTGACTGCGTGGAAGAGGTCAGGAGGCTTTTGTTTCTGTGCTTCCAGTGGATCGAGCTAGCTTTCCACCTCTCTCCTCAGTTAACTCAGAACTTAAAGAAGAAACTGCTTATTTCAAACAAACAGCTACAAAACTCACTTCTGGAAAAAAAATTGCATAGGCTTTAATAATATATGATTCTCATATATATATATGTGTGTGTGTGTGTATATACGTACATATGTATGAATATATACATATATATTCTCAGATTCTCTCATATATACATACACGTATATATGTATATATACTCCACATATAGCCTTGAAGATTTTCATGTGACAAAGTATCAGCCAGCAGAATTTTTTAAATATTTATTTACATGAATATGTATGTTATAGCCATTTGAGTGTGTGTACATGAGTGCAGTTATCCAAGGAGGCCAGCAGAGGGCGTTCGATTCCCTGAAGTTGGAGTTATAGGTGCTTGTGAGCCTCCTGACATGGATGCTGGGAACTGTGCTTGGGCCATGTGCAAGAGCAGCAGGTATCCTCAACTACTAAACATGTCTTCAGCCTCTCTAGCCCCTCCTTTTTCATTTTCATTAACACCAAACACAGTGGTTCATACCTGTAATCCCAGCATTCCAGAGACTGAAGCAAAGGGTTTACCTCAAGTTCGAGGCCAGCCCATACTATAGAGTAAGTTCAAGGACAGCCTGTACTATAAAATGAGACTCTGCTATAGCCATACACACACACTTCTCTGTGTGTGGTGTGTACACTGTGTGTGTGAAGCCTTGGGTTATGGAAAAGGATGAGACTTGGACATGAGCGAGCAGTTCCAGGTTTCAGCAACAAACAGGTGTACAGAGCTGGAACTTAAGAGGTATTAGCAGACAAGAGGGAATCCATAAATGGGTACTGGGGCATGTAGGTGTGTAAAGGTTTGCCCTTCTGCCTTACAGACACAGCAGACACTCCAGGAACAGAGACAGGTTATCAAGAGAAAAGCATAACAATTGTATTTAATCAAAATCCTAAGTGACAGAGCCTAAGCCCAGCCAGGCCTGCCGATTAGGCCTCTCCTGGTCTCTCCATGTAGAACTCTCTTTGCCCAGAGATAGTGTCGGGCTCTCTGGGAATAAGGATCTTGAGGGGTGAGAGAGTTCCCCAAACCCCATGCGTCTGATTTCTGGCCTTATGCTTTTACTTCTCCATGGCACCGTTCCCAGCCCCTGCTTCTCCACTGTGTGCTGTGCATTCTCCGCTTGGTCAAAGGTGGGTCTTGGGCTCGGGAAGGCCACACTTGAGAAAGTCAAGAAGAGCATTAAGCACACAACATCTGCATTTTTCCATTCTGGAGAATCTAGCTGCTTGCACTGCTGACTGGGAACTAGTCTCTCTTCCTGTTTCAGAAAGAGAAAGGGGCTGATGACCTGCCCTTAGCTGTCTCCCTATCTCCCTGCATGCTGGCCATAGTTTGTCTATACTTAGAACACACTCTCTCATTCAGGTGCTGCCCCAAAGGTCAGGATTCTCTCCATCCAGGCTCCCTGTGGTCTGGTGAGTTCTGACTAAAACACAAGCTGTTTGTATCTGTTCCTCCATTTTTTTCACATGGGACTTCTTGGCCCAGGGAGATGGCTCAGCAAGTAAGGGACCTGCCACCAAGCCCGATGACCATATTCGACCCTTGGGACCGACATAGTGGAAGGAACCAACTCCTGCAAGTTGTCCTCTGACCTCCACACATCACCCCCTGCCCCATAAATAAATGTCTTTTTTTAATGTGATATATGTGAAATGTATGAGACTGCTGTGCAGTGTGCCAGTGCTAACAGCAAGTTTTGGCTCTGTGGAGGAGTCTGGCCTCTTCTGACTGCTGCCTATATTCACGCCGCCTCCTGCATTTTAGAAGTGACGGGGGGGGGAGGGGAGGTGTTACTGGAAACAGTAGATTGCAGAAAGGCCTGGCTGAGCCTCTTCTGGCTTCCTGACAGGCTTTCAGGATGGCTTTGAGCAGTCTCCTTGTGTCCCCAACCCAATAAGGTCTCCATTTCCTTACCTCTCCTGTCACCTTCCATCCCTGCTTACAAACACACCAGATCTGGGGTGAGCTCACCTCTCTCTGACTTGCCAGAGGCTAGCAAACTACCCCTGTGTGCTTATGTCATTAAAGACTGACACATTTGCATTGTCTCTAAGTGAGGTGTTATTATTTTTAGAATTATCCATACATTTACTTGTGTATTTATTCTGTTTGTGCACATGGCATGACATGCATGTGGAAGTCAGAGAACAGTCTATAGGAACTGGTCCTTTCCTTCTAGCACGTGGGTTCAGGCATGGAAGTCTCAGGTCACCAGGCTTGCTGTACCTTCACTTGCCGGCCCCAATTTTGTTTTAATTTTTAGTACTGAGGACTGAAAAAAGGGAGACCCACATGTTAGGCAATCAGTCTATCACTGAGTCACCCATACACGCAAGCACACACGCACACATGCACCCGCACCCCTACATCTTCTCCCAGTCTCTTTTTTTTTTAATAGAAAACTATTAATAGAAAAACAGAAAACAGTTTTTTTTTTTTAATAGAAAACTCATTGTTAAGCAATCTCTTATCACCAGATTTTCAGGATCAAGTTAGGTAGCTAAGAATAAACTCCTGAAAGCAAACATATAAATTCAAACATCTCAACAGATGCCATTCAAGCACAGAAAGGAGCCTTGCCAGTTCTGCTAACGAGGCCAAGAGGTTCAGAGCATCAACAGGGAGGCGGCTGGCGACCCGGTGTGCCCACTCTGCCCTGTGTTTTCTGTCTGGAGGTTACTGTTAGAGCAAATGAGACTTCACAACAAAGAAAATGTAAATGTTGCTGTCCTCAGTCTGAGGCTGTTCAAGGAGGATGACCTTTAAGCACAGTTATGAATTCAAACCATGCAAGGAATAGGAAAACATAAGCCACCAAAAATGTGGTAGATAGCCGGAGGGCTCCACTAGAAGGATCAGATGAAACCAATGAGGAGAGGGTGGGAGGGAACCGTCTCATATAAATAAAGCTATCGGCAAGACTAAAAGGTATTAAATGAATTGTGTCACGTACCATAAAGAAAAATACTGTTAAAGCGGCGGGGCTGAGCCTAGAGCAAGGAGCACTGGCTGCAGCGCAGTGGAGGGGTCTGCGCCCAGCCCTTCAGAAGGCACAGTGAGAGACTACTGTCTGTATATTTGTTCTAGTTTAGCTGGTGCTCACTGAAGACGACGCTTTAGAAGATGATAAACGTCCAAAATGGTTTAACGAGTCACCATAAAACTTAGTGCCGTGACTGAGAACTGAGAGAAGTGACGATCCCCAGTGATGGTCTGCTGAGCAGTTTTATAGCTGTGGATGTTAGACTTCCCAGGAAAAAATACTTTTCATTTCAGAATGCAAAGAGAATAAAGCTTCTAATTTTACTCCATGAAGCTAAAATAACCCTGATATCAAAACCCCACCAGGCTATACCCAAATTTGTAGGCCAGGCTCACTATGGAGTTTATTATTCTCCCAAGAAAAATCCTAACTCAAATATGAGCAAATTGAATCCAGTTTTCTATTAAAAGAATAAAGCTCAGTGCCCAAAGCCAAATTAATTTCAAGAATGCAAAGAGAAGTTAGCATTTGGAAATGTATTAGCATAAGTCAGTTCATTAGTAAATGGGTAAAAGCCCTGTGATCACCTTAATAGACACTCAGAAGACATTTAATAGAACTCAGTGTCTGTGCTTAGGCCTTTTTTCTTTAAAATATAAGTTCTTTAGAAACTAGAAATTAAAGGGCATTAATTATCATGCTAAATAATAATTATCACAGACTGAATGATTCCACTTTGTTTAATGATGAAAAATTAGAAGATGAAATCATGGACAAGGTAGGATTGTCCCCTGTCATCACTAATACATATCATTAACTTGTCAAGCAAGTCTGCCACATGCAGAATATTAAATAATAAAAAACAAGACCAAAATGGTCATTTGCAGATATCTGCAGTTGCCTCACTGGAAATGTCAGGAGACAGCTGAAAAGTAAAAGGACAAGCAGGCTTTTTGCCTGATACAGAGTAAATGTATGGAAATTACATTCTTACACAAACATTTCTAACAGCTTGGGAAAAATGTCGCCAAGAACAGGTCACACTAATGATAACTACAAAAACTGGAGAAGTATTATTCCTGTGATAGACACTCTGACACACCTGTGATTCAAGCTTGGCTATACTACTGGGAACAAAGTAAGGAGGTAGCAGTTGTCACCCTCATAATCGGGGAAAGGACAGGCTCTGGGTGAGGACATTGTGCCAGTGCTCCCAGGGTCAGCTGCTGAGAAAATGGGCTGAGAAAGTTGGACATGTGGGAAGGCTATGTATTTCCACAGTAATCAGGCGTGTGTGTGTAGTTATACCTTGTTTCTAATTTCCACAAACACACCTTCCTCTGGGATAGGGAATGGCACAACATTTCTGCCACGAGCTTACTCTTCCGGTTAAACCCTTTAGGGTGGGGAACATGGCCTTTCTTGTTCTGTGAAGGCATTTCTTGTGTAAAACATGGAGGAAGGTCTTGGTGAAGGTTTTTCTGGCCTGGCTGGGATCTTGTGTCTGTCCCTGGAACAAGTGGGATGAATTGCTATGTCTGGCTTCGCCAATGGCCAGACTTTATAAGACAGCTTGGTCGGGGTGACAGTTGCTAAGCAGAAAAATAACTTTCTAAACAGATATTTGAGTGATCTAGGACTTGCTGTGCATACTGTGGTCCCAGATAAGCTGGCTCACTGTATTGTCCTAGTTGGCCTTTTTGTTGATACAAGCTAGAGTCCTTTGAGCAGAGGGCACCTCAGCTGAGGAAAATGTGCATTTTCTTGAGGAAAGATTGATGTGGGAGGGCCCAGCTCACTGTGGACAGTACCACCCTGGGCTGGTGTGGTCCTACATGATATAAGAAAGCAAGCAGGCTGAGCAAGCCAAAAGCAGCATTCCTCCATGGCCTCCCCTTCCTGCCTCACCTTTCCTCAGTGATGGGGTGTGTGACTGGAGAGCTGTAAGGTGAAATAAACCCTTCCTCCCCACGGTGCTTCCAGTCACGGTGTGTTAGCACAGAGATAGAAACCCTAGCCAAGACATGTAGAGATAGATTTCCCCAAGCTAACATATGCCTGATTCAGGAGGTGGGCTGAGGACTGCCTGACACCAAGGTTCAAGGTCATCTGAGAGACTCCTAAGAACGAGAATATCTCCAAGAAGTACCCAGCAAGCAGGAACCATTGTTTCTGTGTATTTTATCCCAGCATGATCTTATTGTTTAGCGAAGGCTTCAATTGAAGATTCTTTGTCATCTCCAATATCAGCTCCTAATGTTTTAGGCTTTTCTCCCTGAGTTATTTTTTAGAACTTGGAGAACGTCCTGATTTAGATGTTCAGAGACCTAGCATCTGAACCCTTCCATCACTCAAAGTATTTGAACACTCACTGCGTACAAGAGTGCAGTAGGTTTCAACAGACGCAGAAGACAACCTCCCTTCCCACTCGTTACTTATTATATTTGGCTTTGTACCGAAAGGGGGGTGATTATCATTCTTGCATTGGTTTAGGGGACTAAGTTTTCCAAAGTGAAAAGAACAGAAAAAAAGGTGTAGAAAAGATCTGTTCTGAAGTCAGACATGCACAGAAAGACGGCAGGGAAAAAAGCTCGAGCTAACTTTAGCTCCTTTGCAAAGGTAGCAGTGGATGTTTGTGGAGTAGTAGTGAGCACTGAATCTGTACAGCAGTCTCAAATACCAGAGACACCTGGGCACAAGGGTATCCAGGAGGAATCTGGAGAGTGACAGGAAATATCAGTTTCAGGGAGAATAAAAAGTTCCCCCAGGGAAAGAGAAGGTAGCATTTGTTTTTTGTTTGCAAATGGCACGTTCTTGGGAATGTCACTGTGTGCTTGCAAAGGGGTGAGACTGTGTGAGGCCTGACAGCGCCTTGGAAATCTGTGTCATGTCGAAGTTCTTTGACCCTTAAAATAGTTGGGGCGTTTTTAAAGGTGGGAATTTGTAAAAGAAAAAAAAAGCATGGGTGAGGTAAGCATGCATCTTGTGTGTTTGCACCATACCTGGGTTTGAAGTCTTAAGGAACTGCTGAAAGCCTTCGTCTGCTGAGGCCGGAAAAGCTAGGTGCTGGAGGCGGATCCAGACTGGATGCAACCAAGTTCATACCTCATTCAGAGTGACAGAGGGGAAGGTGCCGCGTCTGGAGAGAGAGCCAGGAACTGGTGTGACCAGGCTTAAGTGAAGGAAAAAAGGGGCGACAGACACACAGGAGGGTGTCTCCTCTACAGCTTGCTTTGCACATACTGTAGCCTCACCATTCCAGACCGGAAGTGTTTAGAACTTCTTCCTATCACATTGGCACCGGTTGCAGTCAGAGCTCATGTGCATGTGGAAATCTATCATGGAATAAGGCTCTAAGAGAAGTGGCTGTGGTGCCCATGCACACTGGAGAAGGAGGGTCCTCATGACCACTGTGAAGACAGGAGCGTCTGTGAACCCAAGATGGCCCCCAGACTGCAGTCCCCACCCCCAGGGCAAAGGGAAATGCCCTTCTTCAAGGAAAGGAGAGAACGAAAACAGTGGGCGTGGGCACTATGCGCAGAGCACCAGTAAGAGGAAAGTCAGGTGGTGAGGCTAGCACATCTGGCTAATTGGTCACAGACTGTAAATCTCCTCAAGTATCTTTCCTTCCGGCCACATCTGCCCTCATTGCTTAGAGGGACCTGGAGCTGCAGAGGAATGTGTGCAGGGCTGGGTATCACTCCACTCTCTCAACTGTATCTGTTTTCAGATAAACTGGAAGAAGGCAAGACAGGAGGAAGAGGCAGACAGGAAGAAGAGGCGGGCAGGGTGCTCTGGGAAACCTGGGCTCATTTCTTTGCACTGCTAGGCACTCTCTCCTGGGGCAGTGCCAGGCCTTGGGCAGGAGTGCAGAAGTTGGAAAGCTCTGTCCTCTCCAGCCCACAGGCGTACCTTCTCCGCTCCTTGCCGTTCTTTGCTGTTCCTCGGAGTGCATTCCTGCCCAGGTACTGGAGGTGATACCTTCCCTGTTTGGACAGGAACTAAGGAAGAGGGTGACCTCAGACAGTAGCGCGCCTGTGGAAGGGCACAGCGACCAATGCTGGGCAAAGCCATGGGGGCAGAAAGGGCTTCTTTGTATTGTCAGGTGAACCTCTCCAAAGTGGCTGCCACATCTGGCCTTGTTAAGGACACAGAGGTAGCTTTGTCTGTAGGTCTGCTGCTTAATATACAGTAGGGTTCCACCGTCCACCCACACACCTTTTTTTTTTTTTTTTTTTTTTTAATGAGACAAGGTCTTGTTATGTAGTTCCAGCGGAACTGGAATTCACTATATAGACCAGGTTGGTCTTGCCTAAATACATAGACTACCAGTAATATGTCATCATGCCTGGCTTCATATTTTTTTTTATAAAGTGCTCCTGACTATGTCCCTGGCTAGTAGGTAGACATTTATTGAGCACATGTTGGTGGCCGGTCCACTCACCTGTACGGGCAATCACAATCCTGAAATTGAAAGCATTCGTGTGAACTTTGCACAGGATCAAGCAGGTCCACATTCTAGTCAGAGGCTGGAGGTCCTCATGAGCCCCACACGAACCAGGCTGCTGTAGACAATGATGGTTTCCGGGGGAGGAAGATTCCATTTTCTTCAAGGGTATGGCCTCTGGTAGGTCCAGCCGTCCCTGTTTCTATAGGTAGCCCCACATTCATGAGTCTATGCACTGCATAGATTAGACTGAGCAGGTTATTTTTTTTTTAAGACACCATGTTGTGAGGGGTTGGAAGGGGGAGGGGAAGGATCTCGGAGGAGTTAGGGGGAAGGATGGTAGGTAAATATAATAAAAATACATGAAGTTCCTGGAGAACTGATGTTATATTTTTAAAAAATAGCTGAAAGATCATTATTGGATAAGGGGCAGAGGGTGGTGAGGTCAGTGCCTGTGATATTAGTCTTTTTTTAAAGATTTATTTATTTTATGTATATGAGTGGTCTATCTGCATTTACATCTGCCAGAAGAAGGAATCTGTTCACATTATAGATGGTTGTGAGCCACCCTGTGGTGTCCGGGAATTGAACTCATGACCTTTGGAAGAGCAAACAGTGCTCTTAATCGCTGAGCCATCTCTCCAGCTCAATATTAGTCTGTTTTAGCAACTCTTTTCCTCTTTACTGAGTCTTGGATCCTAGCCTCTGGGATAATGGCTACCCACATTCAGGATGGGTATTTCCCTTCTCAGTTAAACCTCCCTGGAAACTCCCACAGATACACCCAGATAGTGTCTCATAGGAGATTCCAGATCCTGTACCACTGACAGTGAAAAATGAACCATCACAAGTCCACCTCTCATTAACCTGATACCCAAACAAATCAACTTTACACAATGACCTTCTACCCCTGGCCCTCAAAGGCGCATGGACGTCTCAGAATGCAAGACACATTTAGTTAATCTGTAAGAGTCTCCAAAGTCATAAGAGGTCCAATAGTACCAAAAGGCTTCCCCTAAAATGCCCAGAGTTTTTTTCTGAGACCCAAGACAATCTCCTGGCTCAGCCTCTGTAAAATCAAAAACAAATTACATACTTTCAGTGCACAGTGGTATATTGACCCATCTGAAAGGGAAGGATGGAGGCATGGCAAAGAAATAGCATGCCACAGCAAGACCAGAAGCACAGGAGACCACCGAACCCTGCAGCAGTTTGTATCTGGACTTCTGGGGCGTCTGGGGCTTGAAATGGCATCATCTGGGTTCCAACAGGCATTTGCAACCTCACCTGTCCAATTCTGCTTCCTGCAATCCATGCTGCTTCTCTCTTTGGGCCAGTTCTGCCCCATGCCTGGCATCTCCAACACCCTAAGTTCCCTGCTTCTCCATCAAAGCTTCATGCCATGACCTCAAAGGGAGGAGTTTTGCCAAATATTGCTTGGCTTCAGTGACTTTCTAGAACATCAGTGCAAACTTCCATGACCCTGTAACTCACATGCCTGCAAAACCAACACTTTGTGGTCAGAGTTGCCAAGTTCTGTTGCCAGCTTAAAACGTGCTTTGGCCCCTTTCTACCCCACTCATGGCCTCTGTGCACTTTGGCTGCTGAACCTGTAAAAACACTTCGCTAGCCAGTTGTTTTCAGCAAGGGGCCCTGACAGTGTAGTTCTCAGTTCAGGCTCTCCCACGAGGTGGACCCTTCACTTGGTGGAGTCTTCAGGGACCAGGCTTCTTTAAAGTTATTTTTGTTTGTGTGCATATGTGTGTGGTGCAGGCATGCCTGTAGAAGCTCATGGGTCTCAGCTTCCACTTTGCTCAAGCAGAGTCTCCCTGTTTCTGCTGCTCTGCAGCATACTCCAGGCTAACTGGCCCATGGGCTTTCTGCCAATTCTGACTCCGCCCCCTACCTGCCATAGGCATGCTGGGATAAAAGATGCCCACCACCACATGCAGCTTTGCAAAGTGGGTTCTAGGGCTTGAACTCAGGTCATCAGACCTGTCAGACAAGCACTTTCACCCTGTGAGCCATCTCCCTTGATTAGATAGAGCTCCTTCCTTCCTTCTTTGGTTTTTTTTTTTTTGAGACAAGGTTTCTCTGTGTAGCATTGGCTATCCTGGACTCAATGTATAGACCAGGCCGGCCTAGTACTCACAGCAATCCACTCTGGGAGAGTGTTGGGATTACAGGCTTGTGCCACCACACCTGGCTGAGGGCTGATTTGTTTAACAATGACAGCTACTTTCTCTACACTTTTAAACTCACCCTCTTTCCTTGCCGAGCTGCACATTCTGAAGCTTTCTGTCCCCTATCACTGGACTTTCTCAGATCCCGATGGTGGTTTAAGTAAGACACAGAGACTTCAGTACAGTTTAGAGCTTTCAGACTTTCACTAGGTCAGACTCTCAGCTAGCTTCTAACTTAACCGGACTTCTGGCCTTTGTCCCCACCAGAAGCCTTCCTCGCTCCCTCCCTGCCTCCCCTCTGGCCTTCCATCTGTGTCTGCCCTTCCTTGCTCTGTCTCCTTATGTCCCCCACCTGCCAGAAGGCTCCATCCCCATGCTTCCTGCCACAGCTATTGGCTGTCAGCTGTTTATCATAACCAATCAGCAGGCAGACAACACCTGAATAGCTCCTAGATTACCCTTAGGCAGAGAGGGCTCCTGACCTCACGTTGTTGGGCAGGTGTGGAAAGACAAGTATTTACAACCTGGTGATGGGCCATAGAAATGACAATACCAAAATCCTGCCAGCACTTAGTTCTCCATATAGTAATCACCAGTTGAAAATACAGAGACACACCTTCCCGCAGTGAAGGACAGTTACCTCTTCCTATATCTCTGATTAGGAATAGTGAGCCAGGCTTTGATGCCCTTAGTCCCAGCCTTGTCTACATTGTTCTAAGCCAGCCAAAGTAAGACACTGTCTCAGAGTGAGAGAGAAGGAGGGAAAGAAGGAGAGAGAAAGAGCAGAAGGAGAGAATAATGAGGAGTCACTCACCACAGCTCAGATGTTAAACTATCTTGAATTTTCCTCCACCAAACAACTTAGTCTTTTACTTTCAAATCCAGTCTTACTCAGATTTTCAGAACATAGCAGATTCTTTGCTAGAGAGTAGTATGGATGACTCCTGAGGCCTCCCCCGTCTCAAACCTCATGGCTGGGCCTCTGCTATCTGCATTTCTCTGAAGATCATGATCTTCCCAACTGCTCTCCAGAACGGCCCTTAACCTCTGCCGACAGCACTGCGGGGCTTCTCTAGACAACCCCACTTCTGGAACCAGGATTCGGCATTAGTCACTTTTCTCACGGCTGTGACAAAATGTCTAACAAAAGCAGCTTAAGTAAGGCAGGGAGTGTTGTAGTTCATGCTTTGTGGGGGTACTGGCTATGGCGGGAGGGAAGGCGTGGTGACGGGAGTGTGAGGCCACTAGTCACAGGGCATTACAGTTAGGAAGCAGGGAGACGTGAACGCCAGTGCCCAAGTGGCTTTCTTTCTTTCCATCCCAGAACCCCAGCCCAAGGATTGATACCCACATTTAGGGTAAGTCTATTTTCAGTCAAACCCTTCTGGAAACACCCTCACAGCAAGATCTAGAGCTGTGTCTCATTGGTAATGCAAATGCAATCAAGTTGACAATGAAGATGAACTATCACACAAACCAATCTCCTCTTTAAGTCAATTGAATTTAAATTTGCTTAACCAGCACTCTCCGGATGAAAGCCCCCATACACTACCTGTGTTCTACCTTCTCTCTGGCTATGTGAACTCCTCTTGCAAGTTGCCTCCATTGAATCTGTTTGCTGGTCGGCTGTGAGGTTGTGGCTTTGAGAGAGCGACAGACAGGTCATGACATTTGGGTAGTTGGTTCTGACATTTTAGATTTAGGATAATGAAACTGAGCACTAAATTCTAGAACTAGCCCAAGGAGAGTCAGGGAGGAAAGGCTTGCTAGCTTCATGGGCAAGACTGCCATTTCCAGACTAGGTTGGGGTAGTTGAGGGAGATGATTCTGTAAGGACTAGGGAGCCTGAGCTAAGGGCTAGACCATGGAAGGGATCGATGCCCAAGTGGAGAAGAGGCCTGCTCAACTGGAGGTGAGAAGAAGAATTGTAGGCCTCAAAATAAAGCACACAGGGTTGCCCTTTAGAGAGGAACTAGGGGAATGCACTATTGCTCCCTTTGTTTACTGCTAAGAATCCATCTTGTAAAGCCTGTTTTCTGTTAGGAAAGAGTCAAGGTTAGAAACAGATTCTAATTTTGCTCCGTGAGGGCTTGGCAAAGCGTTCTAAGTGTATGAACCCAGACTCAGTTGGTCCAGTGCGCCTGCTGCTCCCTCTTCCACCACAGTTCCAGGGGGGTGGATCCTCAGTGCTGCAGGAGTGTCATAGCCAGGGAACACCAGAGTGGCGGCAGCTGACCCTGCCAGCAGGATTCCATCACCAGCTGCATTCTATAGTTCTTTAACTGTGAAAAGGATTCACCCAATGGGGAGAGACAGAGCTTCCACTTGGGGCCAGTTCTGTGCCTCCTGGATTCACTGCACCTCTGCACCCTTTGCGTTATTTCTGAATTCTGGTTTTGCTCTGTTTGGTTGGCTGTGCCACGTCAACACTCAGAAACACGTAGACACATGAGAAAAACAAACCCGCTTTCCCTCAGTTCAACCAAGGCAAGACTGGAGGGATTCAAAACTACTTTTCCTTGGAAACAGCAGCAAAATATACACAAAAGCATAAATAAATGGATAAGTTCACCGAGGTTAGCCTGCAGAACAAGACTCAGCAATGAAGACTGGCCAGCAACGCTTGTAGGACTAGCCAAAGCCTAAAATTTCCCCCACCTCAGTCTCTTAAGAATCCTATAAAGTCAGCCCAACCTTTAGCCCAAGATAGATTTGATTTATAATTGTAACCTATGTATTACAAAGAAGACTCTAAGGAGCTTATAATAAAAGATGTGTGTATACATATAAAACCTTTAAGCTGTGTGGGAGAGACAGAGATGTTTAAATATGGAAGAGAACATAAAGAGAATGCATCAAATCCTTCAACTGATGCCTTTTTTGAGCATTAAATCTAGTACCAAGAATAGAATCCTAGAAAACCCGTGCAAAGAAAGGAAATATGATGTGTACACAATGATAATATCTGATCGGAAAAGAGGGGAGCATGCTTTTTCGAGAAAGATGAGCTTTTTTTCTTGTATTGAATATGTAGCACAGTGAGTGAAGCATGTAATTCCATGATGACTGTCCAGAATACACAGGAATGCGCCCCACTTGGTTAGTGGCCACGTTTGTTTGAGTTGACCCATCATCATCATCATCATCACCATCATCTTAAAGATAATGTCACCTGTAGCTTGGGCTGACCTTCAATTTTACTGTGTAGCCAAGTATAACCCCGAACTTCTTATCCTCCCTCATTTTACTTCCCAAGTGCTAGGACTATAGGTGTGGGCCACCCCTTGTGGCCCTACTCCTAGGTCTAATGGGATATATATTACAGCTGGCCATAAAGTGAGGAGACCCTCCCCACCACAGCCCCAGCAGAGGACTGTCCTTCTCAGTCAGGAGAGGACCCCCAGGGAACAGCATAGTGCAGCCTAGTTAGAACACCCTGGATTTGTTAGTATTGTTTGATGTTCCCAGTTTCCCAGATTTATTGAGGTTTGCATGGACAGGTATTGGGACGATCTGAATGAGAAACGTCTGCCCTAGGCCTCAGGCTTCTGCACACTTGGTCTCTGGTTCACGGTCCTGTTTGGGGAGGTTAGGAGATGAAGCCCTGGTGGAGGAAGGGTGTCATTGAAGACCTTTGAGTGTTTGTAGCCTTGCCCCACCTCCTGCCAGCGCAGCCATGCCTGCTGTCTGCTGCCCTGCCTCCCTGGCATCATGGAGTCTTGCCCCTCTAGAACCTAAGCCAAAATAAAGTCCCTCTAGCTTAAGCTGCCTTTGGTCATGGCATCACAGTGATGGGAAGGTACTAAGACAGTCGCACATCAGATACTTTGCAGAGAGCTGAATGGTTTGCTCGTAATGTGACTCAGGTTTGTAGAACTGAGCCACGTTGAACTGGAGTAAATTGTTCTAAGCCAGCCAGACAATGGGTTTGGCCTTAAAGGGGCCATGACATACAGCAGACACACTGTAACCCATCTTCATAAGCAAGCAGGTTGAGCCTAACACGGATGCGCTCTGGTAACTAAGCAACAGTTTACCCAATCCCAGGAGCCAAGCCAGGCTGAAGGCTCTCAGATCATGCCCATATAAGGCAAGAGCCCAGTCACACGAAGCCAGTAATTTTGTATATCTTTGTATGTCATTTCCTGTCTTTCTGGTTATAAAGCATTGGCGGGGAGGGGGCATCCAGGACATCTTTACTCTGGAGTGCTATCCAGTTCTAGAACGTTTTTCTTGCAAAATAAACTTTTAAGTTGATCTAGTTTCAAATGTTTTCTTAGAGGGCTTACTTTTCTCCCTATACGTGGTAGCGATTTGTAGTTTGAGATCCCCTCCCAATAAGGAATGAAAGTCACTTTGGTTGCCTCTGGGCGTATTGTAGTATGATAATGCTGCTGTCGAGCTATCCAGGTTCTTTATTCTGTTTTGTTTTTTCCAGCGTGTGTGTGTACCATGCACATATATGAAATTCAGAGTAATATGGTGGCGGATTCTCTTGGCTGTATTCTTTACCCTAATCTTCAGTTTTTAACCCAGCCATCACCCTACCCCGGAGCCTTTCCAGGGGTAGTGTACCAGTCACTTCCCGGTTTGGATTCCCAGCCTTACCCTCAATCAGTTAGTCAGTCTCAGTGAATCCCGAGACTGCGTATCTATGTACTTTCTGTTTCCCATAGTTCATTGTTGTATCTGGTTAGTTACACGTTTCCCTCTGTTTTGGTTTGTAGATTTATGCTGTTTCTCCCTTGGCTTTGGGGAGGGGAGAGGGATAACTGTAGGTGTGCAGACTGCCATGTTTAGGAAAGTCAACAGAGGACATACAACCCCTCCCCCGTTACCACCATTCTGGTAGATAGTGTTATTTTTCTGTCCCAGATAAGGAAGAAGACTCAGGGAGGTGAGTGAAGCCTGTCCTCGGGTCACATGGCTGGGAGGGGAGAGCAGCCATTTTAGCTCCAGCTGCTTTTTAAGTCAGATTCTTCAGAATTGCTCAGGAATTTCTTCTTGCCACACCAGACAATGCTGGTCATGAATACATAAATGCCACACACCATCCCGTGGGGCCACATAGTTCAGCTAACGGGGCTTTTTCTTCTTGCCTTTGTTCCCTGAAGCGATTACTTCTTTATTTCATTTAAAGACTCGCCCTCTGCAGCTGCCGTGAGCAGCTTAATGCTGTCTGAAATTTGAAGATGAGAATGGAAGCCACGAGCGTACAAGTTACCAAATTGGAAAGCTGTGTTGGGGTGAAATGCCCCTGCCAGGCTCCCCCCTTCTAAGTCTTTTGAGAGCACTTTTTCTTCCCAAAATGAAAAAGAGCTGCTTATACTGCGCACGCCTAAGCCAGCAGGTCCGGTGAGCTGGAGATGGCGGGTTTGTCTGACTGCCCACCTCATCGGAGCAGACAGGGTAGGCTTCCAGGGCCAGAAGAGCTGTGTGCTGTGTTTAGGGGAGCATGGGGAGAAGGGGCAAAGGGTATGCTGTTCTTCCTTTCTCTTGGAGAAGATGCCTGCACTAACAGTTTAAACAGCTTTGTTTTCGAACTAAATATGTAAGTCTCAAATTTGAGCCACACGGGCTGGGGTTCCAGACCAAGTCAGCCAAGGGCCAAGGTACTGTTTGGGCAAAGCCTACACTACCTTCCCAGGGAAGAATCCAAGTGCAAATTTTCATCTCAATTTATGACCTTGCCATGTGTGTACAGAGATGTTTCTATGTACATGTATGCGTACATGTATACACATGCATTCAGGCCTCACCAGTTTGGTCATTTCCATTGGGTTTTACAAGAAGGTCTATATAGTCCTTGGCAAGCGTGAAGTGCTTTAGCATGGAGGCTCCAGAAGTCAATGACAGCTTTTTAGAAGTGTTTAAATTCGTCACTTTGGAAGGGAAAAGCTAGGTATTGTTTATCTTTAAAGTGTTTGTTTTCCTAAGCACAAGTACCTTAGCAACTGTATGTGAAGGCAGGTTCACTTCAGCAGAATTTGTAATAAATAGTGTGCTTGTTTAAGACCAGCAGCGGATGCCACATGTATTGGCATCACATGCGGTTTTCAGACCTGATATCCAGAGTGTCTCTGTTCCAACAGGCATCTTACCACTTGATCTTTACTCAACTAAGGTGACCCCTATTTTGGTCTACAATTGCAGCCGCAGCCACTCTAAGTCTGCCTTGTATGCCTGTGTGTAGCTGTCGTGTTTCTGGTGATGCACTGTGTTGGCTATAACACAGAAGGCCCCAGGGGAATGTCTACCTCCAGTCAGAACCTGCTGCATCAAAGTCAGTGAGTTGTCCGGGGACATGGGGTCTATTGGATTGCCGCAGGTATTTCCCCTTTTAAGAAGCTGGACTTCAAACCTCTCCGTCGCTTTCCTCGTGTTCTCTGGAGTTTATATTTAACACGTGCACAATGGAGTGTAGCAGTGTGCCAGCAGGAAACAGCATGTTTCTGCAAACTACACACTCTTGAGATCTTTCTTTGAAATGCACGTTCCTGAGTGCCCTGTACCAGAATCTCCTTGACTTAGAGACTGGAGATGTCCCTTCCCTTTTTCTCTCCGAGTTCCACCCTAACTTGTGATTACTAAACATGCCATATGTTCTAGTTAGGGTTACTATTGCTGCAGTTAAATGCCACAACCAAAAGCAACTTGGGAGGAAAGAGTTTATTTGGCTTACACTTCCACATCATAGTCCATTACTGAAGGAAGTCAGGACAGGAACTCCAACCTGAAGGAGCGTGAAGGCAGGAGCTGATGCAGAGGCCATGGAGGGGTCCCGCTTACTGGCTTGCTCATTATGGCTTGCTCAACCTGCTTCTTTATAGAACCCAGGACCACCAGCACAGGGATGGCACCAGCCACAATGGGTTGGACTCCTCTCCCATTAATCACTAATTAAGAAATGCCTTACAGGCAGATCTCATGGAGACATTGTCTCAATTGAGGCTCCCTCCTTTCAGATGACTCTAGTCAAGGTGACATAAAATTAGCCAGTTCCTTGTTCTCAGACTTTCCTTGATGATAAAGCACAGTGTTCCTGCTAAAGATACCGATTCCTGGGCCCGCTCTGGACCAATGCAATGATGTCTAAAGCTGGAGCCTGGGAGCTGAGGAACAGAACCTGGAAAATGTAAGCTTCTAAGGCCAAAGGTGCCACTGGAAGCCACACCTAACCCAGAACCATGAAAGACAGCATCGCTGCTCAGGACATAGGAGGACACTGAGAAGGACCGCAGGGACTTTGAGACCCACCGGGTCCCGGTCACATGAGAAATTATTTGATGTTCATTTTACCTGTTTGCCAGTTCCCTATCTGAGAGCTCCCAGAATGTTCTCATGCTGGTAAGTTAAACTGAGATCCGGAGTCAATGTTTATTCTTTTGATCAAGAGATCTAGAGCAAAGTCTGCGTGTATTTTCTCCTCGTCGACTAGTACAGAAAGTATGCCCTCTCAGCCCTCGGGGAAGCAGAGGGAGACCATCTCTGTAAGCTCGAGACCAGCCTGCTCTGTTCAGTGAGTTCCGGACCAGCCAAGATACATAGTGAGACCATGTCTGAAACACACACACACACACAGTGCTTTTCTGCATCTGGGAGTGAAAAGCAGCCATGCTTCAGCCCAGCATGTGTCAGCTCTGGGGTTTGATGTCTACCCCTGTTTTTCAAACATGTATTTTTCATTTGTCCAGGCTGTTCAAAAGCAAGAATAGCTTTATATGTTTTTAAATAAAAAAATTCTTTAAACAACTGTCATCTCAAATATCTTCTGATATTTCCTACATCATCTATATGTAAACTACAAGCTTCTGAGGTCCAAAAATATGTATTGTTTATCTCCATTTCCCCAGAGGCAGACTAGTGCCTGGCCTGTTAAACTGATGCTGCTGCAGTTGGAGGGAAATATTTTACTTTGCCTCCTGGATCTATTTTCTTTAATGAAGGTTATCAGAATTGAACTTAATCTTTTAGTTTGTTTGTTTGCATTCATGAGCTTTTCATTATGTAGTTGAGTATTGGTTTATTAATTAAGTTTTTTGAGGGCAAAATGTTGGTTTAAAAAAAAAAGCATAAACTTGAGAGACAACTCATGTGACTCTGACCCTTAAAAAGAGCTGTCCAAGTCCCCTCACCCTGCTGAGGAAATATCACTGCACAAATGGGTTGCTGTTAGTTGATGGAAAAATTACATTAACTGAAATCCCCGGTTCCCCGAACATGCCAGTTAACTGGGGTATTAGTGTCCTGTGTAAACTCTCAAAGCTATTAAATTAAATGGTCATGACACGAAACCCCAGAAAAGTCTTATTGTTGTCTCAAAAGATTGTGTACAGGTGTTGCTCGTCTGCGTTAGAATAAAGAAGGCTTCAGTATTCTCAGAAATCATTTCCTCTCCCGAGGAAATAGGCCGCAGTAAAATAGCCTTTCCTGCTGCTGTAGCCGCTGGCTGTCAGCTTCAGAAGGAAATCCTCAAGTATAGTTCCACCAGACTTTTCTGAAGAGAGTGTGGTAAATTTGTGTTTGGTTAATAGAATAATTCTTAAAAAAAAAAAATCATGAAACACCATGTTCCACAGACACCCAAGGCATCAGAAACAATCATTTTTAAACTCACTTTGGTCGTCAACCTATGAAAAGAATGTCTGCATCCGCACTGGAGCTACTCAGTCCACGTTGTCACAGGAAACATTTCTCCTGAGTTTCTGGTTGAATCTGGTAACGTGAAGACTCCGAAAAGCCTACTTTGAGTATAGACAATGGTAGAATATTTATAGGAAGAAAAGACTGAGTTGAGAAAAGTAGTTTCTGTATGTCGTGGGGAGGGATACTGGGTGGACCCCAGGGCCTGGTGCATTCTGGATGTATGACCTCCATCTCTTTCCCAAGCAATTATCTCACAACATGTGATATTTCTTGATGTTGGGAGGTTCCGACTGTCCTGTGAAAGGTGGTGTGAGCTTTGTACGCTGGAGTCTCTTAGACTCAAAGAAGCTGGGATTACCCCAGTCTGGGGTCAGTAGCTGTGAGGGGTCCATTTTTTCCTCGTGAGGGTGACTATTGGGTGTCCTGGACTCTCACCCCTCAGCCCCTGTCTCCGTTCTGCTGCAGATGTGCAACTCAGTTTATCTTATGACGTTGCACTCAGCCTGTTCTGGCGGGGTTGTGAGTGTCTGGACGTCAGATTCACGCGGTTCTTCAGTTGGGTAAAGGACGAAAAAAACCAAGATTGATCCCCATGATTCTGTTCTCACACGTGTTCAGGTTTCTGAGCTTATTTCTTGCCCAAATGTCTCTTCTCAGAAATGTATGTGTTGCCACCGGGTGAGGGGAGTCTCTGGTTTCTTGGCAGCGTGTGTTGGCCAGAGGCATGTCCAGGCAAGAAGCTTCTCCCTGGTCAGCACTGTGGAAGTTACAAGATGATGTGATAGTTACAAGTGACCACGACAGGAGGGGTACCCATGTTATCTCTCCGCTTCTTTGACAGACCCACCCTGAGAAAATGGGTGTAGCAGAAGGGTTTGCTGTGGTTCCTGCCTCTGAGGGGCTTCAGCGTATCATTGGTTGACTCTGTGTCTCGGGGCTTGTGGTGGTGACACAGAAGATCAGCCTCTGGTAGATCAAAACTACTTGCCTCATGACAAACAGGAAGCAGAGAGGAGAGGGCCCAGGGGCCTGGTGTCCTCTCTTAAGGGCCCGTCCTCCAGCAACCTAATGTCATTTACTAGGTCCTACCTTCTGTAGGCCCCACCACCTTCCAGCAGTGCCCTGGCTTCAACACTCATGCCTCTGGGGGACATCTAAGACCCAAATGACACCCAGTGTTCCATGAGTGAAGAGGGTGACTTCCAGTTGTACTTTCCTGTAGAACATATTCATACCATGCTTTGACGCCTTAAGTTTGAAAGACTAGGTAGTAAAGGAATGCATCCCAAGATGCCAAAAGAAAGGAAATACAGTAAGAAAATATCAAACCAACAAAAAAGCATTACCTATCAAAAAGATGTCTGAGCATCTTGAGTTAGAGAGAAAAAAAAAAAAAAAGAGCAGTGTCTGCCTTAGCGAGTGAAGGTCCCAGTAGGGCATGTCTGGGAGCCTTCTGTCAGCTGCCACTGCTAGACCCGTACCTGAGCCCTTTCATCACCTTTGTGATGACTCAGGACCAAGCAGGCTTCACATTATTAGATGTGGGTCTACACATAACCCTCCCCCCAGTTACTCACCACGACAGAGTAAATTCTCTCTAATCCTGGTGGAAGGCAAGCCAATACTGCGCTGTCAAAATCTGATTGCAGTAATCCCGGGACGTCCAGAACTGGGCTCCTGTCATCTCTAGCCCCGCTTCGGGAGTGAGATGGGACCACCAACCGCTTGCTCTCCAGCCAAATCCCCGATATCAGCCCCCACATCCTCTCTGAGGCCAGCCCTTGTTGATTCCTCATCTCTGGTACCTGTGGGGTTCATGCACTGCCTTTCTCCTGGCTGCTTGCTTGCATCTGCTCTTGCCCTCCACCGGACTGCTCCTGTCGCGTGCTAACGTCTCCTGGCTCCTCCTTGCTCCTTCCCATCTCTTCTTGCATGAACTCATGGAATGGGAGCTTTGGGGATACGATCTGCCTTTTCGGCTCCACCACCACTCATGCTAAAGCCTTCCAGAGGCTCTGATTGCCCATGTGCACCTTGACGACACTCAGGCCTCCGTGGTTCATCTCAGACCCCGTGTGTAGACACGCACCTCAGAATCTTGCACCTGTCACATTGCTGTGCTGTACCTTACTCTGCTCCGCCGTAGTCTCTGAGAACAGATTCCACTCACCCTCTCCAAGCCTTAGTTTTTCGAAAGGTTTCTGCAGCTGACACTTCTGGAGGCTGAAAGGTCTACATCTGAGGAGCTGCTCATGACGAGAGCTCCCCTGCCTGAAGGGACTCAGTAGAGTCCCGAGGCAGCACAGGGCATCACATGACAACAGAAGCATGGCTGAGAGAGAAAGTCAAAACTGCCTTTGATGTCAGACTCTCCAGGTAACCTACTAAGCCATTCTTAAAGGCAGTACCCACAGTTCTCTGATGCCTCCTGAAGGTCCGCCTGGCCCGCCACGTGGCCTCTAATTTCTTTTCCTGTAGTGTGAACATTGTTGCAAACTCTCTGTAGTTAATCGATCCTGGCTTCAAATCCCAAGGCCAACTCTAAAGAGAAAATACTTCGGAGCTTCACCTGGCATACGGCGACCATGGCGGCAGTGCCAGCTTTGCCAGGCAGCAGTGTACTTACTCGAAGAGGAGGTGCCGAAGGCAGAGAGCACATGCTTGGGGCACAGCAGCCCGCACGAACTGCTGCTGCCCGCACCCTGCTGCAGGCGGACAAAGCCGAGGGCACCTTTCATTCCCCTTTGCCAATGCTTGGCGCAGGTGTCCCGACAGCTGCCTCCCCTACCCGCCTCGTCCTCATTTCCTCTGCCCCTGTCCTCCCCACCCCCACTGCCCGTGCCTTGCCTTCCGCTCTTTGGCCTCCTCTCTCCTGAGGCCCACTGGACCGTGCATCTGATATTTGCAGCATCCCAGGTCTGTCGTAGCACATCCAGACCTGCTGCAGTTCCTAGTAAGCTGCATGGCACCAGCCCCATTCCTAATACAGAACTCATTTCTCCTCTCAGCCTGGTCCCCTTCCCTCTCTGAAAGGAAGCCCTGCTATTCGGTTCTCAGATAGGCATTTCTACCACCACACAGCCACTTGCCTGGTGCGGTGCCCAGACTCTCAAGCAGTCCTTTGCAGTAGTTCCCTCAGTCAGGTCTCCTGTCCAGTCTTCCATATGGTGCCACAGGTAACCGGGTAATATAAATACAACACAGCCATTCCTGCCTGATCCCCAGTGGCTTCCTTGTTACTTAGGCCAAAGGCAGCTTCTCATCAGTCTGCAGGTACTGCAGGGGCTAGGCCTGACTCTATAGATTTGCATTGATGTCTCTTGCAGTCGCAGCCAGTTCCAGCACAATCTCTACGAATCTCTGGGTGCTTGGTGCTGGCAGCTGCCTCCTGCTGGGATGGGCTTTGTCCTGACAACCTCATCACCTTGGTTCTTCTCATAAGGGCCGTATTTCCTGTCACCCGCTTGCTTCACTGTGTGATTATTTGAATGTTTGTCTACCTGGATACCTTGCAGATTCTTTGGGGACAGGTGTCTGCCTTGAGCCTGATTGATTCCCTAACCCGATGCATGCCCAGGACAGAATGGATTGGTAGTGGAAGGGGGCCAGGGGACTTCTCTTCACTCTGCCTTGACCACATCCACAGCCGTGTAGGTCGCGTCTTCACCAACCCTTGTTAGCTTTCTCTTCGGGTGCTTCTACCCACAGTCTGTCTCCACAGAGCGTCCAGTCTGTATGTGAGGAATTGGAGGAGGGGCTCCAGCCCCGCAGAGCCAGTGACAAAGGGCATGTGTGCTGCTGAAGTCTTCAGGATGTCCCTCCTAACGAACGCCTGCTGAGAAGCGAGGCTGTGACGGGACTGGTGAGAGGTGACCCTGACGGTCACAGTATGTAATAAGAACAACATGTGTGGTTTAAGGAAGAAAGTTTATTATGGGAGGGGGAGAGAGAGAAGAGGGAACGTCGCGTCAGAGATACAGAGAAAGGGAGAGAAACTGAGGAAGAGAGAGAGAGAGAGACCCCTCCTCCCCCCCACCCCCCGAGCTGAGTCTCTCGGACGGGTGGTATCCCATGTCCCTGGCACCTGTCAGAGGCAGGTGATGACATCAGAGGTTACTATGCAACCTTGAAGCAGACTGTTGAGATCAACTTGTGAACTAACACTTGACTGCAAGTAATTTTATTCATGTTTTGGAAGTTTCACCAGTGCCTGAAATTAGAAGTGCTGGGAAGGTTCCTGACCCCTGCTGATGGCCAAAAATCCTGCCCCTAGAAGCTTATTCAGTCACAGTTTGTGCTTTAGGATATATATGTCTATAATTAATCTTTTGGTGGGGCCCCAGAGAATCACATTCACACACACACACACACACACACACACACACACACACACACACACACACACGGTAGGTTTATCATAAAGGTCACATTCACTGTGAGGAGGCACATGGATCAGCCTGCTGGATTCTTTATCCGCCATCTGAGCACTCCCTGCTCAACCTCATGTGCCTGGCTATGAATTGGCAGGCTTCACTTCGTGTGCCCAAGTCACTGTGGCTTGGCGCATAAACCATAAGGCCTCTATCAATCACGTTGGCTTGCCCTTCTGCCAGTGTCTGATCAGAGCTCCCATCTGAAGGGCTGTGGCTATGTGTGACACACGAATGACAAAGCCTTCGCAGCATGAAGGTAACCGTTTATTGAGATGCTGGTACTTCTACACTGCTGTCCTGTTGTTTGAATAAAGCCAGGCATGGAACACAGCAGCCCTCTAAAGCCACACTTTGATCGTTTCCTACTCTCTGAGCAGAGAAATGGCAGCATTAAGTTGTAAGAGGGAAAAGCAGGATTGCCAGGGGGAGGGCAGTAAAGGTGGTGTCCCTCCAGCAGCTGGATAGGTTCTCTGTGTAAAAGTGATGGGGAAGTGAGAACGCAAGAGCACCACGGTTGAGGGGAAGCTGTTCTCACAGACGAGTGAGTGGAAATCCAGGAGGTCCAACCCAGACAGGCTGCAGCACTACCAGAGCAAAAGAAATGGCAGTTCTGTGCAGGCGTCAACCTTAAGAGCTGAGTAATGGCGATGCGGGTGCTTTCTGTGTCCTGCTCATTGCAGGGAGATCGCTGTGGTCTTGATAGCTTTGTTTAAACAAATGTGTATATCGCACTAGCTGCTTTTGAAATGTATTGGCTGAGTGATGAGTGAAATCAAAGCCAGTATCAAATCCTTCTAGAAGTCTCTTGATCCAAGACACCAGGCAGGTGGAGGCTCATGACCAAGGAGCAGTCACAGTCATTTCCCCAAAACCATTGTCAGACTCTTATTTGTTGAATGCGTGAGCTAGAATGGCATGACTCTAATCTTGCACTTAGCACATCCAGAGGAATGGAAGAGAAGCGGCCCCTCACATCCAGGAAACTGACCAAAAGTCTCCCATGGAGTGGGCCCAGAATGCAGACTACACACCCCTGCAGCCACTGAGGTCTAGCCACATAGGCACAGGCCTGCTCCTTGAGGCTTAGATTTCCCACGTCCACGTCCCACCCTCTCAGGAGCAGAATCCTCAGCAGAGAGCCCTCTGGCTGTGTGTGGCCTGGCACAGCCCTCCCTGACAGTGGGAGAAGCACCCCTCTCTGGGTGGGGGCTGGAGCCAGACCTGGGGCCCAGGCTGTCCTAAACTTGCTGCATGCCACCTCCCCCCACCCCCACCTCACTGAAAGCTGAAGGGATGTGAATGAGCAGTGACAGCAGCTCCAGGAGGGGAGGGGCTTTGGTCCCCTGTGCTTGGAGCAGATGACCTTGAGGGTGCAGCGAGCACGGGGCTCAGTTGCTTCTCTTTGAGGCAGTCAGAGTGCTTCCCACATATCTCAGTTATCCTCATGACACCCGGGAGAGGTGAGCTCGTCTGAGGTCTGTACAAAGTTATGATTATGCCTGTGGATTCCAGTTCCTGCCTCCATGTCATCCTAAACCCCAGGCTCATCCCCATCTCACTTTTCTGAACATAACGAAACCCTCCGGGTAATGAAACATCTCAGGCTCAAGCCTCGCCAAGGGTGATCACCCTCCTTTCCTTTCCTTCCTTCCTTCCTTTTTCTTTTTTTCATTGTTGTTAAGTTTGATTTATTGCTTAGCATTCTAGCCAGGCTCGATGGACGTTCAGAATATTATAAATAATGTGGATTGAAAAGATCGTGCTGAAATGTTTATTACATTCTTAGAAAGAGACCAAGGAATGGCTCGCAGAGGGTGGCGGTGGGAAGGAGGGGCGTGAAGGGAAGAAGGGCAAAGCTGGCTCCTAAGATATCTCCATGTGCCCATAAAGAGTGCCCAGAGGGGGCAGAACTTACGTTGCAATCCCAATATCAAGAATGCAGATGTGTTCCGGGGCACAAGCAGTATGCGTGAAGAATGTGGGGACCATGAGGAACTAATCACAGGACACTCCCTCTCCCGTTTCCTCAACCACACTACTCAAGGGGGGGGGGGGCTGCCTGAGCTTTCCAGCTAGCTCTCATGGAGGCTAACTGTGGGTGTCCATGGAGGGGGGAGCAGGCCATGGTGGCTGACCTCACCAGCATGAGAAGGCTCCTTCCCTCACTAGCGTACAGCTAGAATCTGCAGGGTGTTCTTCCAGGGCTTACACATACAAATGTTATCCAAAAGGGGAATCCAGTTTGAGAAATGACAGTGTGCCTGGCCCGGTGGTCATGTTAGGAAATGAAGCCAGCGTGCCCTCCTCTGCCTCCTCAGCCTCATCTCTGTCCTTCCTCTTTTAGGCCCTACCTTCCCCTCTGTGAGGAAGAATAGGGACTCTGGCCAGTTGAGACACGGCTCCCTGACTAGATGCAGAGTCTGGCAATCTGGTGGACATGTTTCCTGGAATCTCTTGGTTGTGAACAGGAACAGTCCTTTGGTCCCACCAGCTGCTGCTTTGGCCCCTGCAGCCCTCCTCAGGAGGAAATGAGGCCGAGGGGATGCTGTGAGGTTTGATTTGTGACAGTTTTGTGTGTCCGAGGCATTCTGGGATATCCCATTTCTCATCAGGCTTTTTCATCAGCCATTAGCGACTGGGTAGCCGACTCACCCTGGCACAGGGACCTTCCTACCAGTAGGACCCCTGCCTGGTTACCAGCTAGTACCCAGAGACGCAGTCCTTTGTTCCATAGGCGTGGGAGCTTGTTCCAGCCTTTGAGCCTAACCTCTGGTAGTTGCTGTATTTCTAACAAGATCTTAGGTGAGCCGCTGGGCCTGGCCCCTGTTACACTAAGTAAAGCTACTCTTCCACTGCAGGTAATTTTCAGTAACTTTTTATCTCAAGAATGTCTTCAAGGAAAGGATGGACTGTGAAGTGGGGAGAAAGTGTGAGTGGCTGGAAACTCCGCGGTCATCATTTCAGATGGAACCTGTGAGCGACTGGTGCACCCTTCCATTTCACTAAGAGCTAGACATGGTCCTAGATTTGAAAGTAAGAGCCGACTCTGCTAGGCACAAACGTGGAACCTACTGACTTTGAATTTGGAAATTATTTTAGCCTCTTTGTAGTTCTTCAAAGCTAGAACTTCTTTATTGCCTTAGTAACTTCTCTGTCCATAGTTCCATTGCTTCTTCATTCACTTATTCAACATATTGAGCAGCTACTGTGTTTCAGGTACTGTTTGGTAACTGCTACTGAGTCAAAAAGTCATTTGGAGTCTATTCTCCTGACTCCTTATATTCCAGAGGGTGAATCTGCCCATTCAACCAAAGCAGAAATAAATGTTGAATGTATATAGCCATGAATTTTATATAATGAATTTTAGTCAGTAATAGGCCAAATGTATGACCTAGTCTCTAAAGCTTTTTTTTTTTTTTCCTGAGACAGGTTTTCTCTGTGTAGCCCTGGCTGTCCTGGACTCACTTTGTAGACCAGGCTGGCCTCGATCTCACAGAGATCTGCCTGCCTCTGCCTCCCTGAGTGCAGGGATCACGGGCGTGCACCACCATGCCTGGCTGTCTCCAAAGATTTTATCGTAAAGTGATATAGACATATTTAGTCTATGCATACACGCTACATAATGTTCACCATTATAATATAATATAATATAATATAATATAATATAATATAATATAATATAATATAATATAATATAATATAATATAATGTAACATAATATCACCAGTGACCGAGTGATGAAGTCACAAAATGGTGAAATTTTCACTAAGGGTTGCAGGACAGGACCACAGCACCTCTATGCACAGTGGCAGCAGTGAGGACATGGACACAGAAGAGCATGGCTTGCTGTCTCAGGTGCATAGACTGGTGAACAGCAATCCATTAGCCCAACTAATTCACAGAGGGGAATTTGATGACGCTGATTTTTTGCAGTGTACATGACCTATAGCGTAGCAAAAGCAGACATGAGATGCTATGAGCTTACAGAGAAGAGTTTGTTTGGGGGTGGAGTGCTCTTGAGCCAAGGCTGGGCCATCATCGCTGGGTATCTGGAAGCTGGCAGAGGCTCTGAGCTGTGTGAACTGCAAAGGTCCATGCCAGGCCCAGAGGTGCAAGCCAGCATGGCCTACTGAGAGTGAGAGGCCAAGGTGGGAAACAGCTCACCTTGTCGCTCTATGAAACGACACTGACATGAGTGACAGGTCCTGTTTAACTCAAGCCAGCAAACACTGCAGATCCAGATCCCACGTGCTGGAACAGCTACCCTACCTTTTCTTCCAGAAGGGCAGTTAAGTGAGAGTTGCTGACACCGCCTTAATATTATTCTCAGACACCTTTTATTGCTGGCACAAACAACGTACCCTCAGAAGGCAGATAGCTGCGCTTTCCCATGTCACGTGACAGCACATCCCTGGTGTGGGCAGGACCCTTAGGCATGTGTCCTTTCCCGACGTGAACATTAGTGTAACCGTACATTTCTGACCCATTTAAGTCCCTTACACACTAAACGTCATTTATTAGTTTGTTTAACCAGTGTTGGGGATCGAACCCAGGACCTCACACATGCTAACCACATGTGCTGCCAGGAACTCCAGCCCCCCGCGCTGGGCATCATAAGTGGAGGAAAGGGCTTCCACTCTGCGTGCCAGGTCCTCTGAAGTGATTCAAGTCCTCTTCCTTGCTGTTCCTCCAGACACAGCTGGTCCCGCCTTCCAGCTCTGATCCAGGGGTTCTTCTGCCTCAGATCCTCTTTGCTGGCAGAATCTCCATTCAAGTGCTTAAGCTAACTATATCCTAGCAGTTAGGATCTGCTGTTTACTCTGTGCTTCTAGAAGGTTCAATAGAAATGCTGTCTTAAGCCAGGCAGTGGTGGCGCACCCCTTTAGTCCCAGCATTTGGGAGGCAGAGGCAGGAGATCTCCCTGAGTTCGAGACCAGCCTGCTCTACAGAGTGAGTTCCAGGACAGTGAGAAGAACACTGTCTCAAAAACAAACAAATGAAGAAGAAGAGAAAGAGGAGGAAGAGGAGGAGAAGACAGGCAGACAATCTAATCTGCTCATGACACTTACCTGAGGTATATGTCTCCGGCCACAAAGGTCATTGGAGGTTTCACTTGGCATTTCTTGCTGCAACATCATTAAAAGCTTCTCTGCGTGAAGAGCGAATTTTAAGGCTCCCAGAAGACATGCTGTTCATAGGATGGCATCTTTGGGGGTACTGAAGAGTGTTTGAGGACAATAGTGAGTGAAGGTGGTATTGGACAGGTCCCTTCACTCTGAGGTGTGAGAAGCCTGTATTCACACCCCACGCTCACGGGAGAGCCCTGACACCTGGCTGTCCTGTTGCTCCTGTGGTCTCCGGGACTGGCCTGTAAACTCTAATGCTGCTGTGAGCAAAGGACCCTTCTCCCATGAGCCAACATAGAACACAGCTGGAATGCCTTTTCTTGTTCCCACTGAACCAGTCACGCTGGGTCCCCCTGCATCCCCCTGTGCTCACAAAGCTGAGAGCTTTCATCGTGCTAATGGAAACTTAGCCGGGTGCACTTCTCACCCGGTTCCCGCCATCAAGCTTCTCACTGTAGCTTTAGCATAACAGCTGCGTTCCGATTCTTAGGGAGAAGAGCATTTGGGGCACTGTGCAGACATGTGTCCCTTTTTTATTAGTTATTTTTCCTGTTGCCTGGAGGAGCTGCCTAACAGAAAGCAGCTTTAGAAAGAAGGATGTCTCGTGGCTCATCGTTGGAAAGGCTGGCATCCACCCTGGCAGTGAAGATGCAGTGGCAGAAGCTGCCTGCTCACATCTGGCTAGATCGGGAAGCAGAGAAAGGGAATGGCAACATTTACCTGGCTTTCTCCTCTTTCCCCTTTCTTCAGTCTGAGATCACAGCCCACTTCAGGGTGGGTCTGCTCATGTTAAGCCCACATCTCTAGAAATGCTCAGAGATAGGACTTTTCTTTGTGATTCTAAATCCAGCCATGTTGAAGATGACAATTAAACCATAATACTTCCCACCAAACAGGAACTCCTCTGCATCTACCGGCTTTTTATTTAGTCATTTTTATACACACACAGAGCATTGGAGGATTTCGTGAACATACATTTTGAAATCTGTTTTCCTGATAAAGTCAAGGAACAGTGAGGGAGAGAAAGTTTTCAAGAAGAGCCTGGCAGGCAGCTCTAGTTCTGTTGAGAGTGACCAGGCCCAAGGACGGGAGGCTGACCAGTGCTCACCAGAGGCCTCCCCTGCTGCCTTCCCTGGTGCACACGGAGACCTTGCATTCACGCACATGTATGCATGTCATGGACCTCCTCTAGAAAATGACACATCAGGCATAAAGAGAATGGGTGAGAGAGCTCAGGCTACCTCATGATGACCACTTAAAAGCTCAGGTGACCTTTTGACTCTTTCTTATGTTATGGTTATTTGAGAAAAGACTTGGCTTTTAATATGGAAGGTGTCTGGCTGTTCCCTTGCCGGTCTTTACTTTCCTTTTCTCTCATAGCTCTTAACAGTTGTCTTTCTTGACATCAGGCCCTTGCCACTGTGGCCCTTGGTTCCATGTGTAATTCTTGTCACCTTAAAGGCCAAAGGAACACTGAGGCTAGGTGGGGCAGATATAGCCTTCGGGTGACAGAGCTCCTTACACGTGGAGCTCTGGAAATGTCACTAGCATCCCAACATTACTGGAAATGCATTTACCCCAGGCTTCTAGGCACGGGGTGACATCTTGCATCTATTACCTCATCTTGCTTCTACAACCCCAACCTGGCTTCCTCTCAATTTCAGAGACCAGCTGGTGGCCAGCACTCTGCAGCTCTCTGCCAGCGCCGTGATGAAGTGAAACGGCCCCTAATAAAAGCAGCCATCAACTTAAGAAGTATAGTTTTCATTTAGGCATAGAGCAGTCAAAGTGGGCCACTTGATGAATGGCAGCTACACAAGGAACAGCTCGCCACTCCCCACTTCACATGTGATTCCATGTCCCCCACAGATCGAGCAGGAGCCAGCTCCCAGCCTAGGGACTCCCATCCTGGGAAGTGCTGGGCTCCGCTTACCAGGCCTTCCTCTCCAGCTCCCCCTTTGCCCCATTCTATAATAAGTTCCCTGTCTGCTTCCCGTTGTCATTACGTCAGCCTCCATTCCAAGAAAATCTCGTAATGTGTTATTGCTATGCTTCCATGCTATTAACATTTAAGGTTGGAAGTTTCCTGATGCCACACGGGAAGGCCCCCCGCCTTTACCTTCGGAATGCCTCCACACCCCATTGTCTGGTGGTTAATTTCTAAGAGCATCAGCGTTTCCTCCCTGTGTGCCCCTCAAACCTGAAGAAAATAGACAGCTTTGAGCTACCACCTGGATGTCCACCAGGGAGAAAGAAGCTGCTTTTCTTTATGGCTCTTAGCAGCGACCAGCACACTGAGTTACCTGCTTGTCTTTGTCCCTTCTCCACCTCTGTCCCCCACCATGTCATGAGGGCAGCGGCTTGCTGGTGTGCCCCATTCATTGCTTTAGGTGCAAAATGCAGACTCTCAGAGACTATGCAGTCTTTACCTGCCGAGCCATGTGGGCAGTGAGGACCTTTACCATTTGTTTACTTACTGAGCGGCTCAGTGTATGTAGCATATACGAGGCGCATGAAAAGCTCTCAGCACTAATGAAGTTAATGGATATGGCCCTTGCTAACAGCACAGCAACGACGGGGACCTCCTGCAGTTGCCTGGGGCCTGCCTGAGCCACTCAGGGGTCTCCGGATGTGGATGCCCCGGAGAAAGGGGGATCTGACGGTCAGCTGCTGAGCTGTGACCCATTGCCCCACCACTGGAGCCTGTCTTTTCTGCATCTTGACCGTGGCATCGGTTAGACAACACTTACAGAATCATAGGATCTGTGACTATGAGAGAAAAGGAGCTGGGGCGTGGCACTGTGCCCGTGACCGTGATTTCTGTTTGGAGCATGACTCGGGAGGTGCCGCCCAAGGCCACACACTGCACGGAGCAGTGCCTCCCAACTGTCCTTTTGAGACCAAACTGGTAACAGGAAAACACTTACAGGCTGTGCTCAAATCCCCCCCCCCAACCCCCCGAAAATTATTCCTGGTGTTGATCTGTCTGCTGAAGGAGCATGGTTGCAAGCAGGAAGAAATGGCTTTGGTTCATTTAGGCTCAAAACAAAACAAGAAAAACCATGAAATTTCTTTGAGTGATTTGGGTCACTTGCAGGTGGGATGGTTTGGCTGGCCAGGTTTAAGAGAAGGTCAGAACCAAGGTAGGCGCTGAGCTAAGCCTGTTGCCACCTGACAGTGTCCAGAACTGCAACCTGAGCCCTAGCTGTGTTTCTTTCAGAGGACAGAATCCTGGCAAAGATACCTGGTGACCTCTTCTGGACACCATCCTGTCATATGGGTGTACAGAGGCAGGGCCAGGGTGAAGAGCTTATGCCACCCTGAGGTCTGGAGCTCAGGGACTCTTCTTAACCTTTGGCACCCTGACCAGGAGCTTCAATTCTCAGCACTGGCAGGTGACGAGGCTGAGCCTTTGCCCTGAGTTAGGACGTCAGCAGCAGAGCCCTCAGGTCAGCTTGCCAGGCGTCCCTAATTAATGCCAGGTCTAAGCAGGACAAGTGCAGGAGTTTGTTGTAGTGAATCCACAGCCTGGCTGGAACCATCCAGCAATCTTGACACAAAGTCCAGAGGGAATTGTCAAAACAAGATATCCATAACAGTGTTCCTGCCTGGCTTTTCCAAGACAGCTGAATTCCTGCCAGACAGATTTGCATTCCCAGGGGTAATGCGCAGCACGGCCAGGGGATGTTTCTTAGCAAGTATTGATGCGCCAGCGAATTGTCTTTAAATTATTGCCTTGACAACCCATAATGTGCTGCTTTTGATTGCCGATGCAAAGGATTATCTCTTTACAATTGGATTCTGCTGTTGGACCATGGTGAGTGCTGAGATGAGCTTATTTTAGAGACTGGACTGAACAGCACTTCAAGACCCAGATAGGGCCTAGAAGCTTCAGCACTTTCTGCGCAGGAGGCCACTAGAACGGCCAAGTTTTCTCTCCCTCCCTCTAGGGAACATTATCATTGTAAAAGCTTGCTTTCTCTTGGAAACTGGGTAGAATTGGGGTTGGTTTCTTGTTGTACTCATGAGACCCTACTATGTGCATCTTGACACATAGTAGGCACTCTGTGACCATATGGATACATGCCGCTTCCATAATTAATCCTTCCTAGGGTAGTATTTCTAAAACACACACTGAAGCTCTCCTGTCTAACCCACAGTAACCTCAAGTTCATGCTCCCTGCCTCCCCTGTGCAGTGCTAGCTCTGCAGGTGTGTGCCGTCCTGCCTGGCTTCTGGCAGTGCTCTTGTTCCGCGTTAGAACCGCTTGACCAAGTCTCACCTCTTGCTGTGATCTAACTTTTGGCTGGTGAGGTGAGTATTCACAGAGTCTCTGCTGACCCCTTGCTGGCCAGTCCACGGCCTGGGGCCTAGGCCGCAGCCCCACAGCTGCCGGGTGCTGAGCCAAGCACTGGGCCCCGGATCCGGAGAGCCTGCCTTGCATTATTCAGCTGCCCTGCAGCTCCTCTGCTCACTGGCCTCACTGTCTTAATTCCTTTTAATTTCCTGTTTCTAGGCCAGTTCTCCTTGCCCTTCCCCCACTTCAGGTGGCCTCATTGCTTCCCACTTCCTGCTGAGAGTGGTTGCTCCCTCTGGCCCCCAGATGTGTCTCCATAGCTGCTGTCACCTCCTCTTCTGTTTCTGTTTCCACGTGCCAGGGCTGTCTGTACCGTTGTCAGCACTGGTCCTGGGCTACCATGGTGCCAGCATGAGGGGCTTCCCTCCAGGTGGGGCTGGGCCTCCGGAAGAGAGAGCAAGGTGTCTCTGTCCGCTCAGTCACCTCAGCACAAATCTAGCACAGCTGCCCCTGGGCGGCACAGGCCTGACCTTCCTAAAGAGTCGTCTGGGGAAAGACCACACTCCGTGCCTCCAGGAGGCTGATGCTCTTCTGAAAGGAAAGGCACCAACAGAGTGCCAGATCCTGGCAAGACTGTGCGCAGCCCCAGGAAACCAGTACTTGTCCCTCATGACCCTGAGGAAGCTGCCTACAGAGGGACTGGTAGTCTGCCTGCAGAGGCTGGAGAGGAACCAGGAAGGTGACACAGGCTGCCTTCTTCCCTCTGCATGGTCCCCAGACCACATCCATCCAAAGGCAAGGCCCACTGATACCTGCACTCAGCAGGACACACCATGAGATAAGGTGAAGGTTAAGCACTGTTTAATCCCAGCGTTTCCGTTTTTAGTCAGAACCAAAGCAAAGGCAGGTCCTACATGCTAGCCAGATTTTCGCCTTGCTCTGTGGTCCATTGAGGAGCCACCGTCGTCCTCCAGGGACTCCTCCTGGGACTCCCCAGCTTGCTGAGCCCAGCTCCAAAGTGCTCCCACCCAGAGATTTGGGCCTTCTGCCCAAAGCCAGCTCTGTTGCTGGCCAGCTACCTTCAAGGGGCTCCCTTAGGGAGTACAAGTCTCAACTCTTCCCACCAGTGGTTGCCCTGGAAAGTGAGTAGCAGGGTTTGGGCACTGTAAAACATTATTTTCTCTTTCCTTTTTAGACAGGGTTTTGCTCTCTATCCCTGGCTGACCTGGAGCTCACCAAGTAGACCAGGCTGGCTTTGAACTTACAGGGATCCGCCTGCCTCTGCTGCCGGAGTGCTGGGATTGAAGGCGTGGATCCATTTGTTCATGTATTTTTCTTACTCTGTGCTCTTCTTGTTTCACTCCCCGAGTCGCTGGCGTTACTAACACTCCTGTTTATGCCCAAATGGCCACAACTCCCAGGCCCCCAAGTCCACGGCTTCCTCCCCGTTCCTCCTCCCCAACTGCCCATGGCCTAACAGTAAGTCCCCTTACTGGGGGACCTAGTTAGGCCTTCTTCTCTTGCTGTGCCCCGGCTCTGACCTCCGACTCCAAGGGATTGTACGGTTGAGCTCTTCACAGCTTCTCTCACCTGGCGTCCACTGGGCTGAGCTCTGCCTGCCTTCTGACTTCAGCCTCAACCAGCACAGCTGCCCTTCCTGCAGCTAATAACCGAGGCGGATGCTGCCAGATATTCCACTGTGAACTTCCAACCTTTCCTACACGCCATCATCAGCGCAGCTAGAATTGGCCTCTGTTTCTACCCAATGCCACCCAGCTGTTCCTCTGCCCTTGCTCCTCTTCTTCGTTGGAATGAGTGACGAGTCACTCTCCTTTGACTCTGACGCGGGCTGTCTTTTGAGACATTCACAGACACGGTGCAGCCTGAGCATTGGCCTTGTACAGATGTGACCTGGCAGATGTCTTGGTCTCCTGGAGAGGCAGGGCAGGATATATGGGGCTGAGCGGTCTTTATGGAAGACACCATGTCTAAGCTGAGCATTGAGCCTGTGGCTCTGGAGTCAGCGGAGAATGGAAAAGGGTGATGAGAAGAAAGAGCGGGTAGAGAGTGTGGCCTCCATAAGGGAGACGGAACATGGGCTGAGGAGGACTCAATTGATAAAACCTTACAAGCTCAAGAACATGAATTTGACCCCAAAAGCCAACAGGAGTGCATGCCTGTAATTAATTAATTTATTTATTATTTTGGGTTTTCTTTTTTGATGTTTTTTTGTTTTTAAAGACAGGGTTTCTCTGTAGCCTTGTCTGTCCTGGAACTCACTCTGCAGACCAGGCTGGCCTCCAACTCACAGAGATGCACCTGCCTCTGCCTTCCTGAGGGCGCCACCGTTGCCCACTACATGCCTGTAATCTTAACAGTTGAGGAGGGACAAGCGAATCCCAGGGGCTCACTGGGAGACTCACAGGCCAACCAGCCTAGCGTATCTGATCATTCCCAGGCCTGTGAGACCCTGTCTTAAGAAATGAATATGTCTATCTCCTGAGGAATGACACCTGAAGTTGTCCTCTGACTCACACACATGTACCTGCGTGTGTGACACGCACACATGCTGATGACAGGGAACAGTGCCGCCCCAAATCAACCATGACACAGAAAGGAGAGTTCACAATGGTGGACTGAATGTCAGACAAGAACAAAACCCAACTCAGGAGAGACTTTTGCCTTTTGCATGCTGCCGTTTTTGTTTTGTTTTCCCAGATAGGGTTCCTCCGTGTAGCCCTGGCTGTCCTGGACTTGCTTTATAGACCAGGCTGGCCTCAAACTCACTGAGATCTGCCTGCTTCTGCCTCCTGAGTGCTGGGATTACAGGCATGTACCACTGTGCCCAACTTGCCTGGTCTTAATGGAAACGTTGCTGGAGGCGATTGAAGTGTACACCCACGGGGTAAAGTATCATCAAGAAGGAGGAGATGGGTGCGGGAAGTGCCCTTCTGCCCGCCTGTGTCTGGAGTTTTGGCCCACTGAGCTGTGAGGCTGGTGGAACGCTGTGGTGAGCACACCATTAGCAGGCTAGGAGCAGAGACTGCGTCATCGTAGGCTGCATTTTCCCGCTGTTGATTAATCCAAAGAGCAAAAAGCAAACACTTTGACCTTCCCCCACAGTCTCCTTTTCTCTCAGCTTATTTACCCAGTAATGGGATTCAAGGGGACATTTACATGAACTTTTGAAAACAAATATCCCAGTTCTGTCTTCTGTCCTGCTCAATCCCACCTTTGGCTTGGGAGTCTGCTGCAAAACTAAAATGAAATATTTAAAAAGTCCATGTTTGATCTGCAAGAACCGACTGGTTAATGCCTAAGCAAATGCCACCTTTGACAGCACAACCGTGAGGGGAAACTCAGGGGTGTCTCCTCTTCACAGGTGGTAGGCTGTGTTGAACTGGCCTTTTGGCCCCGGCTCCTCAAAGAGTGACCCAAGGCAGGCAATGAGAAGGTGCATTTTGGTTCAAAACAAGTAGCAGGCAGCCAGGCTTGCTTGTCTTTTGACAAACTGGCTGAAAAGAGCCTCTGGACAAGGGGGCCCTGTGTTCCCAGCCGCCCCCATCTCCACACCTCTCCTCCCATCCTAGGGTACTGTCCTCCACACTGCCCTGCAGCTCCAGGGCAGAAGTGGCCAGTATTCCCTGGAAAAGCTGGCCACCGACCTTTCCATTTCTTCTCCATGCAGTGAGCACCAAGGGCAGTCAGCTACCTGCCCTCTGCTATGGCAGGCATATTGGCAGTTCAAGCTGTTGCTTGTTGGTTTCCAGGATCTCACTGGAAAAAAGCATGGGCCATCAATCCAGATGAACAGTCTTCAGAGAACATGCCCCTGCTCTCAACTCCCTTCCTTGCCTGAAGGGCACTTTGCTTTCTTACATCTTTCTAAATCGCCATGTGCTAGACTTGTAAACACCCTAAGTGTTGGGTACTCATCTGGTAAACTGACCAAAGGAAATGGATGCTCTCCCCTACTCTCGTAACCCTCTGCACCTTGTGCCTGCCCCTGAGAGGGACTCTTGAATCTCGGGAGCCAACGTCTGCCTGGCCAGGTGCCCGAAGTGGCGAGGCAGGAGCCTCGCAGGTGTTCAGGGCTGGGCCCAGAGTGCTCACTGTTTACAAGTTGGCAGGCTCCCAGGAGCTCCGCTGTCAGTTTTGTTCTGAAATGTCAAACATTTCCTTAGCTGGGGATGGATGGTTGAGACCCCCCGAGGCTGGAGTGCTGTGGTGGGGGACAAACCCCAGTTTCTGGCTTTGACTCTCGATTCAGTATCGCTCATGTGTTCCAGGACCATCCTGCAAACCTAGACCCACTTTCCGTCTCAGAAGGCTGGGGGCTCTGTCTGTCTTTGTCAACCCCGCTGAGGTTATGTGGCAGTGCCTCGTCTCTTTCTAGGTTTGCGAGTCAGATACAGCAGGGACCCACTTCTGGCCACCGGGGAGGTGAAGGTGCAGATGGAAGCAGTCTGGCCAAGAACCAGTTCTTGTTAAAGCCCAGGGTCCATGACAGTCAGAGAGAGAGAGTGTGAGTGTGAGTGTGTGTGTGTGTGTGTGTGTGTGTGTGTGTGTGTGTGTGTGTGTGTGTTTAAATCTTCCACCATAAAAACTGGAGGGAGGGTGCAAAGAGAAGAAGATGAAGAAAAGAAATTGGTCCCTAGTTTTTCAGCCCCCAAAAGTCTGGGCCTCTCTCCCTGATATGTCGTGTTGGGTGTCAGGACCCCTGGGTGGCCCCTGTGGTTTTGGAAGGGGTTAAGAGCACGGCCATCTGGATTCCCACACAGCCTTCCAGAACCTCTGCTTCCGTGTGCAGAACAGAATGACTAATTATGCAGGAGCAAGCCGGGAACCTCCCCCACCCACTCCCCTACTGAGCCCCAATCCTGGTGACTAGGTTTGACCCCAAATTGGGCTGAGCTTTGGTGCCTTTGAAAGGCTGCATACTTCGGGAACCTCCAGAAGGGTGCCGAAGTTGTCATCACACTGAGACCAGGTGGCTGTGATCAGGTGACTAGCTCAAGTCTCCTCTGCCCAAGCATCCCGAGGCTGCAGCTGGCCTTCACTTACCCCACCTTCTCACCTACAAATGATGTCCTTGGCCCACCCAGTGCTGGGTTTACTTAAGCCTGCTGAAAGTGACCTCTCAAAGGATTGGTGTTGCCTGCAGGCAGTTAAAATAGAAATGCTTATGTGTCTCTGCCGTTGAAGTTCCCTTTACGTCTTTGGAGAAGCCCCTACTTTATCGCATGCTATCAATTTACTGTCCAAGGTGTCAAGAGGGAAGTGCACTTTCCTTCACCATGTGTACGTGCTCATGGCGTGTGTCCCATCATGCTGCTGAGGTGCCACATATCAAACTCAGTTTCTCTGCTTCAGCACCTTTAAAGGCTTTATACTGATGCTGGTTCTCACGGGCCCTGCCCCTTGAGCTGAAACTTCCTATCCTTTTCAAACTTCTAGAACCCAAGAAACTGTCTCCACGTGCCTGTGATACTTGTTGATTGGACTACTTTTGAATTTTCTATTTGATACATTTCCCCCAGTTCCTTCCTCTCTAGTCACTACTCTTCCTGTGTTGACTGTTTTTCTTGCCTCTCCAGATATTCAGTGTGCTTCTTCGTTGATGACATTTGTCTGGCGCCTCTGTGTGCCGGCTTTGCGTTAGGTCCTGAAATATGGTGATGGCCAGGAAGACATAGTCTCTTCCATGGACACCAACCTTCCAGGGGAGGAGACAGATGAGAGCTAGCACCTCAGAAATGATGTTTACTAAGCCTTATTTGGAAATGTGGAGCTTTGGAAAGCACCAATGACTCCAGGAGATCTCCAGGAGGTGACTGCAGAGAGAACCACCAGGCAGAAAGTTCAGCACTGTTAAGGCAGAGGTGCGGCATGTTGGAGAAGTTGAGGAGGTCAGATGGCGAGAGCTCAGAGGGGCTGCAGGACAGCGGAGTCAGACCGTGCACGGCCTTCTAGGCGACCACAGTCTGGGCCTCAGCTGGAATCAGTGGAGAGCCTTGAGTAAAGAAGCAACATGATCAAATTCCCATTCCAAAAAGACAGCTCCGCCTGCTTTGTGGGAACCTGGCTGAGTCAGGAGCAAGGCAGGTTTAGTCTGGTTTTGCAGTGCTCCGAGTTAGCTGGGGGCTCAAGGCGTCTTCCTGGCATGGTATATTAACTGAAACTCCATGGACGCTTTTGCCTTGGGAACTGGCTCTCTTTCTGTGTCCGTTCCTTCCCATTGCTTGCTTCACCATTCTCATCATCACCATGAAAATTCAAGACTGTGGCATCTCTACCACTGGCCAGCCTAGCCTTCAGAGAAGGCTCGCTCTTTCACTTTTTGGATGACTATTTTAAAATGTCCAGGTAGCATGGGAGTGTGGCTCAGTTGGTAGAATGTTTGCCTCATTTGTACAGGACCCTGGATTACAGTCCAGCACTACACAGACCAGGTGTGGTGACACATCTATAATGCCACTACTTGGAAAATAGAGGCACAAAGATCAAAAATTCAAAGTTATCCTTGGCGACAACGGGAGTTCAAGGTCAGCCTAAGACACACGAGACCCTGTCTCAAAAACTAAGCTATCCACAGAAACAGACAGAAGAGACCTGTTAACATTAGGCGTTTGCTTCATCGCTGTTTCAGCAGTGTTAAATCATGTAACAAAGATGGCTGCTGTCTACAGCTTCTGTGCGTGCCACCTAGAAAAGCTGGAGTAGGAGCTGGGTGTGTACAGGAGGCCAAATGCCAAGGCCTAGCCCTGGCACTCCCAGGATTCTGTCTTGCCACCCAGGAGTATCAGCACAGCTCTCAGCGTGGCAATGGCCTGCTGTGTCCACTGGCTTGGAGGGGAGCTCTGCCTGCACCCCTCTCCGGGTGCTGCTGGGGTGATTCTTTGTGGCGCAGCACATTGAAAGCGGCCCGTGTGCTTCTGTGTTGCAGGGATGATAATGGTGATTGTATTGCTGTTGGTGGCCATCACAGTTGTTGCCGTGTATCCAACCAACTGATGGCGATAAAGGGGCCACCCGCTGTCGCCTGCCCATGAGGGACCACCCGCTGCGACGCCTGCCCGTGAGGAGAGGAGTGAAAGCCCGGCCCCCTTTTGGTACACAACACCTGCTCTCAATAAATTTTCCACCACTCCAGGCTCTTGGTGTGTGTCACTTTCGTAGAGAACAGAGCTGAGAAGCTCTGGAGACCTTTCCCAGAGCGCTGGCCAGTTGTGGCCTTCTCATATTTCAGTGATTTTGTTGCTGGCCAGAAGTCCCCAGAGTGGGCACTGCCGCATGGCGTCGCCCTCTGTGCTGGGCATCCTGAGGGACATAATGTGAATATGCAGTGCATCTCCTTGGTGGCTGGTGGGGAAGTCACATGCCCGTGTGGAAATAAGGGGGTGATCATGTGTCTGGGTGTCCAGATAGCAGGGCATGAGTGAGGCAAGAGCCACACAGGAAGTGTAGCCATGTGGATATGTGTCAAGTATGTAACAGGCGTTCTGTCGGCCCGCCATGTTTAATTGCCCATAAAGCTCAGACTCTTTGAGGTGCTAGCTTCTGGACCATCTTCATATCTCAATACACACCCTTTTCTATTTTGCAGCGATAATAAACTCATCCTTCAAGGTTGACATCTTTCTAAAACAACTCCAGGTGTGGCAGTCCAGGCCTTTAATTCCAGCACTCAGGAGTCAGAGGCAGGTGCATCTCTCAGGCTTCATAGGGAGAGGCTGTCTCAAAAACTAGAAGACAAATTTGACACCTTTCTAAGAAGCCAAAAGCCATAGAGATTGAGGTAAGAAGCAGTCAGATGAAAGTGTGATTCAAAGGCAGCCTTTCCACCAGCTCTGACAGCCATGTTTGTCTAGAGTGAGGGTGTGTGTGTACGTGTTTCAGAAAGAGTGAACCAAGAGTGGAGAAGGCTGCAAAAGATATGGGGACCATGGGTGGCTGAGTTCTGAATCAGAAGGACACAGGGGCTCAGGCAGTATGGCCTCTCTCCTCTCCGTCAGAAAGCAGGGTGGGCAGACAGCCTTGCTTTATCATGGTAGGAGGAGGAAGAGTCGCGGCTAATGATAGACCTCTTGCCACGGCAGTGGTTTCAGTGAGCTGGAGTCAGGCCTGTGGTGATTATATTGCTGCTGGTAGTCATCGGAGTTGACCTCCTGTGACTTTCCTCAAGAGACCATAACCCAAAGCCTTCTCTGGAAAGAGTCAGGTACCAGGAAGAGAGCTCTATCTCCTAGATTGATGCCCTTTCCTTGAGACCAAGGATTCCAGCTGCTCTGGAAGCCTGGGGTCCAGAAGTCGAGGCACCTGCTTGACTTGACTCCAGAATGCAGGCAGGACAGCACTGGGGTCTCAGAGGCAGAGGAAAGGCTCTCTGGAGCTAAGGCCAGCAGTAAAATGTGTATCTCAAGACCCCATTGCTTCAGCTCCCAGCTCTGGCCCTGTTTACTGCCAGGGAACAGGAAGTAATAGCAGACATGAGTAAGGAACGTGCTGCCAACAGCCCCTAGGACGGCCATACCACCTAAGGGCTCTGTGACCACGGGCAGGTTCCTTTTCTGTGCCAGTGACCTCATCTAGACAAAAGTGGCCATCCCGCCCCACCCTGCCTCACAGGGCTGCTGTGAGGACCAGGTGAGGCACTCAAGCACAGCTTGAGCACAGCTTGGCTCAGCTGAGGAAAGGGTTCTCTGGTAGCACAAGTGTAAGCCCGGGTGTCCAGCGGCCGGATGGCTCTTGCTTTCCACTGTACACGAAATGTAAGAGTAAGCCAGCTGGAGAGATGGCTCAGAGGTTAAGAGCACTGGCTCTTCTTCTAAAGGTCCTGAGTTCAATTCCCAGCACCCACACGGTAGCTCACAAACATCTTGGACATGTGGTCAGAACATTGTATATATATATATAATGAATAAATAAATCTTTTAAAAAAAAAAGAGTAAGCCAGGCGGGGGGCCAAAGTTTTCTGCCGACCATTTGGCCAAAGATGCCCGAGTTCCTGAAGATGCAAAGGCCCTAGGAGTTGACTTAGCAGGATGACCCGGGTCATGGGATGCCAGGAGGTGGCAAATGGCCGAGAGGGTGTAAAGTGCACTGTGAGGAACAGACTGAAGGGAAAGAAGAGCGAGCTTGTGTCAGGGCATGTGACCGGGAAGAGAGGAGCCTTGCTGGATTGTGGGCCAAGGCTTTAAGATGCAGCGTGCCCTAGGACACATTTGTCAGGGCAGGGTGGTTGCTAATGGATCATCCAATGGAAGACCAAGAATCTGCAGAGTTCCATCATCCAGTCTTGTGGGAAACCCCAAATCTGTACACACAGTGTCTCCTTGGAGCCCCCTACTTTGGGGCTCAGAAGAGGCAGCATTGATAGTCTGTTTAACTTTCTCACCTCCTCTTGACTTGCTCAGCACGAAGCCCCAGCAACTCGTGGGCCGCTTTGAACCGGAGCCATGGAGGCCTGGCTCAGTTGCACTGAAAGCCCTTTTCAGGAAGACACTGGCCCATGTCTGCACACAGTAGCTTCTGTTCTTCTGGCTGAATGGGCTGTAGGCCCAGTCGGGGCATTGCTAGCTGTGTGACCCCAGACAAGTTACTTCACTTTTGTGCAGCCACGGGCAGGGCAGAGTAGAGGGAAAGCTGCCTGGGAGGTTACAATGTAAGGAGCCTGAGTCCAGCCATGGGCATTGCAGGCAGGGAAGACTCCTCCCCTGCCAGGCTTCCTCCAGGATGGCTTTGAAGCAGCCAGACAGTGGGGTGTGCCAGACAGCCTGCCACCTCAAAACCCAGGTACTATGGCTCCTGCAGAGAGGCATTTACCAGCACAGTTTGTGAGGCCTAGTTTCGCAGCTTAAGCAGGTCAGGCTTGCAGGCCCGGAGTACTCTAGAGCTGGTTGGCTAAGTCTTGCAGTGCTCACAGAATACAGAGTGGCAGAAGAGCCAGGGCACCCCTCTCCTTTCTCGGGGGCTTTGTCAATGGAAGTATTAAAATAACAGCATATGAATTGTTTAACTTAACCGATTATTAATTATATATGCATCTTAAGTCTAGATACCATATAAAGAAATCCAGATATCTGGGTACAGCTGGTACTTCTGTTCCATTTAAACTTTACGATTATGAATTAGCAGTCATTAGCCCCAAAGACAACCTCCTTACCAGATCTGCAATGCCTGGGCCTCAACACAGCATCCACCAGGCCTTCACAGACCTGACACAGAAACTCCTGCACCCTTTTAATCTGCTGCCTGCTGCCCGCCAGCCTGCTGGGGCTGTGCACCAATGCACTGAGTTTGGATCTTTGGGCTTTCCTACCACAGGGTTGCTGCGGAATTCCTAACTGACCCTTGGCTTCACGGGCTGTTCATCCTGACTAGTCAAGAGCTGCCAGTAGGCAGCCAAATAGCTGTTTGCTACTCCCTCAGGTAGTGAATGACGGCAGCAGCTGTAGTAGCTTCCCACCTCTTTAAAACGTAAGACCAAACTCTGTCTATCCTCTTACTGTACCATGGGATTTCACACACTTCCTGCCAACTATGCGCTAACAACTAAAGGCCCTGACCTCCTTCCAGAATGCCTTGCTGTCCCGCCAAGCCTGCAGGCTGATAAAGCAGTGGGTTAAGCCATACACGTTCGGCATTTCTCACTGGCTGCCATCCTTCCACTCTCGCTTTTCTTGGCAAAGTTCTTTCTTACATGTCTTTATTTAGTCTGAGACCTCAGGGTATGACTATCCTGGGTGGGCATCCTCATTTCAAGGCCTTGTCCCTGGAAGATGCAGAGATGGAATGGGTGAGCCTCATCGATGCACGAGCCCACCCTGGTAGGCCTCCAGTCTACTGGACCAGCCTCCAGGGCCTGGTGAGGTCTGCTCAGTTTCCTTGGGGCGTCCTCCCATCTTCCTCCAACCCCCCCACCTTGGGACAGTGTTTAGCAGAGACCCTGCTTGTCTGTTTTCTTAGCACTGAACAGCTCTCAACACCTTGTCTCCCAAGCCAGGTGGAAGGCCCTAGGAGGCGCGTGAGCTGTTCACTCGTTCTTGTGCCTCTCATCATCAGTGTGTTTCCTGCCGGCACAGAGCCCAGCTGTGAGGGGGTCAGAACACACTCAGACACAGCTTTGTGGAGAGAAAAAAGCTGTATCATGAAAAGTCCTTGAGAGCTGAACTTGACCAAAGATGAGAGTTGAACTGCCAAGTAGTCATAGAACTCTTTAGCCCCAGCTGCCCTGGGTGCCTGACATTGTAGACAAGGCTTGCTCTCTCTTTGGGCTAGCCAGCCAACCAGGAACTGCTTTCTGTCCCAAACTGCCCACCACCGGGCATTGACTTTCAACAAGGACCCATTTCTGAGATGGACTGGGCCACCAGAGTCCATGTATTACCTGCCTGCCCTGGCTTGGAGCTCTGCTCCTCAGCTAGCGCAGTGGAGGTTGGCCTAAGAGTGTCATCATCCAGCTGATTATCCACTCTGCCGTAGGAGGCGGCTCTGATGCCTTCAAAGCAAGGGCACCCAAAAATCCACATTGCTGAGGGGTTGGACCAGACCAGCAAGTGATTCTTGTCTTCAAAACTGCTGGGTACAGAAAAGAGTCAGGTCCAAGGGCTATGGCAACATATCCTCCAATAGGGCTAGCTTGTTCTGTCAAGAAAAATCATTTAAGTTAAGGCTAAGTTTAAACAGTCTCTCCAACACCGCTGAGCTCAGCCCCTGGTGGCTGTTTGGTGCTGGAACAGGCCCAGTCCCTGCCTCAGTAATGGGCTGGGGGTGGAGAAGCCCTTTTGCATGATCTCTCAAGTTTTCATCAGCCTCCTGGATTGTCTCATCTCTGCTTCATCTTGAATAGAAGAAAGAGGTAGTTATAAAAGTCCAAAAGGCCTTGCAGGCTGTGATTCCAGTGGTGAAGACTGGGGGGTAGGGGTGCGGTGAGGAACCTCCTCTTCCCTATATTCCTGACTGGGAGCTCCAGGGAATGGGAAGGATCTACTCAGTGGTATCTTGGGAATTGCAATAAAGACTGTCCCATCTGAGCGCCTGTTAGAGCCAGCAAGCCTCTAGGACTTTCTAAGCAAGGCCACACTTTTCCTGCCTTTTTTGGGTAGTTAGGGCTCTTTGTTTATAACAAGCACAAGATGATGGGGTGTCCCAGGGCACGACGCCATAGCCCTTAAGTTGCTGTTAGTCTGCGCCCTTTTACCTCCCACATGCCACCACCAAGAAAGACTGGGACACGTAACAGTATACAAGAGTTTATTTAATGATATCTGAATTTAGTTCTATCATGTAGGGCCCACGTTACAAGTTCATCTGGGTCCATTCCAACTCTAACAACAAAAAAACCCTTAAAAAAAAAAAGAAAATCCACAACTTTCTCCATGTCATTAAATATATTCATATATAATAACCATAATATATTAGTATGCATTGGAAAGAAACACTGACCCAAACAATATGTCATGGTCACAACTAAACATTTACAATTCTGAGTGAGCAGAATCGGTAACACAGGAGGGAGGGTGTGTCCAGAGCAGGGAAAGGGGAAGGATGTCCACTGACGCAGGAGGTGAGCTGGCTTAGTTTTTGGCAGGGGCAAGGCCCCACAAAGACAACTTTGATACCCCTGGGGTATGGCATGGCTTGGGTCCACAAGAATGTCTGTGTGAACCATAGCCCATCAGTGAGCTTCATTTGCCCACTCTCTAGGCTTCCTGGGTGGAGTCCTTGAAGTAGGGAGACCCTAGAGGAACCATTTCCCAAAGGGTCTCTTAATTTCAGTCTTGTTCCAGCTTGGGGCAATTCTAAAACAGCCTGTACTCATCGCCTGTATGGAACTACTGAGGCTGAGTTCTAGAAAGGCTCTAAGGCCCTCAGGCCACTCCAGCCTCCCTGGGGTTTGATCCTCCCTCCCATCTGTAGGAGCCTGATGGTCCTGTCTCCCGCCCTGCTTTCCAGGACAGAAGCTCTGGCCAGAGGCCACAGCTCACAGGTATACCAGGAGCATGCCATTTCCTTTACCCCCCACACCATTGTGCCGCTGTCTATCAGCAAAGAGGGCATTCCAATGACAGGGGCACCAGACCCCCCCCCCCCCCCGCTGCTGAGCAAAAGGACGGCTGGGGAGTCCTGACTGGTGAGTGAGTAACCTGGAATGGTTTTCTTCAAAGACCTACAAACCACAACTCTGTTAATACACTCTCAAACTCAAAACCTACTTCCATTCTGCTTCCCTCCCTAACTGTACAAATAGGATGTCTCCTTTCCTCCTTTCTGTCTTCTCCCTAGGGTGGGGTCAGGGCTGGGTGGGAGACAGCTGCTTCCTCAAGGCTTGGCCCTCAGGCAGAGGAGAGGTGGGCTGGATTTGGGCTAGGTCCAGAACAGAGGTGAGAGCAGTGACAAACCCCGCTAGCTCAGCAATGGCCTCCTCCACAACTTGGCTCATCTGGCCATTCAACGTAATCCCCAATGGCCAGGCCGTGGGGTCCAGGGCAGGAGGCCCTGGTAGATTTCCAGCAAGATGTCTTATTGCTTAGCAGGGTCCCCCTAATTAAGGGGCTTTGGTGGACACCAGGTGAGACTGGAACCCAAGGCTCATGGTCGAAGTTGGCCAGGGCAGAAGCCATGCAGTGTGCCGCTGTTTGCTGTGGATGGCACCCAGCAAACCCTTGCCCATCCATCTCGGGCTTGGACCTGGGAAGCCACACGAGCCTTCCCAGGGCACATTTGTGTGCTCTCTGCCAGTCTCTCTGAAGCCCTACAGCCTTCCTTCCTATACTTGGAACAGCCAAGCCACCTTGCTAGGCCCTCTCAGGTTGCTAACACCTGTCTTCCTGGGCCCTGAAGCTTTCTTCTGGGGAGTCCATTCCTGTGCCCCACAGTGTCTGTCTCAGACCCTCCTACTCCAGTCTCATATTTTCAAGGTTCTCTAGAGACAAGCTGCCTGGGTCTCAGTGATAAGCCCCGCCCACCCGCTGTAGGGGTGCCAAGTGGGCTAACAGCTGGTGTGCAACTATGGTAAGGCCAGGGTCGGCGTGCTGGTGTGACCTTGGGCATGTGGACACATTACTGGTGAAAATGAGGACGAGAACAAATTCCCATCTCATGGGCTTGTGATGAAGACAGGCCAGGGGCATACAGGTAAAGTGCCTGACACCAAGCGGGTGCTCAGTAATTGGCAGTGGCGACGTGGCAGTGGCGGGAGAAACAGAGGGAGTCACTAAGGGGTGTGGCCCTTCGTGGCAGCCAAATGGGCAGGGGAAATGAAACCAATTTCCTGACTGAGAGGGAAGCCAGGCCTCTCATCTAGTGTGCGGGGCGTGAGGCTGGAGGGAGGCAGGGAAAGGCAAAAGGGGGCCTGGGAAGCAGCCGGAAGGGAAGCTTAGAGCTGCCTGCATTAGGACATTAAGCCTGTGAAAGGAGAGAGGGCTAGGCACGCAAGAAGGCCTGGGGCCTTCCACAAAGAACGCGAGAGGGCTGGACACGAGTGCCCAGGCTAGACCGAGGCAGCTGCGAGCTACAGTGGGCTTCTGGGCCTAGGAGCCTGTTCTTTCCCCTGGGAGCCAGCAGTTCCCTTGGGGGCAACAACAGTAAAGCACACACAGCTTCCTTGGACCCTAGGAACCTGACCACTCCTAGCCTGGCCTGCCTACAGCTCGGACACCAGGCACCTTGCTGAGCAGCAGCCCCGCCCAGTCAGGCAAGCCCCTTCCCCCAAGCCCAGCCCAAACCGCCTCTACAGCCGCTGGCATTCCAGGCCTGACCAGGCCCTTTCCAGCTGTTGACACTGCTGTGAGGCCTTATGGGAGCTGATGTCATTACACAAATAGTGTCATTGCCCTACACCCCGCCAGCACCCCTCCCCCTCCTCTGGAAAATGTCATAAAGGGGCTGTTTCCAAGTTTCCAAAAAGGAAACGCGCTGGGAGGTTTTGGTTTGCAGTGTCTCCTCCCACAGGCAGCTCCAGCGGAGCCAGTGACCACCCGGCTAGGGCTTCAGGGTCCATCAGGTCCTCTGATGGGTCAGGGGCCTGGGCCAAGCCCCACTGGGGTAGGGCAGGTCCCAGGAGGAGGCTCCTGGCCTACAGATAGTGAACTCCACCCAGGAGACCAGCCCAGCAGGTGGCAGCGGAGACCCAAAGCTGGCTGACACCAGTGTCATTTGGCCCTTTGACACAGGGACCTGTTGTCAGAGTCTGGAGTCCTGTGGGAATTCCTAGACAGCAGGTGATGGAGAAAGGAAGGGGGCATTGGTAGTGTCTGGTGGCAGACTGGTTGTTCCCGCCCAGGCTGCAGGCCCGAAAATTCACAGTTCTTCTCGAATCCCCTTCAATGACCATCAAACACAGCGGCTGTAATCCACTGTGCCCACCTTGTGGGACCCCCAGCCCCTCCACGGCGACCCCCACCTAGCCCTAGGGAAGCGCATCTCTATTCTGGAAGGAGCGCCGTGAGGTAGCTATGTCTTGTCCTCATTTCTCCAGGGCCTGGCCTGTCAACACTGGGTACTTTCTGCCAAGCGCACAAGAGTGCAGCCAGGGGTGTGAGGGTGGGGCTGGGGCGGAGCCACTGGGGGCCCCGCCCCACTCAGACTTCGCCCCGCCCCCACCCCCTGGGGAAAACCCTGGCGGGCCAAGTCCAAGGGTGCCAGCCGCTGCCAGCACCCTGCCCGCCCTCCTGTAGCCCGCGCCACCTCCGCGCTAGGCCTTCTTGCACTTGCCCTTCTTCTCCCGCTGCTGGAACTTGCGCAGCCGCCGTGCCCACGTGTCCCGCCACTGAATCACCAGGCTGCTCTTGTCTGCCACGATGCCGCTCTGGTCAGGCGAGTCCTCGGCATTGCCCAGCAGCAGGTACTTCTTGAGGGGCTTGATCTTGGGGCACTTGCAGGCGATGTCTCGAGAGCGGATCCACAAGCTCTGGTCACCACGGCGAATGCGGCTCGTGCCCTGCTTGTACACGGAGATGATGTTCACCGTGAACTTCCACCAGTCCCCTGCTCTGTCAGCCTTCAGGATGTGGATCTGGACGGCTACAAAATAAAGCAAGCGAGGGTGTGGGCCATGGCTGGAAGAGCGGCAGGTGCCCGGTCCTGCCATGGGATGGGCCCCACCTGCATCACATTCTACAAGAACCTGGAGAAAGGGGTGGGCCCATGGGCAATGGTTGAGCCCTAGAAATCGGATCCCAGTACCCCACCCACTAACACCTGGGCCAAGGACCCCATTCCAAGAAGTGTTGCTCCTGCTTTTACTGACAGCACCACCTAACACTGCCTCTTGGGAGATGTTGAGGTCCACAAAGACGGCTTCAGGGAATTAAGCATGCCCCTAGCTCTCTGGATAAGGGGCACAGTGTCCTCGACAGTAGCAGTGACCCCTCACATGCCTATACCTGCAAAGGCTCCAATCACTTCACCCCAAGCCTTAAGGCGCACCCCCCCAACACCCTTCTGACACACCTGAAACAGCCCACCATGGCATCTCAGTACCCCACGTCGGAAGAGCCTGCCAGGTGGCCAGAGTCCTCAATCCCACCAGGCTGCTCATCAACCTTCGAGTCTCTCAGGTTCAGCCCTGCCCCCACAAGCTTCTCACACCAGAGAGTGTGCCAGGCTCCCCTGGAGAACTTTTGCAGACAGGGCCAGCCCCACCCATGGGCTTCTGACTCAGCCCAACAGGGTAAAGCCCAGAGTCCCCGTGTCATGTGTTCTGTCTAGGAGTGCGCTGCAGACAAGGATGTGAGAAGATGCTCCTACTTCAGGGCAGTACAAGGCACTGTAAAGCAGGAGGGGACATTTACGAGGGGAGGCTGGGAGGTGGCTCAGTCGGGGAAGTATTTGCCAGACAAACATTGTGGACCTGAGTTCAGAACTCACGGGCAAAGCAGAGTGTTCTACCTAAACCCCAGTGCCCTGGCATGTCCCAGGTTCAGCAAGAGACTGTCTCAAAGCAAGGCGGAGAACAACAGGAAGAAAGCCAAACTCAACTTCTGACCTACACATGCTTGCACACAAACACCCCCGTGTGCGCACACACACACACAAGAAGAAACTTTGTTCAGGTAAATTTGTGCAACACCAGGTTCCATTCAGAATTGCCCTAGAGCAAGGTGCTTTGGGAACCTGTCAGTGAGGAGTGTATATGCTTTGGCTTCCCAAACCTTGCTGGCTCCAGAGCCCTTTGATTGGTCCATCTTAGGTCGCCAGAGCCTCTTGGAGCCTGCCTGGGAATTGCTGGGGAAAGAGGAACACACAGCCATTCTCCCTCTACAGTCCAGATTCCTAGGAAAGGCCTCAGCTAAGCTCATCCCATTCAAGGGAGGCAGCCATCTTTTCCACCCTCACAGCCAGGGCCTCCTCCTGTGCTGTGTTACACCATGTTCATTATCCCACACAGCAAAGAGGCATTATCCAATGAACTATGATGAAGACTTCCCTACTACTGATATATGGAGCCTGTTCTCCCCCCCCCCCGCCCCCGCAAACCCCAAGAAAGCAGCAGCGGCTTCGTGGCCCCAAGGAAGCCAGCTCATCACCTCCCTGGTTCTGTCAGAGGCAGAGACCCTGCCTGGGTCCCTGCTGCTCCAGGTGACTCCCCATCAAGGTCTC
>CM053757.1:53345955-53447156 GCA_028658305.1 Pachyuromys duprasi
GGGTGGGGGAGCAGACAGCGGGGTACAGCCAGGCAGCGGATGCTCCAACCTGCCCTCCGGGGTGAGGGAAGTGGTGGATTTTCCCATATTTTCATTTCAGCTGTTCCTGGGCATCCTGAACTTTGCACTTCAGTCTGAGGGCTCCAAAGAATGGCTGCCATGGCAACCGTTTCCATGTTTTTGTCACCAAGGGACTCAACACTCAGTGTGAACTATGAGGCGGGGGTAGGGAAACCCTCCAGCCTTGAGAAGTGACTCTGCAGACAGAGGTCACCGTGGCAACTGAGTGCCCCTCAGCTAAGTGACAGGAGCTACCGCCAGAGCCCTGGCTTCCTTTCCTAGGGACTGAGCTGAATACAGAATGAGTCCCTCTCAGGACACAACAGCTTCCCTGTGTGGCAACCCTTGGCCAGCCAGTGTTGCCCAATCAAGCATGGGTTGGATGTGTGGAAGCCCCTGTGGCTAGGCCCTTGAAGATGTAGTCTAATCCCAGACTCGGCACTGATGCCCCAAGTCCCTCTGCTGGAGCTCTAACACGCCCGTACTTCAGAGATCTGAATATAGGGACAGGGCCTTTCCAGAGGTAATTATGATGAGGTCATGAGTGTGGGCCCATTTCAGGGGTCCTGGGCCTCAGCCTGATGGCCCAGCTCGAGAGGCTCTTGGCTTTACAGAAAAGAGCCCAGCATAAGAGCTGGCTGGACAAGGTCTGGCCTTGGATTGGGCCTTCTCAAGTCTCCCGGGCTCTAAAGATGAGCGTCTTTGGCAACCTCAAGACCTACACTTACCCCAGACCTCTCAGTGAATTATTGTGGAAAGCAGGCTCCACTCGTTAGAAACAACAGGCCTCAAAAGTACCTGCTTCACGTGAGCCCCAAAGGTCGCCACTGGACACTGCTATTGGAGAATGAAAAGGTTGAAGAAAATGAAGAAAAGGTTTCCTGTCCCCAGAAGATCTAGCTACTTCTGTGTTGGAGAACCTTCCTAGCTTCAGGCTGAGACAGCACAGTCCCAGGGGCAGATGAGGGTGACAGCAGGACTCGTGGTTATGCTGGAAAAAAGAATCCACATTTCTGTTGCCCTTGGCAACGCCTCCGCATATTACAAAGCCCACCAAGTATGAGCCGCACTCTCGGAGCATGGGCCAAGTACCCGCAGGGCGCACACTGCAGGCGTGACCTCAAACAGATCTGCTCGGTGTGCTTAGGAAGTGCATGAGTGCTCTGGCAGCCGCGTGGCACACACCAGGGCTGCTATCCCCTCTGACCGATGCCAGCTGGGTCCTGCCTCTGATAAGGACGACCAAGGTCTCCAGATACCTGGATGTGTGTATGTGATGCCACTCAGCCAGGTGATAGAGCACAGCTTGGCAGCATCTCTGCTAGACTGGGGGCCACATGGGCCTCTCACACCCTGCTCTGGTCCTCATACGGGCATCCCTTCCAGATGCCCAGACGATAGGGTATTAGGAGTTGGAGGGCCCTCAAAGAGTGAACTTAGCAGCATGCAGGCCCCATCCCCATGGGCATATCAGCACCCTTCAAAGAGGCATAAGTGAACCCTTGCCACTCTATCACGTGATGCCACAACAAGGTGGCATTTCAGAAGCAGAGAAGAGCCCCTGCCAGACACCAGCTCTGTCGGTACCTTGGTCTTAGACGTTTTAGCCCCAGACCATAATCCACAGGTTTCTGTACAAACAACTGCGTTCCGTCAGAGAGCACAAACACCCCTACTCTGCCTGAATGCTAACCCCCTAGTCTTAGGCTAATGTCCTGGCGTTATCCTCTACAATGGGGTTCAGAACGGAGGGAGATGAGATGATTTACAGTAAGGTGACCATGGCACGGGGAGCATGCTGGGAGCCCTTAAATTACAGGCTGCTCGTGGAATGGAAGGTCTGTGAACCAGAGTGGCCAGCACTGGAGCAGAGACAGGAGGGCCCATGAGGCCAACCCTGGCTGGGACTGCAGACCCTGCTGTATACAAGGGACTCCACACCACAGCCCATCTCCCTCAACTCCTGCTCACTGGCAACAGCTGAGGTGAGCTAATGTGTGTTAAGCCAGCCTCTGTGCCTTCAAAGTGCAGACAAAATGGGGGCTGGAAGGAGCCCTCCAGGCTGTCTGCAAACCCAGCCGAGCTCCTTGGGAGGAACTAGCTATGGGATGGAGCAGATCCTTAGAGAAAAATCGGGCAGGTTGGGGGAGCGTGAAACTTGGACAGAAAGCCAAGCTTTCTTCTCCAAGCCGCCCAGAACTCAGCACCTTGTAGCTGGGTGGGCCATGGCCAGCCCCTCTCAGCAATTTTCTGGTTCACAGAAAGGACTTTCACACTAAGCTTGTTTCTCAGCTACCAGGGCAGGATAAGCCACAGTGCCCACCATCCCTTACCCGAATTCTAGCCTGTATCTCCAGCTAGCAGGGGCACCTGTTCACTCAGTCCATTGGCAGAGCCCAGCTGTGACTCTAGGGAGGTGGGAGGCCAGGCTCACAGCAAGGGCCACGTGTGCTGCTCCTGGTGTAGAACCCGGGTAGAAGGCCAATGGTGGAGGAGGGCCCGAAGCAGACCGAGGGCGTGGGACACCTTGGAGACATGTCTCTCTCGGGCACGAAGTACAGAATAACCTGCTGCCTACAGGTATCCCCAGCTGCAGCTCCAGGCTTGTCCTACCATGGAAGTGAGGGAGCAGCCACCATTCCCAATGGTCTCAACCTCCTCAAGCTGGGCGCCAGGGAAACTCCCAGGCCATTAAAGGCAACGTGAAACGAGGCCCTAGCCCTCCTCCTGTGCTTGCAGCCGCCACAGAGAAACTTGTTGTCCTCTGCCTAGAAGCAGTTCACTCAAACCCTCCTCCCTCCCTGCCCCGCTCCGGCTCTGGCCCAGGGGCCATCAGTCCCTCCCACCCACCCAAGGAGCTCCAGGGGTTCTGAGAACCTGACGGTGGCAGGAGGAGAGAATAGGAACAGACAGCCCTACAAGGAGGTTTAATGGACCTGCCCCTGAGGTCAAAGGTCTCTACCTAGGCTGGGCTCTAGGAAAGCTGCCTGACCCATGAAGATGAGGCATATGCCTCTGCTGGCTAATTCATGGCTGGTTGAGAGCACAACCAGAGAGGAAGGCCCAGCATGGCAGAGCTGGGCCAGCCATGGGAGAGCAGAAACCAGGAAGGCAACCACTATTCCCTCTGGCCACGCCCCCTCTCTCTAGCACTTCTGTGTGGGAAGCTTCTTGCCTTCTGGAGTATTCCAAGATTTATAGGTTTCTGAGAGTGAGCCCTAGGGGCCACCCACAGCAGCCCCTCCTCAGGCTGCCCCTTGCTTCCCCTCACCTCCCTACCCACCTTATTTTCCTGTTGGGCCAGTCCAGATAAGGGAGGGCTGTCACCCATCCGCCTCCGAGACAGCAGCCAAGAAGGATGGAGGGAGGACACCGGCCCCACAGAAACCACTAAAACCAAAAGCCTGTCGATCTCTAGGTGGAAAGAGCACGTCATGAGCTTCAGCTGCTTCCATGAACGGCAGCCTTGACCACGTACTCCAAGGCCAGCCTGAAGCCCTGCTCCCCAGGGCTTCTATATGGAGTGTGGAGCCTGTGGAGAGTGCAGACTGGGCTGGATACATCATCTCACTGCTCACCAATAAGGTGGGGTCTCACCATGACCAGACCCAGCAGCCAGCCACATGATCGTCGCCTTCTGCCGCTCCACTCTTGAGAGGGGAGGGACCATCTTCTGGAGTTAGGAGCATCAGGGAACCATCCTGGAGGAAGGTGTGAACCCTGGCCCTGAGCAACTGGCCGCCCACTAGGCTCCACCCACTGTGTCAATGACCTCTGTGCTACCATGATGAAATATCTGAGCAGTCAACTTAGAGGAAACACTTTATGTGAACCCACAGATGCAGAGGGCGTAGTACATGTCCCCAGTGGACGCCGCTGCTTATGGCTCAATGGTAAAGCCAGACATAGGGGCGAGAAAACACTGAGCAGAGCTGCTTAGCTCCTGACAGCCAGGGAGCAGGAAGCAAGCAAGGGATCCAGATGTAGTTTGCATGGGCACAGCCCCAGGACCCACTCACCCCAACCAGCTCTCACCCCCCCCCGCCCCATTTCTAACCTCTGGGAGGCATTTCAGATGCAAACCATAACACCCACTGCACCCAAGTTCGCAAGCGTGAGGCTGGGCTGGCTTCCTCTGGAGGACTGGCCTCTGTTTCCCAGGGACCCTGCTCGCCCTCTGCTTTGCCTCTTTGGACAAACTGGGCTGCCAGAAGGATACCCCACCTCAGAACACCTTGCATGGTCTCATGAGCTGCCCCAACCTGCCTGTCACACTGACAAGACCCTCAGCCTACCCAGCTACACCCAAAAGAGACACTGAAGAGAGCAAAGCCTGCTGGGTATAGATTCAGAACCTTCCTACAGGAAAGCGGATGATGAGTGATTCCCAGGTCTTGGCGAAGATGGGGCACCGGCCTCAGAAGGAGAATAGGTGACAAACACCTTCCCTGTGTGATGTAGGTCCAGGTCCCATCACCCAGCCCCCTCCAGGACTCAAAGGAAGTCTGGTGGTGCAGGGTTCCCGGCCAGCTCAGGGCAGCAGATTTATACCTACTCCATACAAGAGGGCAGCGCACCCAGAAACAGTTCCGGCAAGTGCTACTGACCCCGATTTCCCCCTCGAGGCTTCAGCTCCGGGAAGCTACACGAGAACAAAGAGCAGCTCCTCCACCCAGATGCCCTGGCTGGAATGGCTGTACCGAGCTGCCCCAAGATACCTACACCTGGAGTTCTGTCCCAGCTGGACCCGAACCAGCACACCCCGTCCAAAACAGGCCTGGCTGTCAACACCCACAAGTTCCTTAAAGTCAAACCACCTTCCAGAGTTAGACTACATAAAGTGGGCCCTGGTGCAGGACAGAGCCCAGAGCCCGCAGTGACCCCTGCGGAGGGTGGCACTCTGCCATCATCGGCAGCAGAGCTGGTGTCCCTGGGCTAAGCAGTTCAAGTGTGATAGCTTAGAAGGTCATGCTGCTTGGGGGCCATCCTCCAAGACTACAGGGAGGGAAAACATGGCGCATCCATGAAGACCGTCGGATAGGATGCCCAGGAGCAGAGACTGGCACCCTGGGGTCCTCTGCGGCAGACTGCGATCCCTTTTACCAGATAATCTGTGTGGATTCTCTGAGCCACCCATGTCTCCCTCACAAAAACCACAGGAGACTACAAGAAACAACCCGATAGACCAGCACATGGGCAGCTGTGGGCCTGGCACTGCCCAGACCCAGAGCAACCACCTCCCCTTTCTGGACTGGTTGGAGCAGCAGTGGCAAGAGGCCAGCTCAAGGCTGGGTAAGGCTGCGAGTCACGCTGCTTGCACCAGCCCCCACGGGGGCCACTCTCTTGTGGGCACAGAACCCTTGCTGTCCAGCTGTCGCTGTGGCTGCCTGGCCTTTCCTGCCCAGCTTGGTGGTCACCCACATTCCACGACCTCAGGCTGACTCATGAAGATCCAGCTCCACATCTGGCATCCATATGTGGTTGGCACTCCTCAGAAAGAAGGGGGTCACATCTGGCTGGGGAAACAGGAGGATCCTTGGGGGGCCGCTGACCCCAGGGAGGGTCAGGAGGCCTCTGAAGCACCACGCTGCCTGCTGCTTAGTCAGTACCCCATCCTCTCAACCAGAGGATGTCCGGGTGACAGGGCTTTTCCCAGCAGCCTCCAGCTCACGTCAGAGCCTTGTCTTAAAAGGCAGCCTGAGGGCACTCTACTACCTGATCTCATATCCGGGGTCACCGGGTGTAGTAAGTTCATCTCTGTGACTTAGCTGCTAAGAAGGCTAGCTCTCTGAAGAGACTGAGGCTGCTCAGAATCACTGTTGGTCCCAGGGTCACTGACAAGGAGAGAGGATGCTCACGAGGTGGCAAAATTCCACATCCACAGCTACGAGACCCTCACTTCCTCATTCTCAGCCTGAGACAGGAGCTAAGCTAGGACTGGGCCCCGTCTGCTGTTGAACAGAGAGCTTGCACCATGACAGAGGGGCTGCCACAGCCAGCCGTCCGTAATCCACTCACTTCCTCATCGGACTCCTGCCCTGCTCATCACCACTAATCCATCTCCTCACAGCACCGCTCCATCTCTACCATGGTCATCACTGCGTCCCTCACTGTGCCCTCATCACTGCGTCCCTCGCTGTGCCCTCACCGCTGCCCACCAGCTCTGGGGCCTCCTGCCGTGGGAACGGTTATTTCCTTCTTGCCCATCAAGATGTTTCTGTGGCTTTCCCTCCAAATCTAATCTGGAGCTGAGAGCCCGCATCCCAGTAGTGTATGAATTTCCTCTAAGGGCCGCTGTGTCTAGTCCTGGCTGCCAAAGGCTAAATCACCATCATGGGGAAGGAGAAGGCTCAGGCCTGGGATCCCACAGCACCTAATACCCTGTATAATCTTGTTGGGTCTTAGTGAACCACAGGCATAAGAACACCTTCCTCCTTCCCTCCTCCTATCCCTCCCACACAGCTGAGGAGCACTAGGTAAGGATAAGGCAGGAAGACCAGGTATTCCCAAGGGCCATGGGGAAGCCCAGTGTTGGCTCAGCTAATCTTCACCCTGCATTTCCACTGACTCCAGAGTTCCTGGGCACAAAGGCATGCTGGGATACACTAGAGCCCCGCCCCTCCCCGCCCCCTGCCCCGGTGCTGGGGCCACCTGGGCCACAGCACATTAGCACACACGCCACACAGGACCAAGATGTCCACAGCGCTTGCCCTAGCTGAGTGTCCAGAAGCTACCGGCGCGGGCTGTCAGGTGGACCACTCCGGGCTCCAGTGAGCGCATCCTGAGTTTCCACCCGGTAGCCCAGGACAGGGCCTGGGCTCTTGGTGAGGTGTGCAGAGGGAAGAGCTCAAGGGTGGGAATGAGATAAAGTTCCAGGGCTCCCCAGATTCCTGTGGCAGGACCACATGTGTGTGTCATGTTGCACATGTTTGGCGTCCTGTGAGCAGCGCGGCTCGGTGCCACGGTGTGTCGGGGAGGGCCACCGTGCAAAGGGGAGAGACAAGAGAGGAGCCTTTCCGCAAGAAACAGAGGAACAAGGGAAAGGAGGCACCCAGGAAATGGAGGACCAAGGACATCCTGCAGGGGCTGGGCTGGGCCCAAGCGCTTGGCCTCCGGGGCAGAGACCTCCGGAGCTATGGGCCTCCAAGTGACAAGTCTCAGGGCAGGTGGCCCCAGACAGAGGTACTCCACTTACATCTGGGCTGGTGTGTGTGTGTGTGTGTGTGTGTGTGTGTGTGTGTGTGTGTTGGGGGGGAGTACAGTTGTGGTGTCAACACACACACGTGTACACACACAAACTATTCCACAGGAGAAGGGTCCTTCTAGAGTGAGGTTTTCTGAGCCCCTTGCCTTCATGGCGGGGGGCGGGGGGGGGTCCTCTCTCTTGGCTCGGCCTGGGCTTTTCGGAGCATTTGTAAGATAAGCTGGACGCCCCTAGGGGGCAACAGAGGACTGAGGTGGCTCAGCAGAGGTGGGGACAGGTGACTGACCTCCATGGGTTACCAACATGCCCCTCAGACCACCTGGATATTGTATCCCTTTGATCTGAAACACAAGGGAATGGAAGCCCAGCCTGGTGACGCCTGTACATGGGAAAGAGATGAATTCTTCCCCACCATGGCGGGAGGGGTCTCTCTGGATGGGGGCCAGCAACCTGGCAAGGTCCTGGCATAAGGCTCTTTCCCTGGTCTTAGTCTCTCTCGATTTACCTGGTATCCACCCACCCCTTGGTCTGGGCTCAGAGCTGGGACACCTTGGGCTGGCCAGCCAGTCTCTTCCCATAGGCCTCCTCTGTCTGTGGGTTTCTGCCCATGGGCTAGCACTCAGGATCAGTGGAGCCTAAAAGAGAGTTCACCAGCTGCCCTAGGTCAAGCACTGGAGGAGAAAGGGGCTCTTCTCTCAGCAGGGGTGACAAAAACCTAGGTTCTAATTAGCAGCTTCTGGAACACCCAAGTGCCCAGGATGTGAAGGAAATGTGTTTCCTAATTGGCCCCCTGCCGGAGCGTCAGTCAGCAAGCAAGCAGGATTAGGCAGCATGAGGCGGCTCCCTTCCAGGGTTTGGCCTCACCTCCTCTGTATCCAGGCAGGTTCTCTCCTGTCCTCTAGCTCATCAGCCCCCTCCTTCCCCGCCAGGCTGCCAGGTCTTCCGAGTATGGCCACCTAGACACCCTTCACCCAGGCTGTGTGGGTCCAACCAAGAATACACAAAAGAAGTCTCCACAGCCCGGCAGAGCCTAATGAGAGGCCGCCATGCTCCTGGGCAACCCCCTGCAGTACTCACTGCCCTGCCCCTGCCCTCCACCCTGCCTGGCCCCCATGCCCTACCACATACTGCCTTCTCACGCCAGGCTCCCTGAGGCCCTCCATATCCCAAAGTGTCTGGCTCCTCTGAGCCCTCTGCAGATCTTGTATGTCTCCCTTTCAGCCATGGTAGGCTGAGCTGCAATGGAGAGATTCCCATAGTTTCAAATGACCTTACTGAACAAGGGACACCCTGAAGCCAGAAACTTCCTCCACTCAGAACGTAGTACATCTCTACCAGAAGCTGTATGGAGGTCCCATGCAGAGCGGTGCTGAGAGGGGGAAGGGTCCTCTGGAGAGGTGCTGGGTTCACACTCACAAAGGTCCCCATGAAAGGCCATTAAAACTTAAGAACAGAGGGATTGCAAGACACCTAGTTCACTGTCTTCTCTTCCATGGCACAGTCTACCCTGGGCCGACAGAGCACAGGCCTCACTAGAAGCCCAGTGGACACAGGTGATATGCCCTCAGAGTTCAGAAACTGTGAGCTCTGAACTAACCTCAGATATTTTGCTAGAAAAACAGAACAATTGGAGTCCCAGGACTGCTGGAGAAGGAGAAAAGCAGAGCCAGGCAATGGCGCTAGGGGCCTGGTGCATCCAGGCCTTGTCAGACCCGAGAAGATGCATCAGAAAAGAGAGGCCAATGCGGAGTCCAGAGACCAGATCAAACCCTTCCCCAGCCAAGAGGGCTGTCTCCTCCTGCTGACTGCAGGAAGCCCCACGGCACGCGGGGTCTGCGAAGCCCCAGTCTTGAGTCCATAAAAAAAAGTCAACCTGGTGTGGACAAGGGCCCCCACCAATCCAGATGCCTCTGTGCAGAGACCCAGGCTCCTTTGGCTTCTCTGACACACAAGAGACAGGCACGAGAGCTTGTGGATCCCAGGGACTCCCCAGGGACTCCGTGACAGAAGTTGCTTGCAAGCCACCCAGAGCAGCCCCCTGCCCCTCACTCACCTGCAAGCCACCCAGAACAGCCCCCTGCCCCTCACTCACCTGCAATCTGCCCCTCACTCACCTGCAATCTGCCCCTCACTCACCTGCAATCTGCCCCTCACTCACCTGCAAGCCACCCAGAGCAGCCCCCTGCCCCTTACTTACCTGCAAGCCACCCAGAGCAGCCCCCTGCCCCTCACTCACCTGCAATCTGCCCCTCACTCACCTGCAAGCCACCCAGAGCAGCCCCCTGCCCCTCACTCACCATAGTCCTTCCTGCAGTATTTCTTCATGTTCATCTTCAGCTTCCCTTTGGAGGCCTTGCAATAGGAGTCACAGTCTGCAGGGGAAGACACAGGAGAGACTCATTAGGCCACTAAAGAATGGGCTAGTAGCCCATGGGCGTCCTCCCTAGATCCCCAGTGGTATCCACGGGCCAGGCCAAGCAGGTAGCCATTCAGCGCAGGCTGGCCTCCTAAAGAGGCCACTCCCTCTTTCCTCAGCCTAGTGCAGTACCTCAGCGCCCTGAGAGCTTTCAGAACCACCATGTCGGCGCCACCCCAGGTTTCCAAGCACCACACCAACTCCTCCTGCCTTATGTTTCAGCTAGGCCTGGTTAAAGCCGATAAAGGCCTCATTGTCACCCTGCCGTCGGGGTCTGTGTCAGGCGCTGGCTTTCTTGGCATGAAACCTCTGGCTGGGGTTAGGCCCCAACAGAAGAGGTCACAGGGAAATTAGCGGCCCGTGAAACATTTGAAAACCTCTTTGGTGTCCACTCCAGTGAAGTGTGCAAATAAAATGCCCACGAAAAGAGTTTAGCCCTAATGAGCCCACTGGTGAGGGGCGGGACTGCTGGCCACTGGCTGCCTGCTATACCCGCCGGCCAGAGTTCTGGGGGCTCCAGGCTCTGAGAGAGCCAGCCAGGCAGTAGATGCAAGATGTACATCTCCCACAGTGACCCTGTCGGCCCCTCAAATGCAGCCCCACGGTTAAGTCTCCAGCTTGACCCAGCCCTCTCCTGCCAGCGATCGGAAGCAAGGGGATGCCATCTTTTCCCCATAGGACAGCTACCTGCCCTGCCCACATCACATCGCTGGGAACCCGGGATATCCCGCCAGGCTCTCTGCTGGTCATTTATGTAACCATGTTATTCCCATTGGGCAGGTGAGAAAACTGAGGTGCAGAGCTGGGCAAGACATCTGCCTGCCAAGGTCGATGTGGGAGAAGGAACTGATGTGTGTGGGAATTCAGGACAGGAGGGCAGGTACACACCAGTGCTGCCTGCCACCAGCCGAGGGCTAGCAACTGCAGGGGATATCCAGCGGCCATCCCTCCAGAACCTGTCTCTAGCCCCCAGCAAGCAGCTCTTCTCTCCAGGCACCAGATGTTTTGACTAATGCCTCTGTGAATCAGTGCAGCCCTATCCCACCATCAGGAGCTAGGGTCCAAATTCAGGAACCAGTTTCAAGAAACAAAAAAGCAGGTCCTCTTCCTCCTGGCTCTGTGGTCTGTACCCCTGGACCCATGTCAGGATGGCCCTGCCCAGGGACATGGAAGCTGCAGTATCAGACCCTTCTGCCAGCTGGGCAGCTGGTTGGTCTCAAGAAAGGGAAGCTTGTGGAGTGCAAAGGCCAGGCTGTGCAGAGAGTAGAACTTTGGCCAGTGTGAAGACAGGAAAGGGTGCGGCCCCAACACAGACGTCTGCTACGCCGTCACCCTCACAGCTGCCCTCACTATCTGGGAGCAGCTACACCAGGGAACATCTGTGCTGAGTGAGCGTCTGGGCCGTCTGACTGGCGGCAGCCACTCCATGCTGAACCCCCCAGGTTGTGCGTATGCTCTGGTGATTGCTAGCAGGCTGGTTAGTCTGCTGCACTGCGCTCTCCACGCAGGGAGGTAAACTGAAAGGCAAGCGGAGCCAAATGACGTCACCACAGGGTCAGCTCAGAGTCCACTTGGAGCTTTCGTGTGATTTTTTTTTTTTCTGTGTGTGAAGTTGTTGGCCTAAGTGAGTGCTCTCAGTTCCAATCAGAAAGGAATCACAATGCCTTGAGTCCCTTGCACAGGCCCAGCAAGACGTATGCATTCAACAACGCAGGTAAAGAGAAAAATGGGTGTGCCAGCTTTGCTGGAGGGAGACATGGTGCCCAACTTAAAGTCCTGGAAAAGCTGGGCTTGGACCTGTCGAGGGAGCCCTATCCTTTAGGGGCAGAAAGAAAACATTCAAGTCCCAGGAACAACCCACCCTAAACCTACAGCCTCACTGCCCGTACTCTAGAAATACCCAGAGTTCTAGATCCATGTGGACCCCTGGGACAGGATGGGCAGCAGCCCCCATTGCCTAACATGGCGCTCACAGAACCTGTGTGCTAGGGCTCGGCCATCCCTGTATATCTCAGAGGCTGCACACACCGTGGATTCACAGCCAACTCTCAGGAGGCACTGTCTGTGGCTTGGTGAACTCCTCTTACCTGTAGCCGGGTCCACTGTACAAAAGAGAACCTATGGTTGAGAAAGGCTCCCTGAGGCAGCCTGTGAGTCCTGCAGCAGAACCCCCTGCGTTTTAAATTCCACTAGGGTCTGAGACCTTTCCCCAGCACGCTCTCATTTCCTTCACTGAAGAACCAGCCTGGGTGTCTGGACTCTGAATGTTCCTGGCGGGTCCAGAATGTAAGAGGAGATGGTTTCTGTACCCAGCACTCACTCTACAGAGGAAGGTCCAGAGGAGCCGTGAACACAGACTCAGAAAATCATGTGCCAGTCTCCTCTACCCCTTACTCCTTCAGATTACGATTCAACACTGAGCTAGGAAAACACACCAGGCCTGTTAGAGCAGTGTGTAAAATACAGGCTAACAGGCTGGGAGGGACCTGCTGAAGCTGGCTCTCCTAGAGAAAGCTAATAACCATCAGATCGCAGACATGGCAAGAGCTGTCTGGTTGTCTGTGGACTCTGTGTTGGGTACAGATCACTGAGGACACTGGACAAGTAGTCCCTGGGTAAGGAAAATGGCCCTACTCTTGCTTCCTTTCTTGCCGTCACACACAACTACAGAGACTGCATCCACAGGGATGGATCCCGGCTGAAACCCAGCTCTGACTCCTCCAACACGGTATCTGCTTGGCAGCCACTCACAGGGCCTCTCCTTGTTTTGTTCCGAAACAGCTATAAAGAGAGTGAAAAAATGAAAATTCACACCAATGCCAAGAATGGAGCTGATAGATGACCCAATGCCGGAATCTGGGAGCAATCTCAATTAATTAAAGGCAGATGGTGGTGGATGAAGCAAAGCCTATCCGGGTTTTACCTCCAGAAACAGTTCTTTGTCTGACAAACAGAAAGATCATGGGGGGGGGGGGGAGAAGAAGAGGAGGAGATGACAGGAAGACAATGAGCAGAAAACATGGGCAGGGAGGGAAATTGAAGGAAGGCAAGGCTGCAAGCTATTCGTAGTGCCTCTGTGAACTTGGATTTTTATCCAACTCACTGATGCAGAGAATCAGAAAACCAGGCAGTGGCAGCAGGAAAGAGTAACCAGCTCCCCAGAAGTGAGCCAAGAAAAGGGGTGACAGAGGGAGTACAGAGTAGAGCTCCACCTGCCTGAGTCGGGGACGCAGCCCCCCCACCCCCCGCCATGCAGGGATCTGCAGGGGGCCAGGCCATAAGCAGATGAGGGCCGAAAACCCTCACATCTGATCACCCCCACCAAGAAGCAATGGGAACAACAGGCTCAGGTACCTCTAAAAAGACATGGCTTCCGTGAAACTGGGGAGGAAGGCCATGGGACATGTAAGAGTTGGGAAAATAAAACTAAATAAAAACTAAAGTAGCACCATCACCCGCCATGTCCGAAGCAGCAGGGACGGTGATGTCATAGAAGGTGACTCCGATGCCTAGATATGTCTTTGTAATACATAGGAATACGCATGCATTCCATGATAAGAAAATATAATACAGATCGACAAAACAACAATACAAAGAAATCGGCAGATGATCACTGAGTAATGTCCACAGAGGCTGTCTTCAGCGAGAGAATTTCCAGCACAAGACTTGTATATAGTTAGACAGTCTTCCCACATACCCCGCTGACAGAGAGAGAGAGAGAACATGCTCAAGTTGAGGAGCTCAGAAAATAATTCAGAATTTGGTGTCTAGCCACCTATAAAGTGAAATTTTAAAATGAGGATTTTGAAAGGAAAAAGTTAAGCTATAAACATCACTAAATATAAATATCACTAAACATAAAAGTTTGAAATTGGTTCTAAAACAAGGCAATATCAAAACAGTGTTATAACACTTACAGAGGGACACTAAGAATATCTGATTATAAGAATTTAGTTGAAACTGTAGACTGTGTTAACAAAAAACAGTAGAATAAGGCAGGGAATCAAACTGTTCAAATTAAAATGTCAAAAATGTTTTTTTATGCTTGACTAAGCCAAATAAGATACTTCTTTTGAAATACCACAAAACACCAAAGTACTAAAAAAATAAATCATAAATAAAATTATGTCAAAAGATAAGCCAAAGAAAACAGAAAACAGAAAAAGGCATGTTTGATACATTAAGACCATAAAAGAGACACCAGCAAGGTGGCTTGTTATAATTTTTATAAAAACTTTTTTGTGTGACATTTGAAAAAAAAATCACAAATCCCCACAACTATTTGATGATAAAATGGTGAAACTGAAGGATCTAACATTCCTGTTCAAAAAGTGATTTCATAATACTCAGTCACTTCTTAGGGAGGTGCTAACAGTTATGCTTGTGTGGCAACTTAACTGCACTTAGGATCACCTAGGAGGGGCCTGGCCAGATAGAGATTAAGCCTGCCTATGTTCTCAGTGTCTACACTGACAGCTCACAACCACCTGTAACTCCCACTACAGGAGACCTGACTCCCTCTTGTGGCCTCCATGGGCATTGCACCCAGTGGCACATGCACAGAGACACACCTCTAGGAATGCACATGGCAGGGGAGAGGAAGGCCAACGTCAACGTTATCACCATCCAGCAGCCAGGGGCTCAGACACAATGGAAAGAGGAGAGTGGTCACTGTCCCTTGTGCTTGATGACAGGATCCCCCTGGACAGCCCTGCCTCACCATATCTTGATGCACTGGCCCCACTGAGGTCCTGAGCCAAAATACAACCATTCCCCTTTCAAGTTGTTTTGTCAGGTACTTTATAATATTGACAAGAGAGGAAACTTACACACATAGAAAAGGGAAAAGTGCATTAGAATTTTAAAAGACAATTTAAATAGGGACAAAGGTACTGTTTATCAGCAAACCAATCAAACAACAACAAAGAACTGAGAGGTAGAAATCTTAATATCAGAAAACACAGAATTCAAAATGAACATGCTAGAAATGCACACACAAAAATAACCAAGAAAAATTATTTTATGGGGCCAGCAAAATGACTCAGAGGGTGAAAAAGACTGCAGACAAGCCTGACGACCCAAGTTCAATCCCCAGAACCCGCATGGTAGAAGGAATCAACTCTTGCAAGTTGTGCTCTGAACTCCACATTCATATCATGACACACTATCCCCACACAGATGCACACAATAAATAAATAATAAATAAATAACAAGGTTTTAACTATTTTATGCATGTAAAAACGTTTCACAAACTATTTTAAGGAGGGAGAAAGAGAGAGACATAAGTAGAAAAAATATTAAATTAATTCTAAGAAGCTGAAATTGTTCAGGCCACACTTCCTGACCACAGTATAATTAATAGTACTTGTTATGACGGCAAAAGGGATCAAAATAAGTAAATCAGACTCAGCCCTAGAAACTGAGAAAAAATGAGTAAAGCAAAACTCAAAGAGAGAAGGGGGAAAGAATTAAACAGCAGAAGCAGAAATAAGTAGAATGGGGGGGGCTAAAATTACATGTACACACCAAGCTTGACTCTTTGAAATGCCTCCAAACAAACTTAAAAAAAAGACCAGACAAAACACTGTCATGTCTAATTATGAATAAAAGAAAGAAAACAGACAGACTAAGAAGAATGAGAAAACCATGACCTAAAGAAATGTTGTGAATTAGAAGACTATTGTATAATGACTCTAGGCGAAAATCCTGGAATCTGAGTGAAATGCATTTTTTTTTTCAGGACAACTGAAATGGCCAAACCGAATAGACAGACTTGAGATGCCTAGAATGAGCCCGGTGCAGAGATAAGACCATGTGAGCCTATGACAGACACAGTCATTTGATTTCTTTAGAAACAGAAAAAGATGGTGTACAGTTAAATAACAGACTGCCTAAAAGCACTGAAATTGACCATTTCACAACGTGAAACAAACAACAAACAGTTTCCTAGGTCTCACCCTTAATTCAAAAGCTGCGAATCTCCAGACCAGACACAGAGTATCTGTGGGCTGGCGATCACTGCCCCGATTCCTAGAAATCCACCGACTCTTCCCACATGGCACCCACCATCACACCCCTGCTGACTGTGTAGGTCTCTGACTGAGTGGTCAGGTAAACACTGGCAGAACTGCAGGGGCACCTGCTCCCAGGTGCCCTTCCCAGCAGGCTCTCCTCCCCCACCAGAGACAAGGGCTGCCAGGGTGGCCCCAGGTGCCACCTGGTCCACTTGGACATTCTCCGTTCGGGGAAGGGCTGCTGGGACCCAGAAGGGGCCATCTGCCCAGCCTGGGGAGGCTCATCCCGGCTGGCTGACATCCCAGCCCCTCTTGGGAGCAGCCTACCTCCTTTTCATTCTTCCCACCTGCTCTCCTGACCAACCCACAGCGAAGAGCCAAGAGATCCCTGCAGACCGCACCCCTTCAGGCCTCCCCTGCCCCTTGGGTAGCTGGCCCCCTGTTCTGCCTCCTGTACCCAGGTGCCAAAACCCTGCTGGGTCAGCCTGCTCACTGCTTCAGGCTCATCTCCAAGCATATGGCAAGCAGAGCCTGGCAGCCTGTGGCAGGAGCCTGGGGCACCGCAGCTGGTACCTCCCCTCAGAGCAGGGCGGAGCGCTGGCAGAGGCGTCATTTCTTCAGCCCGACCCACTCTTCAACCACACCTCTGCCCCTTCCCGTTGGGAAGCTGTGGGTTGGAAAGGGGAACTGAGGAAGTTCTGTCAGGATGGCCCACCACTCTGGACAGAAAATCCTAAAGAGTTGGGTGAGCTTTGGCTCCAATGCCTGGATGCCAGGTAAAAGTTCTTGGTTCCCTCTAACTGCAGGAAATGGGTCAAGGAGAGAAGGGATTACACCAGCTGTCTGTCTGTCTGTCTGGGTCAGGTCATTTTCCCCGGGAAATGATAAAAAGACAAGTGAAGCCAGTTTGCCTGACACAGAGCTTCAGGTGGCATGGACTCTGCCCAGGCTGACAAGCCCATCTTGAATGTGTTCGGTATCCAGGGTACCCAGGGTAAGCCTGGGTTGCTGACAACATTTACCCTGGGGCAATGGGCAAAGAACTCCCACAAGCCTAATTCTTGCTCTGGTCATTGGCTGTAGGTGGTTCCTTCCTGGCAGGTAAGACCACCTTCTCGGTCCTCTCACCAGCAAGGACATCTCCAAAACATCTGAGCCTCATGTAGCATCTTAATGTCTATGTAACTACCTCTCTAACGAATGCTGATCTCATCCACCAGCCCACCACCCCTCGCCTCAGCAACAGAGTGTCTGCTTAACTTTGGGTTATAAGGCTCCTAAAATGAAGCTACTTCTAGCAGCAGACTGACATAGGAACTGAGTATGATGTGCTTTGCAACCTCTGTGACAAGCAAGTGCAAGAAAGCCCCAAATGTAGGGCCAGCAAATTGCTCAGTAGGTAAACGGTGCCTGCTGGCCTGAGTTCAATCCTTGGTATCCATGTGGTAGAAGGAACCTACCAACTTTGGATGTTGTTCTCTGACCTCCATAGGTGTGTACACATGCACACACATGCATGCGCGCGCACGCGTACACACACACACACACGCACACGCACACGCACACACTCACGCTCACACTAAAGCACTCCTGGCACTGAACATCCCAATCTGGAGGCCACTCTCTTCTGACACAGCAGCTTTGGTTTCATGATGTTACCGTTCGCACGAGACATTCTCCTAAGCACCTCCCCAGACTCCACAGATGACACCAAGACAAGAAGGAGAGAGTCACTAGCCAGCCAAACACCCACCGCAGACATGACAAGTGTGTGCTGTTGAGAGGAAGGACACTGCCATAGGCAGGGTGGCCACCAAGAGCTTCCTGTGTGCACCTTACAGAGACCATACAGCATGGAGGCAGGGCACCTGAGAGAGAAGAGCAGGGTGGAGAGGACAGCGTGCACAAAGTCCTTGAGGGAGGACCTAGCCAAGAAAGGCCCACTGGAGTATCCTGCATAGAATGGGCAAGAAGAGGGCACAGTGCTATCCTGTGAGGCCTCCAAGGGCATGTGAGATGGTGGGGGACAGGAGGTGGGGAGGCTTGGCTTTCATTTCAAGTGTGATGCAGAGCCACCACATGGTTCAAACCTGGCCACTGTCATTCGGGTCTTTAATCACAAGGAGTCAAGTCTGCTCTTTTTCCCTCTTAGGAGTGGGTCCTGAGCTAGCTCAACTTGAATGTGACCTTTGCTCTGTACTGTACTTCCAATAGAGTCATTTGTTGCCAATGCCTCGTTCTTCCCAGGACAGCAGACAGTGCCCTGGTGGAGAAATGCAGGTCTGAGCTCTTTCTGTGCATACAAGAGCGAGAATTCATACCCTGCCCCATCATGCGCTGAACACGGGGATTCGGGCGATTGGCACCAGGGCTGGAACTCCGCTCCAACCTGATGCTCCAGGAAAGCCCTGCCCTCTCCTTCTGCCACTCCCCAGAGGTGGGCACCATCTGACAGAACCCGCAATGTGTCAGGAGGGACACAGGCAACTCCTGCAGGGCACATGCAACTGTGTAAGGTGCCCCAGACTGGAGCTGCTTTGTACTTTCCATGGAAAGCCATGCAATAAAGCCTTGTCACTCACCGGGCAGGGATCCCATGGATCTGCCACGGTCTCCCGAGCATCCAAACTCCCTTCTTCCTAACACCCATGTTTCCAACAACAAAGACCGCTCTTCCAAGCTGCCCACGTGGCTCACTGTGCCGGGTATCCACTCCAGAGACCAAGGTGTTAAGTGGAAGCAACTGAGTAGGGGCCCTAGCAAGAACCATTACTGTCAGTGAAAACAGAGCCTACAAGTGTGACTTTTGGTCTGTGGCTCTTGACCATTCTGAGCCTCCAAATCCCCATCAGTGAACTGAGGTAGTATCAATGATAGTAACAGCAACACACTGCAGGATTCAGGCAGTAATGACAAGCTGTAGGGAGAAGACAGTCTGTTGGATATGACGCTGGACTAACAGCTGCCTGAAGGACCCACCTGGAAGTGCAGGGTGAATAATGCCTGTTGGGTATGAGAGACAACCAATCATACAACAGGCCCTTCACAGGTTCGGCAGTTAGACCTGTATCTCCAGTGTCTTTCCCTCTGGGACTCAAATGAGTCTGTTTCTACTCACACACTGGGCAGCCTTCCTCTGAGCTCAGTGGAGGACCTGCTCCGTTCCTACCATCCACTTCACAGTCTGGGATGGTCTACTTCTTTTCCTAGCAACCAGAACCCCAGGGCTTGGCACAGGGTTCATTACCAACCATCCTGGGAGCCTCGGGGCAGTGTGAAAAAAGCTGCAGTGACCATGCCTTCCCAGACAGGCAGAGCCACTAACACAGGCTCTGGGACATGAGGTACCTGGCTGGTTCCTCAGCCCTCTGAGCACCTTGACCACAGAATGTGCACACTGGCGCTGGGAAGGTAGTGAGGCGGGGTCAGCACGCACAGAAGTCAGGAGGCCTAGACACTTTCGGAGGCACAGGCTATCACCTACAAAGAAAGCCCCCAGCATCTGTGCGGGGCAGTGTGTCATTTGGGGTGTGCTGGGTGGATGGGTGGCAAGTCTTAGACATGGGGGCCCTGCAGGGAACAGTGTGTTGGGGAGTGTGAAGGAGCTGACAGCCTGGATGGTGGGGATGCCGCCGCTGGGGCCCTACACAACTGTGTGCCCTTGAGCACAGCACTGTGCCTCCCGGCTTTGGATTCTGGACTTAGGTCGATGGAGATACAGCTGTCATCTTTTATAATCGTGGTGAGATGAGGCTTGATGTGCAAAAGCCGTGCAATCGGCACTCGGGTCACCACAGCCCTCATTATCCTTACTCCAACTTAAGGAGCCATGAGAGAAAACCAGCTTCACTGTATTTCTGTCACATCCAATTTCTGGTTAAGCCCAAAGATATTTCTTGCTCAAATATGACCTTGGGCCTCTGAGTTATGGCTGACCTCTGCCTGCCTCCTGTCTTTAGAGGATGTTTCCTCAGGGCATGCCCCACACTGCAGTGAAAGGACTGTTGAGTTGATTTGTTTATTGTTTCTTTTCCTATCTAAAGTCAGAGGCTGTGTGCTGGGTCCCGGAGACCAGGACAGTCAGCCAGCCTATAGCAGGTATTTGCTGAACAGGCCAGGCTCCTACCGTGTGTAGTAGGCCGAGACCCTAGGCCCGGATTGCCTGTGTCCAAGGGTGGAAGTCACCAGGCTCAGCATCAGAACCCACAGGAAGCAGCTAGTCTGGGTCAGCAGTAGAAAAGTAAAGGCTAGACGCAAGATTCCAAAGGGTGGAAAAAGGCAATTCGGGAGACACCGCAGTCCATAAAAAGTAGGGCTTGGCACACAAGAGCTTTGCCTGAGGAGGAGGGTGGCAGCCGATAAATCTCCCCTCTCCTGGGAGCTTGGATGGGCTTTGGTGTTTTATTTGGACTTTAATAACACAGGTCCAAAATCCACCACCTTATTATGAAAATATACTTGCAGATTTTAAATGCCAGCCCTTGGACTCTGCAGGCAGCTCTCCCTGGAAAGATGGGAGGTCTGTGTGGGGGAAGTCCCTAGGGATGAGCAGCCCCAGTCCCGGGCTAGCTGGCCTCGAGGCCCACCTGCCTCAGTCTTCCCTAACACACTGGGACCCCCAAAGGAAGTAGTATGAACGGCCAGGCCCTTCTGCTGTGGCTGCTAACAGTGCCAGGGCAGCCCCAAGGCCTCTCCCTGTAAGTTCTGTGGCCTGACTGGGGGTGGGGTTCCAGGCTGGAAGAGGTCAGGGGCTGTACTGACCACAGGAGGGACCAGCCCCTCTTTTTCCCTTGGAACAAGAGGGTGCAAATGAGTCCTCAGCATGCTCTTTCTTCTTGCTGAACAAGATGGATTGGAAAACAAATTGGCTCAAATAAAGCATGTAATTAGATTAGAGCCTCTTGCCCAGAGCCTCTGGGGCTGCAAAAACGCCCTCCTGACTGGAGAAAGGACACCCTGGCTGGCTAAGCCAGCTCCCAGACATCCTGAATTTTCTCTTGACCCTCAGCTGCCCTCCTGCAGGTCCCCAGCCAATGTCAATTATGCAAAGTGGGGGGTGAAGACAACCCCAGACATTAGGGTTGCCCTGCACGCCACCGGCAGATACTACCTCAGCCACAGACGTCAGTGGTCCAGAACAAGTGGTAGGAACACCTGCGTGTGGTAGGCAAAATCCTACAACTCGTTCCCTGTGCTGCCTGTACTGTCATGAAGTAGAAGAACCAGACTGAGTGCCCTGACTGCCGCCCGTGAGAAGACAGAGGCCCCAAAAGCTGTGTCAGCCAGCCCCTGGAGCTAAGACAGGTCTCTCTGTCCAGAGACATGGGCACCCTGAGGACCACTTGAGCACTGACCCCTAAGTGTCCCTCTCCAGTGCAGGGGCTGCCCCTTCTTAAAGGACCCGAACAAGAACATCCACTCGGCTGCCACTGTATCATTCGCCCCTGCCACCATCTCTTCCCTAACTACCGTCTTCTATGCGTATGATGGCCCTGCCCTTCTGTCCGCTAGCCATGCCTTTGGGAAATCAAGCCATGCTCACAGCCTGCCAGATTCGAAGCGTCGTTGGACCCAGGGAGGAAATTCCTTCTCCCCAAACTATTTCTAAAAATCCTCCATCAAAATGACAGATGACTTCTGGCCCCAGCACTAAAAGAGAACTCAGATGGGGAAAAAAGGAAAGAAAAACAGAAAGAAAGAAATGAGCAAGAAAGACAAGACACTTGTGGCTCTGAAAATAAAACAAGCATTGGCAGAGGAAGTGTGGGCGATCACCAGTCGGTACCACCCAGACCATACGCCTCCCTGGCCAGCCACAGGACAGGCCTCACCCAGCAGCCACAGCACAGTCTGGGGCCTAGAATTTGATAAGGAACTTCTAGATACACTTCCAGGAGATACACAGACATATTCTTGCCATTGATGACCTGATCTGTAACTTCTGCTAACTGCTGGGATGGACACAGGCCACAGACTTCACTGTGGCAGAGTAAGAGGCATTCTCATGGTACCTGCAGCAGGCCCATCTCACTTTCCTGTTGCCTCTGGTATGAGCTGAAGTCCTTTTACCACTGGTCCAAGTGTTGTTCTTGGCTGAGCCTCACCTGACTTCCCTAACCCTCCGGATGGTCTTAGGGCCACCTTCTGGAACAGCCTACACCAGCCCTCAAGGCTTCTGTAGGAAGAGCCCACTCCCTCGTCTTCTGGTACCACTGACTCAGACAGCATGAGCCCCCACACCTCCAACTCTGCAGTTAGGACCCCCATAGTGTCTATCCAGGCTCATCTAGACTCCCGTTTCTCAGTGTTGCTGTGAGGATGGAACACATCCCAGCCTCCTCTTCACTTGGTGGCTAGCTGTGCTGAGTGATAAATGACGTCAGAATCCTTGGAACGTGTGACTAAAAAGCCGATGCACACTGGGAGCCAATCAACTGTTTTCCTCAGTTCTCTGGGGAGGAGCAGTGAAGACCGAGAGCTTTCTATGAGGCAGAACTGTGCCCTGCCAGGGAAGCCTCACAGCTCATCATTCATGGCTTAATTATGAACCAAATATTAATTAGTTATTCTTAAAAACACTGAAAAAATTCCACTGCCACATTCTGAACAGAGTATCCTGGGGTCTATACACAGTCACCCAATATCTAGGGGAGAGTCAAAGGCTCCAGGACCATCCTCGGGTATCAAGATATAGAAGAAGGAAGGATAAGGACAGAGGGAGGAGAAAGAAGAGGGAGGAAGGAGGAGGAAGAAGAAGGAAGAACGAGAAGGAGGAAGAGGAAGGAGAAGAAGAAATATTCACTCATATTCACTCCCTCTCCCCTGGCCCCTCCCTCACTCCTCTCATCAAACCCAAGATCTCACACGTGCTAGAAAAGGTCCCTACCACCAAACTACAACCAAACTTTGCTATTGCATTTGAAGAAAGGTTTTCCCATGTTGGCTTCAGATTTGCGATGGCTATGAGCACACATGGACCACCTGCCAGGAAGTTCCCGGACAGACCTTAGAATCCAGAACAATTCTGGTAGATGAAACACCAAATAGCTTTCATTTACATGGGGGTGGCAGGCGACGGGTACCCACAGACACCAGCTTCTGTTGGGAGCTGGGAAGCAGCTACCCAGGCCCCTGGGACCCACAGGGCCCACCCAAAGCTATCTGGTCTTGGGTATGTCCTTGCTTGGTGGCTGAGCTTTCTGGTGGCTCTGAGGGTTGATCCACACATCCTATGTCCTTCTTCCTAATACATGCTCATGAGTTCAGAGGCCTTTCATCAGAGTCAAAGCTTAAAGCTCTCACCACCCCAACAGGTCTGCAATCCCAGGAGGGCACAGAGAGTGCGACTGTCCGCTGGTGACAATCCATCCAGCTGCTGAGGGGCTGCTAGGAGAGATGCAGGTGGGTACCCATCCTAGGAGGAAAAGATGCAGAGACAAAGCTCCGCACCCAAACTAAGAGCCTGGGGCAGCCTCCTAAGACTTCCTAGGATTCAAATTCTGCCTCCTTCGATCAGTCTCGTAGACCAGAGAGGGTCTCAGCTTTCCTGACGCTGTGACCCTTAATACCGCTCCTCATGTTGTGGTACCCCAACCATAGAATTATTCTTGCTGCTACTTCAGAGCTGTAATTTTGCTACTGTCATGAACCCTAATGTAAATATCTGTGTTTTCTGATGGTCTTAGGCGATTCCTGTGAAAGGGGCATTCAGTTCCCCCCAGATGGGTCGCAACCCACAGGCTGAGAACCATTGTTTTAGGGTTTTTGCTTTACAATTATGTGACCAATTCTAACTCAATCAGCTCTCCCTAAAACTATAGACTTTGCCTGTACAGACCATAGACAAAAAATATTTTAGAAAAGAAAGAAGTGTATTAAACATAAGTATTTTCTTATCATCATTCTCTTAAGAAAATCATTCTCTTAGAGAGATGGCTCAGTGGGGCAGTGTGCTTACGGCTCCTGTGGAGGACCTGAGCTCAGTTCCCAGCACCCACCTCAGCTGTTAACACCAGCTCCAAGGAAGCCAATGTCCTCTTCTGGCCTTTGTGAGTACTGCACTCACATGTACATAAACCTAGACACAGACACACACACACCACACACACACAGGCACGGGACACATGGTCATAATTTTAAAATTTAGACATGTCTATCAAAGCATGAGCTAAGGTATAAGGAAGGACATAAAACAATTACATGCAAACACTATACTAGTTTATGGAAAGGACTTTAGCATCTACTGATTCTAATACCCTGCCGTCCTGGACTCAATTCCTGTGGACACTCAGGGACCTCTGTATCACCTGCTCTTATCTCCCACCTGTGCCATTAGGAAACAGCAGCCCACCTGGAAGATCAGCCTCCTGGGGCTTGAGGCCTCACTGCAGCAAGGTCTCAGCAATGCCTGTCAGGCCACAGAGGATAACATCAGTGTCTGTGGACCTCGGGTTCAGTTAACAGTTAAAAAACAGGATTAGAATCCCTCGCTGTACTTACATGTCTTTCTCATAAAGCAAAGGGTCCCTGGAAGGCACAGTGCCTCAGCTCTGTAACCCCAGCACCCACAGCAGCCCCTTAAAATGCATGATGGATGAATGAACAGGCAGAAAATGAAGAAGTGGACACATGCACGACCTCCTCAGAATCCCCAAGGATTCTGGGAGTTGGTGAGGAAACAAGGCGAACACAGTTCTTTAACTATTCCCAGGCCTGGCTGAACATGAACCCCCCCCCAAACCCCACTTTCAGCCTGTATTCCGAGCAAGGCCAAGAGAAGGATTCACAGCATAGGCTCTGTATTTCCTAAGCCTTTCCAAATTGCAGCAAAGGCTGCACCTGCCTCTGTCTGTCTGCGGCTGCTAATCCAGTGTAACAGCTCTGTGCCCCCATTCTATCGCCCACTCGGCGGGCAGAGTTATCCCGTGTGTTCGCCTTTAATAAGCTGAAGCTATCTGGGGCACTGCATTCACTGGGATCTGCCCCCACCGGCCCGCCTCACAGGGTCTCCTTGTCAGATCTTCCAGTGAACAGGGGATTTTGTGTTCAGTACGGAAAACAAAGCTGTCCCAACAGGGATCCAGTTGGCTCTTACACACTTCTCCAGCAAGAGCCAACAGTGGACACAAACTGGAATTGCTGTCAACACCAAGCAGGGCTTCAGATGAGCTGAGCCGGGCTCCCGGGGGAAGCTGTGAAAGAAGGGCTTGATCGTGGCACGGAGCATCACTTCTGCCGGCTGGCCAGCTGGTGAAGCCAGTGTTGATGAGGTCATGCCTTGGAACCCGGCAGCACCCTTGCTCAGTTTGCCTGCACCTAAAATTCAGGCAGCTGTAAGGCAGGAAGCACACTGCTTCCCACATAGAGATACGGCTTCGCTTTCCAATGCCAATTACCACAACGCCACAGTGACAGGTGGCCACAAATGCGCCAGAAGCCAGCAGAGTGGTTCAAATGAGTTACGTGCAAACTATATGTGGTAATCAACCACTGTGTCATTCTCCATGTGTGCACACATATGGCCAGCATTTCCCAGCACCCCTGGCTGTTAGATACAGTCATGTATCTAACCTGGGTTCCAACCTAAGAGATGTGAGCACAAATGATGCTGAACACTTCCAGGCTAAGTCACCCAAGGGCTTCCCAGGGCTCTGCGGCTCCGGAGGATGGTAGAGCCATACAATGGCCTCACTGCCAGAAGGAAAGCATCCAGCCAGGGACACCTGTGGGTGACAGCTGTTGCATGAGCAAGCAATGACTGGACTGCAAGAGGCATTTATTACAGCCCACACCTGACCAATACAGGAAGTTAAGAAATTCTGTGTAAGGACAGCGGCGGCAGGGACAGCGATAGCAACATACTGGCAGAGAAGAGGTGCGAGATTGGTAGGGCTAGCTGAGTGACCAGCCTGCTGTGAGGAGGACATGAAGACCCCAGGAAGAGTGGGAGCTTTCTGCAGTGGAGAACTGCTGGAGAGCGGGCCCCAACGAAACTTTCTAACCCGCTTACTGCCATTGTCCCTCAAAATCGGAGGGGTCCAGAATTCCTGACAGGTGCCAAACGCTGAGGACACCCCAGTTCCTCAGACAGTATGGGGAAGTACATGCAGAGAACCTGACCACATCCTCCCTCATCTATTTGCGGTCACCTCCAGCTTATAGTGCCCAGTGCAATGCAAATGTTAAACAAGTTACTAGACTGTGGTCCTCATGGGAAGACAAGGAGAAACTGCTACAAGCTCGGCACGGATGTGGTTTGTTTGTTTGTTTGAAATCTGTGGCTGACTAAATCCACATACTCTAAGCCCTCAGTCACAGAGGGCTGAGGTAGCAGATGAGGTGGGCGTCCTGCCCTGACCTCCTTAAGGGCCCACCACACACATCCCAGTCACTGCAGGTGCTGGCTGCCAGTCAGGCATGCTTTCGGCCTTTGGCTGACACACACTGCTTCGTTGGGCACTATCTGGGCAGTTCCAGCAGGGAGTCCACAATCATCAGCTGATGTTGGCAGAGGGATGTCCGCGCTTCTGCCTTATCCAGGGCAGCCTCGCCCACGTGGCTGCCTCCTCAGAGCTCTGGAGGGGTTGAGCTTAGTCTGGTCTGCAAGCCACGTGTTCATAGCCCTACATTCTCTTGCCTTCCTTGCCAGTGAGCAGCCCTCAGCAAACTACTTCTGCAATAACCCCTGTCTTAGGCCCCCTGAGAGTCTAGAGAACCTCACTCAAGATGCTAACCCCAAATAACCTGAACAAATGGCTGGCATTATACTGCCTCTTGAGCACAAAGCAAAGCTACTACATATAGGATAAAGGGCGGAACAAAGCTGAGAGTGAAGACAAGGCTGGATTATCCGGCCCTGAGGGAGACCTTGAGGCATCGCTGCCTGGGGATGGAGACCCCTTCAAAGCTTCAGATGCTTCAGTGGGTCTTCCCTGCAGCTGAAGGTGGCCTCCTGGGACAGGCCAAATACTTATCCAGGAAACTACGGGTTGTGCCACCTGCTCAAGGAGGGAGAAAAGAATCTGTCTTGTGGAGCCTAACCCGGTTTGGGCTTTTCAGAAAACCTTAAAGCATACGCTAGAGAGAGATGACCCAGCAGTCAAGAACACTGGCTGCTCTTGCACCCCCACGGCACCTCACAACCATCTATAACTCTGGTTCCAGGGGGCTCGATGCCCTCTTCTGACTGCCAGAACACTGGGCATGTGGTGCTGTTCATACATGTAAGCAAAACACTCATGAACATAAAATAAAAATGCGAAATACACATAAAGTAAAACTTAAAAAAAGAAGTCTTGATTGATGCTGCTTTCTTGGAAACTCATTGTCTCAAGTGGTCTGCGTATTTCAGCTCTCCCTCCAGTGGGCGGTGTGGGGTTGGTCTCCCTCCAGTGTGTGTGTGTGTGGGGGGGGTCCTTTCACTGCTTCCACCTCTCCCTGCAAGGAAGGCAGGCTTACTATAAACTGTCAACTTCCCACGTGACCTAGAGCAAGTCTGCCCTCTTCTAGCACGCCATCTTCCATCCGTCAAACGTGGAGGCCATATCACTACGCTCCTCCTGCTACGGGCTTCTGCTCCCAGGGTACTGTTTGAGCAACAGGATGCAGAGAGCACCTAGCAGCAGACACTCCGGGAGCCAAAGGAAATCATCAGCATGGCTTGCCCATTTCCCAAGCGTGAGCAACCCCAGCGTAGCACATTTCAAACGGCTACCACGGTGCCCAGAAGGCAGCGTTAGGAAGGGGTGCACACCTCGTGTGGACAGCGAGAGTGAGTGGGTGTCCCACTGCCGGGCAGCCATTCCAGGTGTCTCTATGCCAGATGGGTTCTTTTTCCTTTCTCTGATCTACAAATGTGCTTCTGTTTTGAAGTCTCACTACATAGTCCAGGCCGGCCTGGACTTTTTGATCCCCCCACCCTCCTGGGATCACAGGTGTTGCCATTATACCAACTGCACTTTACTCCTCAGCAGAGACCATGGAAGGTAGACAGCACTTGCCCCAGCCTCTGGGAAATGCCGGCTTCTCTGAGGGAGGGAACAGAAAGGAGATCACTGCGCTCACTGATCCGAAATGCCGGACCATCACAGGTCTGTGATCTGTTTGGTCATATCTAGAAGCAAGCTGGCAACAGAGGCAGGGAACTGATGTCACACGGCCTCGCCCTGAACTTTGAGAGACAAGGGAGAGGGCGGCAGAGATGTTGGGTTCGTGCAATGGACGTAAGGGGGCTGGCAAAATGGCTCATCGGACAAATGCACCTGCTGCCCAAGCCTGAGGCCCCAGGCTCTGCTCTGACCCGCACAGCACATGTACACACCTCTGGGGTAGCAGGACTACTGCGGCAGGGTGGGACGTGGAGACGAGAGTGTCCCGGAAGTCTACTGGCCAGTGAGTGTGCCATAAGCACCGGGGCCCTGCCATGGAGGGAAGGCAACAACCAGCTCACCCCCACACGTACACCGTGGCACCTACATACCGGCATATTCTTTCCCTCCCATTTCTCCCCTACTCCCACACCTCAACATTTAAAAGAGGCGAGACGGAGGCAGGGACAGCATAAGCATCCTGCGACTGAGTGGAGCCTCTGGCCTCGCCCTGCTGTCCTCTCCAGTGTAGAGAGCAGAGGAAGACCGCCCGGCGACTGGGGAAACCCTGTCCCTCTACCTTTCCCACAGCTGTCTACCTCTCCTGGTGCAAATCCGCCACGCCCCTCCCCGTAACCCGGAAAGGGCTTCACAGGCTACTTCCAGGTACTTTGCTTAGGAATATAAGGCCAGCCCTTTGCTGGCCAGACCCTGCCCAGCTGCTGACCACAGGAAACAGAAGTTCAGGGGACCCCGGCTGACCTAGAACTTACAGCGTAGCCCAGACTGGCCTTACATTTGAACTACAGGTGTATGCCACCATATCTGACCCTGGGATTTTGAGCTCAAAGGGTATTTAATAGGTCATTTAGCCCAACTCCGTGGCTTCTCTGAGGACTCGGTCCAGGGCTGGAGTAGCTTGAAGGATCTTCCACAGGGAAGGAACGAATATTCATAGCCAGGTTCTTAAGGGTGGAATTGATGGTCCTTATCAACCGTTAAGTCTAGGGTGGTTTGGAGCTGTCATGGGTACCATGGGTTGGAAGGGTTCCTACTCACTCAACTATTCACTGGCTGTTGGGGGTCTTGAAGGGCAACACTGACAGCAGCAGCCTAGCCCAGTACTCACGAAGGATCTAGGGGTTCAAGGCACAGGTATGGGCTGGCACATGTCCTATTACCTTCCCTGCCTCAGCTAAGCTCTGATGCCTGCACCCTACCCCCACCAGCCCCTACTGGGTGGTGCCAGAGCCTCCTTGCCGCCTTCTTTGCCTGACACTTGTCATTTGTGCCATCATGCGCCCTCCTCCAGTCCTAGAAAGAACACCCACAAAGAGCTAAATATTCTACCACACTTGCTCCTCTGGCCTCCCAGCTCATCCCTTTGTCCTCTTCCAGGCTGGGGACAGCTCCACCTGCAAAGGGCCAGATTCAGAACAATAGGGTGACTTGCTTTGTGCTGCTTGGGGTGACAGGCGACTTTGGCAGCAAGGGTAGAGACAGATGCTTTCCAGCCTTGCTTGCACCCAGCCTGACCTCTACCCCGACCTCTGTGCCGGCTCAAGAAAGGGAGAGCAAAGAGGGGGAGGAAAGGGGACCAGGGAAAGGTAAGGGAACAGGGGAAGGTAATGGACAGGGATGGAGGGGATGGAAGGAATGGAGGGAATAGTTGGAGGGAGGGAGAAAAGAAGGGAGAAAGGGAAGGACAGAGAGAAAGGGAGAGAGAAAAAAACAGCAGAGAAGAATTAGAGGAAGCCATAGAGGGAGAAAGAAAAGACCCATCCACACTGCCCAAAAGAAGTCACACCACATCAAATTACCACTTGGGGATCCCCAATAGTGATCTGTAGGTGCAATTCTACACAGTTCAACCTAATACATAACACATCCCATAATACACATGGGCTCCATCTGGCCTCAAGCCAGGGGCTAGAGGGCAAGACACACTGGCTCGTGGAATAGGCGCACATCTCCTTTGCTCTATCTCTGGTCTCCTTTCCTGGAGAGTTCTGGCAGCTGATGTTGAGACACCTGGCTGTAACACAGATGCTCATCTAGAGGCTGCTTTGTCCCGAGGGGACATCCAAATGTCATCACTTGCCTAAGAAGCTCCACACCTTCTGCTGTGGCCACCCCCCTCTACTACCACAGGCCCCAGCCCAAAGCCAGCTTCTGCTGAGGGCGGAAGCCTTGGCTGAACCCAAGCATGAGACTGAGTTAGAGAACCTTCGCAGAGTGTAAGCAACCCTGGGGTCTCCTCCTAGCACCTCAAGAACAAAAACAAAAGCAGACAAACCATGGCCAATCCCTTTTTAAAAACTGCTCATCATCTTTCAGCCTCTACACCCTCTGCACTCCCCCAGGAAGACACCAGGCACTTCGGAAGAGTTCTCTCTGAGGTGGCCCTGAGAGGGAAACTCAGAGCCCACACATCCCAGAGCCAGGGGCTGGCCTGCGTTCAGACTGGACACAGCATGACCTCCTCCTCAGGGGCACATGGGGTCACTAGTGACAGCAGGCAGCACTATTCACTTTTGGTGACACTTCCCATTCATCATATTCTCAAAAGCCCAGGATCCCTTTTAAATACAATGCCCAGTGGGTCACATCACAGAGTGGCTTAATACTTAAGCCACAAGCAACCCAGCTGCAGACACACTGGAGGACAACCAAAGAATTCCCAGACACAGACTGTGTCGGGTACTTATTTTTCAGAGGCGTGTTCAAGTATTCTGGTCTGGACTGTCATGTCTAAATTGTTCTTTAAAGGCTTTTAGGTAAGGCTGAGGGTGTAGCCTGGGGTAAAACACTTGCTTGACATACACAAGACCCTGAGTCTGAACTTTAAAGCCAGGAGATGCTGGCACAAACACAGCAGAATGCAACTGTTAACTCTGCTAGTCACCATTCCTGCTCCTTCAGTGAAATTTCTCAGAATAAGAAGCGTAACAAAGACCAGCGAGGTGGGAGAGGTGCCTTTGGCCAGGCTTGACGACTTGAGTTCAATCCCTGACACCCACTTGGTAGAAGGAAAAGAAGGTCCTCTGACCTCCACACTCAGGCCACAGCAAATAAATAAATGTAAAAAATGCTGAACGAGTGAAATCACTTTAATTTGAGGTACGTCAACTTATAGTGAAACTCAAGACAACTTTTTAAAAGATGAATTTTATCGTGGGCAAAGACTAAAGAGGAAGAGAGCAGGCCAACAGTAAAACACAGAAATGCCTGCTGCCCACCAGCCTGGGCCTCCCTAGCCCTCAGCCCTTCGCACAGTGGGCCGTACAGCCAATGAGTGAGCACTCCATCCGGGAAGATCAGCCCCTCTCAAGGCATCTGCGGGGGAACACAGGAGGTTATACCCTGTAAATAGCCCGGGCTTCCTGAAGCCTGGTGCCGTCAGCCTCGAGGGGACTGCTCTTTGTTGTGGGGCTGTCTCACGCCTGTGGGGTGTCTGGAAGCCTCCACCCATGAGATGCCTGTGGCGCCCTAACCCCAGTTGTGACAACTGAAAATGTCTCCAGACAGTGCCAAACGTCCCCTGGAGACAGCAGAGCCCCTGGCTGAGACACAGTGAAATGCGCAGACATAATGAAACGATTTAACCCACCCCAAACCAATCTCGGCACCAAAGACAGTTCTCTACACGCTGCACAGCCTGGCTCTGCCACTCGGCGTACACAAGTGTCTCTCCATTCACATGTCCCGAAGGCAGAGGACACTGAAACAGCTAGCTGTTCCAAGCTGGGTGTGCCGGGTCATACCTGCAGTCCTAGTGCTGGAGAGACAGACGCCAGAGGACCATTCCAAGTCTAAGGCCCACCTGGTCTATTGATGGAGTTGACCTGCCAGGGCCACACAGCAAAACCCTGCCTCAAAAGGCAAAGCAGGCATGTGGGCTGCTCTTCGATTGCTACCAACAATGTGGTCATCACTGTCTTTGGTGCCAAACCCTATTAAACACTGCTATTCCCTTAGGCAGAAGTTCACAGCATGCCACAGGGGTCATGTGGTGTCTATTCTCTCTTCTTAAAGGTGCAGGCTGCTCCTAACAGTAAGCGATCGAGCATCTGTCTCTCCAACCCTTCTCAACACTAAGGATGACTTTTTAAAAATCTCCTATGTAGTGTCAAATCTCCCAGATCTGGTGTGTTAGGCCTATAATCCCAGCAACTCAGGTGGTAGAGATAGGAAAGTAAAAAGTTCAAGGCCAAACCAGGTAATTTAGTGAGAACTTATCTCAAACTAGAAAAGGCTGAGATGACTCAGTGGTCCACAGTACCTGCTGCTCTTGTCCAGTACCAGGAAGCCAGCACCTACATGGTGTCTCACAACCACCCGCCACTCCAGTCCCAGCGGCTCTGACGCCCTCTTCTGGCCACACACACACACACACACACACACACACACACAGAGTACACATAAACTCACACACATACACATAAATTTTAAAAATTAAATCTTAAAAGTTTTACAAAGAAAAAAAAGGCTAGAGAGAGAGAGCTTACTGCTAGAGTGCTTCCTCTCCTGTGCAAAGTTCCCTAGAATCATAGACACACAAGCACCAAATCTAATCAGTTTTTAAGATGGTCTAGTCAGTTGTTAGCACTGTCGTGGTTATTAATATTGCACAATACTTCCTGTAATCGTTGCCAATTGTATAAATTCTCTGAGTTTCTAGTCTACTTTTACAACTCAGTTTCCTATTAGGCTCTCTTCTTGAATTGTAAATGCTTTTTACTTATTGAGGATTTTGACCTTCTGTCAGCCACATCACAAAAGCTTTCTGAGCCTCGAGTTTGCCTTTTATTCTTGCTTAGAGGGATTTCTGAAGTATAGGAGATTTTCACTGATATCTACAAAACCTTTCTCTTTACAATTTCTGGGTTTTTATGTCCTATTTAGGATGACTTCTTTGCCCTAGATCACATGGATGGACATGTACATGTGTGTACGTGTGTGTGTCATACACACATACATACGCACAAGCATATATACATATTACTTTAGGGTATTGCAGATTCACTGATGACTTCACGTCTTTATCCCTCTGGCGATATGCTGCGGGAACTAGGACTTTGAGCCTGTGGGGAAGTCAGAAGCTAGTCTTGCCAGCAGCATTTGCTGTCTCATCTGCAGTCTCCTTGCCCTGGTACCAAGCTCCTCTGGGTACCCCCCGTTCCCATGCCGCACTCTTTTAAACACTCCACTTACATATTTCACAATATCCAGTAGAGCTAATTACTCTCATTAGTCACCTTAAAAAAATTTTTTTTGGCTTTTCTCATAACACACTGACCTTTCTGGCTGCACTTTAGAACCCTGCCCGATCTAATGGAGGCTGGGACCAGAGTCATGCTAAATCTATGATCACTTCCACAAGAACGGACACTTGGTCAGTTTGAGTCTTGCTCTCCTTAACGTGGCATGGGCATCCATTTTCTTCTGCCCTTTGGTATCTGTTCAATTTTTAGCACTTTTTAATTTCATCCATAATTATACTGCTTATTTTTGGTCGGCATATCTGTTGCTATTCTAATTAAAATTTTCAGTAATTACAAAAATGATGTACAGTCTGCCCAAATTCCAACAGCCTGGGCAGAAAAGCCGACAGAAAGCGAGCGGCCTTGCCACAGCCCCCATGGCTCTGCGCTGGATTTGTTTCTGTTTTCTGGACTGGGGAAGGGACCCAGAGCATGCCAAGCAGGCATCCTACCCCTGCGCTTCACGCTCAGCACACCTCCATGTTTTTTACTTTGAGACGGGGTCTCGCTCACTTGTTTAAACCGGCTCTGACTTTGCTCTTTCAACCAGGCAGGTCTTGAAGTGTGATCCTCCTGCCTCGGGTTTCTGAGTAGCAGGATTATAGGCCCGTGCCTCCGAACCCAGCTGTTCCCATGCTGCTGTTGATTCCTGTGGGATGTCCACCGCTGAGCCAGCTGTGCTTGGGCTGTCGCCCACCACAGGCGCGTGCAACAGGATTCTCAGAATAAGTTAAAAAAAAAAAAAGGCATGCTATCAGATCAGCGGGGCTCTGCAGACCTGAGAAGCCAGGCTGGCCCACACTGCAAATCTCTGGAAACTCATTTTCTTTGGCAAGAAGCTGGAGAGTCCACCCCTTCCCCCCACTTCCACCGACCTACCCTGTTCCCCGTGCGTACCTGTTGGTATGAAGGACAGCATCTGCCAGCACCCCAGCTCTGAGCTCTGCTGAAAGGCTACACAGTACCCTAGAAGGCCACTCCAACTCCACCCGGAGCCACTGAAGCAGCAGAAGCAAGTCCGCAAAGATCCCTAACCCAGGTGGAAGCTATTAAAGGCCTTGGGGAAGAGCCCAAAGCCACTGTTGAGACTTGGGGAGCCCAAGAGGTGGTGGCTGGCTCCTCACTCCAGGATCTTAACCCAGGTCTGGCTACCACAAGCTAGGAGAGCCTTGGAAAAGAGGGAGGCCAGCAAAGGCTACCCTTCCCTGTTGTGGGTTTCACGGGCTCTGGGGGGAGGTCCATAGTCTGAGTGGGGTGGGCTCTCGTGGGCTCTGAGCCAGCTCTGCACGTCTCTTTCTTACTCAACCCTTAAGGCTTATCCTGACGTGGGGAATCACTGGTCGGATAGTCCTCCAAGGGCCGCAACCTGCCCTACAAATCAGCCGAGGCGAGGCGTGTCTACCATCGTGGCCCACGTGCCTCAGGAAGGTTTGCAGGTGAAGCTGCCTGTCAGAGGCAACAGAGGATTGAGCAGGTGTTTCTGAGGGGAGGAAGCTCTAGCAGGAGCTCAGGGGCCTTCCTGCTCAGGGGCACCAGGTGGGAGCACTGGGTCCCACCTCTTCCTGCCCCAGCCCTGGAGGAGCTGTGACAGCAATACTTCCAGAGCCAGCAGGTGGCTGGCTGACTCCACACCTGAGCTCCTTCCACTCGCCCAGGCGACCCCCCAAGGCAAACCCCTGCAGGTCGAGAACTGCCTAGAGCAGGTGTTCCACTTCCGGCCACAGGAGTGGTGCTCCCTCCAAGTGCTAGGTATGTCCCAGGCCGCCTTGGTCCCGCCACTCTTTTCCTAGCTCCCTTCCTGGTCTTCCCTGCTGCAGACTCTTAGTCCGGGCCACCCTGCCTGGGAAGCATACAGATCACTCTCAAAGGAAGCTAGCGCTTCAGCCCTCAGCTTTAGAGAATAAATTCATGGCTTGTTAGTTCTCTATTACATGGATGTACACAGAATTTCCACAGGCGACTTTCACTCCCCGCGAATGCACAGTTCGGAAGAGTTGTGCGCCAGGCCCACCTCCTAGGCATCTCCCAGGCTCCAGCTCAACACCTCGGCTAGCCACCCAGGCTCTCTGTCACAGCGCATCCCAAGGGCCAGCTCCAGAGTCTCAGCGATGGTTCCTGCTTTGCAGAGCCCACCGGGGCAGGCTTCAAAGACCGGGATGAGGCTTCCGGCACTGTGCCAAGTCCCAAACCCACTTTCCCACTCTCTCTTCCAGCAAAACACAGGGGCGGTTCACTCTGAGTCCTATTTGCTGAGGCTCCAGATGAAGAAACCACAGTGGCAAAATAAGGAATCACAAAAGTAATTTAGTTAACCGAAGCCTGCTAAGATGGCTGCCAGAGTTTAAGGGAGGGTGTGGCTCAGAGTTGAGGCTGGAGTGGAGCATTCCCCAGCCTCAGGCTGGATTCAGAAGCACCACAGCTGTTGCAGACTTCTGTGCAGTAAACCAAGAACCTCCTGAGGTTTTACACAGGGGCTCCCCCATTCTCCTTCAACTGCCCATTTCTGTTAGAAAGTTAAAAGCCAGAGAAACCCAAAGTCAAGTTTTAAGATCCAGAAAGACTCCTAGGAGACAGACTATTAATGTCCATCTTGTCCGACGGCAAGCTGTGTACCCTACCGGCTGCCTGCCCCATCCAGTGAGTCTACTCAGGTGTATCCTGTCACTTACGACTAGTAGTCACGTGTCCACCAAGCCATCAAGAATGAAATCTGGGGGCTGAAGAAACATCTCAGGGGTTAAAAACCCTTGCTGCTCTTCCAGAGAACCCAAGTCCAGTGCCTAGCTCCCACATCACGCACCTCACAGCCACCTCCAAAGAGTCCAACACTGTTCCGGACGCCGAGGGCACCTGCACACGCCCTCACATAGACACAGATCTTAAAATGAATAAATAAAAGAGCCGAAGTTCTGAAGCGGAGGAGATGTCTCCGTGGATGATATGCCTTTAGAGTTCCGATGCCCAGAACCATGTGAAAGCTGCCAGCTGCCAGCCATGGCAGCTGCCCGTCAGGCCAATCTTTAGCAGTGTGGATGGGAGAGCCCAGGAAAGCTGGCTCACTGGACTAACCAAAAGTAGAGAGCTCTGAGTGCAGCAAGAGACCCTGCCTCAAAAAACAAAGAGGAGAACAATCAAAGAAGATGCTGATGCTCAACCATAGTTCCATACAGCATGTGGGTAACACGCATGTACCCCTCCCCGAACATGCAAACACGTGCACACGTTAAAAAATTCAATTTCCAGTGCAGTATCTTCTAACCTCAGAACTGTTGTCCCCCAATTTTTGTGTTAATTGATTAACTGGTGCTGGAGTGTAAGCCTGACTGCCAAGCATATGATCCACTGAGCTCAGGATCTGATCTAATCTTCAATCTAAAGAAAACACTGGAGCGGGGGCTGTCTCTGACATGGACTCTGGTGCCTGCTTTTGGATCACATTCCCCTAGCTGGGCTGCCATGTCTGATCTCCGTGGAAGAGGGCCCGCTTGGTCCTGCTATGACTTGTGGGTTGGTACTGGGGTGGGGTGGGGCTAAGGGGAAGGGGAAGGAGAAAAGAGGGTAGGGAGTGAGGTGGGGAGGAAATGAGGGAGGGGTCTTTACATCTGTGATTGGGATGTAAAGTGAATAATTTTTTTTTTAAGTTTCCAGCCAGATTCGGTGGTGACGCACACCTGTGATCCCAGCCCTGGGGGAGACAGAGGCAGGCGGATGTCTGTGGGTTTGAGGCCAGCCTGCTCTACAAAGTGAGTCCAGGACTGCCAAGGCTACCCTGTCTCAAAAACAAACAAAACAAAACAAAATACAAACCAAAAAAACAAAACAAAGCAAGAGAGAACAGATTTCTGTCTGTGTTTGTGGTTTTCCTGAGACAGAATCTTTCTGTGTTGCCCATCTTGGCCTCAAACTTGCGAACACGTGGCCCTTCTGCCCCAGCCTCTCAGGAAGCTGGGGATGGGCAGAGATGCAATCTCGACTCCTCAACTCCGGCATCTCGCCCCCAGGCATGTGTGACAGTGTCTCCGGCCCTTGTTACACTTCTTCTGCCAGGGGCGCAGCCACGGTGCCAGCAGGCTCGGCTAACAGCCCGGCTGACTCCAGCCCTCCCTGGCAGTGTCTTCCTGTGTGCGAGCTGCTGTGGCTACAGATGCCCGAATCTGTTTTCTCTCAAGCTCCCAGGGCACAGCCAGTTCTCCCCCAGATCCAGAGTCACCTGAAAAAGCAAGCTCACCCACAGCTCCCTACAGAGCTACCCAGAGGAGGCAAAGTTCTCAGACTCACACAAGGTGTGTGTGGGGGAGGGGGGGTCATGTCAATTTGCCATTCATTACCGCTCCTACCCCAGGACCAGGGTCTCCGGGTGTGGCCCTGGACCAACCTCACAGGACACACCCTGTAGGGCTCTAAGCTCCCTGTGTATCCTGTGAGCTTCTTCCACACCAATAAGCCTGGTGGACCCTTTCTCAGAATAGGTGTTTTGTTTTGAAGCTAAAATAGTCGTGGTTTTCTACAGTGTAAAAACAGGATGCACTGAAGAGAAAACAGGCCTTGAACTTGTGTCTTTCCTTGGGCCAACAGATGAGGCTGGACCTTCTCCTCTTGTGACCCCGGGTGGCAACAGCAGGGAACTATATGCACCCACCCCAAGACAGAGAGAGGGGCACCACTCACCCATTGTTCCTCGCTCAGCTGGGTGAGTGTGCGCTACCTGTTACCGTTGCTGTATTTTACGCTCCTTCTCATTTACAATAATCTTATCAAGGAGTCGCCCCATCTGAAAGCAAAGGGCCGTCTATCTGTGCGCTGGGAAGTACAACCGAAGTCCTGTTCTCCGAACCCTCCCCCAAGCTGGTGGTGCAGTGTCAGGTATGTGCTTTCCTGACGACAGCAGCAGAGCATGTAGCTGTGGGCAAATGCTAAGTGGGGAGCAGTAAGAACCTGGTAGCCAGGGGCACACATGGTGTCATGTGACACCTGCACCGGGTGAACACAGCTACAGCTGCTCTGGGTGGCAGCCATGACCGGGAGGACCTACCTTCACCACAAAGGGGAGGCTGCGTCTTCAGGTAACGGGTGGGTGTGCAAGCAGGATTATTTTCCCATCTTGGTTCTCAGAGCTCCTGCACTCTGACCGTGAACTCCTTCCTCTCTGCACTGTGCCCTTGCTCTCCAGGCACCCCAGGAAGGAGAGGCATCCTCCGCCCTAGTATTTCTGAGGTTCTGGCAACTTCCTAACCTCCTAGGGCAAGGAGGGAAAACTCCACTTTCAGGGTGCTTGGCCCTTGGCTCTCTTAATTTTATTTTTGGGAGGGGAGTTAAAGTGAAATACTGGGTGGTTCCTTCTTCCTCAGCATGGCTCAGGGGACTACCTCCCACAAAACAGAGGCCAGCTGGCAGGGTAGGGTTATGGGGTATCACAGAAGGCGCTGAGCCTCTAGCCCCCAGCCCATTTCCCCACTCACACCCCACCATAGCCAACGTAACAAGCAAAAACCTAAGGAGATGTCTCACCTTCAGGCTCCTCCACGCTGCTGGCCGCAGTGGTAGGTGGTGCTACGGGAATCTCTTCATGAAGTTCAGAGAAGAGGAGAGAGAAGAATGAGGAAAAAAAGAAAAAGAAAGAAAAGACATTATTTTTGTCCTTGGAAAGAAAGGGGTCTCAGCACAGACTCTGCCCAGCCACCTAGCCTCCTGCCCCATGCCCACTCCACAGCTCAGCTCAAAGGAACAAGTCAGGAGAAAGGGGAAGCCGGAAGCAGGGTCTCAGGGACCCTGGGCAGGCCTGTGTGTCCTCCTTCTTCACTGGGGAAGGGACACCATGAGTTCCATCTGCTAAGGAGGGTCAGGAGAGGGGGCAGCTGGACGGACTGGTGGCCCACAGTGCTGGGCTTGTACCCAGGGCCTGACATGTGACATCAACCTGGCTCCAGCCAGGGTTCCTCGGGCTCTCCGTTCATCATGATATGACCACCCGGGCTCATTCATCTACAGTGTTAACTCACAAGAGGGAAGAAGGATCTAGAAGCAGAAATGGTGTGTGAGGGACCGGGGACCTGCCCTCAGGGAAGATATCCTGCATCCTGGCTCTACTTCCCCCAGACCCCTTCAAGTCGGCTAAGGCCTTTTGTTAGTTGGTAGAATGGGATGTGACTGAAGGTGGCCAGGGCCCATAAAGGCTCAGTCTTTGACTGTTCTCGTCTGCATAGAATAATCATTCATCCCTTCCACTTTCTAGATCCAAAGAAGCTCGGCCAGTCAACTCCACTGATTCAGCTACCAGCTGTCAAAAAGTTTGGGCTTCCTCTTTCTAGACAAGACCAAACTGGAAATCAAAGTCCTTCTAGGGCAGCAGCTCTCAACCTGTGGTGACATTCAACCCCTGGCTCATGACCCCCACAGGGATCACATATCAGATATCCTGCATATCAGATATTTACATTACGAGCCATAACAGTAGCAAAATTACAGGTATGAAGTAGCAATAAAAATAATTTTATAACTGGGGTCATCACAGCATGAAGAACTGTCTTAAAGGGCCACTGTAGCCACCATCTGACTGGGTGGGGAGACTCTCCTCTGACCTTGGATTCTAGACACCTCGAACCTGAGGCTTGACCCTCATGAGATCTGTGTCTCTTAGAGGAACCATGCTTCATGCCTTTAGGAGGCAAAGGCAGAGGACACAGCCACAGTGCAGAGCAGAGCTCTGAGTGACTTTATTGACACATCTCTGAGGCACCAGTCACAGCAGTTCATTAGAATGCTGGACCTAGGGCCGGCCCCTTCTGAGCCCTCAAAGGCTAGGTTGGCCCCAACAAAAAGTCCTGGGAAGCAACATCTGAATGGACTGGTCCAATACTGCAGGTCTAGAAATGGGGATTCACACTAATGGCCACGGGGTACACTGGCCACCAAACCTTAGCTTCTAAAGCAGGAATGCACACACGGCGCACGGCTCCCTGAGCTGGCATGAGCCTCTAGACACTGGCCACTCGAGCACTGGGAACACCCCAGAATGGAGGCCAGGTCAACTGTCGGGTGGGAATTTTTGTTCAGGCTGTCAGCCCTCCCTTTTCAAAAGCAAGACAGAAAGCGCAGAGCGTGTGGGAAGGGGCAGGCACTGGCTTCAAAATGTCGTTTCACAATGTTCTTTACGCTGGGGGATTTTGAAGACCTTCCTGGGTTTCTAATTGTTCATCTCATAGCTTGTGCTGTGCACAGAGAAGGGGTTCTATGTGCTCTGAGGTTGGTGTTTGCATGCCATCACGGGAAGGATTTCTTTGCATCCTTCCAATGCTGGGGATGAACCCAAGGTCTGGGATGTGCTGAGCATGCCCCTTCCACCTGCTGTACCCCAGGAGGACACCATGACCCGGTCCCTCAGAGTGGCGCTGGGGCATCTGCTGACGGGGGACGAGCAGGGACAGACACCCTGACAGAGACTCTTGCCTCGTAAGCTCGTCAGAATCGCTGTCGGAACCAACAGAGCTGACCTGTTCTGGAAGCAAAGGCTGCATGTAGTAGGGCAGACGAGCACGTGTAGCGGGATGGGTGGGATGAGGGCTGCCTAAGGGTCCTCCTGCTTGAGGTGGGGATGACTGAATTCCGTGAGGAATGCTCCAGGACTCCGTGGTGGCTCCTGGCCCTGCTCGGGCCCCAGGACTCTCGGGCTGTTCTGAGTCCCCATCACTGATCAACCCCTGGAGCCCACCAAGGGACTATGAAAACCTCAGAGACAGAGACTGACTGACTTCTGGAAGGGGCCGAGTAGTAAATATCTCAGGCTCTGTGGGTTTTGGTCTCTGCCACAGCTGTGGCATTCCACAAAAGCAGCTGCAGACAGTATGCTTGTTTCTTTTCCTTCTTTTTTTTTTTTTAAATTGATACAGGGTCTCACTATGTAGCCCAGGCTAGTCTCAAACCTTCAATCATCTTGCCTCTGCTTCCCAAGTGCTGGGATTACAAGCTCATGCCACCATGCCCGGTGACTTCACATGCTTTTTATCGTATCTTGAAAAAGCATCCTTCCTTTGATTTTTGTTTAAATCATTAAAAAGGTACAAGGCACTGTGCCACACAAAAAACGGCTGGCAGCCAGCACTCCGGGCGGAGCTCGCCAAGCCTGCTCTCTAGAGAATCCACTTGGTTCCGTGGACTCTTGCTTGTTTGCTGAGACTCTTTTCTGCTCCTCTGCCCTGGCTGTCCCCTGTTGGCTTGGATAGCCCTGGTGGAGGAATCACCAGAATGAGGCTGGGCCTCTCCGGGTTAGGCCTGACTTGCCAGCCAGAGCTCATTTTCTGCCCGTAGTCACAGCAGCATGATCTACCGGACACAAAATGCAGAGACCCTCCAGAGCCACGGCCGGAGTGACTGACCCTCTCTCTAAGTGACGCCTCTTTGATAACTCTACTCCAGGTACATATTAACCCTTCATAGGGGCCAAGGGGCCTTCACAAGAGCCTGAGTAACTTCTCTCAAAGGCCCAAGGCTTTTGGTCTGCTCTCTTGTGAATCTGCAGCTGTGGCAAGCCCCGCTGCCCACTGGGTCTGGGGTCAAAGTGCAATGTAGGAGTGGGGCTCCTGCTGGAGAGGAATCTTGCTGCCCCGCCTGGAGTGTCTGTCAGGACTGAGGGCCATGGACAGGCTGGCTCTAACGCACGTAGCTCCTAAAATCTCCAGGCCTAGAGTCTCTCACGGAGTCTCACCGAGCACCAGGGAGTGAAGAGATGCCCACTGGACATCAGTGTGGGTCCCCGCCCCCACGTGGACGGGAGGAGGGGCTGCACGTACTGATGCAAGGAGCAATGGGCGAGCGGCTCTGCTGGTAGCCTTTGGCACAGCGGTTGCAGGTGATGCCCGTCACGCCGTCCTTGCAGGGGCACTGGCCGGTGGTCTGGTTGCAGGTCTTGCCGGCAGCACCCACGGGGTGGCAATCGCAGGCTGTGAAGACACAAAGCAGAAGGATCAGAGAGGTAGGTAGTGTCCTTCCCCACCCAGGGGTGTCCCGTGGACCCCGCCCCAGAAAAAGAGAAGGAGAGAGAACGGGCAGGCCTATCCAAGCTCGCTCATGCTCTAGGCGTTCTGGGATAGATCAACTACCTGCCAAGAAATGGGGAAACCAAAATCAAAATGGACCTACTTGGAAGGGTTGCTTGAGGAATGGGAGAGGGGAGCCGGGCACCTGGGGAGCCCCTCCAAAGCCCAGGAGAAGGGCTGACACCCAAAGACAATGTCAAAGGGGTAGAACTGAAGGGTAGAGGTACTGGCTTCTCTCCCAGATGTCTCTGTGGGTTTCTGGGTGGAATAGGGTCTGGACCTGATGAAGCTCAGGGATGCTGGTCAGAGAAAGGCACAAGAAGGAGGTGCCTAGGATGCTACCCTGACTAGCTCAGCAGCCAGATGCCCAGAACCCTGGGGATTCTAGGTCACAATAACCCTTTACCTTAAAACTCCCAACTAGATGAGCAACCGGTGAACTGCTATACCTCCTAGGGGCCTCCCTGGAATGAAACAGTCATGCTGGCAGATTCTCAGCGGCCAGAGGCCACTGCATGAACCTTATGACCCTTCTGTGTTTGAAGAATGAGCACTGGGTGGGCAGCCCCGCACGCAACTGCTTCTCAAAGCTCCCTCCCTGTGCCCCAGCCATGACATAACTGGAACACTGGGGGAGATCTCTGTCACCACCATGAGGCAGGCCGGGGCCACCCAGGCACCCTGCTAAGTTCTGTGCCTGAGCAGCGGCCTTACTGGTGAAGGAATGGGTAAAGGAGGCAGTGCTAGTCCTCTTCCTGCTGCAGAAGGCCCAGGAGGGCAGGGCGTCCTAGTAACACATTCTGTGGCCATTTCAAGCCGTACCACGTGCTGCTGTTTCTGTCTCCAAAGGGGACAAAAATATCTAGGAAAATAAGTGAGAACTGGGATCGCAAAGGAGCTAAAGTGTGACTTCCCTCTTCACTACAGTTGGCCTGGAAGAGGCAGCCTCTCCCTGCGGCCTCCAGCCTGGGGCGACAATGAGGCGCAGTGGGGAGATGAGGGAGAAATGTGTGCCTTAGTGCAACTGCACGCCAAAAGGAGAACGAGGTGAGCGTGCTTGTCCCAGTGAGACAGAACAGGCAAAAACAACTTCTGGAAGTGCTGGGTTGAGGAAGGGCCTGGGCCTGCCGGGACAGAGGACAGAAGGGGCCTGGAGGGTCGGCAGACTGCTGAGAAGGCCTGGGAACTGTTGCCATCGTGCCCCTTTCTTAGAGCTGGGACTCTGAAATGTCCCTCATGGACCTCCCGTGTTTTGAGCATTTGCTGTGTGGCCTGTGGTGGGATGCTGACGGCTGTGGATGGTGAAAGTAGGTCACTGGGGTGGGCCTTATGTGGCCCTGTCTGCCCCTGGCTCCAGTTTTCTCCACTTCCTAGCTCAGCCCACATAAACAAGCTGCCTCAAGCTCAAACTCATCACGCACAGGCGCAGCCACCCTTGCCGTGGTGGACAAAAGCCCTCTGAGAGCGTGAGCCAAGCTTGGCCCACTGGCCCTTGGCCTGCTTTATCACACCATGAAAAAGGTAACTAACGCACCACTGCAGGAGAAGAAGTCTCCGAGAAGATGTTTTCCTCATCAGTGGGCCCTGAATTCAAGTCCACACCCTTTTTAAAGTCAGTAATAGGAAAAGATCTGGTCTTGGTGGCCTGGGGGTGGGGAGGCAGTGAGGAAGGGATGGCTGGAAAACCCTTTTGACCTTTTCCTGTGTTGGGAAAGGTGAGTGATACAGGCACAACTCTCAGGTGGGTGATGGGAAAGCACAGGGCCACAGCACAGAACCTCGAGGTCACGAGCCACAGATGTGGGCTTGGACAGAGGCACATGGGGACGCCAGGTTCTTGTGCCAGCTGACCTCTCTTGACCTGCTCTGCAAGCCCACTGGCAATCCTAAAATTCATACCACAACTGTCCTCCTTGGGTGCCCATGGAATACAGCTGCTGTGTGTGCAAGTAACCTGTGGATCCTTAGAAGGTCGCAAAAGGTTCCTTGGTCACCGAAGATTCTGAGCCGGACCACACCTTGGCACCAGCACTGGCCCAGAGTCTTGGCAGGAGCTGGCCCAGCACAAGCTCCAGGCAGAGGAGCATGGAGGATGATGCGTTAAGCTCTGCAACACTGGAGACCTCCGCCTTCTCAGCTGGCCCACCGCCGGGAAGGGCAGGGACCAGATGAAGTCTGCTGCAGTGCAGGAAGGCCGTTCTTAGCATGTACTTTGTATGGTCAGCTCATCCTCAGGGCTCAGCCTTAGCATAGATATAAGCTAATGCTTGCTTTGAGGTTTCCAAACCTCTCTCCCAAGATTCTGTGGGAAGCAAACCCACGCATCTGGTCTAACTGAGGCAGTAGTAGGTAGCACACCTCCACACCAGCAAGTCATTCTGTGTCCAGAAGTCACTAACTGATCACATCCAGGCCAGTGTGACCATCACCAGGTTGCATCCTGCCACCAGCAGGGCACCTGCCAGCAGCGGTGTACCCAAGACCCCTACAGACCACATCTGCGGACCTAGTTTCTCCTACACGTCCCCTGTGAAAACAGCACAACTGTCGGAAGACAAGGGAACAGGCTGGTGAGGAGTCACAACTGAAAAGAGACACGTGGCAAGACTCTGGAGCCCCAAGGAGAGAGAATGCCCTGACGCCTCACCCCCTCAGGACACCCCTATTGTATTCCTAGTCCTTGTCCTCTATAGCGGTGTGATGGCTGTCAACTTGACTACATCTGGTACCAACTACAACCCAAATGCTGGCTGCACCTATAAGGGATCTTTTTTATTTGTAATTAAATCACTTAAAAGTGGTAAGACACATGTGTAACCCACATCTTTGAGGTGAGAAGGTCCACCTTCAATCTGGGTCACACCTTCTGCTGACAGCCTATATATAGGACACAAAAGAAGGAAGCCGGCTCTCTCTCCGCCTACTTGCCCTCACTCTCACTTGCTAGTCCAGCCCTTCACTGGCATTAGAGCCTACTTCTTCAAGAGTCTGATGTTTACTGAAGATGAGCCAAGACACCCTGCCTCGTGGACTGAACAATTACTGGATTCTGAACCTTCCCTTGGCAGACCATACAGCTATTGTTTGTATTAGCTGGCCCACAGCAAAGCCACGCTAATAGATCCCCTACACATATATTGAAGTGGGGAATGAGGCAAGGGGAGGTGGCCTTTTACTTTGTAGGGGCTCCAATGAGGGGATGGCCAGAGATCTTCCCTAATTCTTCTGAGAACAAGGCCCAAGCTGGAACAGCCGCTGTCACAGGAAGCCCTCCTGGTGACTCCCATTTCCCTGGAAGCCAGCCATGGTTTTTGGAGGGAAGTCAGCCCCTTCCATACAGGTCGCCGGTCTGCACCGGGCACCCAGCACCTGCTCACGGGAAACAGGCCACCACATGTTTTTCCATGAAGAGAGAATGTGGGGCCAGAAGGAAGTGAGGGTCCCTGAGAACATGGAAGGATTAGGTTTCCCACGAATGTGCCGGGCTGCAGAGAGCACGAGCTGTGTTTGTCCTGGATCACCAGACAGGGACTGCTCAGGAGAACCCAAGTGCTTCCAGACGGACGACAGAGGGCCCTGGCCTGGCCGGTCCCTGCCACTGACTCTGCATTAGTACCTCCTTCTCCATGGACTGCAGGTGCCTTCTCTGTAAGGACTGCAGTCTAGACTTCACTAAAAGTTTTGTCTCCATGGATCCAGAGTGTAGACCTTAACCTCATGGCTGCTGTTTGTCACAGGGTCCTGTGTGAGGGCTGGGGGAGGGGCTTGTGTTGCAGAGTGCCCTGCCTAAACACACTAGTGCCGTGCCTAGACCTTACCAGTGGAGGGAAGGTCTAAGAACTCTGGTATGGTGGGGCGGAGGCAGCTGGCGTGGACCACTGGCTTTGCACACCCAGACATGGCCCTTACCTTCTGCGGGGTAGCATTAGCAGAGGCCAGGCCCCTCCATCAGCAGCTCATGGGCCAGCTGGAAGTCTTTGGGGGCTCCTATGGGGGATCTGGCTACTTTTTTCTAAGTACCCTGGCTCCGGGGGCTGAGATCAAATGGGGCCCTCAAGAGGCAGCAATCTGGAATGCAGGCTCGAGAGGTGCTGGCTGAGCTTCGGTCCCTTTGTAACTGGGGGACAGAACAAACACAGCCTCGATCCAGACACCATCTGGCTGTCCCCGAGGCCTCCAGGAGCCCTGCACACTTACGACTTTGGCCTCATGTTAAGGACTGACTCACATGCCAGGCCCCCAGGGTGCACACCCTGCCGTCCTAATCCCAAGTGCCCATGCGTGAGACAAATAGGAATTCTTTAAAGAGGCGATTAAGGTAAAAAAAAAAATAGGTCACTGGAGTAGGTTCTAATAGAGGACAGGTGTCCTTGCACAAGACAGGGACGAGGCGCAAGGCTGCTACAGAGGGAAGGCCAGGTGAGCACACAGGATGGCTGTGACCATCTGTGAGTCCAGGAAAAAGGCCCGAAGCAGACCCCTCCTTCCTGGCCCTCAGAAGGAATCTGCCCGGCTGGCACCTTGACCTTGGATGCCTCCAGAACAGAGGGAAATGAACTAGCTGCTGTGTAAGTCATTGGGTCCACAGGACTTTGTTCCAGCACCCCAAGCTGATTAGGGTGCCTGTGTGATACCCCAGGCAAGCCACCTCTTTCCCAGGGGCTCTCCCAGGCCGGTGTCAGGACGTTAGGGGAGACTGCCCTGCCTTCCATCAGCCCGTGGGGTTTCTTGGGGCCTGGTGAAATCACTGGCCACTTTTGCGAAGGGAGAGAATCCTCCCTGTGGTGGGCCACATCTCTGGACTATCTGAGACTCTAGCAAGCTGGCTGGGCACCGGCTGATGCTTCCATGATCCCTACCGTTCCTCCCAGCTCAGTCCCTCAGGCCTCGGGACTAGACGACACTTCCAAAAGGGTAGCCAGCAAAGATCTGAGTAGGGAATGCAGTTGGAGGGTCAAGGCCCAGCAGAGGCCAGCTGAGGTCAGCAAGTAAAACCTGCAAGCAAGAGATTCTATGGGTCCTGCCTCAGAAGAGCCCACTCCGGGCACACAGTCAGTGTGTATGTGTGCATGCGTGCATGTTGTGATGGTGTTAGGGGTGGGTGTGATGGGTCTTACTGATTTCAGAGCTATAGACAAAAAGACCCTGGGACAGTATCTGAGTCCGTAGTCCATATTCTGTGGCGGCGGCAAAAATACCAGCCTGTGTCAGCAGGGCGCAGACCCACACACCTTCAATCCTAACAGGGAAGTTAGGCGCTCCGGGCCAAGTTTGTCTTAAAAACACAAAAAGAATAAAGAGGAAAGAAAATAAAAAGTGTATTTAACTCACCGATTTAAAGGCAGAAAGTCTAAGATTGGGTAGCCCCGCCTGTTTGGTCTCAGATAAGGGAACACTTGCTTAGACCATGACATGGTGGACAGGAAGAAAGAAACAGCTCCTATACAACCCTCAGTCAGATAAGGAGCCAAGGAAACACGAGAGAGCCAGGTTCACCCTGTATTGGTGCAGAACCCAACCCAGGGCTGAGCTCAGCCTTAAGGGCCACACTCACTACTGTCAGGGGAAGCAGGGTCACAAGAGACTGACATTTATCTTCTCCCAGCAGTGAATTCTCTCCAGTCCCAGGGTCTCACCTACAGCTTCACACTCTCCCAAGCAGGTCCATCTCTGAGTTAAAGGCCAGCCTGGTCTAGAGTGAGATCCATGCCAGGGCTACACAGAGAAACCTTGTCTTGAAATATCAAAAGCGGGGGGGTGGGAGGGGAAGAAGCCCAACATCTCCTAACATCGATACATAGGGATTAAGCTTCCAAGAGTGACTCTCTGGGGACACACCCAAGCTACAGCTCTGGGGAAGGAATCTCAACTATGGTCATTGTAATTTACAGAGTAAATTCACCCCCTTTGCCAACTGCGCTGGGCAGTTCTTCTTCAGTGGGGATACGTCTACTCTGCCCATGTGTCCATCCACTGACAAAGCCTTAGGCTGTCTCTGGTTTTGGGGCAACCGGTGATTTACAAATAGACTGTTCTTTTTTTTTTTTTTTGATTTATTTATTTACTATGTATACAGATCTCATTCTAGATGGTTGTGAGCCACCATGTGGTTGCTGGGAATTGAACTCATGATCTCTGGAAGAGCAGCGGGTACTCTTAACCTCTGAGCCATCTCTCCAGCCCCCACAAATAGACTGTTCTAAATATCTGTCTACAGTTGGTTTTGGTTTGGCTGGTTTTGTTTTTTGCAGGATGACCTACATTTTCATTTCTCTTAGAGAAATACCTGTGAGCAGGTCCTGGTGTTGTGACACGTCTGGGCCTCACTTTTCAGGGCAGCACTGGGCAGCTGTGCCGTGTGGCATTCCCACCCACGGTGGGCCCTTGTCCTTGCCAACAATTTGGAATTAAGTGGCTAATTTTTTTTTTATTATTAGTTTCAATGAGAGGGGCCTGACCATGATTTCAATTTGCATTTCCCTAATGTAAGCTAATGTTTCCTATATTTACTTGCCATCTGTCTATCCTTGACAAAGTGTCTGTTCAAATATTTTGCCCATTTTTAATTGGATCATTTGCCTTCTTGTTGTTGAGCTTCGAGAGTTCTTCCCACCCAGTTCACACCCTTGCTGGGGGACAGGGGCATGGGGATACTTAGTGAGTGGGTACTGTTTCTCCCCTGTGGCTTGTCTTACAGAACTAGCCTCTGAAAATGAGAACACACCCCTCCTCACTCTTGCCCTTGGTTTTGCACAGGCGTCCTGTGCTTTGGGGAGAGGACCTGCTTGCTCTCCAGATGCCAGCAAACAGTCCTGCCCTGCATTTTCTCCCTTCTCTTCTGACCAGGGCCCACCAAGCCCTCTGCTGCTTCCTGACTTTGGGGCTGTCTGGACTGTTCTCTCTTTTTGTGCTCTCCCTTCATACCCCACGACTCCTCTCAAATATGCCATCCTTGGGGGCTTATCTAGAGCTTCCCCACCCTGGCTTTCCCTCCAGCTGTTTATTTCTTCCCTATAACTCACCTCATCTCATAATTAGCTTCTTTTCCTCTCTTTCACTGTTGTCAACCTCCCCACAGAACATGTTAGACACTCAACAAACACTTGCAGACTCAACGAACGAATGATCTCAAACCGACAGCAATGTAACTCAGGGTTCCTCTGCCTTCTCCTCTGGAGAAAGGCCATCTCATGTGTCGTGTGCATCTGGAGGAAAGGATGAGGCAGGGAATGGGACTGCCAATCCCCTCATATCCTGGGTCACCACAAGCTCACACTCCCCGTGCTAATGGGGCGTGAGGAGCAGGTTGTGGATAGCCACAGATAATCACCAGTCTTCGCCTCAGCTGTCTGTGTCAACCTCCTCTAAGCCCGGCTTTCCCCTCCCCACAGCAGTTGCTAACAAGGCACCGAAGAATAAATGTTTTAGGCTGCATGGCCTTGTTTCCGTGTCTGACACTTTCAGATCGACGTGCAGACAGCAGGAAGTGCCAGGGGGAGGGGAGCCCATAATTCTAAACTGGATTATGTGGCTCACTGTGATCTAGTGAACTGTGGTCTTCCTGCACCTGTTCTACAGTTGAGAAGAAAGTCCTTAGCACGTTCCCAGAGTGCCACTGTGCGCTGCTGCAAGGGTGTGATGGGCTTCGACTGGGAGGACCTGAGATCTCAGTCCAGCCCAAGCACCTGACCTGAGGCAGCTACAGCAAGATGCAGCCCAATCTCCTGAGTGGCACTTTCAGAACTTGGCTGTATACAGGTGTCCCCCCCCTTTGCACTGAGCCCCCACGAGCAGCTGCCGGGCGCCTCTCTGCCCCTCAGCTCATTCATCATTTTTGATTCCAAAGCATGCAAATCCTTTATAGACAGCATGCAACAGTACCAGGGCACATCCCTAGGACCCTGCCCAGTCCTGGAGTCACACAGTCCGCTCAGGGGCTGAGCCCTTTGACTGAGAGACCAGTTACCAAGTGCTACATTCCACACTAGAAGCTAATCGAGCCTAAGTGGACAGGGCATGCCCGTCAAATTACCACCTAAAAAATTATATTTGTACCCATAATCAGTCAGCTTTGGTCAGAGAAGATCTTTTTTTTTTTTTTTTCAGCTGGTAGTGAGAACTGCAGAGGCGTGTATCTGGCTTTAGTGCTGAGAGTAAGAACTGTTAGTCTCAGCCAGGAATGGGATTTCTCTATTACCCTTTCCGTGACTCAGATCTCCATCAGAGGTGGAACAGAAAGAACTAAGAGTTGGAGGAAGGACCACAGTCTGCTAGAACGATGCCTTAGGGGTGTGGCCTTGCTATTGCACATCTGATCCACAACAGTTGTGATTAATGGCTCAAAACACAACATTGGGCCTGTCCCATCGTTGGGAGAACACCCCTCTCCTAAGACATCCAGGCAGATACAGTAGCTAGGGGAAGGGGCTCTCAGGCTCCACCCCTCCCTGAGTAGCTGCAAGTCATTAATGGTCATTGGGGAAGTGGGAAAGATTTTCCTCAGTGGTGCGGCCATTGGTAAGGTCTCCCGGCTCCTGTAAATATCCCTCATCCCGAACTGTATAAGCAGCCCTAATGAAACCCATTGGGTCATCCAAATAAATAACTAACCACAGAAAGCAAACAGCAAAGAAACTAAACAACCCTCAGCCTCCATTCTGTGTGCCCACTAACGACTGTGAGGCTTCTGGTGCCTCCGTTTTCCAGGACTTATACAAATAACCACAGCGTGAGCATGTACGGTGTCCGTGCTGTGTGCTGGTGTCCCTTAACTCACACTGTGGCTCTAAGAGGGAGGAGGGCTCGCTCTGCCCATCTCCAGACAGGAAGGCTGAGACATGATGCCTCACCCAGAAGTAGAGCCTGAACCCTGACTTGGAGCCTGGATGCTAGGTCCACCTGATGTTCTTCCTCAGCAGAAGCCCCAAGGAAAGGCTGTTTCCCAAACCAGATACCCTCAAACACTCCTGACCGCCACGCCTGGAAGCATCAAGAATCTCGACGCATCGGGAACTCAAAGGTCACTGTCTTTTCTAGTCAAGCATTGAGAACCCCTGGAAAGAGTGTTGGAATGAGAAAAAGCCAGAACAATAAGGATGCTCACACCCAGGGGGGTAGGTCTAGCAAAGATCCCAGGGAGGGATCCAGTTCCCTTTCCCCACCGCATGGGGTGAGAGCCAGTCACAGGATGGAGGACACTTGTCAATTGTAAAGACTTCTGAACAAAACCACCTTATTTCCTGGCTCTTCCTAATCACAAACACATGGCTATAAAGAATGACCCCCAGCCCCCCCCACACACACCTTGAATGGAGGAAACCTAATTTTTTTTTTCTTTTTTGACTCCAGAAGAATGGCGGGTGGAATATGGACTGTCAAAGCAGAAATGGACTCAGTGACTTTCAGAAACTTTAGATAACTAACGCCACAGTAAAATGACTGAGACTTAAGGTGCCATGAGATTAGCCCAACGTCCTGGAGATTGTCCACACGAGCCCTGTAGATACAGGAACCATACCTGTAGCTGGAGCTCCGACTCTCACGTCCCCAAGAGAGCATGGTGAAGCTCTGCAGAAACTAGCTGCCTCTTTCTCTCCTTGCAAACAGGAGGCTGCTTCAAGGACGGGGACCTTTGCACTCAAAGCTAGAGCTGCAACGAGCAGCCACTGACCTTCTTGCATGAACCACCCAAAATATGACAAAAAGTGGAACTGTCACAAGGGACCGAAACAGTGGGTGAGTATACACCTGAGACCTTTGTGGGCTGAGTGAGGAGTCAGGTGACTTCCACAGAGGCCGGAAGAGGGGTGTGGGAGGGGCTCAGCTCTGCTGGCTAGATCCAAGCCATCAAGTGATGGCTCACCCAGCACAATTGCAAATTAAAAGATCTTTAAGCGCCCCTACCACATTTTCATCAAAAGGGTCTTTAAAACATTTGAATTTGTCAATTAGTAACCTCTCCTCTCAAAGGAATAAACTGTAGGGCCCAGGGCATCCCTAAAGACTTTCCTGAATCCATAGCAAGGGCAACTGGCCATTTTCATTTCTTATACACCAACCCTGCCCTGGCAGCTCTCAGCCTCGAAGACCTTTTCCAAGGTCAGGTGTCTACATCTCATCTGGACCCATTAATTACACCAGAATCTCTGGGCTGGGACCCAAGCAGCAGTTTGCAACATCCCGGCTAATTCTCACACACAACCAAGAATGACAAGTTGGGAAAAATAGGCTCATGATGCCAGGAAGGGAAAGGAAAACCATCCAAAAGAAAAACAACTGGGGGCAAGGGAGACAGTTCTACACAGTGGCCCCAAGAAGCTGGAGGGGCCTGGACTGGGGTCCTCTCCTCCTCCCCTCCTCCCCACCCCCAACCTTTGGCAGAGCTGTAGGAAGAGATAAAGGGTGACTGAGAGCAAGAACGCACTGCAGGGCTGGTGAGCACCGTCTCATGCTTCTGTCCCGCTAATGATTGCATCTTCCAGAGGCTCGGGCACCGTCTTAGCAGCCTTCTTTCAGCCACATTCAGTGCAGGCGTGAAGGGGGCAGAGCAGAGCGGGAAGAACAGGCTGCTGCTCAGTGAGATGGAACGGGGGCCCTTTGTGATGGGGGAGCTAGATGTGGTGGTTAATTTCTTAATTCTCATCACAATTCGGTTCACGGGAGCCTCCTGGAATGTCTTTATCCATCACAGATGGTTTGGGGAAATGATAAATTAATATTGTTATCAATGGAGCACGGCCGAGATGGTTAAATAGCAACGTCTTCTTTGCAGACTCTAAAAAGAAAGTGCCTGCTAAGTCCGTAAAGAAGTCAGACGGTAAACAAAAACTCCCATCCTCTGACAGATTCCAGGATGAGTATCATTCACAAACCATTTTGCAAAGAAAGGGGAGAGATTCGTCTCATCTGACTTTGTATAGGACAACAGCCCACGCCATAATGAGGCTGGCCCAGCGCTGTGAAATCGTGCTCAATAGCTGAGAGTGCAGCGGCCTGTTCCCTGGGCATGTTTATTACAGCCCTTTGTATGCACCAACCCTGCCAGGCCCCGTTTGCTCTTGGGCTAGGGGAGGGGAGAAAGACCCCAACAAATTTGTTGCTATGAAACTTCACAAATGGGGAGACTGCAGAGTAATGTTTGGAATCAAATGCCCTCGCTCCGAGCTGTTCTTGTCTGGGTCCACCCTTGCTCACACTGAACAAGATCTCAAGCCAGCCAATCACCAGCAGTGTATGGGTGGCCTTGGGCCCCCTGCCCGGGCCCCTCCCAGGCCCTGAGAAGTCAGGGGGTAAAGAGGGCCCCATGGCCATTCCAGAGCCAACTTGGGAGTAGAGAGGGCCAGTCATCCCAATTCCTCTGTGAAATTATGGTAAAGTAAAGAAGTGCAGCCTTCCTGTGAGGGCCTGGGGTGGGGCTCCTCATGGGTGGGGGCCACTCTCAGAGGCTAGGGACAGAGTGATACCCACAAGATCTGGACTCCTCAAAGAACCAGCTGTCAACACACACAACTGGAGACCAACAAGCTTGCATGCAAAGATCCATTGCTTAAACCACACGGCCTAGAAGACAGGCAGAAGGGTCCTATGAGAAGGGAAGGTATTTTCGCCCAAGAGACTCAGGGGCACACCTCTCCCCACACAGCATCTGAACTGATCCGTAGGACTGCTTCCTGCCACAGTCACTAGGTTGATCTTTTGCAGGAAGTACCTATAATGGGTATTCAAAGTTCCCACATCCCCCAAGGAGGTGACACCCAGAAAGGGAAGGGCAGGAGGCAGAGATCCAGAACTCTCAAGAGATTCCTTCTCTGCCAATCAGATGGCTACTTCTGTCACATTTGACACTTAATCGAAATATAGCCTTTTCTTTCCGATCATGGAGCAAGGCCTATTTTTCACACTATACCTTGCCTCACCCATCAGGGTGCAGGATCAGGGAAGCACTCTTTCCACACCAAAGTGTGGGGTTCCTAAATCACTGTCTTCCTTCCACACACCCATGCCTGTCTCTCCCTGACTAAGATCCATCTTAGCTTTCCCCCTCCAAGTTTATCCTGGGTTCCCACTAAGGCTGGGGACAGCTGATGTCCAAGACTGCAACGGAGGACAGCCATGGGGCTGGCCACCAGCATCTGAAGTCACAAGAACCGGAACACATCCTCCTCTTGTCTAGCCCCAGCTGGCAAAGGAAGCTGAGCATCTCTGCCCCAAAGGCAACGCCAGCAGGGCAGGAAGTACCCAGCATCCTTCATCACAGAGACCCTGGACCTTCCTGTTCTCAGCACAGGACTGTCCCCTGAAGTGGCTGCCACGGGTTAAAGTTCTTGGCCCAACGGCCAATAAATCTGTGCTGAGCCACTTGTTTACAAGATCCCAGCTTCTATCTCTTCTGGAAAAGAGAGCAGACACTTCGGATATAGGCAAAGGAGTTGGATGCCTTCCGGCTCTGTTCTCCGAAGACCCCAGCCCCCTCCCCAGCCTTTCCCTGCTCACGCCTTCCTGGCAGAGCAGAGTGTCATTGCCTGGGCCACCTGCCTATCTGTCTCCTGGAGCTTCTTTCCTGAATCTGTTGTCTCTCTGATTTAGAAATAGGCCCAGCCACTTTCAGGCTCAAATTCTCTTGGCAACCAGCAAAGGCAGCCAATGGCCAAAGACGTGGAAGGAGAGCCTGCCTACATCTTGAGAGACACCTTGTTCATCTGTGCATATGGAATCCAGCAGTTCTCTCTCAGAGGAGAGTTTGCAGAGCCTGAGGTGGGTAGTTGCTGTTATTTGGTTATTAAGGATGTTTTCTGCACAAGCAGAGATGGCCGGATGCTCAGAGGGGCACACACTTGAATGAGGTTCTGCCACTGTGGTTTTGAAATTCTTTATCACCTTTGCATCAGGAACCCTGCTTTTTTCACTTGGCTCTGGGTCCCTCAAGTTACACAGTCAATCTGCACATAGGTGCCCAACATCTGGTGTCCTTCCAGTTACAAAAACACCTCTGCCTCATTCAGAGGTGAGCCACATCCAAAAGGGATCCTCCTCCCTCACGCCATGGCTTTGCACCTTCCTGCCTCAAGGTTCCTAAAGACCCATTGTCTCCTTGAATGTAAACATCTCAAGCTCAGGCATACTATGAAACAAAGGAACAAGAAATCCTTAGTCCCTGGAATTCCCAAAGGCTCATGTGGAGTGTGTGTGTGGGGAGGCTACTTTTCACCCCCATCTCATTCAGTCCCCTGGCATTTCATCAGCTCCTCTGAGTCATCTGACCATTGCTTGCTTCATTTTTGTTGGGAAGAGGACACAAACAAACAAACAAACAGCAGAAAGTTAGAACATTAGTGCTTATTCCAGTGAACAAAAATAGTTTCCTCTTAATTTTATTGTTTTTGGTCCTGAACAGTAAAGCTATTTGCAAATGGATTAAATGTTCCTTCTGAGACCCTGATCCTGAAACTGCCAGCCTTGCTGTGACTCTGTGTGTGTGTCTGTGTGTGTGTGATGGGGGTGGAGGGGAGGCAGTGAACACATCCAAAGAAACGCGTCTGTGAGGGGCTAGAAGAAGAGGGTCCTTTGTCCCGACAGTAAGCCTGGTGAACATGACTCTCTGTCCTCTGGTATGCGGCACACCTGTGCTGGGGAGAAGCTGAGGGGGGGGGAGGCAAAGGGGGAAGTGCTGGGAGCCTGGCCCTGCGCCCTCATAAGGGAGCACACCTACTACTTTCTTCTTTGAGCCCTGTCTCCATTGCCCCTTTGTTTTGGCTTTCACCTCCAAATTCCAGGGAGGCCTTGACAGGAGGGAGGGAGAGGGGAAGAAGGGCAGAGCGGGATAGAGAAAGAAAGAGACAGAGAGACACAGACAGAGAGACAGACAGATGCAGAGACAGAGAGAGAAAGAGAGAAACAGAGGCACAGACACACACTCGTGTGTGGATACACCTCAGTCTAGTCCGTTTTGTAAGAGAACTAGAAAAAGAAATGGAAAGGGTGGAGGGGAATAGTGGGCTCATGTCCCTGGCTCGCCAGACAACCTACCTTTGCAGGCCTTCCGGTGGGTGATGGGCTTGCCCATGTCACGGTAGAAGCCCTCCTTGCAGTAGTGGCAATGGCGGCCTGCAGTGTTGTGGCGGCAGTTGAGACAGACACCCCCGCTCTTGCGCCCCGACAGCTTGTAGAGTTCCATGTTGAATCTGCAGCGCCGAGCGTGGAGGTTGCAGTTGCAGGCTGCAGGAGAAACAGAGAGAACTCATCAGCACAGGGGATGGGGGGCTGACACCCCAGGGAGAGGCCCATCTCAGGCCCCTTATTCCAGCAGGACAGCCCTTGCTTGGGGAGCCTTTCCTTAGCTCGCTCCCTGGCGCTTATAAACACTGAGGCCTCCCACACTGTGATGACCTTGGACTTGCAGCCTCCGGAGCTGAGAGAAATAAGTGTGTTTAAGCCCCTCAGCAGGAACAGGTCGTACCCAGATGCCCGGCCTGCACCTCTACCATCCGCTTGCCCCTCTCCTTCCCACGCAGCACGCCAGGACCCTCAGCTTCCTTCTCTGAGGCTCTTCTCCCAGCCTGTCCCACACTTCCATTTACTTCCCTGGCCTATGCACCCAGCTCAGCTGTCGGAACCCTACCCTGCCTTCCCTGATGCTCTTGGGATCCAACTCCTGCATCTCACACCACCTCTCTGCTCATAACCCACAAACCCTCACTTCCAGCTTCAAGTCTGAGGTCTCTCCTTGGACCCAGAGGCTCCTCCTCCACATCGACCCTTCCTCTCCATCCTGCCTCTGTCTGCCTGTATCTACGGCATTCAAACAACGGTATGGATCCAAAATTGGGGGAGGGGGTAGGTGGCGGCGCCTGCATCTATACTAAAAAGCACTCATTTCATCACACCTTTGAAAAGAATGACAACACACATTTGGTATCAGCACAAAAAGAAAATACATAAATGTTTGCAAACTGTCTGGGAAAAAGATCCCCACATGATATTCGCCTGTCTGTGACTACAGAAGAGAGGAGCACATCTCCTTGTGAGTCCATTTTCAGCTCCGTGTGTCCAGGACATGCCTCAACTTTCCTCTCTCTGTATAAGCTGCAAATGTTTTTCCCGATTTCTTATTGGGACTCTGTTTTTACTTAGGTTCTTTTCTTTACAACTGCCGCTTGGATTTTGCTCTCCCTTGTTGTAAGCTTCGTTAAATGTTCTTCCAGGAGACAGTCCCCAAATGGAGTGTCCACGAGCCACTTGACTGACAAGCAGAGGTGGAGAGGGCTTTCATGGAGGTGTTGATCCAGTCCCTGCCCTGCAGTCCAGAAGCAGCTGGAAGCCAGTTTGGACCAGAGAACAGATCTGACTCCCAAGAGCCTTGGAACCATTCTTGAGCAGGTATTCCCGGGTGATGAGTCCAACCGGGCACACAGAAATTGCATCTCTGCCCTCTACATGGAGGGTCATCACACATACACACTCTGTCTCATTGGGCTCCCTCAGTGAGACAAGATATGGGACTTACTCAGAGATGCTCTGTCCTTAGCCAGCTAGTCCAGCACTGAGGAGTCATTAAGAGTCCTGGCTGGCTTCAGGTAGGCCTCCCTGCTGCTAGATGGCAGCAGGAAAGATGTATAGGGCAGCTGAACCTGAATTTACAGGCCAGAACCTGGAGCTCTCCTGCAAGAACAGAAACCCCATGACCTGGTGCGCCTGCTCAGGATTGGGAATCTGCAAGGACCCCCAGGGTGTCACTGCCCTCCTCTGCACACAGATCAGCCTCACAGCAGCAGCTTTTGGTCTTTCTTGGAGGCAGACACACAGCCATGTCTCCCTGGGCAGGAAAGAGCCTCTAAAGATGGTTCTAGCTGCCTAGCACCCAGCAGGCGCCTCTGAGCCCTTCTGGGAATGAGGGGCTGCTTTCCTTACCCCTTGGGAAAGCTCAGGCCAGAATCTCCTTCCAGCACACCTCACACCAACAAAAGGTTCTTTCCAAACAACTGGTCATACAAAAGAAAACTCTGAGGCCAACATCAAAAAGCACCCCCTGCCCCTCCTTGGGCTGTCAGGGAGCATCAAGTGATAATCTCCCATGCTCAGACTTCTGCGAAGTATTTTACAGCTTGTTTTCTTTTCTCTTTGTTTTATTTTCTCTACACAAATGGAAAAATGCACTGGGCAAAGTGGCTCACATCTGGACCCCTCAGGTCCACAAAGAGGTGTCAGCCAACTCCTACCAAGCAGTGGGCCCTGCCTTCGAGAGACCCCCTAATCCCTCGTGCCTTCCTGTTTATCTCCTGATTCTCTCCCAGGCAAAAATATTGGGTATTAGTTTCATTATCAGATTTCAAGGAGGGAAGGAAAGGGCAGCTTTGTGAGAACAGAGGTCAGCTGAGGAGAGATGGGGGTGGGGAAAACAGAGAGCCCCCTGGGGGACCAGCCTGGCCCAGATCAAGGAGCCAGATAGACTACCTGACTTGGTAGTTTACCTAGGGGGTCCCCTAGTCTTTCATAGAGAATCTAAGCTATGTCTGTGCTAGCTAGTGGGTTGGGATAAGCCAGATTCATCTCCTGTAGCTGCGTATCAGGCTTGTGAGGAGTGCAGCAAGGGGCAAGAGCAGCAAGGATCTCCCCAACTCTGCCCTTCAAACAGAAACTGAATAGGAAAGAGAAAGGGGACCAAGAGCCGACTCCTGTTCTCCTTCCCACCCAAATGTCCTTTGAGTCCTTAACCTCCAACTTTAGGCCATTTCATTTACCTCTCCTGTCAGCTAGAACTTGCCCAGTCGTTCAATACCTGCAGATGTGAAACAGTCAACACACACATATACACCACTCTAGCCACATGCTAGTCTATGCATGAGCTGTGAGAGATACAGAGATAGAGTACGTATCTCCATCTCTATCTCCGCCCAAGGGGCTCCTCCCTTCACAGGGGAAATGGTCAGGCAGAGGAGCATGTGCATTAGAATTCACATTGATCATATGGGACAGATGCCCTTAATCAACTTTATTGCTTCACTGGGGACAAGCAGAGGGTTTGATCTGCTGGTCTGCAGCAAGCCTTGCTTATATTCTTGTACAACTGAGAGAAAGCAAACACTCAGAAGACACATGCACAGATGAAGTAAGCAGGCTGATGGATAATGAATTGGTATGGGTGGGTAGATTAACTGATCGGTGAATAGATGGATGACGGGGTAGATGGGGAGATAGAGGAACTGGCTGATGGATGGGCCCATGGGATGAATGAGTGAGATGACGTGGTGGATGAAATAGATGGATGGACGGTGGCTGTAGGATGGGGTGGAGAGATGGATAAGTGGATTGGTGGGTAGGGTAGCTAAACAGATGGGTACATGGGTAAGCAGATAGGACTGAGAGGGCTTCCTGGCCCTCATCCTAAACGCATAGTCTTGTAAATATCCTGTATTCTAACTGAAATAATTTAAACCAATCTTTGTGCTTTGATTAAACAATTTAATTCCATTTAAATAGACTTGAGTACTTTAGCAAGAAGACCCCTCATCAATGTACCATGGACGCTCTCTTCCTAGGGCTCTGATCACAGAGAACTGACTCTTGGCTAGTCAGTGAGTTTATAAAAACATAGGTGTATTGACCTCTACTCAAACGTCTGACGAGTTAAACCACACACCTACCAAGATTAGCCCAAGTCCAGAAAACACCCAGCAGCCCTTAATTTCTGTCCCTGACTCTCCAAAATTCACATGCTTCTGGCCTGTAAGTAACTGGAAGGCCGCCTGGGCCCGGCCCTGACAGATCCCGCCTCTCTGTCGTTCAACCACACAGAACCATGAGATTAGATAACAGGATGGACAGACAGATGGATGAATGGGTGGGACAATCAATAGATGGTTTCCTTCCTTCCTTCCTCTCTGAGGCACTTCTTCTGAGAAACTTGCCTGTGTTCTTTATACAATGGCTAAGAGAATTCTGGACTTACAGGCCTGCCTCTGGGCTGACAAAAACAGCCCACAAAACACCAGCTGCAAACTGGGTCCTTATTTTGGTTTTTTGAGACAGGGTCTCACTATGTAGCTGTGGCTGTCCTGTAACTCACTGTGTAGAGCAGGCTGGCCTTGAACTCACAGAGATCCACCAGCCTCCGCTTCCCAAGCACAGGGATTAAAGGCGTGAGCTGCCAACCCAGCCAGGTTGGATGCTTTCTTTAGAAAAAACTGATCTCTCACCCTGAGTGCTCTGTGCTCCCTCTCAGAGGCACACTTCAAAGCATGTAGATCATAGGAACATGGTCATCATTTCCAGGTTCCCTCACTTCCTATTTCTGGAAGTACTATGTAAAGAAAAAAAAGACCTACCCTGGTTTGATATTAGGAAGTACAGACACAAGCTAGACCAAGTCCTGCCTCATGGTGCTTCTATTCCCAGAGGAGTGACAGGTCTCTGAAAGACCTGGGATGGCCCAGCTATGGGCAGAGCTGCTGGGACAGACAGGAGACAAACAGCCACCTTATTGGGTCCTTCTGGGTCCAGATAGAAAAAACAGGGCCTGCACAGAGAACAGGGGAGTGGCCAGGATGGTGTCCCTTCACCATCCCAACTGCGTCTGCGTTCTGATCCACTTGGGGATCCGTACAGCTGCTTCTCTGTCTCTGCAGCAGAGTATGACTTCATAGCCCAGGCTGGCCTTGAACTTTCAGTGGTCCTCCTGTCTCAGACTCCCAAACACTGGGATTATAGGCGTGCACCACTAAGCCAAGTTCCAGATGTTATGTCCATTCCCTCTCTCAGATGAGTTTCATTTAGCCCAAGCTAGCCCCAAACTCACTATGTAGCCGAGGATGTCCTTCTAACTTCTGGTCCTCCCCTTCTAGGATGACAGGTGTGCGCCACCACGCACAGCTTAGGCAGTGATGGGGACAGAACCCAGAGCCATACACACCCCGGACAAGGGCTCACTCTACAAACTGAGCAAGCCCCTGGTTCCTCCAGACGCGAGTCTAACACACTCCTGGACGGTGCTGCTGCTCCCAGTCTGCAGACCTGTGTTGACCACAGAACCAAAACGGAAAAGAAGCTGGTTGGACTGTCACCCACCCTGTGGAGAAAGTGCCTTGCGGCAGGCAGGGGTGGACTGACAGCAGAGGGCCTCCACGGAGGTGGTGGACAGAGCTCTGGCTCCATAAGAAAAACTCCTTAAACAACTGGCGCGAAGTCATGAAAATATTTGAGAGCCATTTTTAAGAGTTGGAGGCTACTACTGTTTTCTTTTATTTATGCTCCTGCTATCCTATTTAGTACACTATTTATTTAGAAATTGCCTGTCTCTTATTTATTAAGCATAAACTTCCCTCCCACAGTGTCTTCTGAGCCTAGTTTGTGGCAGGTGTGAAAAGGCGAGCTGAGCAACCGCTGCACACACCTGGCTCCTGTCTGCACCAGCGGTTCTAGCTAAGCTGAGCTCCGAGAGGCTCTCTCAAACGGCCCTGGCACCCACAGTAGTTTGTGTTTAAAGGTAAGTTGGACCAGGGTGATCCAGATGGCCAGTCCATTTACACAGTGGACTGTAGGTGCTGCTTTGTATCTGGCACACTTGGGTGGTCCACAGCTCTTTAGGGAATGCTACTAGAATTCAGATGTTGCACAGGAACTGGGATGCAACGGTGAGCAGGCTCGCCTCTGGAGAGATCCCCAGGGGTGGTCAGTTGACACTGTTATGTCTGTTGCCTCAGTCCAAGGCCCACTACCATTAAAGATTGTAAGCAGAGATGCCAAACCATCCAAGACCGTGCAGTGGAGACCACTCAAGGTAAACCCAAGGGCATGGGCAATCACTAAGGGGACAGAGAGGATATGGCCCAGGAAGAGTGTGGTCCCGGCCAGTCGAGGTTCCTGAGAGAGCAATCATTGAAGCTACCTCTTTTCAGCTTCAGTTTAATAAAGCCTCTGGCAAACGTGGTCCCCATTACAGGGCTGGGAGAAAGGGTGTGGGAAATGGGACTGATAAATGCTTCGGTCTTCCGGAGGGAGAAAACACTGTGAGCCACTCTTCAGGGTCGGGGGCAGAGCGAGGAGCCCCCCCTGCTCGGAGGTTTCCCATCTCCCTGTCTTGGGTCAGTGATCTGGGATCACCTGAGCAGGTGATGGTCCTTCCGACTCATGACCAGGTCAACTGTAGTCCAACCACATCACGACACCAGCATGACCCAGCTCACAGCGCCCACACCACCATAGACAGGAAAAGCACGGCGCCAAGAGTGGTCACATAGCTTCTATTAGTCTGTTGCGACGGTTGCTGTTTTTACTATGAGTTATTACTAATCTCCTACAGACACAGGAAGAGTATTGGACTACATATGTAAATTCACAATGCTTGCTACCATGAGTGCTTTAACATGGCCATTGATATATTGGAAAGCAAGCAAGCAAGCAAGCAATACACACACACACACACACACACACACACACGTACGTGAGTAGGGGGCTGTAGTTTCCTCTGAGGTTGGAGCAGGCTGAAGGGCTCTAACAGATGACTAAAGAGCAGTGAGTGAATAGGGGTCCACTCCTTTACTCTCTCTCCTTTACTCCCATCAGCTCAGAAGCCCCTGAAGCCAAATTCTCCCCCAAAGCAGCCCTTTCTCAGTGCGTCCTCTTGGAAGCCAGGCTTAAAGAGCCCTTTATCCTAAGGTTCCAATTTGAAAATAAAATCTGACTACCTCTTCCCTACCAAGGCTTTATTCTGACACCAAGAATGCTGTGGGTGGTAGGAGAAGGGGGGGGGGTATGTGGGAAGTGCTTTGGAAACCCAGCGTCCCAAGTGAGTGGCTCAGGGAAGCCTGCCTGCCAAAGACAGGCTTTAGATGGTTTCTGATAAAGTCCCTGAGATAAGTGGCTGGTGTTTGTTGAGGGCTTAGGGAGCTTTAGCCAAGTCTGATCACAAAGCAGACCTCTGTCAACAGTCCTTCAGGCCACTAATAGGGCTGAGCAAACACGATGGTAACAAGTTCTTCACACCTGTGGGGCTTGGGAAAGGTTCGGGCCCCTTTGTCCACAGGCAGACAAAGAAGCTGCCAAGAGAGCCTGGGCCCCCACCCCCGGGCCTCTGGGCATCTGGAGAGAGGCCCGGGGTCAAGACAGACAGCTTGAAGTCTGGCCAGCCCTGTGTCCCTCCGTGAGATGAAACAGCTTCCACCGGACAGGGAGACCCTCCAGTGAACAGAGTTCCTGTGAATGGGTGGCAAAGGACGTTTCTGAGTTTGAAGCCAGACCCACAGGAAGTATTAAGGCCCTGGAGCATCCCCAGAGTACAGCCAAGGCTTAGAGGCTCATTCTATTCCCCCACCCCCGTACAAGGCCACTGTCCCCTCCCCTCTGTTGACTGCAGGGCCATCTCCCAAATCTACTTGACCTCTAGTCATTTTTTCCACTGACTCCCTTTCTCTGTAAACATCTTAGCCTTTTCTTTCCTCTGCCCTTTTTTGGCTGCTCTGCCTCCCCCTAAGGCTTTGAAATGATCCTCTTCTAACTGTCCTAGGCCTTCCCTGCGCAGGACAATTCAGGGTGTGCACTACACAAACACCCCTCCCCAACCCTCTTGGGGGAGGAAATGCCGAGGTCTGGGCAAGCCCCAAGCAGTCATCAATTCTTTGTCTGCACCTCTCCTCAGCTCTACCCTCTCCGAGCCTGGGCCCGGCCACTGGAGGGTGGGCCTACCTCTGGCTTGTCACCTCCTCCAAGAGGTCATCCCTGGCCTACTATGTACCATTCCCAACTCCAAGCCTTCCTCACCTGCAGGCAATCCTTGGCTCCAAATCTCTGAACATTCCTCTCAACTTGTCACCGCCCTGCTCTGGAAACTTCCACAGCTGCCCGTTTCTGAAGAGATGCAAAGTCCATTATTCTCAAGGGCAAAAAAAAAAAAAAGTTTTGAAAACAGAGGTCCAGGGGACTGGAGAGGTGGCTCGGGTTAAAAGCACCCACAGGCTGCTCTTCCAGAGAACATAATCCCCATCACCCACACTGAAACTCACAGCAGTCTATTGTGCGGGCCTGGGCACCTAACGCCCTCTTCTGGCCTCTTGACAGGAGGCATACACATGGTGCACAGGCATACACGCAGACAAACCCCCCATAAACATGAAAAGCAAACAAACCCAGAGACTGAGTTACAGCAGAAAGACTCCACCCCACTCCCACGCATGACAGAGCCACACAGGAAAGGGGCTGTTGTTCACCCACAACAACACAGAGCTTGGATGGGAGTGGCCTTCCCTGGTTGCCTAGTTCACCCTCTTATGGAAGAGATGGGAAGGATGCAGCAGAGACTTGGCCAAGGACCTGGCAAGAGTTAACGATGGGTAACTTGCCACTAACGAGTCCAGGGCACCTTCCAGACCTCCTTCATGGCAAGAGTTGCATGGTTCTGAGCCCTGCCCCCAGCTGCTGAAACTCCTTCCTAAAGGCAGGTCAAATCCAAAGCAAAGGAGGTTGTCTGAGAAAAGCTCACCCCCTCCCAGGGGTGGAAGCCACCACCATCAAGTCCTCTGCCGTGTGACTCGTCTGCCCTGCTAGATGCCTGCTTGCAGCATGGGGCTTCCTTCCGGTTGCTCTCCCCCAGAGCTGGTGCTCAGGCTCCATGCGCTGGACATAGGAGAGCTGGCTTGCCAGTGGAATAAGCCAAGCCTGGCTCCCAGCTCCCTGGAGTCATTTCCCATCTGTAATGGGTCCCATCACCAAGGCTGGCACATGCAGGACCCCAGGAGTGGTGGGGGAGGCTGGTGTCCAGGGCCTAATGACTTGCAGCTACTCTATTCTGCACCACTGAGTAGGAATGTGAAATTGCAGGGACACAGCTCCTCGGCTGCTTCCTGCTCTACCTGAGCAGCTAGCTAATCCACCCCCCCACCCCACCCCCCGCTAAGCTCCAGAGACAAGGCAGCCCACAGCTCTTTGGGGATGCTGTGCTGCACACCGCTCTTGGCCTCACTGACACAGGGCCCAGATCATGAAGGTGACGGGCTTCAACAAGATCTGCCGGGAGTGATGTTTAGTACCTTAATACCCCAAGGCTTGCATGGCAATCCTCTATCCCCAAAAGGTCCCCTACCCCCTACTCTAATGTGTGGGGACTCATGGAGGCTTTTTTTTCCAAAGGCAATTCTGCTGACAGTACTGTTGAGTCCCAGAAGGTGAAGGGCCCCTCAGAGTGGGCAGTCCCACTGGGCTTTCTGGTTCTGTACTGCCTGTTTGTGCTGGGCCAACTTGTTCCTCCCTGTACACATGTCCCGCTGTTGACACAGAACCAAAATTCGATGGCCTCTGTTTTTGCTTGTTTTCAAGGCAGGGTCTCACTAAGCGGCTCTGGCTGTCCTGGATCTCACTAGCCTCTAATTCACTGAGATCTGCCTGCCTCTGCCTCCCAGATGCTGGGATTAAAGCATGTGTCACCATAAGGAGATGAGCAGGAAAGGGGAAGGCACTGCTGATTGGAGCTTCCCCTCTGTGAGACGTTTAGAAATGAACACATTACTCTGCCCCACCCAGGCACCCAGTTTACTGGTTCCTAGAATGCCTTAACTTCACATGCAAAGATCTCCCTGTTAGGAGCAGGGTGGAAGAAAGCAAGTATGATCTAAGTAGCCCAAAATAAGTAACAAAAGAGCTTTTCATCCGGGCGTGCTTTGTGGTGGAATTCATCAAAATCCGAGCCCCAACTCTGGATCTGGCTATTTTAATCAAATCAGTAGGTAAAATTTATTTGGAGATCAGTAAGGGGCTTATGGGATTATAATTAAAGACTTTAATTAAAAATCATGCCCTGGAAGAGAATACGGATGACCCGCCACACAGATGGAATGACAGGGGACAGCAGATTCCAGATCACCAAGGGCATTGGAATAGGTCACGCCCAGAGGTGAGTGGCCCAACCATCCCTAGAGACATTCAAGCAGAGGGGACAAGACATAGGAGGTTCCAGATCTACAGAGGAAGTGAAACCTTCTGACTCCAAGACCCTTCAAACAGATACCTCTGGGCCTTGGGGCTGAGCGGTTGCCACAGGCTTGCAGCTAGGTCTGGACCAGTGAACATTCTTGCTCAGGAATTAGGACGGGGAGCCAAATCTGCAAATGACACTGGTTCCTCACAGTGAGTGCTGCGTATGTGAGGAGGAGATGCAAATACAGGGGCTTTATCTGTAGAAAACAGATCCAAATAGCCCTCCGGAATGGTGTCACTCTGACAGAATGAAAGCCTATGGAAGCAGTAACCCTTCCTCCTGGAGGCATGGATGAAATCTCTGCACTGGACTGGCTTAGGAACACGGTGAAGCAACAGAGCAGCAGGGGTGGTGAGCAGGGGCTCAGCAGATAAAGGCGCTTGCTGTCAGTCAACCTGAGTCTGATCCCTGGAACTCACATGGCGGGAAGAGAGACCCTATTTCTACAAGTTGCCCTCTGTTCTCCATGCTTATGTTCTAGCAACAAACAAATAAATAAATTCATCAAACAAACAAACAAATGCAGCTACATCTGGTGGGTTTCAAAGGCAATGGGATGGAGCTGCCTTCTGCGGAAATGCACCAACAGAACTGCCTCTGGCTGGCACCTCTGAGTCAGGCCAGCATTGTGAAATACCAGCTGCCAGGTACCAAGGGCATCTCCCTTGGATTTAAGGATGATACACCACCCTAGAGTCTAAGCAAGAGCCCCTAAGGGGAAAAGGGAGCCTGTGTCAAAGAACAGAAGGGGCCAGACTCCTTTGCTGCTTGCCTTAGGTCTAGGCCCTGTGCCTGTCAATAAGAAAGTCTGTCCCCTCCTTGAAGCCTTGTCCTTAAAGAGGAAGGGAACTCCCTGCTAGAACTCTGAGTGCCCAAAAAGAGCAGGGAGATCATGGGAAGTCTAAGAAAGAGAAGACAGAGAACACAGGCCAAACCACAGCCTGAAGGATGAGGGAGAAGTGGGTACCGGGCGGCACTTGGGCTCGGTACTCACAGACAGAGCAGCTGATACCTGCCACCACTGCTAACCCCGTCACCCGTACTCGAGCAGGTGAGGTGCCCAGCGTGGCTCTGTGCGCCCCGGAGCCACTTAATCTCCACAGCCTCAAAAGGCCAGATTATCAGGCCCCTCGTTACACCCGCTGTTTCCTGTGTATTTCCACCCTAAACACACACACTCCTCCTTGAAGGAGAACTCCGAAAGCTCTTGAGGGATGTATGTGAGAAAGTTTGGGGGCTTTTGAGGGATTTCCTAAGTCCCAGGTCACTCAAGTTATTTGATTCATGACTTTGGAAGCAAAAGCTTACCTCTCCACCAGGAGGCTGGGATAAAAAGATGGTACCAAATACATCACTGATAGCTTCACAAAGGGGAACAGGTCCCAAGACAACCTGAACCCCATGAATAAAAAAACCCAGGGCTGCTCAAGTCCCTTCTGTGGAATGACACTGTTTGACACAGTGTTTTCCATGGAATGAGAGGGACAGTCCTTTCTATGAGCTGACACAGCGTTTGCACCTACTCATCCATCTATGTACCTTCAATCACCTCTGGGTTAATTCCAACACCTGCTAACAAGATCGTGATTACATTGGATAGTTAAGGAAATGCAAGGGAGGAAAAATTCTGTACAATTCTTAACACAGATGCAATGTTTTTCAGATGCTTTTGATCTGAGGTTGGTTGACTCTTCCAGTGCGGAACCAAAGCACAGGAGGGTCCAACCAGGCTGTCATTCGACTACAGGAAGCCACAAATCTTAAAAGGGTGGAGATTTTGTAGACTTTATCCATCTAACATGCCCACAGACATCAGGTGGAGAAGGCCTTACTGTCTCCATCCTATAGCTAAAGATATTGAGGCCCTCAAGAAGCTCATGAGACTCACAGTGGTAACAGGGCTTTTTGGAAGCCACTCATCACCACCTCCAAGTCCCTGGGGAAAAAGGGTAAAGCAGACACACCCCAGTGATCTGACCTGTTCGTTTCTCTAACTAGAACATAAGTACTGGGGTACCAGCTAGGCCAGGCAGTCATCCTCAGGTAGTCTTCTCAAACATTTTCCCAGGGTTTGAAAACCAGACAGGTCCCTTGTACAAGTCTGGGGGTGGGGAGCCCCGTGTGATCGCCCCACATTTCTTGGCTTTGGCACTTCTGGCTGCTTTGCATGTGGCTAATTCCCCCGGCGTCCTCTGTAATTCCACAGTAATGTGGTTTTAATTGTCCCCAAAGTGGGCCATTCTTCCTTTATTGTGTAGTAAATTTCCCTCCAGAGTTCAGATTTCATGCGCCAGCACCAGCCGAGGAGCAGGCCGGCCTCAGGGGGAGGCAGTGCTGGCCTCATCGCTGGCCCCTGGCCCTGGCCCTGGCCAGCCTGGCTGCTTCTCATTCCCTTGGCCAGTAGCTCCATACGGGGGACCATGGGGCAAACATGAGGACCTTAAGGGAGGGGCACAGATGAGGGGGCAGGGACACCGGTCTGTGGTTCTGTCTGGAAAGCAAATTAACTCGACAAATGCAAACAAGCTGTGCAGCAGATTCACCAGGCTTCAGGATGGGCTAGCTAGCTGTGCTGCTGTGTGCTCATCTGGATCACTGGCAAACGCCACCGAGGCAAGGCAACAGGTGCAGAGAAAGGAAGGCACTCTGAGCCTTTGTCACTTCCCACCTGTGGGCTGGGCCCGTCACCTGAGCTGTCCGATCCTCCTTGCTGGACCAGAAAAGAAGAGTAATTACAGCCCCCTTATCAGATGAGCAGAGTTCCCGAGCCTCAACTTCATCCTCAGGAGGCAAGGAAGAGGGTGGGTCTGGGGCCAGACATGCAGGTTCAGATCCTATCTGCAAGGCAGCACAAGACACTTGAACTTGGCTGTCTGTTAACCTCCCATTCATTAGCCTCCTATCTAGGAATGAGGGCAGCGATGATACCCACCTGCCAACAGCGGCGGACATCACTGTGACCTGACAGACAAGACTTGTTCCAGGTATCCCTAGTATACCTAACAGAGATGCCAGAGACGGCGGGCTCAGAGGTGGTCCATGTGCCAGAGTTCATCCCTGGCACATGGATACAAGCAAATGGCAGTCTGCTCAGGACACCCCACTAGGGGGAGGTCACAAACAGGCCTCATGGGGGTGGGGGTGTCAGCCACAAGATCTCTGAATGCCCAGGTGAGACCAGCTTGTCTCCAAGCAGTTCCTGGTTTAAAGTATGATGGTCCTTGCGCTGGCCTGATGTGGTCTGTGTCCATACCCACCGCATCTGTCGCTGTGAGAACACAAGGTAGAGCACACAAAGGAACTTCCCTGGTAGCCTGCTGGTTGTTCACATGGAAATCTAATGCCTTTCAGGAGGGGAGAGCCAGGGCTGAACATCGAGGAGGAAGACAGAGCAGCGAAACCAAGGACCAAAAGGAACATGGCGGTATGAGGTATGGGGAGAGGGGCACGTCACCAACACACACCTCAGTGTTCCCCACTGCAGACGTGTGAACTGACTGGCATCCGAGCAGTGGGACTGAGAGAGTCCCACTGAGGGAGGATGTTGTGTGCCCCTTGAGCCCCAGCGGAGGAAAACACATTCAGAGGTAAGGGTCTTTAAGAGATCCAGTCCACCAGCACTACCCAGCTTCTTGGCCATACCTCTGCCTCTCTCCACGCCTTGACACCATCCTGAGTCATGCCTACTTAAGGAAAGAGATCACAGTTCTGAGCTCCTAGTCTGGGAATAGTTCTCCATGACCCCTCTCTTATCTATCCCAGGCCTTGCCAGTCCTCCTGCACAAAGCCCCCTGGAAGATGGGTGCATCCATCAGTCTGTGATCTCCTTTCCACAGACAGCGGCCTCCCTTTCCTCTCTTAAGTCTTGACTCTGCTTCCCCCTCTTCGCCATCCTGGCTCAGCCTTTGGGCTTAAAACCCTGAGCCCACCACCCCAGTCCTCTTAGTCCCCGCCCAACGTTCAAGAAACGTGTGCTTATGTCTCATCTAGCAGCCAGCTCTTAGTGCACCCGTACGTTTTGCATAACAACTTTACTGGTTGCTACCTGCTGGTGTGTGCAATCATCCCTCTGTTTCTGTGGGGGATAAGCGCCAACACACCCTGGAGAGAACAAAATCTGACGAAGTTCGAGTTACAGTCTCCTCAGAAGGCATAGGGCTGGCATAGAACCCACACACGGCCTCGTGAGTAGGGAACCACAGAAGGAACACTTTGTCTGTGCCTGTTCATTACAGATGTAATTTTCCTGTTTGGAGACAGGGTCTCACTATGAAGCTCTAGCTGCCTGGGAGCTCATCATGTAGACCAGGCCAGTTCCACTGCCCCTGCTTCCCCAGTGCTGGAATTAAAGGCATGTGCCACTATGTCTTGCCCACAGATAAATAAATAAATATATATATTGTATATATAATTTTGTTGGCATGGAGGTGGGGATTTAGCCCGCAACTTTGCTCATGATAAGGACATGCCCTACCAGTGACCTACATACTGCCTCCCAGCCTGCGATTCTCTTCAGCACTGTTTTTGGTCTGCAGTTGGATATATCTATGTGTGCAGAGCCCCTCAACACCAAAGGCTAACTACACTCTACACACAGGCTCATTCACCCTGCTTCCTGACCTAGCATGGAGCTCCAGGGATTTTCTTATCTGTTTTGTTTTATTCACTGATGTCTGCCCGGGGGGGTCTAGAACACATCCTGGGACTGAGTAGGTACGCAGTGACACTCATGAGCCAGTGACTAAATGAAAGGATCTGTTCTGGAGACACATCAACTCTCTTTTCCTATCGAGTCCCCCCTGTGAATCTGTACCCTCACCTTTTGCTTTCAGGATAAAAGGAAGCCCTAGTAAGTAGCCAAGATCAACCCCAAGATTATACCCAGGAAAGCTAACACCTCCCTTCTCCTTCCTTAGAGCCAGTTCGTCGACTGAGCCTTGGACTCGTCTCTTACCCCTGATCCTAACTTTCATGCTATTTAGATGCTCAGGATGTCCCCTCCCTACAATCCCTAATCAGCTTGGCCTCCTCTGTCTCACCCCAACCCCTATCTGCTTTCCTTGCTCCTGGGCTCAGGCCTCCGGCGTCCACCAGACAGCTCCGTGCCGCCGACTACATCACTGGCAGTTTAGACAGTAGTTGCTCATCTCTTCAGCAACACACTCAGCTCAGCTCCTGGTACTCTGTTGTTCTGCATTCCAATACAACAGCCTTGCCAGACTGAAATTATTGAGGGAAAAAAAATTGCATATACAGACAGCTGCTCACGTAAGTGTATCAGGAGCTCAAGTCATCTGGGGATGACGCAAAACACACAAGAGGATGTGCGGATCTATATGCAAACCTGGTGCCATTTTATTTAAAGGCTCTGGAGATTTCGTTCCCGCAGATACCCAGGGAGGACCGTTGATTTTCCTAGCAGCACTCATGCCTTTTCATCCCCACGGTTGCTCCTCCCTTTCAGGCTCAGCCTGCTGGCTACTGCTGAGCTGCTTCTAGGAGAAACAGGCCTCCTCGTCTCTCTTCCGCTATCTTCCTTGGTAATCTCACCCAACTCAATTATTATCTTCTTGGGGAGTGATGACTCCAAAGTTTATGTATCCGGTCCAGATACCTTTGAGCTTCTGGCATGTTTCTGCAAATGCCTTCGCTATACCAGATCGCTCAAAGGTACTTCCAACTTTTCATGGACCCAAGGTCAAAGTCATTACATCCCCCCAAATCCAGGGGCCTTCCACCATTGACCTTTATCTACCCACACATTTGAACTAGAGATCTGGAGGTCACCTTTGCCACCTCCGCCCACCCCCACCCAGGACCCAGTTATCTACTCCACCTGTAGTCCTGTTCACCCACAGTTCTCCTGTAATCTCCCCTGGACCTCATCTCTTTCTCTAGACCAAGTCACCAGCAGCCCTTACTGGTATATTGCCATAAATTTGGGCTACTGGCCCAAGAGTCAAAACAGTCAGGGATGCTCCCTCACCTCGCTGCATGTGCGGGAATGCCTACCTGAAGGAGTCTAGCCTTTATCTCCAGTCCTCACAGTCCCAAAGAGCTGGCAAACCCAAACTCCAGGGTGTGGGCGTTGACTGATATCTCCAGTCAACGCCTGGTTGAGGTTGGGCTTTGAGATGGGAGACCCCAGCCTGCACAATGGTGCATTTTCAGTTCTAACCTTGTATTTAAAAAACAGAATTCCTCTGTAGTTGCTTTCCATTGTTCCCAAAGTTAGGGCATTCATTTCTGCCACACAGCCGGAGCGGGGCCCAGTGACTGACTGGGAGGCAACGCCACTCTTAAGCTCCTTCTGTGACTGTTGTTCACGCAAGGATCTGGCCCTTTCTTGATGATCCAGGGAATACGAAGCCCACATTCCCTGACACAGTCTTCCAGAAATACCCCTGAGCCAGCAGCTAACTTTCCATGGGACTATCACCTATTTGCAGGTCAAAACCTATTAACAGGTTGTTGGGATCAGCTTAGTAAATCATATACAATATTTTTAAAAAACAGAAGTAAATGAGAGAAGTCAAAATGGACCATATATAAAAAGAATGCAGTAAACTCATTCTGAATGAGTGGAGGAATGGATGGGTGGGTGGGTGGGTGGATAGATGAACAAATAGACAAACTCATGATGCATTAGGACACAGCCTAAAAGTGTTTACCTTGAATGCTAAATCACTCGGATCTCTTTGGCTAAGCCCCTCCTCCAAGGAACCTACAAAAGTGTCCCAGCTCAACCTTCCCAGCCTCCTCTGCCATTCCCAGGTCAAGAAATGGGAATGTTTGGACCACTGGGGCACCACCAAGGGAAGGCTGGAGCCCTAGCTATGTCTGCTCATAGCAACCTCCAGAGCACACCTTGTGCAAAACCCAGTTCTAGAGGAGGGGTCGAGAGCAGCCTCCATAAGCCTCCACAGACCCCTATTTTCAGCCCACACTCAAGCTCTACCAGCCAGCCGCCTACACCCACATAGCTGCCTCGTCTCACAGCCTCTAGCCTCTGGCAGCTCAAGCTGCCCCACCCCGACTCCACCCCAGCACCTACACATGACCCGATGGTACGCAGGCCCTTGGCCAATGAGGAGGTGCAGAGAGATTGAGTGACAGCAGGAGATGCCAGATCCAGGTGGGAGCAGGGGTCCATCAGGACCCTGTCTCCTAACACAGGGGACCCTCAGTGACAAGGTGCAGAGAGAGGGGGACAGGCTGAGGTGAGGGGGAGGCAGTGTCTGGGGCTCAGCTGTGGAGCCCTGTGCTGGTGTCCTGGAGGGAAAGCATTCTCATCTCCTCAGAGCTCACAGTTGTCAGAGCTCTGGGAGAGGACAGTCTAAGAAAATTGCAGACGCCCCGCCACTGGTCTCGGCTGCCCCATTAAGAGGTCTATTTGAGCTTCCTAGGCCTGAAGCAGTACCTCACCACTAAAATTTATGCAAATGAAATAATGAGCAATTTGGGGAAAGGAATGAAATGCTGAACAGTGATCCAAACCACCCCAGACACCAGCCTGAAGGGGTTTTCAAGTTGAGCAATCATTTAAAGACAGCTTAAAGTCACTGGCTGGAACACACACACACACACATACACACACAGTTCATGTTAGACTCTTAGTGGGGAAAGGTAAGGCAGGGCAGGGGAGGAAACATGAACAAATCTGGTTGAGTCCCTTGAGAGAGATGAGTTCAGTAGAGCCCGCCTGACTCACTGCAGGGATATCTAGAGACATCTGTCTCACTCCCCAAAACAGGTACTAACAAAGCTAGAAATGCTGACCAATTCTTAACAGTAGAGACACGGAGACCCCAGGAAAAGCATACTCTGCGCATTTGTTCTTTCGTTCATTCATTTGTCGTTCTCCTGAAAGGCCTTCCACATGCCAGTGCCTGCCAGATGCCAGTTCCACGTAGGCGCTAGGAACGCCAGAAACTGTCCTCTCTAGGAGGGGAGGTTAAGCTGCAAAAGCAAACAGCAACAGTGCTGCAGGCTTCCAGAGGCAGGCAGTCTGGCGGGAGACGGGCAGTGTTTGAGTAAATGCCAAACCTCAGCCCTCAACAATGAGGGCGAAACAGGCCATCGCTGTGAGCATCTGAGGGCCCTCCTGCAGAAGGTAACATCTAACCGAGGCCCTGATGAGTAGCTGGGTGCTGAATGGCAGAGGACCAGAGATTCTAGGTGGAAAAAAACAGCACAGGAAAAACAGCTCTTGGGGGAACTGTGGGCCATGGGCCACTCTCCAGACCTCTAAGAGGGGGCGAGCTTGGTGGGAGTCACTGGATGTTTTTCCTGCACCCTCATGCATTCCTTGCCTCCCTCTCTCTGCCACAGTGGGGGTGACAGAAGTTCCAGGAAGAGCACAGCCTTGGCTCCCTTGATTTTGCCCTCGCCTCAGGGTGGGTGTGACTGGGGAAGAAAGAAGGCGCATCCAGATCGATTTACCTCCTTTCTCTTTTCTTTTTATTAACATGGAGGCTCATGTAGCCCAGACTGGCCTGGAAAGTGAACTCACCATGTGGTCAAGAATAACCTTGAACTTCTGGTTCTTCTCCCTCCACCTCTTGGGTGCTGGAAATACAGTGAGTTTGGCCACACACTGTTTATGCCATGTGGGGACTGAACCTGGAACCTCATGCATGTTAGGCAAACACTCTATCAGCTGTGCTACATCCTATTTGGAAACAAACAAATAGAACCTGACAGCATACACCTGTAATTCTCAGCACCGGGGAGGCTGAGGCAGGGAGACCACCATCAGTTTGAGGCTGGCTTAAGCGAGAGTGTGAGACAGGTCTCAAAAAATGGGAGAGGGATTCCAGAAAACAGCGTGTCTGTGGGCTGTAGCCATCACGTCCACATAGGGCTCTAGGCAGCATATGAAACCCAAGTGCACGGGGCCGGGCAAAAAAGGAAGTGGTTTTCAGAGCAGAGCACCACTGGGAGGTGAGGAAGACTACAACACCCCAGAGGAACTGAAGGCAGGTACCATGGGTGAGAGCAGCAGCGTGGTGAGCAGACACAGCAGGCTACTCTAGTCCCTTGTACGTGCCCTGTAAATTCTGGAGTCCAAGGACCTCTGGCAGGACAGGGCGGCATGCAGACTAACTTACCCACATTGGGCCACCAGCTTGCAAAGAAGTTGTGGGCCTTGGAGGGTACTGCGCTCAACCAGGGCTGGCAGAGCCTGAGTGTGGAGAGGGCCTAAGTAGGTCACCCATGACAGTGGCCGGTGAACTGCCTCTGGGGCCAAGCCCTCCAAGAATAGGGGGAAGATGTACAAGACTCAGAGACCTGCGGGAGTGTCCCGATGGCTGGAATGCTGCCTGGGCCAGCATCTGGACAAAGGCAAGGAGCGAACAAAGAGGGGGCTGCAAGGCAAACCCAGGCAGCAAAGCCTTCACAACAGAACAGTGGCCTCCCATAGAGATTAACCAGGGTGGAAGAGCAAAAACCTGGAAAAAAAAGTGAGTGAGGGCCTGGAGGGGAGGGGAGGGGAAGGGATGGTACTGAAGAAGACAGGAGGAACAAGACTATCAGGAGTTGAAGGGCATCGGGCCTATGAGCCCTCACTGTCCTTTAGGGCAACTTGCAGGGTTTGGCTCCGAATTTGGGGGACAAAACATGGGGGTGAAGCTCAGTATGGAGGTGTGCAATGGGAGCACAAGTCTGGAGGGCTGAAGGAGGTCTCTTAACCTGAAGTGTCAACCCCCAAACAAGCCTGCTTACCCATCCCCTACCCTGACACAGCAGAGCAGGTGCAGGAAGGAAAGGGCACTGAAAGGACCACACTGGGCTCACTTCAGCTCGGCCAGTTCCCAGCCATCAGCCACCGTGAAATAGAGCCCAGGCCTCAGCAGCGTGTCTGTGGGCTGTAGCCATCACGTCCACATAGGGCTCTAGGCAGCATATGAAACCCAAGTGCACGGGGCCGGGCAAAAAAGGAAGTGGTTTTCAGAGCAGAGCTGTCTGTCCTGATGGTTTCCATCCACGCTGCAGCGTGCTCACCTGGAAAGCCCCTGAGGTTTTGATTAGTCTGCAAAGATATGATAGAGGTAGCTTTATTGTTTTTAATATTTATAGTTTATGTGTATGAGTGTTTTGTCCATGTTTATAGATGTGTATCACATGTGGCACCTACAGGGGTCAGAAATGGACATCTGATTCCCTGAAACTGGAGATACAGATGGTTTTGAGCAGCCATGTGGGTGCTGGGCATAGAACCCAGATCCTCTGGGAGAGCAATCAGTGCTCTTTGGTTAGTTGGTTGGTTGGTTGGTTGGTTGGTTTTGTTTGTTGAGACAGGGTTTCTCTGTTCTCTGGCCATTCTGGAACTCACTCTGTTGACCAGGCTGGCCTCAAACTCATGGAGATACGTCCCCCTGCCTCTGCCTCTCAAGCGCTGGGATTAAAGGCCTACACCATACCCGTCAGCAGTCAGTGCTCTTAACTGCTGAGCCAACTCTCCAGCCCCCCTGCCACAAGCACTTCTGAAACATTCCAAGAGAAGATGATACAGTGGGTAACTTGCTAACCATGAAGGCATGAGGACCTTAGCTTGAGTCCCTAGGACCCACACAAAGCCAGACATGGCAGTGTGTATGTGTAACTGCAATGTTCCACTGGAGGCGAGAGAAGCCTTGGAAGCTTTGGGGTCAAGCTAGTGTGGAACATGCTGCAGAGAGCAACAAAAAGAACTTGTCTCAGACCAGGTGGATGACAAGGACGGACACTTGAGGTTGTCCCGACTCTAGACATGTACAGAATGCACACCCCTGTGCTCACGCACACAAATGGACAGACACATACACAGTTTTTGATGCTGCAGGAGATTTTAATATAAAAGCACTGGCCTACCCCTTAATCTAGTCAACTACTATAGTTCAGCTTTGAGGTCTCCCACAGGTCCATGCATTAAGAATGCTGGTCCCCAGCTTAGCATGACTGGGAGGGAACCCGGGGGACATTAGAGGAGCGCTGCTGAAGGGGACTGTGGAGCCCTGGTCTCATCAAGGAAGCACTCCTGCTCCCCACACGTTCCCTGCCAGAAGGATGGACTTTCCGCAGGCCCGATGGGACCGACCATGGGCTGAAGCCTCTAAATACAGGGCACCTGATGTGGGCGCTGAGAGCTGAACTCAAGTGCTCGGAAGACCACTGAGAAAACCTGAAGCCTGGAATCACCAGCAGGAAGTCACCTGAAGAGCAAGGAGAGGTGGTTCTGATGACGACCCAAAACTTTGTACGGTAAGCTTTCAGAGAGGGACCTGGCCTGTTTCAGCCAGTCCGGTGAAAGAACAGCAGCCATCACCTCTCCAGAAAGTAAGACAGGAGAGCCTTGGAGCTGCCTTTCTCAAGGCCTCCCTGAGCGAGCACGCCCAACAACAGGCTACATTCAGTCCCTGGGCTTGTCATGTGAGCAGCTGATTTTCCCACTGGGCATGTATGTGGGAAGAGGGGATTAAACAGTTGTCCAGGGTTTGGGAGAAGTTGGCACAGGGCTTGGGGACCCATGATGTGCAAGTGTGTGACTGGCACACACATCCAGAACTCTTGACCAAAGGCATTTAGCAAACACCAGAGAAGCTGGGTTTGGCTGTACACATCTGTAATCTCAATACTCTGGAGGCTGAGGCAGGGTGACTGTGCATTCAGTGCCAGTCCATGCCACACAGTGAGTTCCAGGCAAGCCGGATGTACTAAACTCTTTCTCAAAAAGGGGTCAGGCTGGGCCACACTCTTTTAACCCTCCAGCAGACGAAGATATGCATTATCGGCATGGGCCCGTCTTCTAGGTTTTGCTGTTTTACTCATCCTGGTGTCAGACATGGTGGTAAGCAGGTCCAAGGGACAGGCACAGAGATAAGCAGTGTGGCACTGTGCTCCAGGACCTCATGTCTTAACTAAAGAGGTGGGCATGACAGAGGGAGGAGGCCCCTCCTTGAGGGCTGCACATTCAGTATGTGCTTTGAGAAGAATGGTTCAAAGCAGGTGAAGGGTTCACAAGACCTCCCAAGAAGTCAAAGGCAAGGGCATTCCTGGCAGTGGGAACAGCAAGAGCAGAGGTCCTGAGGTGGGAATGCACAGTGCTCTCAAAAGTTCATGGCTGCCTGACAAAGGGAGAGCAGGAAAGGCCCAGAACACGGGCTGCCGAGAACCCAAGACTGCAGGCAACCCTTAGCAGATAAAAGTGGGAAGGCAGCCAGCCACGAATAACCCAGGAGTCCCCAGTCTATGACCACAGGTACTTGAGCAAGCTCTGGATGATTTTCAGACACCCAGGGACCATAAGGACCAACACTCCAGGAGCCTACCTGCACACGACACCTGCTTCCACATCCAGTGTCCAGGCAGGGGGCTAGCAGGGAAGGCCTGGACACTCACTCACCCTGTGAGGTCACAGCTTTCCAACTCCCTCATCGGAGCCAGATTTTCTGTATCTCATCAGTGTTGAGAAGCACGCCTTCCCATGTTCCATCAGCAGGATGTCCCATCTGTATAATGGGAGATGGCAGCCAGAAGGTCCAGAGAGAATAGACTCCAAAATGTACAGGAAGTGGTAGGGCAGGGAAGGCCACAACACTGCTCACTGTGTCAAACAGAGATTTGGGGTCAAAGACATTGGATATGATGTACTTTGGGGGGCCTTGGCTTCATTTATATTTTTCTCTTGACACATGCAATCAGCCTAAGTCCCAATAGAGCCTTAAGATGGGATGAAATGCAATACATCTCTTGTCCTGCTGAATAGACATTCCTTCCAAAGGGAAGAAAGCCAGCCAATGAATACGCCAGAGTGCTCCTTCTGCAGCACACTCCTCCTCATCCAGCTCAGGGACCCCTTCCTCAGGCTGCTCCTCCACCTGGACCTGGCTCTTTGAAGCCCTTAGATGAAATGTCTGAATTTCATGAGGCTTGGGTTCCCTGACCCCTTGCCAGAGTGGAACCTTTTAAGTACTGAACCCCTGGATGGTAAGAATGGGGTCTTGGGAATCATGATCCCCTGAATGGTGACACCCCTCCCCAAAGTCCTGTTGTAAGCCTACCCACACTCTGGCTTGGTGTTTTTCACATTGCCAAGTCTAAATTCTGCAACAATGAAACAAAGGTGTTCATTTCTGCATATTTTTATTAATCCCACATCTGGCAGTGTTATTGCAGGGAAAGACTTGGGGGGGAGGAATCACGAAGCACCCCTTATCTTGCAAACAGAGAGGGGACTGCATTACCCGGTGCTCCACACTAGCAACGTTGCTGCAAGCTCCTTGATTCAGTCTTTCACCTGCTTTCTTCTAGCCAGCAGCACCGTGGATGAATGAACAGTCAATGGGCAATTTGCCTAACTAGTTTCCATTCTGTCCCATTAATCCCCGAAGCCCCCAAGTAATCCTGATTTTTGTCACTCTGTAATTGGGTTAAGTGAATGCCACTCAGATGGCTCTGTGAACGGGGCTGGGAGAGAAGACTCTACAAAGCCCCACAAAATGACTAAGGTCTTTCTGGTGGACACTAAAAGACCAGGTATGGCAAGAATGCAGGACATTTCCTCCTCCTGCTGAATCAACAGAACATATCTAGATGCCATCGGCCCAGATGGAGAAAGTCAGCTCAAACAGCCTGATGTGAGGGGCATGTGTGAAAAGTGATTGGAGCGGTCTTCTTGCTTAAGGCAAGTCCATGGGCTAAAGATGGCTGCCAGCCTAGGGACATCACGCCTTGCCTAGCATCAGCTGTATGTCAGGAACACCACTGTCATCACCTAACACCCTCTCCTTTCAGCACCTCGCTTCCCACACCCTCCACACTTCTGGGATGAGTCACAGGAGCAGCAGAAGCTTGAATTAGTGGAGGCCCATGGATAACCTTGAACTCTCCTCCAGGATGCTAGGCTGGATGTCACCCAAGCTACCCAAGCTTGCTGATAAGGTCACCAGCAACGGCCACGGCCACGTTCTCTCAGATGACTTTCCATATCCCAAAGCAGGCTGCAGGAGGTCTGAGGTACTTGATCCTAGCCTCCTCTGCCCCTCCTGCCTCCAAGGGTTCCCAAGACTAAGAATGTCAGGGGAATTGAGCGTTTCCAAGGACCCCGGCCACAGAGCCTAGTCTATTCTACCTCTGTCACCCACTATACCATGTTCCCTAGTGTCACTGAGAGGGGATAAAACAGCACTCTCCCTCATCCTGTGTCCTTGAACCTGTGGCATCAAACTCCAGGTTCTTACCAATATTGGAGCGAGACTAGAGTGTCATGCTTCCCTTCCTTACTTCTCACCAACAACTCACCAAGCCCTGGTGACAGCATGTCCTAAAGACACTCAGTATGCCCAGTGGTTACCATTGCCCACCCGCCTCAGCCACCTCCGCCTAGAACCTCCCATAGCCTCTGCCTCCCACAAAGCAACTTGGGTGATCTTACTAAAACATAGCCCCGATCATATCACCCCACAATTCAACAGATACCCTATTCCTTTCATACAGATATACTGCTTCCTTACTTTGCCTGGTCTAGCCCCTGCCCACCGAGCCTCTCTCTTGGTCTCTAGGATCCTCTCCAGGAAGGACTCGAGACCTGTGGGCTCTCACCCCCACCCTGTGACTGGTGACATTCCATGCTGTTTCTCCAAAGGCTCAAGTTCACAGCATCTCCAGTCTGTGCCTGCCTCTGTGGTTTCCACATGACCTCTCTGCCCAGTGCTATCAGCCATCAGAGCTGAACTCCAAGTCCTCTGTCTCCAGGGACCATCGCTAGCAGCTCCCAGCCATACTGAGCCAGGAGAGCAGGGCTGGACCAGAGCACTAACATGGAGGTTGGGGGAGGGGGTAGAGTCCACCTGGGTTATTTAAGCCTCCTCCTCAGGCAAAGCACTTCTATAAACCCCGACCCTGTCCTTTCATTTCCCTTACAAATGAAATGTCAGTGAACTAGCTCTGTGTCACCCACACCATGGACCCTATTCAGCTTGTGGGATGCTACATTGTCCCAACTCTCTCAAAAGGCTCTCTCTCTTCTTGTTCACTCACTCATCTCCACTCTGCTTTGCAGGCAGCCTGTGTGGGGTGACCCTGTCACCTGTCAGCTGCGCAAAGCTGTCAGTGCCTGAGACGCCCAAAGCATCACCTGTAAAATGGCCCTAACAGTGGTAAAAAGTCTGGAGTAGTGCAGCGCTCTTTTGTAAACTCTACTTTATTTGGGTTCCTTAAAGGCTCTCCCTTCCAACCCCCCAACTGTAGGTAGGAGAGAGACGCTTAGCGGGGAAAGGGGGTACAGACCCCTTTACTTCTCCTGCCTGTTAGAGCCAGCGCAGCACGCAGTATCCTCTGAGCTGCTGTGCTGGAACGTTTCTCTCCATCTGTCTACCTCTGCCATCCATCTCTGGTCTTTCCAAACTGCTACATGCCAACACCACGAGCCACACCTTCTCTTTCTGGGCTCTCATATTTACACCCCTCAGAGTCCTAGCCCACGCCCCTCTCCTTGCTGCAGGAAGCAGACCATTATCAGCTGGCAAAGACCATGCCCCGCACAAGACAGTTATCAGCTGTAGATTGACTGAAATCTCAAACTTGGGATTAAAACAAAAACATATTTTACATAACATAACTGAGCTTACAAAGAAACCAAACGTTCTGTTACAGAACAGAATGCAAGGGGTACACCAAAACTCCATTCTGAGGAAGGCCATGTAACGACGAACACAAAACAAAAAGCCTCTCATGAGCTTCGGGTATGCCACAAGATGAAAACAGACACATCAGCCAGGCATGGTGGTAGACACCTGTGAACCCAGGCAGCTAAAGCAGGAGGGTTGAAAGCTCAGGCTGGGCTGTATATCGAGACCCTGTCCTTAAAAGGGGGGGGCAGGGAGTTGGGGGTTGGAACAGGAGATACCTCAGCTGGCAGAGTACTTAAGTAGCATACTTAAAACTCTGGGTTCCATCCCCCTACACTGCAAAACCAGGGTGTAATGGCTCGTGTCTGTAATCCCTGCACACAGTAGGTACAGACAGGAAGATCATAACTTCAAGGTCATCTTCTGCTATATAGCAAGTTCAAGGACAGCCTGAGATACACGAAAAACTATTAAAAAAGAAAAAAGTTAGGCCACACAGTGGTGCATACTTGGAAAGCTTAGGCAGGAAGACTGCATATTCAAGGTCAAACAACTTAGTAAAACCCTGATTCAGATTAAAAAAAAAAAAAAGATACACATGCATGACAAACACAGCAAACAGTAACTGGGAACAGTGTGTGCCAGGTACTATAAAGTGCATGTACATAATTACATGAGCATGTATCCACTCTTTATGTTGAATCTATTAAGTATTATTCCCATTTAAGAGGACACTAAGGCATAGAAGAAGTTCCATAATTTGTCCAAATTTCCTAATAGGGATATGGTATTCAAAGCCAGGCAGTCAGGTCTTGGGGTGTAGAAGTTCAGCCACTTGACTCTGCGATCATGGCCAATAGGACAGAAAGAGCAACACATGTGCATGCACACACACACACACAGCTGTCTTTTAGGACAGGAAGTAGGTTGGTGCTCAGGCATGGGAGGAGTCCTCTGTAGGATTTCCAGCTCATCATCCAGCTGCTGTCTGGTCACGATGGGAACCACTCATCCTCCTTCCTCCCTCGTCACCACCATCATCGTCAGCATCATTGGAAAAGAAAGCACAGCTGAGTGTGGTCTGAGCCTGGCCTGGGCCCGTCTTAGACAGTGTACAAGGTGTGGTCATGGATCTCTTGGAAATCTGGGCAGACCACCCAGCAGGCTTCCCACCCACATGCTCAGTTGGAAGGCAGGAAGTAGAATCCAGAGAGAAGCTGGAGGAAGGGAGGCCCAAGCAGGACATGTCTATCTACCTCGCTGCCATGGCAACAGCCCAGGGATGCGCTGAAGAAAGGGCAACCCAGTCTGATCAGCTTCCACCTTGGAGTCCTCACCTCAGGAAGGAAGAGCTAAGGACTGGGCCCGGCACACCCAGGGATGGAAGAAAAGCATCCAGGAGGAGAGGAAGGCAGCTGGCAGAGCAGAGCTGCTCGGTTTTTACTTGTCTGTTTGCTTGTTTGATTTTTAAGAAAGATGGATGTGAATGAGACTGGGTCCTGGAATCAACAGACAAAGCTGCCACAGACCGGGCCTCCCCTGGGGACAAAGTTTGGGTTCCAGAGACAAGTCACAGGTTGCCAAGTGGACCTGAGTGTCCTTCCATGCGAAGATGAAGCCACTGTGTAAAACAGCTCATCACAGAGGCCAGGGACGCTAAATCTTTCCTAAAGGTTTAGTGTGACAGGGAGAACAATCCTTCGCCTTGCTGCTGATGGTGTGACATTCAGAAAGCTTCAGAAGCTGTCCCCTGCCTCACCCAAAGCTGGGATGGAACCTACAGCCTTGAACATTCCAGGGAAATGCTCTCACACCAAGCTGTATGCATAGCTAGCTTTTGAAATAGAATTTCCCCCACATAGCTCAGTCTGGCCTCAGACTTGCTGATCTACCTGTTTTCTGCCTCCTGAGTGTCATGGCAGTCACCCCTCCCAGCTCCAAAATCCTGCACTGTATCCTGAGGCCGCTGTGGTGGCGCACACCTCTGATCCAGCACTTGGGAGGCAGAGGCAGGTGGATCTCTGAATTCAAGACCAGCCTGGTCTACAGAGTTCCAAGTCAGCCAGGGTTTCGCAGGGAGAACCTGTCTTAAAAAAAAAAAAAAAAAAAAAAAAAAAAATATATATATATATATATATATATATATATATATATATATACCAGGAGATGACAAATATGGAGCCTGAGTGACAAAGACAGAGAAACCCTGATGTCAAATACTAAGTCCGAAAAGAAACAACCTGAGAAAAAGGCAACAGGAGGTATAGAAGATGGAGGTGAGCAGGAGGTATAGAAGATGGAGGTGAGCAGGAGGTATAGAAGAAGGAGGTGAGCAGGAGGTATAGAAGATGGAGGTGAGGCAGTTGTAATTGTGAGAGGAGTCACTGTCTGCCTGCACACCTCATATTTACAGCTACTGAAACTTAACTTTAAAAACTGCAAAAACCTACAGAAAAGATACAAGTAAAGGTTCATACCATCTTGGGAATAAATGTACAGGATGATACCAGCCTCAGAAAAACATTAACTACACAGACATGGAAGGCTGGAGAGATGGCGTCTCAGTTAAGAGCACTGGCTTTTCTTCCCCAGGACCTGGGTTCAATTTCTAGCTCACAACCATCCCTAACACTAGTTCCAGGAGATCGGATGCCCTCTTCTAATCTCCAAGGGTACCAGGCACACACATGGCATGCAGGTACACTTTCATACACACAAAAAAATTAATGGGCATTCTGTTTGTCCCCTGATTCCAATCTAGGACTTTATTCTAAGGGAACTCTGAAAGTAACACAAAAACACAGCAAAGCCTGCAGTAGAAAAAAAAATGTGAAATCGTTCCGCTGCAAGGATAATGAGGTAACTGGTACAAGGGTACTTCCATGAAACAGAATGCCACAGAGCGCTAGCACTCTGCAGAGCAGACAGTTCAGCAAGATGAAAGCCAGTATGCATGCCTGAGTATGGAGTAGCGGGACTGCAGAGGAGGAAATCGCATAGAGATGGGTCATTCTGTCATTCTGGTGGAAGACAAACAGGGATATTAACAGGGTCAAGACCACTGGAACGCTTCTAGCCTTTCCTTTACCCTGCTGTACTTACGCTTCCTTCTACCCAGAACAGCTTTGCCTTTGCAACAAAAGAGATACAATATCACAGCTTGAGCAGAAACAAAAGCACAATTCTGGAGCTCAAGAATACAGCCAGCCTCACAGTTGTATCTAATGCTCCCCCTAGATCCAATCTCCTCAAATCAAACTTTCTGCTGCCTCCCTTTATCTCCTCAGGGGTGTCACTAAGAAACAGAAGCCACTATTCAACCTCCAAGATTCCAATCCAAGTCACTCTTGAAACCACACTGTTTAGAACTTCAGGGTTTGAGAGTCGTGAAGTTTCTTTAGCAATGTAGCTCAGCTCACAGAGTGCTTGGCTAGTGTGCATGAAGCCTTGGGTTCTGTCCCCAGAACTGCAAAAAATAAAAATAAAAATAAAAAAATAATAAAAAGGAAAAATCAAGTTTGGTGTCTCATGCTTACAATCCCAGCACTGGGAATGTGGAGGCAGGGGAGTCAAAAGTTAAAGATTATCTTAGGACAAAGAGTGAGTTCAAGTCTACTGATATCATGAGACCCTTCTCAGACAGATGATAGATAAACAAAATCGATAGATGATAGATACATGAATAGACACATAGATAGAAACATAGGATGGATGGATAGATAGATGATAGACTAAGATATAGATGGATACATATAGATAGACAGACAGACAGACAGACAGATTCTAAAGTGCACTCCCTAAACATCAAAACTCCTGCAGACAAAGGACACAATCCCCTGCCACCAATGGGTCATATTCCAGCTTTAACACACGCAGAGGAACTCTGACAAACTGGAGGATTGCAAGGGAGGTGACTGCAACAAAGAGGTCAGAAGGCTTGACCTGAGGGAGTAGGTGTGAGGTCGCCTAGGGAAGAGAGGGTGTCTGGGCCTGCTGGGTAAGAGGGCACCCAGGAGTCTGCTCTGCCAAGGGAAAAACGAGCATATGAGCGGAGCTGCCAGCCCTGGGCTGGGGCCTTGGTGTGGCTGACCAGCTGGCCAGCTGGAGCACTCTGCCGACCACAGTCCTATGGGATGGGGTGGGATGGAAGGTGGCTAGATAGCTTACAGGCTCAGAGAGGGGTGGAAGGAAGTAGAGGGGCCTCAGCGGAGTGCATGAGCGTGAGCAAGCACAAATTATCACAGAGCCAGAATAATAATTACCCAGGTACGCAGGCGCTGCAGGGAGGCCCCAGGGAGAGGACGGAGCATCGGAGCATCGGGCTGAGTAGAGGGAGTCGCAGAGGAAGGATGCCTGGAGCGGCACTGATGAACAGTGAGGATGGGAGAGGACCTCAGATGAGGAGCAACTGCCAGACATTCTGCTGAAGGAAACATGAACTGCCCTGCCTGTGAGGAGAGGGAGTGACGTGGCAGGGTGTCTGCGAAAGGGAAAGCGGCCAGAACTGCAGGCGCTAGGACTCAGGTAAGATGGGCTAGGGAAAGGACTGTCCGCAGGAAGAAATGAAACCGGAGAATGCAGCCACCAGCAGGAGGGGTTCGTTGACAACTGGCTCCAGTTCTCCACTGACATAGCCGCTGGGCCATTCACTTTCTTTTCTTGTTCTGCTCCTTCCTCTCGCAAACATGGGATAGCTACCTTGACATGACCCTTCAGATCCCTATGGCTTTCTTCAGGATTTAAGGAGGCTTCAAGGGACAGCAAAGGCTCACACAAAACCTAAGGATCAAGCTGGACCTATGGGCATTCTTCACCAAAGACCGAGGCCACCTTTGGAAATACCAAGGGATTTGGTTTGGTTATAAAAAGTCACATGGGCTGGTGTGGTGGCACATGCCTGTAATCTCAGCACTCGGGGAGGCAGAGGCAGGCAGAGGCCAGAGAGAGGTAGAGGCCAGCCTGGTCTACCAAGCAAATCCAGGACAGCCAAGGCTACACAGAGGAACCCTGTCTCGACAAACCACAGATGGGTGGGTGGGTGGGTGGGTGGGTAGATAGATAGATAGATAGATACATACATATATATGTAGGTAGGTAGACAGAAAAAGGCAAGTGAAAAACTAAGCTCATGCCTAGCCCAAGCAGCAAGTGGCTGGTACCAGAGACATCACTGTGACACTATAGGGGTAGTGCTAGAAGGATATGGGTTAGGCAGCCCCTGGGCAGTCTAAATGTCTCCAGGAAATGAATACCTCAGCCAACACTCTCTGGCACAGTCTCTTGGGAGTACCTGCACATGACCAGACTCCAAATGTAAAAGTCAACCACACAACCCATGTACGGTGGCAGTCCCTATGTGTGAGGACGCTGGTGTCAATCTCCATACCGCCCTGTAGCTGTACAGAGGAGAACACATCCTCCTGTGCATAATGCACTATGGTAGTTAATGACAGGGGTAAGAAACAGCTGGCTACGCGGATGTGGATCTGCCTGGCCACACCTCTTATCACTATTTTAAGAGTAGCTCCTTCCACTCAGTAAAAACAAGCAGTTTGGGTCTGGAGAGATGGCTCAGAGGTTAAGAACACTGACTGTGGTCCTGAGTTCAATTCCCAGCAACCACATGGTGGGTCACAGCCATCTATAGTGAGATCTGGTGCCCTCTTCTGGTGTGCAGGTGTGCATGCAGGCAGAGTATTGTATACATAATAAATAAATAAATCTTAAACAAACAAACAAACCAAGCAGTTTACTGTAAAGTGCTGTGCTGCGTCACGCAGGCAGAAGCCCAACACCTGCTACCGTCTCTCGGCTGTGCAGTGTTGACCTATACTGCCAAGCTGTGGGCAAGTACACTCTACAGTGTCATCACAGCAAGAGAAGTGGCCTCACCCTGTACTTCTCAGCTGTCCGTGTCACTAATCCATCCCTGGCTATTCTGAGCAACACCACAGTGGCCCTGGGCTGTCAGCAAGCGCTGTAGGTGAGCCCCACTCTGAGAACACAGAAAGGCACTACAAAGGGTTGGCTGGTAGTTAGGATGGCATCTCCTCCCCAGACGGGACTACCTGAAGAAAGCTGCAGGAAACTGGAGCCCCCCCCCACACTCCCCAATGTTTGGCCCCTTTCACAGGTCTCCCACACCCTTCACTCAGAAGAAAGGCTGCCTACCAGGCCCAGGGAGTCTAAGAGCAGCTTGCAGACCATGTGTGAGCTTGTCTCTCAAGCGCTTCTAAGACCTACCTGCGCAACTGAAAATGGGCAAGGCTCTGCTCAGACAAACCAAGAGAAAACACCCGATGGCCACCAAGCGTAAGACAAGGTGTTTAACCTCTGCAAAAGGCAAAGACCATCACCAAATACCACAACCGACCAAAACGCAGAGCTGCTGAGCCCAGTCCCAACTGACACATTTACAACACAACTCCCAGCGCCCAAGGTTCAGGAAGTATGCCGTGATAGTGTGTCTCCTAGAAATGTCAGAGGCTACAGCCACGAAGTCTCAAAAACATGGCTGACAAAACATAAGCTGAATAAGAGCAACACTGACAAACATGCCAAGGTGGGTGGGAGGGGGGCATTCATGAGACCTCAGTCTTAGACCAAGAGCTACAGGCAACTAAGCAATCTAAGCAGGGGAGAGACGGGCTCCCCTGGAGAAGAGAACATTGGTCAGCAATCTAATATCAAATGGTCGTTGCTAAAAACATACAAACAAGTAACATTATACAGACAGACTACGCTTATGTGTTCAGGAGTATGTATGCAGACACACACATATATGGTAACAACAATTAAAGGAAAAGAGGTTATTAATTTGAAAGAGAACAAGAAGGAGGGAACGTGCCAACAGGGAGATGTAAGTCAGGATGACAGAGACAGGACTTCACACCTTGCAGAACGGAAAGAGGAAAATAAGCCAGCCACATTGCTGATAGAGCAGTGTGGAGCATCTGGAAGGAAGCCTCATGCATTAGCAGTAGGAATATGAGGTACTTAAGCCACTAAGGAAAGCAGTCTGTTGGTTCCCCATAAGGTTAAACAAATACCAAGTGATCCTGAATGAATCCTTGGGAAAACGAAAAACATGTGTCCACACAAAGGCATACCCACAAGTGCTCAGGGCAGCCTTAGTCATCAAACCCCCAACACAAACATCCCAAATGTTACGAAAAATGGATTAAAAATAAAATGTGGTATATCCCTACAATGGAATATTACTCTGCTGTCAACATGAATAATGTAGTGATATGTTAAATGTGGACAAACCTTGAAAACACGATGTTAAAAGTCACTAGTCACAGAAGATCAGGTTATTATGAAATGTCATAATCCATAAAGACAGAAGATTAATGGTTGCCAAGAGCTAGGACAGGGTGGGGGCGATGGGAATGACTGCTAATACATACAAGGCTTGTCTGAGGGTGACGGACACTGGTTATATGACGCTGAATATATGAAACATCACTGAACTTTCTACACGGTTAATAATATAGCATACAACTTGCGACTCTTTCCCCTTTTATTGGTATGGGAACTGAGGCACAGAGGGTCTCAGTAACTGGCCCAAATCACATACATACCTGGACAGTATAGTGGCCAGGTAGTGTGGTCACTAATGTCTCTGGTGTCAACCCCAGGCTATGGTCCTCTTGGCTTCCACCATGCAAGACAAACAAAGGGGCAGACTTCAGCCCTCTCATCCCTTTCCATGGGGGACATAGACAAGACAGCTCCCTCTTCCCTACTATGAACTTTTGGGAGAGATTGTGGGGACACAGCCCCTCATAGCTGGGGCCTCCAGGAAACAATTCATTTAGTCAACCAAAGACCAGAGGCTCAGTGCCCCGGGGACTGCCCTTGTGCTTTTGAGGTTCACGGCATCTGCAGCCACCTGACTACCGTGCTCCAATGCTTGCCCCCCCTGCCCCCAAGATGCAGAGCATCCTTCATCATCTTCCTTCCCACCCGGGAGGCCCCAGACAGTATCTCAGCTGATCCCCTGATGACAATCTGCTTTATGTCCCCGGCCTCCCTGCCCTGTCCCCTGGGCTTTCTCTCCATTCACTTGCGGCTTCCTCGGGTGCAGCGTATTTTCCCATAACATCATGTCTGATCCAGAAGGCCCTAAAGCACTCCTTCACTCTGCGGGGTTTCCCTCCTCCAGCCAGCCCCTGGGGCCATCTCACACCCTCCCAGCCCGCCATCCACGGGGGGGGGGCGGGGGGGGCACACTTTCATAGCAACATCCCAGTTCCTCAGCCACGGATCCTCCCTCACAGCAGACAAACCATTCACATCAGATAAACAGGATGTACTCGTTACTAAAAAATATTTAAATCCCATCCAGTGTACCTGAATAGCAAGATGGTTCCCGCCATCTATGTCTTGGCTACCTTTAGCGTACCTTTCTCAGCATATGGCCTGGAGAGGAGCTCCATCATCTCTGGGAAAGGGCAGTCAGGCCCCAAACAGCACAATCCATACAGTGCTGAGAGGCCACTGGGAGGTGACCTCCTGGGGCCATCCATGGTGACAATGAGAGTGTGATGGATGGGAGCATTTGCTGGTTTCCTAGTGGACCATGCACTGGCAGACCCAGGCTCTCCAGCAAGCTTTGTGAACAAGACAGGGAGCAATCGTCAAGATGAGAAGAGAATGGGACAGGACAGGGTGGGGGCTGGGGAGGAACCCTCCACCATCACAGCTATCCCAGTAGCTTATGAGCAGCTCAGGAGAGCCTCCAGAAGCCTGGCCGGCAGGACACTCCCTGCAGCAGTGAGAGCTCTGCTCATGCCACCCGCCTGCCTACAGAGGAGGCGTGCCTGTCTCCCTGGGGTGTTCTGCAGGCCACCTGCCTCCTGGATGTGGGTTTAAATGGCTTGCTGTCTCTTCTGCAGCAACGTGGCCCTGGCCAGCAGCAAGAGGCAATGTGCTCAGTTCACCGAACAGGGTGCTGAGGCTCACAGGAGGCTTTCTAGCATCTCGGAATCGTCCACAATTTGCCCCATGGAGACACAAATGGAGAGGTTGGAGGAAAGGGCCACCCAGCCTGGCCCCGGGGACAACACCCCTCCAGCTCATGTTTGTTTTGTTTATGAGAGGAAAATTCTCCCACTATTCATAAAGGAAGGGCCACACAGTCCGTCCTCCCAAAGCTCGGAAGATGGAAGTACGAGGCTCAGACACCCTTGCAGGCTCCCTGAGTCCCCTGGGGCAGATCAGGAGCAGCAAGCTCCAGGCAGGGCAGCTAGACCTCAGCCCGGGCCTGTTGCTTGTCTCTGGGGGCTGTAGCTGCAGGAAATGTCAGAGCCCTGTGTCACCAGCGCCTGGGTGGAAGAATGAGTCAGGACCCTGATCCTGGCTCCTGCCTGTTTTGCTGTTTTCCTTCTGAGGCCATAGAAGCGTGCCTGAGGCTGGCATTCAAATTGGCGCAGCATGGTGCACAGGCGTCTGACCCTGTACCTCGCCTGTGCTGGGATCTCTCCAGCTCCTAGGACCTCATGCGGACAGGGGCGGCAAGCTCTCCAGACAAGAAGCTCTGAGATGGAAAGTAGAAACTGGCTCATGCAATGCCTGCATATCCTGGGAGCCCCCGGGGATGTGCCCCATGCACCATGAGGCTTGGAGAACATGTCTGGACAGCCTCCTTTTCCAAGCGGCCCAACTCAAACTCCAAAGAGTTTGTAAACAGCCTTGGACTTGTAGCATCAGCCTCAAGCTGCTCCTTGAAGTGCTGTGACGTGATGACGGTTGCTCCTTCCTCCACCGTCAGGGCTAGGGGTTGAACCCAGGGCCTCACACACGCTCAGCAAGGATGCTCCCAGTGAGCCATAGCCCTACCCCTTAAAGCAACTTTCACTCCATCTGTAACTGCATTAGCAAAGTCACACAGCTCTCTTCTAAATAAATACATATGCATTTTTATACGAAATAAAAACCACTATTTTAAATCCTGCCTTTCCTGCCTTACTCCTTTTAAGGCAAAAAATAATTCACAACATCTGAATAGCTGAATCACACATATTTGATTTTATGGCTACACTGGAGTCGACTTCACCGCATCCCCATTGCTGGACACTTTTGCTGTTATCTAAACCGTGCCTCAATGAAGAGTCTTTTCTTTCTTTTTTTTTTTTTTATGTTGCTGGGGATGGAATAGACAGTCTCACACATACTAGGCAAGCAGCCGATTACTGAACTGCCCAGCCCAATGGGCGCCATCTGCCCCGTGCTGTATGTTTTACAGGGTTTGACTGGGCTTTTACCATCTCAGATTTGCTGTTAGTTCATCTCTACCTCCGTCTTGCCCCACTGTCTTTAGACTCGGGCCTCTACAGAGCAACTTGTGCTTCTATTGCACAAAGGTTCTTCATGCAACGTGAGGCTGCCAATCTCAGGACATTTTCTCCCCAACCCTCCTCTATAATCACTTTCAGAAGTGGGTTCTTTCAGATGCAGCTGGCTCTCATTATTCGCTGTAGTGACAGTCCATAAAGTTGCCGTGAAGGCTGACTTACAGAATACCCACCCATCGCTCCTAAGGGAAACACCGGGTTAGGTTCCTGCAATCCTCTGGTTGCAACATTCTTGCAGATTGATACATAATCTCCTCCACTGAGCTTGTGTTAAAAGGCACCTACTTAATACACAGCCAATTCCTAAGCACTGAATTCATGGCTCTTAGCCGGGCAAGTTATGCCTCAAACAAAGTAGATCCAACACCTACATTTTTTCTGAAAGACACACTTCAGGACACTAGACAGCATGTCAGCACCATGCTTGAGTGCCATCTTAAACAACAAAACCACCAAGAGGAAAAGGCAGCAAAATGTGAAACACAGCAGCAAAGAGACTGTGAAGAGAACACTTGTTTACAGTCTGAGAGCTCAAACTTGTTTACAGTATGAGCTGGAGACAAGAGCATCTCCTCGTTTGACCTCGCCTGGGAATGTGAACATGCCATGACTCAAATCTTTCACCTCTTGGCACACATTGTAAATAAGCATGAGAGGGCATATTTATTGGTGGGGGGGGAGGTTACAAATTTTAGCAAGGAGACAAATGTGCCAACATGGTACTCACAGATGGTGAAGATGGTGAAGGTCAGCAGCCTTCATCCTGCCCTCCGTTCTTCTAGTTTCTATGGTTACCAGCAACCAGCCCTTGAACCTGCTGAGGTCACCTTCTCTCAGGGACAGTCACATGCACAACAGGCGACAGGTCAGTGGCCATAGGAAACAACTGCCTTAAGATTCTGATGCCCTTTTCTTCCACACGCAGACTTGATTTAAAAACTGTGAAAAGCTGCAATGTCCTACATATACAGTCTCTCGTCTCTGGGGACCTGTGCCTCAGAGTGTCTTGCCCTTCCCAGGATATATTTTCCCTCATCTACAGCTCATGCCTAACCCCCCAACACATATGCCAGGCTTCTAACTTAGCTGCCCCTGAGACTTGCAGGGTTTTCTGTAAGAATATAGCCCTTCACTATCCCCGAAAAGTGGGCCCATGATCTAACTCCCCAGTTCCTGTAAATAGGATTTTCTCTAGAAATAACATCTTTAAAGATATATTTCTGGATCTTGGTTGAAGATAATCTTAGATTCTGAGTGTTCCTTAAGCCAATGGCAGACATGGAGGTGGCATGGAATTCAGAGCAGGAGACAGAGGCTCTAGTGACCTGTCATCAAACCAATGCTGCGAGCCACTGGGAATGAAGATGCTCCCTTGGAGCCTAACACATTAAGTTATGACCACAAGCCTCCTGAACTGTGAAAGACTAAACTGCTGCCACATTTTTAAAACACGACACCCAGTTTGTGATAATCTGCTGTCAATAGCCCAAGAAAGCAAATACATCTGGGTAAGGAAAGAAGAAGGAAGTACTGCCCTTTCCACCCTGCAACAAAGACAGGTTTCACTAGCCTGACCTAAGGGTCTCAGTTGGATTGTTCCAGATGCGGAGCATTTTTCTGCCTCCCTCAGCATTCACACGAACAAAGAACACATTGCAGGAGGTAAATAACTGCAAGGAAAAGGACTGAGGCAGGCTGGGAATCACACTTAAGGGATTTTTAAACAGGATATGCAAAGAACCCCAACAACAACAACAACAACAACAACAACAACAAAAATAAGACAGACAACCCAGTAGAACACACAGCTTGCATACACACACACAGAAAGACAGGGACGATAACTCTGAGATATAAAAAGTCTGGGAGTGTCTTCCATACCACTACTTCCTCGGGCATTTTGATCAAACTCTTGATTATACTTACAAAATATTAATGTAAAATAAATGAGTTGAACATTTTAAATCTATCATCTTTCGAGATAAAACAACATGGGAAGCAGCTGTGGATTATTTAACATCCATGAGTTAGAAGATGGAAAAGCTTTCCCTGACTCACTTGCAGCTAGGATCTATATGCTTTCCCTGACTCCCTTGCAGCTAGGATCTATATGCTTTCCCTGACTCCCTTGCAGCTAGAATCTATATGCTTTAGGTTCTAATTAAGTTTTGATGGTAGGTAAAGGGGGAGAGAGCAAAATGTGAGTTACCCTTTCATGGGGAAGGTGATGCATTAGGAGCCAGGCTCTGGAGCTGTAAACCACAGCCCCATTGTCTGTGACCTGGCTTTGTAGTCATTGGTGGCTTGTTCTATTGTAGTTTGGAAGGCTTGTTTCTGATGGATCAGCTCAGGGTCTCTGCTTCAGTCTTTCAAACAATTCTTAGAATTACCTAACCCCTTAAGCACCCCTTAAGCCTTTCTCCTTGAATTAGCAGATTCTATTCACACTTAAGACCCCTGATCTGTATTAGTTCCTTAAAGTTTTGTACCAAGCTCACAATCTTCCATTACTCCTGAGTCCATAGCTCCTGAGCTAAGATTTCTTGATACAATGATGAAACCGTAATTGGTGAGTGAGTGCAACAGTGAATTAATAAATTCCAACCATTTACAACATGTAAAAAAGTTATAGAGCATTAACTAAAGACGTTTTAAACCAGTTTGTCAAGGGTTTTCTCCTAAAGGACCAGACATGTGTTTTGTTTTGTGGGCATATGAGTTTTGACACAATGTCTCAACACTGCATAGTAGTGTGAACTGGGTATGGCTGTGTACCATTAACAAAAATCAGGTGATCCGCTTGATTCTGCTCACAAACCAGAGTTTCCCACCCTCTGCCCACCCTAGACTAAAAGCATAATAAACAAACAACCAAACGACCTCCACCGATGAAGACCTTCAAAGAAGTCAGCTGCACTCTGGGCACCTATGCCCAGTTCCAGGCTGAAGATGCTGGGGTTTTAACACAGTGGTTCCATTTTCCCACGCAGCTTTGCACTTGGCCCTAACTGGGGGAGGGGAGCACCCTCATGTATTTTGCAACAGCAGAAATCACATTTTTATCTGCGCAGCTAAAATTCTTTTCCCTCAACTGGCTGAGACACAAAGAATTTCCATCTCAGTCTTTAATTAAAATACAATTAAAATGCATATGGAAACTTAAATGGACACAGATTCTAGTGTCTGTGTTATAAAATGTGTCTTGAAACATTTTTGACATGTGGTAATAATAGCTAAACAAATTCGGCACTTAAAAGATAACTTCTGCCCCAGAATCACAGAATCTGGACTGTCACAAGGACAGATTATATCGCATTTTACCCGGCTTCCTAAGTGCAAATGTGTGAGAAGCCAGCATCATGGGGCCATCCTCCCAAATGCCATCCTTTCTGTCATCTGGTAAGTGACCAGCACTTAGCCTTCTGTCCCCATTTCCTCAGCTTCAAGGGACCAGTATATGGAGGTAAGAAAAATGACGTGAGTGTTTATGGGGCATGATGTCCTTAAAGGAGGAGTACTGTGGCGGAAACACAAAACAATACGCTGTTTAGAAGTGAGAGGGGCCAGAGAGCTGCTCTGCGATCAGTCCAAGCCCAGAGCTCTAGGCAGCATTTCCCAGCCTGTGGGTCGTGGCATCCCTGACGTCGAATGACCCTTTCACGGGCGTCATCCAGATACCCTGCATATCAGATATTTACATCATGATTCATAACAGTAGCAAAATTAGTTATGAAGTAGCAGTGATGTCACTTAATGGTTTGGGGGTCACCACACCACGGGGAACTGTACTAAAGGGTCCCAGCGACAGGAAGGTTGAGAGCCACTGCTGTGTGCTATTGAGCTCACAGTGCCGGCTCAGAGGCAGAGCTACTTCACAGTTCTTTCTAAGAAAATGCCCTTTGCTTACTGGCATTTTTGTCACTTGGCCCAATGAAGGGCATCCTGCCTCCCGGCCTCGCCTGTGGGCAAGTCTAGGGGCCATCTTGCTCGCTGATGGTTGCTGTGAGAGGGCCTGGCTCACTGTAAGGTGCCACCCCTGGGCTGGGGTCCCGAAGGCTGTAAGAGAGCAGGCTAAGCAGGCCACAGGGAGCAAGCTGGGAAGCATGTGCTCCTGCCTCTCAGCAATCAAAATCCCAAAACATTTTCCATAGATACAAAACGCAAATAAAATTCACCCAGGCATAAATCCATAGGCCGGTTGAGACAGCGTGCCAACCCCCTGCATGACCACAGATGAGTCACTTGCCAGCTCTGGGCCAGGACGTGTGGCGCACTCAGGTCTCCACCAACTTCAGTTGCAGAAATCAGTGGAGGATCCTGTTGAGATACGGATTCTGGCACAGGCTGGATGGACCCAGGAATCCACAGTCACCACCTTCCAGGTGCTGCTGCCCTCGCTGCTCAGGTAGACCACACTACAGGTGGATATGATCTGCTTGGTACCTCCCCGCTCCCCAAGAGCCTGCTTCCATCAAAACGGGGCATTTGTCTGCTTCTGCCTTCTCACTCCCCCATCTCTGTCTTTGGGCTGTCTCCTTTTCTCTCCCACCTACAAGTTAGGGGACAGGACTCCCATTTCCAGAGACAAACTGGCCATTATCTACCAACACATGGAGAGACCATGCAAGAAAGAGTGAGATGGAAGACAGCAGCTCCCAGAAACCAAGTCTTTTTTTTTTTTTTTTTGAGCAAGTCCACGTCTCGGCATAGCCTCATCAGCCCACATCTGTTACTCCCCACAGAAACCAGCCATGACGTCATGAACACTGGAGAACTCCCGCCCCTCACTAGGAGTCTAACAAAAACCATCCCAACAGGAAGGCTTGCTCCGGGTTAACGCCTCCTGTGTTATCTATCTGGGGACTTTTATTTTTCCTCAGTTCCTAAATGTTCTAAGTTTCCAGGGCCACATTCACACACATCAGTTCTAAACAGCTTTTAAAAAATGGGTGAGAAGAGGGGGGCTGGGAACATCCCTAGTGGGCAAAGGATTTCCACGGCGTGCACGGGTCCCTCGCTTCAATCCCCAGCACCAAAAGTGTGATGTCACACACCTGAGATCCCAGCACTGAGGAGGTGGAGGCAGAAGGATCAGAAGTTCGAGGTCATCCTCAGATGTACAGCAAGCCTGAGTTCTGCTTGGGCTACATGAGACCCTGGAGACAGAGGAGGGATGAGGAGGGAGAGAGCAAAAGAGAATGGGCACACAGGGATGACTGGCCGCCTTAAGGAACAAACAGTAGATGGCCAGTGGGGGGTGGGGGGGAGCCAGACTTCCCAGCACAGGGCAGCCTGAGCGCAGGGCTGAGCTGACCGCTAGCCCTGGAAGCTGGGGTCTAGGTGCGGTATTGTCCTTTAGGTTCTCGCTAAAGGCCGGGTACTCAAGGCAGCTCTCTGGGCACATCCCTGGAGACCAGAGAGCAAACTGTCAGCCTTCTCTCTTCCAATACAGTCTCTGGTTCACCCCCACCAAGTCAAACTCCTGTTCTCACAGTCACACCCCCCACCCTCCCCACTTGGAGACCTGGCACCAGAATGCCCTCAGTATACAGGAATTCGACTCTGCAATGTCCAGCGGGCAGCAAGCCCTGGCTGCCAGCTCAGGGCTGTGGTCCCAGCCTCTCCCCGAGCAGGACAAAGCCCAGGGGGGATGTCCTGCCCCTTCCACTGGCCAAGCCACCTCCCTAGCTCCGGCAGCTGGCAGTGGTGCTGTGTGAGTTCAGAACATGGACAGAGGTGAATGTCCTGGTGAAGCAGCCAGCCAGCCAGAAAGGCCAGGCTCCATCAACTCCAAAGTCAGTGTGGGTTATACACACTGTTTCTGTATGGCATTCCATGCCAAAGCACTATGCTCTGCATGCCAGTCCACTGGCCTGGCACGTCTGGCCAAATGGCTACCTCCCAGGCCATTAGCAGGTCCCTCTTCAGAGCTTCTGCCCTGGGCTCCCCAGTGGCACTTGCTGTTGGAGTTTCTCTCCTGTCCCTGCTGTCCTGACTCTGACTCCTGTGCACATTGTCTTTTGCAATCATGAATATTTTGTTATGAATTTGAGAACATTTACCATCCTAACCATGTCTGTGTCCAGTTCAGCGGCGTTTCACACACTGACGCTCTGATACAGCCACCTGCGCCATCCACACGTAGATCCCTGTTCCATAACACACCAACTCCCCATTTCCCCACCAGCAGTCCTACCCACCAGGACGTCTACTTTCTGTCTCCAGAAAATCTCATGGAAGCGGACTCCCAGGGCTGCCATGCTCTTGTGACCAGCTTCTTTCCCTGAGCAGAACGCTTTGTGGGCCGTCCTGCTACAGCACATGTCAGAACCTCTTTCCTTTCTTCTTTCCTCTTTCCTTCTGTGTGTTGGCATCACATTCTGATAATTCATTCACTATCTATGGGCGCTGGGATTGCTTCTATTTCTATGTTGTGTATGGGATGCTATGGACACATGTTCATGTAAGTATGTAGCTTTTGACTGGGGGAGGGCATAGACCTTTGTCTTTTTAAGTGTGTGTTGTGTATGTGTATGTGTGTGTGAGAGACAGAGAGACGGACAAAGTGAGAGAGAGAAAAAAAACATAAAGAGACAGAGACACACAGGGAGAGAGAGAATAGACATCCATGGAAGCCAGAATAGATAGGGTATCAGAGTCCCTGGATCCAGAGTTCCAGCCAGTCGTGAGCTGTCTGATGAGGATGCTAAGGCTGACCTTGGATCCTCAACGCGATCAGTATATGCTCTTAACCAATGAGCCATCTTTCCAGCCTCTACCTTTCAACTTTTCATTGATGTATGAAGCTTGTCAGAAAATTACTCCTACGGTGTACCACTCAGAGACTTCTCACAAATGGAACACACCATAGGAATTAGCACCCGGATAAGAAACGGAACCCTAGACCGGGAGAAAAGTATAACTCAGTGACACAGCACTCGCCTGTATGTGTGAGGGCCTGAGTGGAAGTTCTAACACTATCCACCATCCAACCAGGGTAACCAAAGCCTGCCTCCTCCAGCAGCCATGAGCTCTGCCTGTCTTCACACTTTACATACTGGGAACATACAGTAAATGTCTAGCTTCTTCTACTCCACATGGCAAGGCTAACCAAATACCTCATGCCCTTGTGGATAATACGCACTCCCTCATTCTGCATGACACCCCCATAGGTTACGCTGCCACTTGTTTGCCTGTTGCTGTGCTGGTGAAGGGCGTTTATGCCCGGTGTCACACATCGTACCGTCACAAGCTCTGCGGTACACATCTCTGGAGACACAGACACGTCTAGCAGCGGGGCATTAGTAGACGGTACCAAGCTGTCTTCTCAAAATGGCTTGGCCAGTTTGTACTCCGTGCAACGCACTTCACTGGCACTTGATGGACTCCAATCTTTTTTCATTTCTGACACTCTAGTAGTGCCTTGAGCTTGAGTTTGAGTTTTCCGGGTGACTAATGAAGCTGTGCACTTGGTCAGGTTTGTTACTCCCTTCTATGACTTAGGGACAGGATAAAATCCCAACAAGATGACAAACAGCAGGGGGTTTCAACACCTCCAACAGCCCAGCTGGGACGCAGGACTGAGCTGTGACATAAGATGAGGCCAATTCTCCACCCATCTGGCCAGGTTGCTGTTGGGGTCCCTGGCGTGGGTCAGACACAGCTGGCCTGCTCTTCCCTCACTTGTGTTTGCTTAAAACAGTGTCCCGGGGACCAGGCCTTTTGCCAAGAGTGTTGGATGTCACTGGGTTGGCAATGGCTGATGTAGAAAGCCAACAATGCCACAAATACAAATGTGCAATTCTTTAGAGCAACAAATTCCTCTTGGGGACACAGACCACAGATAATTCAGAGAATTACACTGTCAGTGAAAGAACAGTCACCATGTCTGGTCTTGTTCTGAGGCTCCTTGACCCACTCCTGAATGGAGATCCAATTCCTTAGTCCACTCAAACTCCATCCAGCAATACCTACTGAGGTCAAGTATGGAGATAAATGTTCCTGGCCATAGACGTCAGTTCTAGACCTCAGGCAGCTAGCATAGGCTATGAACACAGCGGGAAGGCTACAAACACTTTCTAAAAGGTCTAAACACAATTCAGGCAGTCCACAGCATACTTGATGGAGAGAAAATGCAAAGGATCCTGGACAGTGAGACCCTTGATGTGGGCTCCAACCAAGAGCTGGCAGGGAGGCCTCCACAAAGACAAACGGACTGACGAGGGCTGTCTGCCTCCCAACAGAACAACAAAAGAAAAGCCTCCGAGGAAAGATGCTAACTCACAGGATGACAGAGAAAAACAATCCACCTCTGGACTTAAAAACAAGAACACTCTTTAGGTTAAGACAAAACGAAACATTACTACAAGGTATGTGCTTATAATCCCAGAACTCTGGAGGTAGAGGCAGGTGGCTTTGGGGAGCTGCAGGTTACCCTCAGTTACGAAGACAGTTTGACCCAGGCTTGGAGTGGTGGTCTGAGTAAGAATGGACACTACCGGCTCCTATGTCTAAAGCTTGGTCCTCGTTTCCTGGAACTGTTAGGGAAGCATTAGGAGGCGTGGCCTTGTTGGAGGAGGTGTGTTGCTGTGGATGGGGTTGGGGTTTCGAACGCCCATGCCAGACCTCTTTCTCTCTCTGCCTACAACTTGCAGGATAGATGTGAGCTCTAGCTACTTCTGCAGTGTCGTGCCCACCTGCTGCCTGCCGCCACGCCCCGCCCCGCCCCCCCACTACCACAACAGAAACAGACTAACCCTCTGGCCTTGGAAACCAGGCCCCAGTTAAACGCTTTCTTTTATAAGTAGTTTTGCTCATGATGTGTCCTCACACCACCTGAACAGTAACTAAGCTTGTGACGAAGTAACACCTCAGCTGCATGAGACCCTGCCTCAAAACTGAAAATAAATAAAACCAGGTGTGAGGGTACACGCCTTAACCCCAGCTGGTGGAAGAATCAGTTGTGGTTAGTTTGGGGGAGTTAGAGGTCTGCCTGGGTTACATGACATCCTTCAAACAAATAAACAAAACCAAAACCACCAATACCCACAAATACAAGTAAAAAGGCAAACACCACATTGGTTAAAAAATAATTACATACAGTACTCAACTTAAAATGAATGGAATTATGAAAATTTCAGCTTTGTGGTGGAGGGGAAATGATACACACTTTGCGTTTTGGATTTGGATCCCCCCCC
>CM053757.1:53447256-53524029 GCA_028658305.1 Pachyuromys duprasi
CAGAAAGAAAGGAGCACCCAAGGTTAAAAGCAAACGCTACCATGCCTGAAGGGAAAGAGAGAACACACTTATCTAATGGTCTTTAGCAGCAGCTCACTGGCCTGTCCCATCTGTATCCCAGTCTCTAAGAGTACTGGCTTTCTCCCTGTGTGGGGGGTGGGAGGGGGTGGGGGTCTGAGAAGGCTCAGCCTCCTCCCACAAAGTCTCCACAGGTAGCCCAGGTCCTGTGAAGATAGCTACTCCCTGAGCCTTGAGCCAAGGAGCCCGGAGAATACAGTTCCGGCCTGAAAGCACAGCTCTGGCAGCTTCTGCTCCCACCTTCTGCCCTGGGCAGCACATGCAGCAGTGAGACCACCTCCTACCTACCCCTCATGCAAGCTGGACCCAGTCCCTGTCCCCTCTCTCATTCCCTTCAGCCTGCCGCTCTGTCTGTATGGGTGCAGCTCAGGCTACCTGGGACAGCATTGCCAAGGGTCCTGTGGCTCTGCACAGCTCCATGGAACACCGATGAGACTAAATGAGAGGACTAAGTAATTGCGGTGGACGCAGGCCAGACAAGTGGTATCCACGTCATCTCCGGAACTGCAGTGGAAGGAGCTGAGAAACCCATTTATTCTCGGTTCACACTCAATCTTGGAATGCTCATCTATTTTCCTGTCTGAAGGAGATCAGAGCAAGTAGATTAAGCAGGTCAGAAAACCGGAAAAAGAGAATAAAAACTTGTACTTAAAAGGACATTCCCTTGGAGTTATTCTAACAAAGTCCTATGGAAACCAAGGTACATATGGGGACTGTTTAAATACATTAAATGTAGCCAACGGCACAGTACTGAAGCACTAAGTGGGAAAAAAGATGTGCTTATTCTGGGAATAGTAAAAGCCTTCGAAGATAGGGAGTTCCTCTTTGTCCTGTATGCACATAAAACACAGCCGACAGAAAGCAAAAGGTTGCTTTTTCCAGGGTGGAAAACACATGGCACATGAGGCCTTACATTGGACAGCAGCATTTGAAGTTTGGGCTTCTGCGTTTTCACTTCTGTAGTGTTTGAAATGTTTTCCACGTCTGTGAATTATGGCTTCAATTAACACAATAGTTTAGGAAAGAAAAAGGGGGAAGGATAACTCTTAGAAGTAGATGTAATTGATAACAGACAGCTTGGGAGGAGAGAAGAGACACAAGGATGTGTCAGTCAACAACGCAAATGACACTAAAGAGGATGAAAGAAAAAGAGGTTTGGGGCCCACAAATCAAATACATGTGGAAAATCCATTGGTTCCTGACTGGATGACTATACGGCAGAATTAGATGATGGATTAATAACGCCTCTGAGATATCTGCATACTTTCTTTACACAGAAAAAAATGCAAACAATGAAGGTAGTACAGTTAAAATTAAAATTAAGACAAGAAAGGCTGGTATCATCCCAGTACTGAAGATTGTTCTAGATGATGTAGCCAATGCAATAAGGCAAGAAAAGAGAATGCTTGACAGTAACGTTGGAAAGGAAGAAACAGAATTATCATTGCTGAATATGAAACCCAACACAGCCCTAAGTCCAGCAAGTAGATCAGTTACTAACTAAATACTATAACAATTTCTCCTTTCCTATGTTCACGTCTGGAAACTACCATTCCTCAAACCAGAGTTTATCAAAAGCATACAGAAACCAACCTCGGAAAACCATGTGCACACTGAGAATTGTAAATATTCCAATTCCCCCAACATTCTTATGTAAACAATGCAATTTCAATCAGAATCAGGAAAGAGGTTGTTTTGGTTTTTTTTGTTGTTGTTGTTGTTGTTAACCAAATCATTTTAAACTTCATTTGGAAATAAAATGCAAGAGACTAAGCCAAGAAATGTTGTAATCATGGAATTTGTGCCATGATTATTCATAACTAATTAAAATATTAAAACAGTGTGGTACTGGCAGAAGAACAAAGATTTCTGCCATTAGACAGAAAGAGCTCCAGAAACAGACCCAAGCACACAGCATTAGACAGAAAGACCTCCAGAAACAGACCCAAGCACACAGCATTAGACAGAAAGAGCTCCAGAAACAGACCCAAGCACACAGCAGAAGGGACGAGCAGATAAGAACGGGAAAGAGCAGGTTGGAGTCCCACCCATAATAGGTTTTAGGTCATTTTAGGAATGGATTTAAGATGTAAGTATGAAAAATGAAATACAGTGGCTAGAATGAGCTAAAATGCGGATGTATGTCCATAACATCATTGAAAAGTATGTTAAGGATGACACTAAAGAGAGAAGTTTAAAAGAAAAACTTAGAAAAGACTGTAAAAACCACTTGTCTTTCTGGTATGTTTGTTTTTGAGATACAATCTCTTGTAATCCACACTGGCCTCAAACTTGCTATGTAGCTGAGGACAGCCTTGAACACCTGACCCGCCTGCCTTTGACTCTCCAGTCTAGGTATGTGCCAACACACCTGACTGATCAAATGTATTTTCATATCAACAAGAACAAGGAGCAAAGTGCGAGGGCAAAGGATACACTAGGAAGTCATTTCCAGCCTCAAAAGTCCACTCATTCACACAAATGAACAACAAAAGATTAACCCCTCCATGAAAATAAAAATTAAAAAAAAAAAAAAAAACATGAAGGCTGTAAGCTGAAATGAGGCCTCACTGCGCAGTTCTGAATGTCCTGGAACTCACTATGTAGACCAGGCTGACCTCAGAACTCACAGAGATCCTGCCTCTGACTACCCAACGCTGGAACTAGAGGCATGTACCACTATGCCCAGCTTATTAATAGTTATCTTGAGATTTGTTGTAGTTGTTTAAATTCCAAGAAATGCACAGCATGCCATCATTTCTCACCATACCAATTAACATTTTTACAATGATAATTTTCATTTTAAAAATGATAATATATAATATCAGCTAGAGGTTAGCAGGGAACTGCTATGCTCTGGTGTTGCTGCCAAAGACATGAAACAGAAGCCACCAAGCAATTCGCTAGCACATGTAAAACTCAAGCTTTTGCCTGGTGTAGCTCAGAACTGTATTCTCAGAACTGGAGAAGTTAAGGCGGGAAGATTGCTGAGAATCCAGACCAGCTTGGGCTACTCAGTGAGTTTCAAACCAGCATAGGGTATGGAATGAGACTCTTTCTCTTTGAAAAAAATAATAAACCAAAAGTAGAAAAAGGTAGAGAGAGTCACCAACCATGGATTTCAGACTCTATCCCAAGGAAAGAGCTATAAACGTGGAATACAGCTCTCAAGGGATGCCTCCCTGAACTGTCAGTAACCTGTAAACCAGCAACAACCTTCAGACCCAGCACATGTGAAAATGTGCAATTCCTGTAAGCACTAAAATGCCAGAAGATCAGAAAAAATTAAGACACAGTAAGAGAAGAAGTTAGCGGTAAGGTTTCTTTGGTTTTGTGTTTTGTTTTTAAGGTTATAATCCCAGCATGTAGGAAGTGAAGACAGAAAGACTGTGAGTTCAAGGCCAGAGAACTTAATTTAAAAAAAAAAAAGAAAGTAAGTTACTTCATAATATATGTTCAAATTACATATGGGCATTAAAAAAAATGAAATGAAGCTGGATGTGGTAACGCACACCTCTGATCCCAGCACACAGGAGGCAGGGGTAGGGAGTTCAAGGTCAGCCTAGCCTTCAGAGTGAGCTCCAGGACGGCCAGTGCTCTTACACAGAGGAACTCTGACCACCCCGCTCTCCTCCCAACCCGAGAGAGAGGGAGAGAGAGAGAGAGAGAGAGAGAGAGAGAGAGAGAGAGAGAGAGAGAATACTCAGGGCCAGAGGTGATTCTGATTTTAGAATGCTGGCAAACACAGAATGACCTGTCTGAGACTGTGATTCAGGTCTAACTGTGAAATGGATTCTTCTTTCTCATACACATTATCTTAGCAAGCACTGAACATAATCTCACACAACATACTTAGGTGGCCTGCATTTTGTCTTGTTTTGCTGTGATTTCCTTTTTTGTTTTTTGTTTTGGAAGACTTGATTTACTTCTGTGCAGAAGAGGCTGGAAGAAGGTGTCGGATCCGCCGGCGCTGGAGCTGCAGGCAGTTGTGAGTCACTTAAAAGTGTGTGCTGGGAACCAGCAAGGTTCTTAACTGTAGACCCAGCTCTCCAGCCCCTTGGTTTGACTTTTTTCCAGTTAGGGTCTCATGTAGCCCAGGCTGGCTTCTAATTCTCTAAGTGGTTGAGGATGGGCTTGACCCCCTGTTGCTCCTGCCTCTGCCTCTCCAGGCGCTGAAATCTCCGATCCACCCCTCCACCATGCCAGCACACCCGCATCTGGACTTTGACCTGCAGAGTGAAGTCAGGTGTGGAATTTTCCACCTGGGGTAGCGTGTCAGCGTTCAAACATCTGCAGCCCGGTGAGCACGTCAGATTTCAGATTTTTGGAATGTTCAATCTGTTTACCAAAATGTCAAAGAAATATATATTATGTGCCTCCAAGTAATGGAATAAGGTGTATTTTTTTTTTACTTTTAACTCCCCCACATTTCTAAATGTTTCAAATGAATGCAGTTCTAAAACAAGAAAATATTTCTCAAAAGTTATTTTTAAAAGAAAATGTGGGTACATCTATATTCATAGCGGCTCCCGGTAGTCAATGTCCACAGACAGATGAATAAATAAACAGAACACGGGTTATCCGTACAATCCCAAGTTATTTGGCTTTAAAGGGGGAATTCTGACACATACCACATGTGACACAGATGAGCCATGAAGACACTGTGCTCAGGGAAAGAAGCCAGTCTCCCAAGGGTAAACACTGGGCTCTCTGCTCTCCTTTAAGGAGGTGAGGAGAATAAACACACAGGGCGAGCAGAGGGGCGCTTTTAGGGGCCGGGGAGTGGGAAGCAAGCAGCTATTGAGGACAGGGCCCGACTTTGTGAAGTTGAAAGGTCTGGGGTTGACAGCGTTTGCCAAGTACTGACAAGATGAAAAGTTGTGTGTGTATGTGTGTGTGTGTGTGTGTTACCACAATTAAAAAGAACACAAGCTGGGCATAGTAGTGCACACCTGTAATCCCAGCACTCAGGAGCCAGAGTCAGGCAGATCTCTATGAGTTTTAGGCCAGCCTGGGCTACATAGTAAGATCTGTCTCAAAACCAAACCGTAACAGGCTAGAGAGATGGCTTAGCCCACAGGACCAGAGTTTGGTTCCCAGCACCCACTTCCAGCACCTCCCAGCCACCTGTAACTTTGGTTCCAGCAGATCCAACACCCTCTTCTAATTTCTGCAGGCATGCAGTCACTCGTGCCCACGCGTGCCTGTGCACACACACAGACGAAGGAGCAGCTCCACTTTGCATGTCCCAGAAGAGCTCCAGGTCAGGCCATGTGTGAGGAGCAGCTCTGGTAAGGTGCTGCTGTAGAAAAAGAGATGAGACCTCTGCTCCAGGGCCCGTTCACCTGGCACAGCCATCTCCACTTGGCATCCGGAGCCCTTCTCAGGCTGGCTCTTTTTCATCCCATCTCCCTCTGGTCAGCTTACATACCCCAGGCTCATGACAGATGGAAACAAGAGGGTTCCGTCCTGCAGGAGAAGCAGGAAGGGGTAGAGAGGCCGCCCAGCTCCCAGCCACCCTTTTCCAGCCCACAGCAGCTCAGGATGATGGGCAAGCCCCCAAAGTACAGCTGCGCCTTCCCGGGCAGCCAGCTCCTCGTTCCCTTCTCCTGGCTCCAGGATGAGAGCAGAATTTGACTTTCTAATTCTCCCCAAAGTAAAATGTTCCCCAGGCACTTGGCCTGGTGTCTGTGCCCAGGCGGAGAGGCCCGCAGAGGCCACAGGAAGCCAGCCACACCAAGGTCCCCAGAGAGCTGCTGAGGGAGCGATGAAAAGAAGTCCCATCCTTTCACTTACAAATTACCAGAGGCATTACATGGCTTTCCTTGCTTTCTCAGTGAGTCCTCTTCTACTTTGCCAAGGGAGACAAACTAAGTTTGGTGGCCTGGTTCCTACAGAAAGGTGATAAGTGCTGACTGATGAGGGGAGACGGCCCTTCACACCATCTCTGCCCGCACAGTCCAGGCCTGCCTCCGGGGCCTCGGCATCCCGCTTCGCCCTCAAATGTCCATATGGAGAGGATGCATCGGGGGCACAGAAGACAGTAATCTGTGTCGGTCATTCCACTGCTGGCAACGCTCCGGAGAAAACTCTGCTCGACTCTTTGTAAACTGCAGGAGGCTGGACAAGGAGGATCAAAGGGCAAAGCTGCCGCTGGAGTACAAGGCCCGTCTCCAGCGCTACAGGGTTCGAACTGACTACAGCAGAAGACTCTAGAGAAGCCAAGTGAAGTGGGGGCCGGGATAGTGCTCAGAAGGGGCGATGGACCCGTGTTCTGTCCAGCGGTGAGGAACTCGCTCGGGCCTAAGAAGGGGGGTGGGGGCATGTGGGAGCATCTTCAGGCAAAAGCCTGCTGTGCCTTCCTTACTAACAAGAACCGGCCTTTCGGGAACTCGCCCTGATGGCTGTATAACGGTAGAAAGAGGCGGGAGCTGGAGAGCAGCCAGAGCGCACGCCGCTAGATTAATAACGCAGGGAGCGCACACTGCGCCTGCTCTGGCCGCCACAGAGACTGTCAGCACCACACTGATGGGCCAGCGTGGCGGCCAGGAGGAACTAACCAGGAAAGGCCGCCATCTAAACGGTCCAGACACATCGTGCCTGGCGCAGCGAACAGGTGCGAGGGCTTCGTGGCTCCTCGTCATAAGGAACTCGGAGCGTGCCCGTTTCTCTGTGCTTGGAACCGCTTAAACTCCTGATACTGGAAGGGGAAGGGCAGATTTTGCTGTTGTTTCCACCCGGAGGTCCTCCACTCTGTGTCTCCTCAGCTTGGAAACGGTGACTGTGGCTCAGCCAAGGCTGCCAGCTGTGTCTGAAAGCCCACAACCCACAAGGAAGATAATTGATGCAGAAAAGTCCCCCATCTGTGACATCTGAACTTGTTCCAGGTTCCGGCTCTGCCCCGAGGTCTCTGTCCTCACATCTGCGACCCACCCAGGACTGTGCTCCCTAGAGGCAGGATTCACAAGGAGCGGTCTCTGCACCCTGAGACATTAGGGTCACGGTGGTGGTTCTGATAAACAGTGGTAATGACAACTGTTAACAGCGCTGGCAGAGGTGCACGGGATAAAGATGATGTTTATCAAAGTGGCCAGGTTGATGGTAATGCCGCTTCCTACAGGAGGTCTGTCTTGATTCCACAACTGAGTCTGGTTTCTCTTCCTCCGACCCCCGGCCCCAGCTTCAGTCCCTCCTGGGGCACCTGTGCCCGCGCACTGTAATCGCCGGCACACCTTCCCTTCTATAATGGACTCCTTTGAGGACTGCAGGTGTTCCCATTATATTTCTATAACATAGCCTGGGCACTAACATCTAGTCACGTGTTGCTCAACCACAGAGCATGCATGAGGAAAAGTACTTCTTTGGGCCATTTCATTATTGGACAGAAATCGGGGAGGGGGGAGGCGGACACCTCGGCACACTAAGATGCTTGGATCATCACCAGACAACGAGACCCCCTACAACCATCGTGACACACATGGTCCATCACTGACCAACCCACTGTTAACTAGCTAAGTAATTTCAGTGCTTGTTAGAGATGTTTTTTTCACGTTATATCCATTTAACTTTGTGTGTGTGCTTTGCCTGCATGTATGTGTGTGCCCCATGTGTGTGCCCCGTGCTTGCAGAGCCCAGAAGAAGTTATCAGACCCTCTGGAACTGGAGTTATGAAGGACTGAGAGCCACCACATGGGCGCTCGGGAGTAAGGCCAGGTCCTCTGCAAAAGCTACAAATGCTCCCAACCACTGAGCCACTTCTCCAGGCCCTGTTGTTATTTTATTTATGGTATGAGAGCTTGCCTGTCTCCACCTACTTTCACTTGATGTTATTGGGGGGGGGACCGAAAAGAACAAACCCCATTTTGAGACAGGGTTTCTCTGTGTAGCCTTGACTGTCTTGGACTCACTTTGTAGACCAGGCTGGCCTTGAAATCAGAGAAATCTGCTTGCCTCTGCCTCCCTGAGTGCTGGGATTACAGGCGTGTGTGCCCGGCTACAAACAAGTGATTTTTTGATGATTAATGAATGGGGAGGACCTGGTTTTTAGTCAGAGATGACCAGGGAAGAAAGGTTGTGTGGAGAGGGGTCATGGACCCCTGTGTTCCCATTAGAATGAGCTCCCAGGATCGAGGCTTCAGCTTGGCTTGTTCCCTGCTCAGGCTCTGGTACTGCGAACCTTTAACACGCAGTAAGTACTCCAAGTCTACCTGTTCATTGGCTGACTTACAGACACCACTTAAATTTTGCTGTTGTTATTGTTGTATTTGTTTAAGTCTGTTTTGTTTTTTGTTTAATTTATTTGTGTTTATTTTTATCGTTACTGTTTCCTTTCAAACTCTCCTATTCCTTAGCAAAAACATTCTCTCCCTATCCCATATGATACACCTGCTCCTAAAAGTAGACAGTTCTTCACCGCTACGTTTACCCTTTTAGAGAAGTGCCCCATGAGCTTGCCGCTCAAAGGAGCATTGCCGTGAGGGACACATCCTTCCCATCCCAGGCGCTTCTAAACCCGACTCCCATGGCCTCCCTCATAGAGGGTCTCTACGGGCAAGCCAGCAGTCCCTCGAGGGCCTTCCAAAAGACAGGCCAGAAGCATGTGACATCACCCCAGGCAGATCTGTCCTAGCTTCCCTCGTCGCCCTCCCTCTGCCTCTGCACTGGAGTGTCCCTCATGAACAAAAGGAGGGCGGCAGTTTCAGACTCTGTACCCTTGAAGAGCAGGATAGAGAGCCGGCCACCAGAGGCCTCCCAAACCCGGAAGAGCTGTTTTTCAATAGCCTACAGCCTATGTCCTTTCATAGCTGTCATGTCAAACTAGGCCCCATCCAATCCACATCAGTTTCTGGAGGCAAGTATGAGAGTACATGCCACTGAAACCAAAATCCTAGCATTTGAGTGGTGAAGGCAGGGGAATCAGGAGTATTTTTTTGTGAGGAGGTATATTTGTTTTGTTGTTGTTGATGTTTTCTTCTTCAAGACAGGGCCTTTGTATATAGCTCTGGCTATCCTGGAACTTGATATATACACCAGGCTGACCTTGAACTCAGAGAGACCCATCTGCCTCTGCTTTCCAAGTGCTATGATTAAAGAAGTGTGCCACTATGTCCAGCTTGAATATCATGAATTTAAGGCCAGCCTGGGCTACCTAGTCAGACTCTGTCAATAATGATAAGGAGGAGGAGAAGGAGAAGAAGAAAGGGGGAAGGGGGAAGAAAGAAAGAAAGAAAGAAAGAAAGAAAGAAAGAAAGAAAGAAAGAAAGAAAGAAAGAAAGAAAGAAAGAAAGAAAGAAAGAAAACAATAGAAAAGAAGAAGACAACAAAAAAGTAGCAGCAGCAAGAGATGGGAACTTAGCTCAGTGGCAGAATGTTTGCCTACTCTGAATTCCATCCCCAGAACTAAACACACACACACACAGTGCAATCAAATACACAGACAAAAACACTGTGAGCTGGATGTGGTGGTGCGAATGTTGAATCCCAGCATTTGGGAGGCAGAGACAGGCGGATCTCTGTGAGTTCTGGGCCAGGCTGTTGTACATAGTGAGACCCTGCCTCAAACAAACAAGCAAAACAAAAAGCACCGTGGTTGCTGTGAAAACTCAGCAGGAGAGACGATGTCAGGTGAGGTGTAGAGGCGGCATCTGGAAGACCACAGGGTCACAGAGACAAATGTGTGGAGGATTCTAGACTCAGAAACCTCTTGGGTTCTTTCTGAGGAACCACGTCACTTTAAGGAAGTAAGCTGGAAACAGGAGAGACAACACAGAGCCTGGTCACCAGATCCAAAGGCAAAGAAAAAGCGTGGCTTCGAATGGGAAGCTCGGCAGACAGGTGTGCATTTGCAGGCATGAAGTTAAAACTGAATACTCGAATGTTTACCTGACTTACTCAATTCTCTAGCCAGCTATTGCTTTCAACTGGGGTGGGGGCACATAAAGGAGGCTCCCCTGAAGACAGCCATCCCTGCACGCTCCAGCCCCCTGCCATTCATAAGTCTACCTTCTGCCACCAGTGGTCCGCCCAAATGAGCAGGTATGCTGAGAAAGGTGGGCCTGACGCCAGAGCGCTGTGCCAGCGGGCTCGCTTCTTCACTGCTGCGTGCCCTGACTTAAATGTGCCCCCCCCCAGTTCTTATATTAGAAACAATCCCCAAATTCACGTGCTAACGGTAGTGATGGGGGACACTGGGAGGATGGTTATGAGTCTATGAGGCCATGAGAAGAGGCATGCGTGGCTTTAGAGGAGATGCGAAGGCTTGCACGGGCAGGCTGCGCTCAGTCACGTGATAATGCAGTAAGCCAGACCTCACCAGAAGCAGGTGCAGGCGCCACGCTTTCCAAGCTCCTAATCATGAGCTGAAGAAAGGCCTCCCTTGGGGCTGGGGGTTCAGTGGAGTGGTAGCCCACTTGCCTGGCAAGTGGAGGAAGCGCCTGTTCTTTAATAAAGCACCCGGCCTTGTGTAACAGCAAACATGTTACACAGTCACCTATGACAGCAGTGGGTCTTGGGGGCGGGGGAGGGGGAACAGAGCAAGCAGCGAGAAGAGTAACTGCAAGGTAAGATCTACTGGAGCAGCGCTTGGGCACTGGCAAGTTGAACAGAAAGACATAAATGAGCTATCACAAAAGGGTCATCGGTGACACTCCACAGCATACTGAGATGTCAAATCAGACCAAGAGGGGACTTTTTGCTTACCCTCATGGATATAAGGACAGAAGACTTCACACGGAGTACACAGAGGAAATGTCAAGAGTCCTAAGTTAAAGAGAACAAACCTAATGTCCCCAGTAAGTCTGGGACACTGATACCACCTACCATTCACGGGTGAACTGAGTCACAGCGACCAAAATGGAGGACCTGGTGTGCGGCAGAATTCACTTCGAAACACTCCCATTCCAGGAGTTAGAAAAGGTGGACACAGCTGGCAGGGAGACAGCTGAGGCCTCGGTGGAGATGTGGAGAAAGGGCACGCTCCTAAATCCACAGGGGAGAGGCAGCAGGGCCATGGGTTAGCTGTGAAGGTCACTGGACATCTCAGTTTCACTGGTGAGCTGTGGGGACACGGAGGATAGGTGGGCTGGAGCCAGACAACATGGCTACCCAAGGGACTACTCCTTTCAGAAACCATAGAGCCAGAAGGTTCTAGAGGAAGAAAACGTTTTCAAGGGGTGGGGTGACACTTGAGGCAGGCGTGCAGTATAAGGCAGGAGAGTCGAGGCTTCCAAGACAATCTGGGTTACACATGGAATTCTGTCTCAGGAGGAGGAGGACCAAAGAAACAGTGCTCACAGCTGAGATTATCTGTGAGGTGGAGAAATCCTTCAACTCTGTCTCACTGAACAGACATTTGAAGAGAAATGAGGGGACCCCAAAATTGAGGAAGAAAATGACAATGTAGCCAGAGCAAAGTGCTGAAAAGTTAGCGCACCAGTCACTGGCTCACCCGCACACCTGTGGCTCCACATCCTCTAGCAAGGTTCTATTCCCACAGCACAGGACGCAGATGTAGAAGACGCTCTTCCACCATGACCTCAGCCCTGGGCTGAACAAGGCTTCTGGAGCCCAAGTACCATGAAGCTTCACACCCTGCTTTCTGGCAGAGAGCCCCTCTCCCAGAGCCAAAGGACAGGGTGTAGGAAGTACTAGAGAGAGAAGTAGCCAGAGGAAATCCTCTGTGCCCCATTCCTTCCCACTGAATTTGTCACAAATCCCCTCAATCAGCTCCTGTGGACCCCAAAGAAAGATTGATAATAAGACACTGCTGGAAACTACACCTACCAATGCTACTGAAACAAGCCAAGTGGCTTTTGTCTACTCGGCTGATTTTAAACACCCAGAACAATTTGTGCAATTCTCTACAAAAGGTGGGGGCTGGTTCCCACCAGCCCAGGGATGACTTTATGTGCCGTGTGCGCAGGCTCAGTCTCCAGGCGGAGCAGGGAGCAGCCACTCCCCAAGTTGTGGGGACCAGGGCAGGGAAGATGCTTATATAGAATGGATGGATCACCAAATACACACCCCAACTCAGCGCTTGCTCCTCTACACGGCTATACACATGGTATCTCTGACCGAAGGTCCTCAATGGCTCCCTCCCCTGCTGTATTGTGTCCTAAGGAACATGACTCCTGAGGAAACTCTCCTGAATTTCCCCTGGATCGTGGTAGCACCCACGCTGCATTCCCGATGCCTAAGGGTTTTTACTCCAAGGAAGGTATGGCCCTGGGACATTCTGGCCTGTTCAAAAGCCAGTTCTCCATATGCTGACCGTAGTCAGACCTAGCCCTGTGCTCCCCGGGGTCTCCTTAGGAGGCAGTGTAGCCCAATGGCCAGGGTCAAGGATGTTAGCCAATGAGCAGAGTGTCATCTTGTTTTCACAACCATCTTGGGAGCTGGGGATGATTATTTCCATTTCCCAGGCAGGGACGAGGAGGCTCCCAAAGCTGACAGGATTTGCTCCGAGTGCTGACGTGAGTTGATGGTACGGTCTGAGTGGGAACCAAGTCTGACTCTCTGCCCACTGCCCCACCTCCGCTATCCTGTTGCTTCTGGCAGCCCTCCCTCTCACCTCCCATTTATCTGAACTCCTGCTCCTCTGGGCTGGCTCCTCAGAAAACATGCAGCCCCAACCTTGTCCCTCTTTCTGGCCAAAATCTACATTGTTACTTCTATTTCTTTTCTGCCTTCTGAATCTTTCCATTTACAATGGGAAACAGGGCGGGCTGGCTGAATATTGGACACACTGTATCTCTAGCTGCAGTCAAGCCTTTCCTTTTCTCTTCTTTGTTAGTTCCAGGATGGCTCACACAGGAAAGAACCGGAGAATACGAGCCAGGCCAAGGTTCACCCAACAGCTCAACCACACCTTCTGCAGAAAAGAGCAGTGGACAAAGAGTGTTGTGTGGCCTAAGCTTCATCCTAAGAGCACAGTCCTCCCCTCCAACTGCTGTGTGGTGTAGGTAGCACAAGACTGGCGACTCTAAACTGGGAGCCAAGACACTCCAGACAGACATCCGAGTTCAGGAAGGTGAGGATAGTCTACACTGGCTATCCTCGGAAAGAAAAAGCGCAAGGGCAGTCACCCGGCAAAAGCACGCTTCCAACAGCATAGAACCCAGTCACGGGCCCTTGGGTTCTCGAGGACACCCCCACCGGTCCCGGATGGTGGCAGGAGGTGATTGTCAAAATCAGATTATCACCAATAAGAGCAGAGGGTGTTGCATTGGTTCTGCAGTCGCCTGCAGGATACACAGGCCCAACCACAGCAAGATGGGGACTGACACAGAGACTAGCCCAATCACCCACAACCACCCCTAGACAATGCTTTAGGGACCATCCTTTCAGTTTTGGGAAGGCAGAATGAGGACTGCTCGCCCAGCCCAGCAGAGCCACTGCTGCCCAAAGCATTTCTGAGACTTGTTTTGGGGAGCTGCCCTCGGGGACTTCTGAATGGTCCAGGTGCTGGCTGTTCTGGGGCCCTGGCCCTGGACAGGACTTTAATACCCAGCTTCAGGCCTTGGGTGTCAAATCTGGTAAGCAGACTCTGGGACCGGGCTTCGGTGATGTTATTTTTGGATAAAAATGAACTGTGGCTATAAAGTAACAGGACCAGCTTTCCCCAGGGAGCTGATAAAACAGTTCTCTGGGCCAGTGGAAGAAGTGTTTCGGCTCCCAAGGCGGCTGCTAACGTGGACAGGCCACTCATCTGGACCTATCCTTCCAGGTCTGTCTTGTGAAAAACAAACAACAAAAAAAAAGTGGGCTCCATCCTTCACAGTCACACCTCTGAAGGCAACAACTCAGGAACTTGTTTGAGTTTCCACTGATGTGCACTCTCCCTCACCCGCCCCCACGGCTCTGCCTTGCAAGGAATGACACACATTTTCGAGAAGGCTAGCCAGGTGAGGGGTTCAGCCCGAGGCCAGTGGCAGAAAGACGCTCCATGACCCTTGAAGAGAATGAGTCACAGCACCGAGCTCCGAACAGAGCTGGCCACGTCCCATCCCTAAACCCTCAGAAACACGCACTTCTTGGGCCTCTCCTAGGTAGCCGCCCTGCCAACGTCAAGACTCCCTCCTGTGCCCATTACATTGCTAACATGAGTGACCCAACTCAACAGCCCTCTCGGACATCCACCTCACTGCCTGTGCTCTTGTTACCAGCAGCAGGTCATAGTCCCGGCCTCCTGGGATGCCCACTGTACCAAGAGTTCTGGGTGCTGGCTCAGCAGCAACAAGAATTGAGTAACATCGCTCTCACATTCCCCTTGAAAAGCTGGCCAATGAAGGGTAGGGATGGGAAACACTCAGAGAGATGCCGGGCCCACTGTGCCCATCGTGAGGACCTCCACAGGATGCCTATATGTCAGAGACAAAGCCTTACCCACAGCCAGCACTTTCCGAGCCACTCACGGCCCACACCGGAACACTGCTTTCTACGTCTCCGGGAGGTAGGACCTAGATTAACCCACACAATTCATACAGTCTCCCCAAGATTCGCATGTTGAGAGAGAACTCATACCCAGAGGGGCTTCAATGTGCTCTGTGAGAAGTCTGATGTGGATGGTCTCCTTCTAACCCCTAATATACCAGTGCGCATCTGATGACAAAGGAAAGATGCCCACCTCCGCATACCTCTACAGCCACTGCTTAGCCACTACAGGCTAAGATCCAGTCGCAGGCCCTACTCACTGGGACGCAATCCTTAAAACCCATGCTGTGACCCCATGAATTCCCAGGACAGTTGCTGATGCAGAACGCTCTAGGGTATTTATTTAGAGTTCAGTTGTTGTTTGTTTATTGTTTCCTGCAGCTCATCCTTCAGGTTCATCTTTTGCCTCTGCTGTTATCCCCAGCTGACTCTCATCTCCCACCCCCCAAGACCCTATACTCGGGCGACAGGTGTCTAGGGCACAGGTGGGCAACCCAAGGCCTCAAAGCCACTGCTGGCAAGCCCGGTGCCCATGTGCGGCTGCCCAGTCTCTGTTGGCCTCCGCTGTACAGAGCTCCAGGCAGCTGCCAACCTGCTTTCAATATCCGCTCGCCCCTCACTGGCCTACCAGCCAGACAGTCCCCTCCCCAGCCCCTTTCTCTTTGAAGAAAAGTGATTTAATTTCATGAGACTTTAGGGTAATCATGTTATGATCTTCAACATTAACCAGAACCAACTCCCTGCTACAGGAGGGTGGGGAAGGAAGAGGGTAGGAAAAAGCAGGCCCATTTGGGATTGCCAGAGAAGACAGGCGAAAGAAAATCACAGCAGCTGCTTCGATGGTTCCTCTGACGAGGATGGGCCTCTGCCAGAGAGGGGGGGCCCTGTGCCAAGGTTTCTGGGAACAAGGAAGTTGGGTTTGGCAGGACCTCTGTTCTGCAGGTTAATCTGCTCTGTTCTGAGGGAAATACTGGTTTTCACTCTTCAGCCTACCTTCTCTGCCCTCACCCCAGCTCTTCCACCTCCCACTGGCTCCCCATCAGCTGCACACATAAACACTCACCCCCCTAGGGTACCTGCCCACCCTCCTCCATCATAGTTCAGGGGCCTCCCTGCCTCCTCTTTAAAGCCCGGATGGTGAGCTGCGGTGGAGACCCGGTCAAGGGGCCTCTTTGATTATAGCTCAGTTTCTGCAGCCCCGCCCACTTTCCAAAGCCTTTTTAGACAATAAGATGAAACTTGGTGAGAAGACTGGGTAAAGGAAAGGCAAGAATAAGTGAGGGGAGTGTTGGAAGACTTAAAGAAAAAAAGAAAGAAAGTAAGTAATTCAGGACCACAAGCCCAGAATAGTGCTCTAAGGGTTAGCTGAGCCAGGGAGGAATTCTCACGAACAATGGTCCTTCTTGGCAGACAGTTCAAGGGTGTGGTGTACACTTGAAAAAACAGCAAATAATCCAGGCTCCACGGCCACCAGGGCGGGTGCTGGCATGAAGCTAGAAAGCTGGGGTGAGGGACTACATGGGGACCCCAAGAAAATGATGGCTTACAGGGGGAAGGTGCACCCGTGAAGTTCTGGACTCCGAAGCACCTTGCCAGTCCCGGCCACATGATGGGCTATGCTATTTCCCAGCCCAGGCTCCTCCCCTCCTCACAGGCCTGCCTGTTTGCTCAGACCTCCTGAAGTCTAGCGGCTTCTCCTGCCCCGGCAGGGAGCTGAGCCTGCACCATGAAAGGGGGCTGCAGCAAACACACAGGTGCCATGGTGCTACATAAGGCCTCTTCTCCTGCCCTCATCCCCTGGTCAAACCCCAGCATCCATTCAGATTCCAAGCAGGGCCTCAGGAGTGTCTTGGGAATCCTGGAGAAAAACAGACCCTGGATGTGACTTTAACCCATTTCTAAGGCATAAGGGAAACACTGTGTCTAAGACATTATTCTCCTCTTACGCCCAGACTACACTCCAGGCTTCGGCTGGGGTTTGTGCACTGCTCTGGGCAGGCAGGTGGGCACATCAGTCAGCCAAAGCTGCATCACCTACTCAGGGTTGGTCTGAGACTGAGAAACCGTAATTCCTTTTAATACATTCTTTCTCTCTGCAAACACGTCTTGTGGGATTCTTTCAAAGTCATATTAAAAAAATTTAATTTAAGATAAAGGTCAAACAGTGTCGAATGAAGGGATTACAGAGTGTAATTACTGCGAATGTGAAGAAATATCATTAGATTAGGAAAGTGATCAAAGCAGGCTTACAGCAAGCCTCGGACCGTGTCTGGAGCTTAACATGGTGGTTTCAGGGACTGCCTTCAGGTGCCTGAAAAATTCTAAAGAAACTCACTGTGTCCCAGGGTATCGGTGTTCAGTCCACTGTGGCACACCCAGAAGGAATCTGTGTCCCCAGTGATCTCAAGAAGGTACCCTCAAATAACTGAAAAAAGTGAGAGAGAACTGGACCTGCCATACTTCAGCCTTCTGAGACTGTTCCCTCAACCTGGAAAGTTCTCACAATGAGAGAGAATTAAGTGAGGGGGAGTCAGGGTCACAAAAAAAGGCCTGGGGGAAGCAACCCGGTAGAAGGTTATGGTGGATGGGGTCAGAATAAGGCAAAGTGGCTACTCCAAAATTCTTGGTAAGATCAAATTAGGGACCAGAGGTCCCAGACTCAACAAACTGAGTCTTTATAGCTTTATAGCTTTAAAACTTTATAGCTTGAAGAACACCCCCTTTAAATGGGGAGACCCAGGGGCTGGAGATGTGCCTCAGGGTGGAGCATTGGCCTTGCAAACTAGAGACCCTGGATTCCATCTGCAGCAACACACACACACACACACAGAGGGAGGGAGGGAGGGATGGAGGGATGGATGGATGGATGGATGGATGGATAGATGGATAGATAGTAAACTGAACTCCAAATCAGTGGCCTCTCAGCTCTGTGGTAACATTGGGATGAGGAGTTGGGAGATGAGCTCTAACTCCCTCTTTCTGTCACACTTTACATGAAAACTTCCCCTACAGGGTTCATAGCTAACATTTACCACACTCACTCAGGCCCTGCTGCTCGAAGCACTTAAATGTTAAGTCAATGACCAGCAATCACAGGACTGCATAATAATATGATGCTGCTGAGTCATTCCCAGTAGAAAGGGGAAACTGAGTCACAGATTTAAATTAAGGTGAAGGAGTACTAGGCCTTCAACCTAGACTGAGGTACAGAGCCAACCTTTGACCCCAAAGACTATAGAGCCTCCTGAGAGGAAGGGGACCTAGTAGCCCTAACTTACCCCCTCAAGCTTCCTGGCAGATGGTTTAATCTGACTTACAGATGGCTCCTCTGGTCTACAGCATGACCCTGGGACTGACTACAACCTCCCAGAGAGACGAAGGCAGGACATGGCAGGCTGTAAGAAGGACATTAAGGGTTCTACTACTTAGCTAAATGGAGGCCCTTCTTTCCAGCTCTTTCCTTGGAAACAACTGAAAGTCCTAGCAAGTCTTCTCGTAGTTTTCATATTCTGTGTGTGTGTGTGCTCACACTCTCTCCCCCTGAGAGACTCAGTCTTCATGTTCTTATTTCAAGTTGCTCCTGCTTTTTGGCTAAATTCTGTCCTCAAAATCCCAGTTGGGAACCAGAGGCACCAGATCTACGGAATGTAGACAGGGCCAGGCCTCCAAGGTGAAAAATATGGGAAGGAGAAGAGAGTAGGATATTCAGAATTCAAAGGCCTCAGAAAGGAAGTGACCTCGCTGGCTCCATGTTTTGTTTATAACACAGTGAAAGTGATTAATCCACAGTCACCAAAATAGCTTGTGCACAGAGACTGTGGAGGTTTCCTAATTACGAAATCGGAAGGAAAAAAAGTGTTCCTCCTCCTGCTTTAGAATAACAGAAAGCCAGTAAAGTGGGAATTAAACTCATCATTACAGATGACCAAAAAGAAATGTCTTTAAAACTTAATTTCCATTCACTTTTTTTTTAATTCCCATAACTATAAACTAGTAGAAGAGACCTTTCCAGTGTGTCAATAGGAAAATCCCTAGGAGGGGAAGTGAGGTCTTGGTGCCTGAGAGTCAATAGCTTCGTAAAGTGCTTTGGCAGGCCCCCATCCCTCGGGATTGTGAAACCCATCCACACACACACACACACCCTCCAGGGACAGAGCATCCACAGAGGCTGTAGGAAACCGCTGGAAAGCCAGAAGCTGTATGTGAAGAGAGGAAAATTCAGCTTCCGACTTTGGGATGCAAAGGAGTTTATTCCTGTAAGCACAGAGGGCTGGGAAAGTGTCCAGAGCGTAAGGCACTGGCCAGGGAGTTGGCGAGTGGTCCACCTGCCACACAGCTCAGAGACCAGCCACTCTCTTCCTGAGCCTCAGGTCCTGCTCTGGAAATCAGTCAGTTGGTGCACAGCTCCTTCCTAAAGGTCTCAAATGAAACAAAGCCTACAAACATAAACAAATATGCAAAAAAGCCAACAGAACATAACCTGACCTTCTATTTGCACCAAAGAAGTACAAACCCTTTTCAACTTATCTACTTACTCACTCCTACAGTTAGAAAACATTATGAGGTGTCCCCAGTGAGCCGGAAACTGTAACATGGCCCAAGCTCCAGGGAGGCAGGAGCAGTTGAGTGGCTTCAGTACCCTAGCAGTAAGTGAAGACTCAGCTCTTGGCATCAAGTCTGGAGTCTCAACCCCTAGCTCACTGGTGAGGGACCAGACAGACACAAGTTCCTTGAGGAACTCTAGACCCAGGCCCAGAGGTACAAACTTAAAGGGGGGAGGCTGATGAGGGCAGAAAATGGGCGGCTGGAGACAGACGAAGATCTTGGCTTCCATGCCCAAGAACCTGGGCTTGAGCCTGCAAGAGAAAGAATCATAAAGAGGGTGGCGGTGCCCACACACGATGAGCATGCAGATGGATACACCCGGAACCTATTTAAAGAAAAGGTGCCTTATCCTGCTGACAAAACACTTTCAGCACAATGAAAACTATTATCTCATGGTAGCACAGGCTCAAAGAAACTAAGTTGCAAAATACTGGGCCTCCTCCTACATCTCTCTGAAACTCAGTGTTACTTCCTTGATTCTACACAGTAACAGTCAGAGCACATCCTCACCCTCTCCACGCCATTTCAATACCACTTCTGCCATCTGTGGGTTCAATTCTTCCATTCTAAACATCTGTTGTGGAGAGCCCTATCTTACACCTGCAAGAAAATAGCTCATCCCCAAGCTTAGGACGTCTCCAATGTCATTAGTATTGGTTTTTCTTAGCCAGACATTATACACCATTACATTTTATCTGTTTTTCTGTCTTATCAATAACCCACATTGGAACGTCCCTTCTTCCGCATTCTCCCACATGTTCCGGTGTTTGCTGAGTTTAGACCTTCCTGTGAACACTCCCTTATACTCGAAGCTGAAGGTGCATGCTAGCAGAGACTCTGGGATTAGCAAAAAGATAAATAAAGAGTTTGTGCATTTGCAATCAGTTCTGATCATAACAAATTTCTGTAAGTTATATTTTCCTAAAGCCCTGTCTCCAATAAATAAATAAAGCTTTCCTGCTTTTCTTTGAACTGACAGCAAAAATAAAGGTCCCCATCCACTGACCTTATATTTGCACACAGGTACAGGTGTCACAGACAGAATGAACCCCAGAACCCTCTAGCTAGCTTATCTTTCTGAGAATCAGTTGTGCAGCACGGTCAGTGAGAGATCCTGTCTCAAAAAACAACAGAAAAGGCACGTTAGCACACAACCTTAATGGCAGGCTTTCTTGGAGTCTGAGGCCAGCCAGCCCAGTTGCACAGAGACCCTGTCAACACATGGAGCTCAGTAGAGAAGGACACCCAGTGTTAACCCCTGGCCTCCTCAAGCACGGTGTACACGCACCTCAACACACATGCACATACATGAACCTGTCGTGTACACACACACAAAGGCTATGAACATAGCAGATGTAAAGTCGGGGGAGGCCTGCCTAAGTGAGGCATTTGAATCAAAACCTAAGGAACAAGAAAGAACCATCCAAAGAAAAGGAGGAGAGGCCCAGGCAGAGGCTTGGGGAGTGGAGAGAATAGCAGCTCTGGCTGTCTGATGGAGGTATGCTGCAGCACGGCATGATGGAGCAGGGGCAGGTACAGATGCTTTTATTTTTCATCACAGTGTATCACTGTCTTCTGGAAATAGACCAAACCAGGGTTCTAGTAGACACAGGAGTCCAGGGAGGGGTCCCCACAGTGGCTCAGTGATGGTGGCAGTTCGAGAGATGTAAAACAGACTGAGTACGAGACTCGGGAATGAGCTGATGGGAGGTGGGAGTGGGCTTGGACTGTCTCTCCTAGCACCACTAGGCATCTTGAGGTGCCCATTAGACAGACATCCAAGAATGGGTGAGAAGTCAGGACTGGTCGGGTCTGGCCCAGATGAGAGGCAAGGACCAGAGGTAAAAGCGTGAACCTTTGAAATGGCTTCATGTAAAGAGAAGGGAGCAGATGAGATGGCCGCAGAGTGGAGGAGTCGAGAGACCCTTAGGGAGAGTTCTACCAGGCAGAGGTTAGCTACAGGAGGACCAGGCCAGAGCGAGGGCTATGAAGGGGGCAGATAAGTGGATGTCTGGTAGGTGAATGGGTGGATAAGAGGGTAGAAGGAGACTGGGAGATGGCTGAATGGATAGATAGATGGGTGAGCAGGTAGACGGACGAAAGAGTGGCTGAATGGATGGGGAAATGGATAGATGGGTGGGTGAGTAGACAGAGAAGTAAATGGACACACACATACAAGCACAGAGGCTTTATATGAAACAGCCCTAACCAACTACTACAATCTCAAATAGGACTATGTCCTCCGTATACTCATATGGCCCATGTGGTCAACTGGTTTCCACATCTCTAAAGTGTAACACAATCCTCTTTCCCACAGCGCTAAGGTGAAAAACCAAGTATGATTGACCGTGGAGCAGCCAAGAAACAAATGAAGGCCTAATGACTGCGACGTGCTGCACTTAAATACCCGCGCAGCAAGGAAGACCCGGGCAAAGCCCAGTGTGGAAACTCATTCCTGCACGCGGCTGGCTTGTCAGTGGCTCTTCACTCAAGGTGTGCACCAGCCTGCTTTTGTAGCTCTAACCAGCCTCTCATAGCTGAGTGTTGACTTTTAGAACAGGGACTAAATCCGGCCTTCACTTTGAGCCAAAAAAGAAAAGGAAAGAAAGAAATGCCATTTTGTGCTTTTTGTTGTGGCAAAACCACAATGCTTTCCAAGCGATTCTTTTAAGACATGAATGAAAGGCTAGGGTGTAGTTCAGTAGCACGCACCAGCCCCCCTTCCACCCCCAGCATGGAGGGAAGGGCTGGGGGAAGCGATGGTGCCCACAGTTTCATCTCTGGGACAGGATTTCTCAGTAAGTAGCCAAGACGTGCTTTCAGATTCTAAGCAGGCTTATAACAAATCCTAGAAACCCTCACTATAATTCTGCTCTTTCTTTTCCTTTTTTTTTTTTTAACTTAAGGACAAGCTAGTGAATGCTGTTAAATTTCTACTATGGGCCGATGCTGTCACACCCACGACACACTGAGTGTCAGAGCGCCCCATCTCACCATACGTGAAACATGGTAATCCTGGAGTGCAATTTTATGTGCTATTTTCCCCGAGCTTTCTCTTGAAAAGCAGGTGACTTCTTGGGTAGCAGCAATTTACCTTTCACACTGGGTAGTCATCAAGGTGCCTGATTGCCCTGAATAACATTCCTGGCTGTCAGAATACTTCAAGGCTGAGAATTAGCATTTCAAAACCTTTTCAAATGAGGGTAGGGGGGCTTGTTCCCTTAGCTGAAGGTTCCCCAGGCTGCAAAGAAGCAAGTGTTAAGTGCGCACCTGGGGAAGCCGTAGCTTCGTGGAATATGGGACAGGAGTCTCCAACAATGGCTGAGAAACGGTCTGGCTGGACAGCCCTGTGGCCTAAGATTTCCTAAGATTTCCAGGAAGGGTCTGGGTTCAAACGATTAGCCCAGAGTCCCTAAACTCACACCAGCATCCCAGAGACCCCGAATCATGTCGCTCCTGCCAGGAAGAAACCTTTTCTTGGGCCATGATCTCTCATTTGGAGTTGGGACAACACCATTCCAAGAAAAGACTGGGGTTATTACACTACAAAAACAACTTTAATGATTCGTTACTAGCAGCCAGTATCAGGGCCTGACACTGAGCTAAGAGATCGATCAAGGAACCAGATTTAAGCTCTCATGGTCACGGCCACTGTGCACCCCTTCTTGCCCAGACCAAAAGCTGGTTCTGGGTCCCTATTAAAAAGCAGTGGTGTCCAGACCTTCAGGGGCCACCAGGGAACCTGTTAAACATGCAAATTCTGGGGCCTGCCCCAGATCATGAATCTCTAGAGGAGGGCTCAGCAATCTGTGCCTCCAGTAAAGCCAAAATGGGCCAACCACTGGCCCAGACACAGTGGACGTAGCCCACCTGCCTGCCATCTGTCATGACACTCCTGCTCCATCTCCCAACTTCTAGCCAAACCGCCTCCCGGATGAATGCTCCCCAGAAAGGGCAGCTTCACCCTTTCCTTTGGGTGGTCATTATCACTCAGCCCATGCACACACCTAGAATCAGGTCCCTGCTTCACACCATTTCCCCCCCTGCCACTCCAGTCCTCTACTTTGGGATAAAGTCTTTGGAATAACCCCTCCCGCGCCTCACTTCCAGCACTTCCACAGAGGAGCCGGTGGGCACTGCCGGAGCTGCCAGGGTGGGAGCGTTGTAACAATGCAGGAGAACGCCGCAGAACAAAGCGAATAGCATTCAATTGAGACTATTGTGGTGAGGTTCTTGTTCTCCATTCTATCCTTCTTTAATCACACCCCACCCACCTTTGTTGGATATTTTTCGTTATCTTTCTTAAACCCAGGATGGCTACTTACCACACACATAAACAATCTGGCGTGCTGCTAAAAGTTTTCTAACTTCCTGGCTGTCCACTGCTCTTGTGCTGAGGCCCATGATTGGAATAGTCTTGAGGTAGCTAAAGTGGCCACTCCAGGCAACTAGCTTTCTTCTGTTATATCCGTTAACTCTCAAACAATCCCACGGATGAAAAATTGATGCTTTCTGCCAATATGCACACACATATTCGCTTGTAAACATGGTATACCCAGCTTCCTCTGGCAGACGCCATCCTGGCTGCCCTGACACTCCCCTCTTCATCACAGAAACGCTCACACCACCGCACATAGCCTGGTCGGCAGACTTGTGCTCTGTTGACTCTTTTGAGACAACAATATTAATATGAGACCTTGGAGATAAAGAAGAAATGAGAGGTTGCTGTTTGATCATGTTGCGTACTGGTGTGTCCAGTTGACAAGGGGTCAGTGGTCCTGGGGAGTCGCTCAGCTTGACAGCAAGCTAGAGAAGAGAAGCCCACAACTGAGAAAATGCCTCCCGAAGACTCACTTGTGGGCAAGCCTGTTAGGTAGTTTCTTAACTGGCGACCCATATGGGAGGGCCCAGCCATTGAGGGTGGTGCCAACCCCAGGCAGGCTGAGCATGCGCCATGAAGAGCCAGCCAGTAAAACAGCACTGCTCAGTGGCACCTCCTCCTAGCGGCAGGTCCTGCCTCTAGCTTCCTTCCTTGACCTCTTACCCTGACTTCCCTCAGAGATGCAGTGTAGCCTGTGAGCTGTAGGTGAAATAAACGCATCATCCCTGGCCCCGCCCCGCCCTTGCTCGTCACGGCATTTTATCCCAGCAACAGAAACAGAAGGAGGTGGCTACAGCTGGGGTACAAAGTGAATAAACTGTAATTAATATTAAAAAAAATAAAAAATTTGAAACCTACAACACCCTCTCAGGTCTCCCCATCTACATGAGTCCCCTTTAAGCCAACGTAAAATTTGTCTAAGGTGAAGATTCCCGTTCAAGACGCAGATTCGGCGGCATTTAGAACATTCACAATCCACATGCCACTCCTGTCCAAAACATGTTTTCTTCGCTCCCAGGGAGAACCTGTGCCCCCTTTCCTCTTCCTCCGATCCCGGGTCACCTCTCATCTTTGCCTGTTCCAGACTCTTCACAGAAATATGTTCACATATGTGGGCATAGGTGCTGGTTTCATCCTGCAGTGTAATGTTTTTGTGGTTCATCCTTGCTGTAGCTGGATGACATTTCAGCTGATGGCATTTGGCTGTGTGTGCATGTTTTCATTTGTTGGTAGGCATTTGCATTGTTTCCATGTTAAGCTACTGTAAATAGTGTGGCACTCTGAACATTCTTGAGCAAGTTAGTTGTTTTGCATATCAGCTCTCAAGTCTTCCGGGTATAAAACTAGGAACGGAACTGCTGGATCATATGACAATTCTGGGTTTAATATGGGAGGTTTTGTTCCTGCTGTTGTTGAGGCGAAGTCTCGTGTAGCCCAGGCTACCCTTTAACTTCTGGCCTCCTGCCTCTACCTCTTGAGTGTTGGGATAACCCAGGCAAGCACTTCATCAACTGAGCGATATCCCAGGCCTAAGTTGGCATTTAAACACCTCTATTATACAAATGGATTTTATGACACTTTTATACATGCATACAATGAACTTTGACTGTGACGGGGCTAAGCTCAATCCACACCTGTTCTGCTTTTTCCAGGGTCATTTGTGGGCAGAACTGCACCTCAGATAGCTTCATAACAAAGCCAGCAGATTTGGCTCCAAGATGTGGGGTCTTCAAAGGCTGTGCGCCAATCTCACAACTGTTTCCCTCACACCTCGGAGACCGATGCTAAGCAGGAAGCTTACTAACACCTGTGCCTGCTCCCAAGTCAAACCGCTCAGACCCAGAGAAAGAATTCTTGATGGAAACTGGCCACCCTCCTCCAATTCTGCTGTCATTATTTCCAAGTTTTTCCTTAAGGGTACCATTGGGAGCCTTGAAAAAAATCCACGAACCAAATATCTTACAATGCTTATAAAAATTCTACAAGGCATATATGGCTACCCCTTCTAATGGATAAGAAAATTAAGGCAACTAACTCCAAAACTCAGCTCCCTTGGGCCATTCAGGACCAGAACATGGGCCCTGCACCCTCCTTTGCAATACCACATTCAAGATAATACAGAGGATAGGACAGGGGTTGTACAAAGGGATCACTGTGAGGTAGAGGCCAGTCTGATCGACATAGCAAACGTCATGGCAGCCAGGGCTGCAAAGTGAGATCTTGCCTCAACGGTTAATATTTACATCATGGCATGAATCACTGAGAAGAGGCTGGAGTCTGTCTCAAGCACAATGTCTGAAAAGGCAGATGGGCGAAAAGGTCTGCTCTCAGTGAAGCCACTATCCAAAGCTACACTTGAGGGGCGGGTAGGGTGGCTCAGTGATAAGAACACGGCCAACGTTCGTGAGTTCTGCCTTTAGCACAACTACCAAATAAAAAGGCTATACTCCAGGGAGTCAGGTAAAACTCTCTGGAAAATGTATTCCCTTACATGGACATCCAAATCCACCCAAGAGGCTTCAATGCAGGTCAAGTATTCAGCCTCCCCGCTGCAGGTTAAATGGAGATGCTTGATAAACGTGAATACACAGAAGTGTTATCAAAACAAGGAAGGAGCCACGGCCAGTCAGTGCAGAATGTAAAACACCTGAGAACACAGTGCAAACAGGGTGTGCGGGCACACATACCTGACAGCCAAGAGGGTAGCCAAGAGTCACACCACCACCCCTGGTGAGCAGGTTACCAGCAGGAGCAGTAAGCATCTGGGATCGCTGGCAAACAGACTTTGGGGTCACAGACCCCTCCAAACCATACCTAAGCCATAGTAAGCCTTCTGAGCTTCCAGAGAGGAGGGGTGCTGCTGGGTCTCCCCACCTCAGTGACATCACTGTTCTGCTTTACCTGGTCCTGCTGTATCTGGATACACGCAAGATGACCTGCTCAGGTCACAAACTGAGACTTCACCTGTTGCTCCTTAGCTGTAGGGTAGGGGCATGATTAATGTTGAATGAATGAATGAGCAAGCAACTGGGGTGTAAACACACCCAGAGGGTGTACAGCCACAGCTGGGGGAGGGGAAATGCCCTTCCTATCCCTTTCAGCAAAAGGCATTCTTGTAGTGAGAATTTTGGTTTCCTTAAAAGCCCAGTCATGTTATGTGAATGTTTCTGTTTTAATCCCAGCTGTGAACTACGAGACTGCTTCGCAGCAGGTGATTATGATTTGCCTCGTGCACTACCAGGGGCATATTTTTTGGCCAGTTGCAGACAGTTTAGTTCCGGGAACTTTGGAGAGGGTATGAACAGGGCACTTCTACAGTGCCTGCAGCAGTTGGCTGCCGCTGGTCCCTGCTGGTGTTAATTTCTGCTGCCGTGTTTGCCATGGCTGGACTGCTAATTGGCTGGATTGCCAGATATTCTGAGGAAGACTGGACTTGCCCCTGGGAACCCAATGACCCTGATCAGCAGGAAGTAGTCTAAACAGATCTGCATCCCCGTTTCCCTACAACTTCTCTCTCACCTACCTAGTATTGAAGGCTGGAAGAGACTGAGATGGGTGCTGAGTATAAGAGCACAAATAAAATAGGTTAAAAAAAAAGACACCAAGAGCTCTCCATCAATGCCAAATCTTCCCTATGGCTCTGGGCCCTCTGTCCTCCACACCTCTCACAGGGTAGAACATAGACAAGCTGGGCCGAATGCTCACACATCACACCCCAGGACCACAAACATGCTCCCAGTGACCTAAGTTAATGGCCATGTTCACCCTGGACAGTGGTCCACACCATAGCAGCGCCCACCTCAGCCTCGACCTACTCTGAGCCATCCTCGGCAGCACACACTCCTCTGCGGCAGCCAGTGTGAGCAAAAGTTCCTGGAAGGCTGGTTAGCTAATTGGAATTGCAATGACTGTAGGGAGTTACAATGTTGTAGGTCCACAGCCTGGTTGCTTAGCCTGCTTAATTGTGTTCCTTGCCCACACCTGTGCCTGACCTAACCTTAGGGGAAACCTTTTAGAGCCTATTTCACAGACCTTGAGCTTCTACCAAACCACAGGTTAGGAAGGCATCAGACAGCATCTCAGGTCTATAGAACAGATTTCTCTGCTTCAATCTTATAGCCCACCTAGCTGGCGTGCCCACCAGGGTATTGAAAAGTGTCTTGACCTATGTCTTCCTCTGTTCTGTTAGTGTAAAACATGACAAAACCATTACAGTGTTGTAACATGGAATTTGGGGAAACCTGAATCTGGGTTCAAGGCTATGACCGAGCATATCTGGCTCTAGAATAAATGACCTTTCATCCCCTATGAGGTGGGAGTTGCATTTTGGCTTGGACCAGCCTCCAGGTAAGGCCAGCAGCATTGGGCCAGGCCTGCAAGGCAGGATCTCAGACCATCCAACCCGGGAACCCCTCCCCGCTTTTCCTTGGTTCCTGCTGTCTCCCAGCCACCACCTGACCTGGAAACCTCCATTCTCTGCAGTCCTCAGAAGCAAACCTTAGCTCCTCCTGATGCCCACAAGACAGCAACCCTCCTGCCTCCCTGTCTTCCCCCTTCCTCCCCGCCTCAGTGACAGCAAAAGCCGTCCTAGACTCCGCCCCCCCTGTTCTCTTGACCTGGAATGGTCTTGTCTCCAGTTTCTGCAGAGATGGCCTCCTGGGCAAGGCCATCTCCACCTTGTCTAAGCATCCTCTCTGATCACTAACTGAAGCTTGCTTCCTTCCTTCTCTCCTTCCTTCCTTCTTTCCTTCCTTCCTTCATGCCTGTTCTCTCTGTGGAGCAGAAACTCTATGAGGATGGAGACTAGGCTTGTCCACTGTTGTGTTCCTTCTGGAACTCTCCAGGACACAATGGCTGAAGGTGGTTGTAGATGAATGAATGAGTAAGCCAGTGGATGAGGGAATGAATGCAGCAGGGGAGCAGAGTGTCTCCTATTGTGTGGGCACCGGCAGGGGTCTGCCCTTAACCACAGGGCCTGAACCCCAGCTGGCTGGTCCTGGTAGCCATTTAACCCCACCAGGAAGCTGCCAAGGCAGCGTGTGTGCCCAACTTCCCTTTATCACAACAGATAAAACTTTACTCTGCCCTTTTAAACCACCGTTGTCTGGCCTTCCCCCGAAGGGAACTTCAGAACCAAAATTCCTTTCTGCCCTTCATTTCTCTGCTTTGTGTTGACAGAAATGCTCCATTTAGCATCCCTAAGGATCCATTTGCATGCCAAAGCCCTGGCTGTGCTGCCCTGCGGGAGGCTTGTGTTCCTGGTGGACAGCAGGGCTCTGCAGAGACACTGGGGCGGAACCCCTCCCCTCAGTGCCCCTGCCACTTGGCATGGTGGCCCTCCTAGCTGGCCAAACTGGCCCCTCACTGCAGGCACGCAGCGTGTGTGCTTTCTCCAGCTCTTGTTCTTGTAAACCCTGCCACCACCTCAGATAGGCACCTGTTGATAAATGCTGCACGTCTCATTAAAGTGAGCCAGGAAGACCTACGTTCAAAAGCTGAAAACGATTTTCTATTTTGCCTTATTTGAAATTGCTTTCATCCCAAACGAAAGCTCCCGTCCCTCGACGAGACAGGATGAACATTCCCACTAAAGAACAAACAGGGAAATGGATCCCCCTTCACATCCCTTCCCTTCACCCTCTTTATCTCTGTTCAAAGAGCAATCAGCAACCGTGATCCCAATGAAACAGGCCGGGCAAACCTAGGCAGGCTGCTAATCATGGCTCTCATGCTCCAGAAAGGCCTAAGTGAGGCCCTGAAAGATGGTAACACTTACCTATCAAAATACACTTACCTATTAAAATAACAATTTGTGTATCTTAGATATATATACAGTTTCTATTTGTCAGTTATGACTTGGTGAAGCTCACCAGGAATCCACTCTGCCTGTGCTTTGGCCCTAACAATGGTCTCCCACATCTGCCTACAGCCAGAGAACCCCCTCTGGAAATGCTGTTGCTAAGTTCTCTTTCTGGAAGAGGCAGTTCCATTCACTGCCCACCTTTCATTCCCAACATACTGCAGCATTCTCCTTTTCACGGCAACCTAACATGTTGCATATAGCGTCAAACAGCGTGTGCCAGGCACCCACTGGGATCTCTGCCAAGCTGACACGAGGCTACCCAGTCGGCTCTTCACACATCTGGTTATTTCGCTGGTTAATAGCTTTCCTTCCTTTCTGGTGAGCATTCTCCAGGCTGCCCAGGGGCTTTTCCATGATGTGTTAGCCTGATGTGGAGGTACCGAGGAAGCATCTGGTCTGGCACCAGGGCTTAAAAAAAAGCCAGAAAACCTATGTTCAGAGGACAAAATGTATATGTTTGTCAAAACACCTTATTGTATATGGTAACATATGTGATTAATACACTTCACATAAAGCTAGGGAAAGAGTAATCCGTTAAGAGAAGCACTCCAGTGCAAACACCCCCATTCTGCAGAGCTGGGTGAGGCTGTATCTAAGGACAGGGGCAAGGGCACCACCCGGGCCTGCAGCCCAGGCTCTGCAGTCAGCAAATCTGTGCCCCAGGCGCTGGCTCCAATCTACCTCTGAGAAAGGGACCCAGGTCAGCAGAGGAGCAGGATGGAGCTCCCGACACAGGTCTCTGGCAATCCTGAGTGGGGGCAGGAAAGCTCCCAGGATGGCCTGGACTGTCTGCGAGCTCTGACAAGTCGAATTTCTGAACTCAAATGCCAAGCCAGGCCTGGCAGTGGCCAGGTTGAGCCTCCTTCCTTTGTGTCTAAAACCACTTTTTGTCTGAAAGCTGGTGCGACGTTAAGTGGCCTGCCAAGCACAGCCTGTGAGAAAGCTTCTAGGCCAGGCCACTTTCCGAGGCCCCCACAGTGCGCTCTGCCCTCCTCAGGGCCACTGTACCATCAACCCGAGGCAAAATCCCAGCTCTCCCAGGATGCGCCTTTTCTCAGATACCAGGCCAGGGTGCTGGGAGGGCTCCTTGCCAGGCTGAAGCAGCACCAAATAGAGGATCCGTTCTAGAAGAAGAGGAGAAAGAGGAGGAGGAGGAGGGAAAGTGGGAACTGAGTTCCTGGATGGGTGGGAAGCTGTCACGCCACTTAATACCCCAGCAAAGCTGACACAGACCTGATGGCCCTCAGTTCACACAAGAGGAAACTGAGGCCCATTGTCTGCACATTGTACCCTTCAAAGCGGGACCCAAGATGCTCAAGGACCGTCACTTTCAAGAACAGTTTTCAATCTGAAATAACGTTAGATTCGGGGGGAAAAAAGTTGCAGAATGGTTCAATCGCTGTTGCTCTGCTTAGTTTCTTGAATATCATCTTTTTAAGACGTATTTGTTTTAGGCGAGTGTTCTACCTGTGTGTGTGTGTGTGTGCCTGAAGAACTCAGAAGGGGGCAGCAGATTCCCTGGAACTGTAGCTACAGATGGTTGTGAGCCACCATGCGGGCGCTGGGAACAAAACCATGGTCCTGTGCCAGAGCAGCAAGTGCTCTTCACAGCTGAGCCACGTCTCCAGCCCCAGCCTTCAGACTCCTGAAGAGCAGGACCGACTATTTTCTGGAATAGTTCTCCTCGGGGACTGTGTGATCATTACCAAATTCAAATCATGTTTTTAGCCCAGATCCCACAGCCATGGCACGTCCTAGGCTCTCCCATCTGGGAGTCTGCGTGTCACGAGGTCCGCCCGCCCCATCGTCAGCCATGCTCACGTAGACTGTTGGGTCAGGGTGGCGTGTAGCAGGTTCCTTCACCGTACCACTTTCTTTCTCCTCTGCTCAACTATGGAAAGATGGTCAGCTGCTGCCACGTAGCTATTCTCTCTCTCTCCTTGTCCATCCACCCTCTGATATTAATAGAACTCATAATTCTTGCTCACAACCATCACCACAGGGGATCTTCTGACACTCAAGGCCTTCTTCCATGTTCACCATCTTGTTCTCACTTATTATCCAAAATTTCACTGGAATTTTCACTGGAAGAAAAAGCAGGCAGTGGTCCCTAAACCTCTGTGTGCATTTGCTTCATCTAAAGCATTTGTCAGAGCAGACTTTAGCCCCTGTCCGAATAGCTGAGTTCAGTAACCCAGGCAAGGACTCAGAAATGCACATTCTAATCAGTATTTCTCATTCCCACTTAAAAAAAAAAAAAGATGCAATTTGCATAAAGCACAGTCATTTAAAGTGCACCATTCCATACCATATGCACAAGGCCGTAAGTCTTGTCTAATTCTAGACCGTTTTCATCACCCTAAAAAGGAAAGGCACACCCATTAGCAGTCACCCCCTCAGCCTCTGGCCACCAGCCATCTGTTTTCTGCCTGTGTGCATTTGCCTAGCCTGGCCACTTTATACGCAGACCACATAGCATGCTGTTGTATGACGGTGAACAGTTTCTTTCGTTTAGTATTATGTCCACAAAGCCTACCCTTGTCTTAGCATATGTAAGTCTTTCCCTGTTAGGGTTAAGTAAGTTTTCATTGTACAGACACACACCATGTCTTGCTTATCCACTCATTGACGGATAGACATTTGGACTGTATGTGTTTGTTGGTGATTGCCACTGTGAACACTTGTAGACAAGCTGAGACACACATTTTGTTTCTAGCAGTACTTTCGGAATAGCTTGGTCATATAGTGACCCATTCTGTTCCTTCTGAGGAATTATTTTCCAAAATGGCTGCACTATGTTACATTTACGCCAGGATGTAAGGGTCTCAGTTTCTCCACAGCCTTCCTGCATGTGCTCATACGTGATGTGGCAGCCCTCCTGCTCCGACCACCATGCCTTCCTCTGAAACATAAGCTAAGACCTCTCTTCCCTAAGTTGTTCTTGTCAAATATTTTGCCCCACAGCAACGAGAAACGTAACTAAAGAAACTTGTTCTTTATTATATGTCCCTTTTTAAAATAAGACTTGTTTTTCTTTATGGCTTTCTCGGTATGTGTGTCTCTCTTTGTATTTTCCTGGTGTGTTATGGTGTTAGACATGTTCCCATGTGCTTGTTTGCCATTTACGTATCTTTTGGAGAACTATACAGGGCTTTATGCCTGTTTATAAATTCCACTATTTTTAAAGGACATTTCTAACTTTTATTTACATAGTCTTTATCGAAGTTGCAACTATTTTCCCCCACCTGCAGGCTGCCCTTTAGTTTGGGATTCTAATCAAGGACGAGTTAAGCCGTTTCTATCCTGTTTCCACACAGAACTGTTTATGCAAATGGTCGATAGACTGATCTATGAAAGAAATGTTGCAAGGATTTAATAAAAACAGAAGCTCCACCTTCAAAGCCCATTAGCGTGGCCAGGTACAGGTGTGGATGGCATGCCGCACTCCGGAGGCAGAAGCAGGTCTCTGTGCGCTCAGGGACAGCTCAGTCTATAAGCAAGTTCCAGGACCGCCAGGGCAATGACCCTGTCATTCATACCTGGAGAACAGCGTAAAGTACTTCATGGCATGGTCTCACTCTCAGAGATGCTCCGGGGTGTACGCTCCGGCAGGCATTCTACCACCAGCTAATTCCTGTCTTTCTTTTCTTTTTCTTTTTTTTTAATTCTGTTCCAGCTCTGTACTTAGGTCTCCTTTCCATTCGAAATGATATTTATTTTTCTCTTCCTTTTTTCTTCTCTTTGACTACTCTCCCCAGATATTTGTTTATTTTTATTACTCTTTCCAAACCACCCTCTCTTGGCTTTGGTTGGTCCTCTCTGTTGGATATTTGTTTTCTAGTTCATTGACTTCTGCTCTTAATTTTTATCTCTTCCTCTCCCCTCCCCCGCCCTTTTCTGCCTTACTCTGTTCATTTTTTTCTCCTAATTTCTTAAATTAGCTACCTAACTCATTAACTTTCAGCCCTTCCCTTCCCTGTGGTGCTCAGTGAAGCGCTCTCCTCTCTTTCTTTCCCATCTTTCCTTCCATGAATTTAATCACTCCTTGGCAAGGGGATGGGGAGAAATAGAGGCAGCCACGGAATCTGCTCGTTCCACAGGAAGCTATCTGTGGAAATGCTCTTCCATAGAGCTGAGAGCTCCGGGAGCTAGCACTGCCACAGCCAAACCAAGCCATTTGGGGTCATATTTCACTCCAAGGTGGCACCCCAAGACGGTGAGTTCTAGCGGCTTCACCATCTTGTCCTTTGCAGACTGCCTATCTGCCAGGCCAAAAGGCAAAGGGACAGATGCTCATGCAAAGACAAGAGTGAGCCAAAGCAATGAACTCAGCCAGCTGTCAGTTCAGATGGCTCCGACACCACCCTAGCAATCATCTTGCTTTCTTCTTTGCTTCCAGTCCTCACTCCCAGCTCACTGTAGCCCCGGAAGGATGTAGCCGTGAATACGAAAAACCATCAAACCATCATGATGGAATGAAAGGGCTAACGGGGGGCTGAGGGACCATCTGCCCGCCTCAGCTGCCTCAGGGGGCAATCCTGCCATCAGTCAGGCTAAACTGATGCTAAAGGTTTGCACAGGAGGCAGTGTGTCCTTCCGGGGGTACTCTCTGCTCTGACTTTGTGGCAAGCTCTTCTGCACAGCTCTGAGTGTTACAAAGGCCAAAGAACTCCGTCAACTAATTTGCTAAACACTGAGTTAATATATGTTGGAGCACCACAAGTCTTTTGACTCTGGGCCACAGAAAGAAAAGTTGTGAACAGTATGTGAACAGTAAAATCACAGTATGACTGATTTGCTCAAGATACTGAACTGATACATGAAATACAGTTCTTTTGGTTTCCACAAAGTGATCACATATACTCAAAGAGATTATTCTGAGGGAGAACAAAAACAAAAACAGAACTTCCAGCAGGCTTGAGAGTGGCTCAGTGGTTAAGAGCACTTGCTGCTCTTGCACAGGACCCAGGTTCAGTTCCCAGCACAGCGGCTTCAAACTGCGAAACTCTGGTTTCAAGGATCTGTTGCCTCCTGTCTAACTTTGGTGGGTACCAGCACACGAGTGATACTCATACATACATGCAGGCAAAATGACCACACACATAAAATAAAATAAATAAATCTAAGAGAAATATGAATTTTACAAACCTCCAGACCTGGTGGTGGATGAAGGTTACGATGACAAATTCAATTCCAGCCTGGGCAACCTGGTGAGACCCTGTCTGAATAAATGTAAGAACGGCCCTAGGATACATCTCAGCATAGAAAGCTTGTCTGGCCTGTGTTAGGTCCCTGCGTTCAAACCTCAGTTCCTGAAAAACAAAAGTGAACTGTCTCTACCAGCTTCAAAAAAACAAACTGGAAACATGTGTGATGGGACATGTCCAAAATTTCCGCCAAAGCAGGAGGACTGAAAGTTCAAGGCCAGACTGAAATACACAGAGGTCGTATCTAAAATATATATATATATATATATTTATAGATAGATAGATACACATATTTATTTATTTATAAATAACTTCAGGAACAAAAGGAAATCTCAAAATGACAATAACATCATCCTTGCAAAAAAAAAAAAACAAAAAACAAAACAAACAAACAAAAAAAACCCAGTGTCAACATGAACCAACAGAACAACATGAACCAAAATGTATGTATAGAAAATAGCCAAAGCCACAGTCGAGAGGAAAAGTCGTTGCCTTAGATGGTTTACTGATATTCATAAACAAGAAAATAATACTAAGTGAGCTGAGAATTAAACAAAAATTAGGACCACAAATAGCCTACGTAATACACTAGCAAAAATTAAAAACATATATATAGGATTAAAAAAAAACACAGTGTTCAAAAGTAAGGCTTTGGCTGGCAGGATGGCTCAGCGGATGAAGGTCCCTGCGTTCCGACCCCCAAGATCTACATGGTGGATGGGGTGGAAGCAGGTCCCCCACATTGTTCCCTGACCTCCACAGGCACACTGGGGCATGCATGTGCACACACACGAACACAAACACAACCGTCAGCCACAAATGTGAAAGGGCGGCGGCAGCCTGGGACAGCATACATGTGAGAGCAGACGGGTCCCAGTCCAACCGCTGGTTCACAGAGCCATGGAGGTTTGTGGAATGGTGCACTCATGGCACTTAATTAAGCACCGAGGCCCAGCACACAGGAATACATGCAGAAATAGGCAGCAAGCGTGAGCTGATGCCACCATCAGCTTGCAGAAATGTCCAGAAAGCAAACAGACCCAGGCAAAGAGTGGTAGTAAACATTACTATTTGGCATTACATAGTTGACATAGCCACATATGGAAATTTTTAATATATTTTTGTGATTTCTATATATAACCATGGTTAAAAATGAAACTCTGAAAAAAAAAAAAGAAAATCTGGGTAAGGATTATTTTCTTGGAAAATGGTCTGATTTCACTAATGGAGAAGTTGAAAATTCCTGAACCAACACTGAAGTATGGAATAAATGGAAATGGTTATCAAATAACTACTTCCAAAACTTGAGGGGCTTGGATGGGCTCATCCTACCAAAACTACCAAGACCAGCTGTTTTCCCACCACTTACACCATCAGAGGGCAAGGAAGAGTAGAAACTCCCTGCTTTGTTTTATAAAGTTAAAACTGCCTTGATACAAAGGCAGAAAGAAAGAAAAGAAAGAAAGAAAGAAAGAAAGTAAGTGCAGACATATCTCACTTTCAAACATAGATCTAAAAGTCCAAAATAAAATCTTAGCAAAGAATCATACAGTTTGCACGGGACTAATTCAAATTCAAGCAATCACAAAACCACAATATGACGCCGCTTCGTGGCACCAGGATAGCTATGAAAGGATTCCCAGTGAGCACCAGCGGACCAGCATCCTCCAAGATGTGGGTGGGACGGTGGAACAGTGCAGCTGTGGAGAAATGGGATTGGCTGTTCTTCAAAAACATAAGAGTTGTTTTTTTAAGACCCACAAATTCCACTCTTGGGTACACCCTGAAGATTTGTTACCTCGCTGTGGCCGTGAGAGACTATACTGACTAAAGCAAAATCTGGGGAGAAAGCTAAGTTTATTTGGGCCTACAGTTTGAGGAGATACAGTCCGATGTAGCGGCGACAGCATGGAAACAGGAGTGTGAGGCCAGCCTGGCGACCAGAGTGATCACGGAGGAGAGCGATCAAATCTCACCCACACACAGGAAATGGGGGGTGTGGGGTGCAGGGGAGGACCAACTTCCTTCATTGAGGTTCTGCCTCCTAAAGGTTCTATAAAAATCCTCCAAGTGGGGACCAAATGTTGGAATCCATGAGCTGATGGGGACTTTACTCTTTCAAACCACGGCAACACAGATCTACAGCAAAACCCTACACCAGTGTTCACAACAGACAGCAGCATCGTTCATTACAACCCAAATCTGAAGAACAACTCAAAAAATGAGTGAATAAAATTCTGCACATTATTCAGCCACAAAAATCTACGAAACACAGATGTATGCTAAAACACAGGTGAAGCATGAAAATAATGGTAACTGAAGGAAGTCATTCATAAACCTATGCGCAGAGCATGAATACATCTCAGAGGTTCATCAGTGCAAGTCACTGTATTAACAGTCACAGCAGAAAATTATTGGTTATTTTTGATTGATCTCTAAACAATTAGTATTCTACCTAGGAATTGTGGTACAAGCCTAGAATCTCAGCACTTTGGAGGTTGAGGCAAAAAGATCAGCAGTTCAAGGCCAGCCTTAGGTACATAGCAAACTGAAAGCTCCCAGTCGGGATGAAACCTGACTCAAGAGCAAAACAAAACAAAATGGAGAGATGGGATATATATGTTCTTGGATTTTAAAAAAGACCAAACCTCCTGGTAGGGCAGGTATAGAATATCTACCTCAAAGTAGCGTCACACAACTCATTCCATGATGTGAGTCCAGAAACTTCCGGGATCAAAGCAGGGCACACTTACAACACTATTATATGCCATTGGTTTGAAATTCTAGCCAGTGCAGTAAGACAAGAAAAAGTAAATTAAAGGTACAAGAATTAGAAAAGTAGGGCATAGCCCTTGGCTTTTGGATTATAAAGTAGAAAGTTCGTGAGAAGTCAACTGAAACACTGTGGAAACGGACTTCAAATCAACTCAGTACAGCTGCAGGTTGCAACATACTAAAACAAAAATCAGGGGGGAACTGGTGGGTGGCTCAGTGGACAGCACTTCCCCCACATCACCAGACCCTGACCTCAATCCCCAGCACAGGAAAAAAAAGAAGCCAACGGCTTTCTATGCATAACTGCATCGTTAACTGTTGAGTTGAATGAGAAAGAAACTGTTCTTTCATATTCAAAAACAAATTTACTACTAGACAGGAACAAGGTTTGGGGATGTTTTGTTTTTGAGACAGGGTCCCACTGTGTAGTCCTGGCTAGCCTGGGACTCAGTATGTAAACCAGGCTGGCCTTGAAACCATAGAGATCTCCCTGCCTCTGCCTCCCAAGTGCCAGGATTAAAGGCGTGCGCCACCATGGCCAACCAGGAACAAACTTTTTTAATGTATGATTCAAATAAAAAGAAATTTGTCAGCTCCCCTGAAAGGAATATAAGACACAAATAAATGCCTTTGTTCTGTGCTTCTGTTTTTAAGACAAAAATTATAAAGCCATCAACAGCAAAACCATAGGAAAGACCAATATTAATGGGACTGTACATCTCAAGTACCATTAGAAAATAGAAAAAAGCCGGGTATGGCAGCACAGGCCTGTAATCCCAGCACTGAGGGAGGCAGAGGCAGGTGGATCTCTGTGAGTTCAAGGCCAGCCTGGTCCACAAAGTGAATCAGGAGAGCCAGGGCTATTACACAGAGAAACCCTGTCTCAGGAAAAATAAAAATAAAAAATAAGAAAGAAATTAGAAAAAACGAACTCTCCCAGACTGCTGGTTTAGCACCTAGAAAATAGTTTGGCAACTTCTTTTTTAAAAGTTGAAGATGTGAGGCTGGAGAGATGCCCTAGAGGTTAAAAGCCCTGGCTGCTCTTCTAAAGGTCCCAAGTTCAATTCCCAGCACCCACATGGTGGCTCCCAACCATCTGTAATGGGATTTGGTGCCCTCTTGTGGCCTGCAGGCACACATTCAAAGAGAGCACTTGTATGAATAGATACATTTTTTTAAGAAGTTGAACATATATCTATTGTATCAGTTTGCCATCCCACTCTTAGGCACTGCCCCCAAGGAGATGAAAGCGTGCATCCACAGAACAATACACAGGAATGCTCACAGCTACTTTATCTGTATAAATAGCCCCAAACTGCAAACAATTTAATGCCTGTCAGGAGGTCAACATGCAGACTGTAATATAGCGAGATTCTGTGTTATCAACGTGCACACAGCAGCAAGGAGTAAGTAACCGGAACAGTCACATGGGACAGAAGGAAGTCAGAAAAGTACAAAGCAGGGCTGGAGATGGCCCAAGCATGAGCAGGAAGACCGCACACACATCTGCAAACCTAGCGCTGGGGGTGCAGGTGAGGGAGGGAGGAAGTGAAGGAGGAGAGTTACCGACAGACATAGGGAGTCACACAGAGAGAAGGGACAGGGAGAACTGAGGGCCTGAGCAACTGAGGAAGACACAGCGGTGGTGCCAACTTCCGGCCTCCACGCAAGCCTGCACAGGGAACACAACTACAAAGCACACGCTTCCATTTATGTAAGAAAAGGCAAGCAGGGCCAGCGGGGTGGCTCAGTGGGCTAAGTGACTCGGCAGCAAACCCCAGGATCTGAGTTCAATGCCCAGAGCCAACATAGAGGTGATGGGAGAGAGTCAACTTCTGTAAGTCAGCCTCCACGCATGTGCCGTGGCCTGAGAGCACCACACACACACACAGCATGCATGCACATGAACATAACTAATACATTCTTTAACTTTTAACAAAAGGAAAGCTGACCCATCAAAACAGCACAGCAGTAGGAAGGGGCAGGAGGGCCAAGCAAGGAACGTCGGGAAATGTTTCAGGCTGACTGATTCCTTTGTCTTGGTTATGCTGGAGGTAGTGTGCACACAGGGCAAACCTATCAAATCACACTCTCTAAACAGGTGGGATTTGTTGAGCACCAGTGATATCTCAATAAACCTGTTTTAAAGTTCCGTCTGGAATAAAATAGAGGGAGATACACAAGCAGCAGTTTGTGATTTTTTTTTTTTAATTTTTTGGCCTAGAACTATACTCTACCTCCTTCTGAATCTCTAACAACCCCAAGGGAGACATTCAAATGATTGAGTTATTATATACAACTGGCGTGCTGATGCAGCAACAATTGAAAAATCATGAAGTTAGCGACTATCACCGAGTTCACATTGACAACACCGTCATGGAATTATCAGTGGTACTTGTAATAAAATTTGACAAGCTCATATGGCCAACAAGCAAACAAACAAAGCCAAGCGAGAACAATCACTGAAAAACAATGAGTGACAAACTCAGCTAAGGCCAGCGAACAATAACAACAACAACAAAAACAGAGGCCAAGCCAGGGGCTGGAGAGATGACTGGCCTCATTGTGCGGCCCTGGCTGTCCCGGAATTCACTATGTACACCAGGCTGGCCTCGAACTCATAGAGATCAACCTGACTCTGAAATTAAGGGTGTATGCCACTCCACCTTGCTCCTTTTTGCTTTTATTTTTTATTTTTTGGGAAGGGGGTAAATTTTTTAAATATTTTTTTTGAAAAGCCAAGCAAAAAGCAAGGAATCCAAGACAACTCAGAGAGGTCTTATAAGCCTGTTTGATCCCAGAGACCCCCGTGGTAGACGGGAAGAAGCAGCTCTGACTTTGGCATCCTTCTGCCCGGGAGGGAGAAGCAAGGAGACACCATCATCGAGAAAAATCAGACAATCTCCAGAGAGATGCACTCTAGAAAACAGACAAGAACTGGCCAGTCAGCTCTCTCTAAAGGGCTGGGGGTCTTGCAGGGCGAGAGGCTGCCCCAGCCTGAATTAGTGCAAGTAGACAGGCGCCCCGTGTGCGCCAGTCTGGGTGGGCTCCACTTTGGACCCAGCGAGGGTGTGAAAAAAATGGTCACCAAGAGTCAACGAAGGTCTGCAGGCTAGATACTAGAGTCAACACCAGCTTTCTTGGTTTGGATCATTGTGGGATGGATATATAAGCTAATTAATGTTTGGGAAACTCAGCAAATTTGTCTGACTTCCACACACTCACTAAGACATGCACATACACACACTCAGGAGCACACACACATACACACACACACACACACACACACAAATAAATAAATGTGAAACATTTTAGACAATAATAATAACAACTAGAAAAGAATTAATGCTGAGCCAGATATTGAAACGCATTGTCCAGATAGGAAGTGACAGGAAAATAGATAGAGCTGTCAAACAAAATGGAAACTCCAGAAAACAGATCCAAGTTTATACAGCGCCTCAGCATTTAATAAATGCGGCAGCTCGAGTCAGTGACAAAGAACGTTTCTCAAGAGCTGTCACGGAACAGCTGGCTAAATATCTGACGAAAACAATGGGCGTCCTTACCTCACACCACATGTCATAAATAACTCCAGATGCAGAAGAGATGAAAATATATGATCTTAGGCTCTGGCAGCAGAGTCGACTGAGGTAATACGGAGCCCCGGCCGCTGCAAGTATCTAGAAATACTAAACGGAACCTAATTCCAAAGCACACGTGAGTCGTGGCGGATCTTGTAAGAATGAAATAAAAGGAAATCCGCAGAGACAAAGAGAATCTGAACGCCCAAATATTCAGAGACTCTCTGGGTTCCCAGAGGTCGTGAGGTGTGGGCGTGTTCCTGGGGAGGAGGAAGGAGAGAGACGTGGGAAGGGAACTGGTTATTAGATCTGGAAATGGGCCCTAATGCTCTGGGGCTTGGACTTCAGCGTGCAAACAAGGCAGGAAAGGCAGCCTTGCAAATGAGAGAAGCTCTCTCTCTCTCTCTCTCTCTCTCTCTCTCTCTCTCTCTCTCTCTCTCTCTCACTCACTCAGTGTGTGTGTGTGTGTGTGTGTGTGTGTGTATTTGAGACTCTGAAGCTAGAGACTTGCATGGAACTCACTCTTTTGCCCAGGTTGGCCTCCAACTTTACGTCAATCCTCCTGCCTCACCCTCCTGAGTGCCAGGTCCCTTAGAAATGAAACAGCCAAAGATTTCTGGTCTCACAAAAGTTTACGCTCTGAAGTGTTAGGATGGAGCAAGTGGTAGTCTGGAGATTCGGCCTGGCAGTTAAAAAGAGCTCTTCCAGAGGACCTGAGTTCAGTTCCCAGGACCGACGCAGGGCGCTCACAAGTGCCTGGAACTCCAGCTCCATGGCATCCAACACCACCGGCCTCTAGAGGTACCCACAATCGCATGCATAAACCCACAGAGACATACAAATACATACACAACCTAAGATACAGTAAATCTGCCCAAAGCAGCGGCATACTCCTTTAATCCCAGCACTCAGGAGGCAGAGACAGGATGACCTACTATGAGTTCGAGGCCAGCCTGGTCTACGCCAAGTTTCAGGCCATCGCCAGCTTCACAGCTTCACACTCTCCGTCTCAAAAACAGGCAGGCAGGGGTGGGGAGGGGCAAGTTGGGATGGGAGAGGAGGCTGAAGAGTGCTTACCACACACTCATGAGGACTGAGTTCAGATCCTAGCCCCTATATAGCCACCCTCGCACCCATAAAATGTCGGTAGGATCACTGGAGCTTGCTGGCCCCCAAACTAGCCAAGAAGATGTGAGACCCAGACTCAGGAAGAGACCGTGCCTCAAAGCACTAGGCAGAGAGTGATGGCATATTCCTGACGCCCTCTTCTGACTTTAGGGTGCTTGCCTCTGTGAGTATGCTACCTCTGTGTTGTGTGTACACACACCTGCACACACACACACACACACACACATCTTTAAAGAAAAAAAAGAGTATGTGGAAGGATAGGAAACAACTAATATACATGCTGAGTAAGTTAACTTGTACATTACGAGGTGATGTTGGTGTCACGGGGGAAAAGGAGCAGGATAAAGGTGCTATCTGCTGGGGTGACGGACAGCCGGGACGTGGGCGCTGTCGGCAATACTGAGTGGGAGGGGAGGACGTCACTGCAAGGCGATATCCGACTGAAGACATGGCATCTGCGCACACCTAGCACCCCCCAAAAGTGCCTGTGGCAGGAGGGTAAGGGGTCTGGCTGACGATGCACAGAACTGAGCGGGAGGGAAGCGGAACCCAGGCCGGGCCTGTGGCCACTGTCAGAGCCCCGGGCGCTCCCCGACGCGGGCAGGCAGCTGGCAGGCAGGCACGGTCACTTCTGGCCGCTGCCGGAGCGCCAGGGGGTGAGTAACTGTGAGCCAGGTGACAAACACATGGCCCTTCTGAAGGCACTCTGAGTGCTGGACACTAATGGCCTTTATTATCCGAAAGGGAGAAATGAAACATCCGGCCCGGGCAGGTTTTAAGATCACATGCATACTCTTCCCTGTCCGAAATAATAATTTCCAAGGCGATTAATTAATAAATGAAAATTTTGGTCCCCGTCCAGTTTTTGGCAGAATTAATGCAAAGACACTGGGTCATTTCCATAACTGAGACCAGAGGGATTTCCACAAAATCTGAAATAAAAATAAGCTCACAGTCAGAAAGTCCAAAACACATAAGGAAATCATTCGCCTCGAGCAAAGGTCAGCAGACAAAACGAGGAGGAGGACCCGTGCTCCCCAGAACCTGAGATCATCCATCAAACTAACCAGGACCATAGGAGAAGCCAAGCTGCAGGCACTCACGGGGAAAAGGCCGGGCAGGAGGCATGGGCCCTGAAGAGAACACGCGGCATGATTTCATTTACAGGAAGTTCAAAAGCGGGTAAAATTCAAGAGCCTGGCACAGCTGTGCTGGCCTGTAATCCCAGCAGCCTGAGGCAAGAGGATCTAGAGTCTGGGGAGAGCCTGGGCTACCTGCGAGCAAGGCAAAGGTCTACGGTGTGAGAAGTTAAAACTGGGGCTAAATGGGGGTACCTGGTGGTTGGGAGAAAACGAGGGGCTTTTGGAAATATCTCCTGATTTCTGCACAGAGACTCAGGCGTGTCCACTTTGTGAAAATTCATCTAGCCAAGCTGAGCCCATGTGATCTTGAGGGATGTCAGGCTAGCCGGCACACAGGAAGGCCAAAAAGGAACAGGCCTACGTATCCCCACTGAGGATTGGGAGGCACTGGAGAGGGGCATGAATCTCAGGGAAGGGCACTACCCTGGAGGGAAGGCCAACAAAGTCCTCCAGGTAGGGCCGAGACAGTCTGCTGAGGGAACCCCAGTGGGAGTGGACGGAAGATGCATTACCCTGCACAGCTGCTGCCGGTAGGAGACAGGCTGTGCCCAACACGCACACACACACACACACACAGTGTCAGAGCTCAACAGGGTCTTAGCAGCAGAAGGGCCTGGGCAAGTCTCTGCTTCTCCTGCCAGGGTGGACGCAGAAGAAGGATGAGGGTACAGTCAGGGACAGCCAGACTCCATAGCCACAAGATCAGGAGCTTTAGGAGCCTGCTCACCTTGCCTGGCCTCAGCTTCTCCACCTGGGAAATGGATGCAAAGCAGTCAGTTGCTCTCCACTGTGTGCCCTGCCACCGCCTACCAGAGCTGACCAGACACTCAGGCCCTAGGGCCCAGCAGTCCCAGTTCTTTATATTTCCCGGGCAGGAGTTCATTCCTACAGGCTTCAAACAAGCATGGATAAGTATAGCCACAGCTGTGCTTTTTTAAAGTAGACCACCCCCCCAACTATACACACATGCACACTTTTCTATGTAGAATGGAAAGATGTACTATGCTGCTCTCATATCACAAAGAACTGGGAAGGAAGTAAAACTCAGGAGTTGCCACCACACACGGATAACCACCTCAACAGCAGTATCAAAATTAAAAATCCTACCTGCACAAAGTTAAAAAAAACTAAGACCCACACTTGGTGGGCTTCAAGGGGCACGATACCCCACAGGGATCTTAGGGCAGCCTCCAGCGTGCTGGTGGGTTCCTGACGGGACTGCTGGTTATGCCAGTGTGAGCACAGCATGACAGGTCACTGAGCTGAGCATTGAGGGTCATGTGCTATGTACTGCCACAAAAGAGTTTACTCATTAATGACAGAACCAGCCTCACTGGAATGGGACAGCACTCGCTGAGGTGATTATTTACAAGGTGCTGAGGGCAGGTCACAGCGACCCGGCCCTAAGTCTGCAATCAATGCCCGCCTCTCTGTCCCTCCTCAGAGCCCCAATCTGAAGGCTTGGTGTGCAGCGGTATGAAGTTGGGCCTCCAGGCTGCCAGGAAACCGACACGGAGAGCTGAAGGTCCCAGTGCTGGCCAGGGTCTAGATCCCAGCACCTGAAGCCAGGAAGTGTTCCCTCACTAAAAGTCCCCGTGCCTACCTTGAGATCTCACACATCATTAAAGGGATGCTATGCTCCCTGACCTGGGTTCAGAACGCTCTGTGAGTCAGGAGGGACGGAGCTCTGCTTTCCAGGCAAACATCTTTCAAACAACAACAAAAAGGCCCCCTATCCTTGATTGAGACAAATAAACTAGGGTAAGAAACACAGAGGAACACTCAACCTCGCTCTTGCCCAGCACATCTGGGTACCACGACCGCCAATCTGCCCGAAACCGTGGTTTCCGAAGGGCTGATTTCTGTGGCTTGGAAGGAGATGCGATTTCCTTCCTCATGGCAGCTTTAGAGGCCAAGCTCTTTCTCACGGCGGATTTTCTCCAGGACTGAGCCACAGAGTGAGACAGGGGTGTGTCTGAGAAGAAAGGGCTGGCTGAGGCCAACCTGCCCACCTCTGAGGTCTGGCTTCCGGGAGAAAATAAGTTGGCCACAAGGCTGTGGGCAGGGGGGGCTGTGTCCAGCAGCCCTGCCCGGAGGCCGCCCAACCCCAAGGCACTTTCATGCTTCCGATGCCAAATTCCGTATCTGTAAACACAATGTGTTTCCTTTTTCATGCTGGGCTTGGAGCTGTTATATTGTTCAGCGCTTTCTGCACTGGCTTCGAGGTGAGCAGAGCAGAGAGTGCGGCCAGTGAGGGGACCCTGCTCCTCAACATCACACAAACTTGGTCTTGACTAGAGGGAACAACTTTTGGGAGAGGCTCCAAAAAGCCTCAACCACCTAGGTCTAGCTTGGGCTAAGCAGTGCCAAGCTTTTGCCCAAGCACACCCTCATGGGCTGTGAGCGAGCACCTGCCTGGGAACTGCCAAGCTGACATTTTGGAAAGACCACACTTTGCAGGGAACTGTGGCTTCTTAAATTCTTGGCAAGATAAGAAAGAAAATAAATTAGAAACACCACATCAGAACAACTTCAGGAAGAAAACCAGTACACGGACATACACCCTGCTTCCCTGCTTCCCCTCAAGACCTCAGCGCTTTCCCTGTGCCCTGGGCATGGGGCAGAGCTCCTCACTCTGAGTGGACCATCCATCTGGACAAGCGTTTCAACAATGGAAGGAGCATCTTACTTTTTATAGTTCCCTGCATGGCCAGACCCAACAGACCCACCATGACAGTAAGCGCTCCTGAAACTTCAACTCATGGTACTTGTCCGAAGGCGTGTGCACTGGATGTGGGGGAGGGAGAGGAGGCAAGGTTGAGAAAACTATTCTATGATGAAAAACCACAAGTACTTCTCCATCTCATGTACTTCTGGTCCTATAAGATCATTAGGAGAGCATGCTGCAATTAACTAGCAATGCCTCCCCAGGTAGGGTTGAGGGATGCGTTCGCTAGGTACAGTCATCTGTCATCACCCATGGTTTGGCTCTCTGGAGTTTCAGTCCCAAGTAATTAGGTGGAAGATTCTGGAAATAAGCAGCTGTTACTTTTGAGCCAAGTACTATGGTGGAATCTCAAGCTATCCTGTTCCACTCCGCTGAGAACGTGAACTGGGCCGTTATCCGGTGCGTCCACACCGTGTATTCTGCCCCTCTGTAGATCACTAGGCCATGTCTCAGTTATCCGGTCTACTGCCAAACAACAGTGCGCATGGTGGAGTACTTGCTTTACTTAACGATGGCCCCAGAGCACAGAATGATGCTGACAATCCAGATAGGTCTGAGGGAGTCATAAAGCACTAAAAGCAGAGCTTCCCGGTACAGACGGAACAGAATACATGCTGAGGTTGGTAAGATCCACAGCACAGCATTTCGGGGCGAGCATGTCTGTTTACCTTTTAGGATAGAATACTGTTACAGAAGCGCCCTATTTTTTCATTATTGTTCATCTTGGCATGCCTGGTTTATACATTAAACTTCAGAACAGGCACAGTAGGTCTAGAAAAAAAATTACACGTACGGTTCAATATTATCCACCAGAACAGACATCCAAAATGGGTGCCGTGGAAAACATATGAGAAAAACAGACGAGAGGGCTCGGAGGGACTCGCCACAGCCATTCCGAGTAGGTGCAGGCGAAAGCAGAGGCCTTGACGGCCCCTAGCAGCCAGGAAGTGCTCATCACTTCAGGCTTCAAATACAGAATGCTGCACAGCACAGGAAATTATGAGATCTGTCTCATTTCCTTACTTAGAACTCAGTTTATCCAAAGTCAGCCCCCCCGCTTTTCAAGATGCCTGTGGTCCTACAGATTGTCTGAGTTAAGTGTGGAGCCTCTGGAATGTGTGAAAATTGAACACGACAACTAATAACCTCTCTTATCTGTAGCAAAAAAAAAATATCTCAAGAGAAAAAAAAAATCTAGAAACTTCAGCGACATCCAAGGGGGGCAGAAATGGAACTCCCCCCAACTAAAATGTGGTCATGTACACAGTGAGCCAAGATCTCACATGGACTGGGTCTGCATCCTCCAAGGAGACAATTTTCCGAGCCTTCTTCCAGCCAGGCCCTGGGATGTACCTGACATCACTTTCTGCCTTAAAAGTTTCTCACCCAACAAATCCACCCTGACCTCTGAAAGGTCAACCCTTTGTGAAACTTCGGGGCCTCCTCCACGTGAGACTCTTCTTCCTCTTGGGTCTTTGTTACAAGCCTACATGCGCTGCAATGTGACTTTACCTCAACCTACCTAGCTACTGCATCAATCCCAAAGGACCCAGGACTTTCCAGGGAGGATTTCACACAGACCATGGCAAAGGGACCTCTTCTACCCCTTGGTGGTACTCCTGTCCCCTCAGGTGGCGTTTCCTTTTTTGCATGACATGCCAAAAGCTGCCTCAAAATAAAGGAGGGCTGGGACAGGAGTTGAGAGAGAGAGAAAGGCCCCAACGAGAGACCTTCGGCACATCATCAGTCCTCGGCCACGTTCAGAGTGCAGAGCTGACACAAGTCACATGTGCGGCTTTGGACCCTCAGGAGGTCGGAGGACAGCCCTGTCGGTCCTCACCCTCCGGCTCACCAGCAGGGTCTGTTCTGTTCATCGCTTTCTACACTGGGGCCTCCCCGGCTCTGTCCTCCTCCTCCTCCTCATGGCTGCAGGTATTAGGCCTGTTCTGCAACCATCTCCACGGGGATTCTGGCCCGCTGACCTCAAGTTAGCAGACCTCTGTAGCAAGTGCTCGTCCCAGTGAACTATCTCACAGCCCAGGACCAACCGTTGGGGATACAGGGTAGTAGAGCATCTGCCTGGTGTGCTCAAAGCCAGAGGTTTGGTCCCCAGGACGACATCCCCAGCTCACCACTGAGTGGGTCTTTGGCTCTAGACATCAGGGGAGGCTGATATTAAGCTCTTTTGGTTTTACTGCAGGGCTAGGACTGGAATCTCAGACCCTGCACATGCTAATCAGACTCTCCCTCTCAATCACACCCCTAGCCAGAGCATAAACTGTAGATGTGTATGTCGTAGTATATATACATGTTTGTATAGTGTGTACACACATGTGTGAAAGCCAGTAAACTCCAGGGGTCCTCTCTTTCTCCAGCTCCTAGTCCTGCAGTGCACATGCCCAGATTGTCACATGGGTTAAGGGCATCTGAACCTAGGGCCTTGATTTGTATGGCATGCATCTTGCCAACCTAACCCTTATTCCAAACTCCCAAGTTGTATGTGTCTGTGTGTCTGTCTGTCTGTCTGGGTGTCTGGGAGTGTCTGTGTGTCTCCCTGAGTGTTTGCCACATGTGTGTGGGTGACCGTGGAGGCCAGAAGAGGACATCAGATCCCCTGAAGCTGACTTACACACAGTTGTGAGCTACTTGGTGAGGGTGCTGGGCATGAAACTCCAGTCCTCTGGGGAAGCAGCAAATGCTCTTAACCACTGAGTCATCCCTCCATAACTTTTAAGCACATTAAGGGGGACAGAGAAAGGACTCTGCGGCTAAGGTTCTCTTACAGAGAACCCCCAAGTTTGACTCCCAGCACCCATTCTCCCAAGCAGCTCACAACCACTTGTAATTCCAGTTTCAAGGGGACCAATGCCTCCGGCCTCTACAGGCACATCTACACACACACACACCTTTTTGTTGTTGTTGTCTTTTTCAAGACAGGATTTCTTTGTGTAGCCGTGGATGTCTTGGAACTTGCTCTGTACACAAAGCTGGCCTCAAACTCAGAGATCCGCCTGCCTCTACCTCCCAAACCCTGGGATTACAGGTGTGGGCCACTACTACCCAGCTCAAAAAAACTTTTTTTTAAAGAACAAAAGCAAATTAAGATTTATTTCTGATCCATGTATGGTTGGTTCACGCCTACAGTTCTGACACTCAGAAAGTCCATAGGCTACAGAGAAATTTCAAGCTGTCTAGGCTACCTGGGATCACCTTGGCTCAAAACCAAAAGTAAACAAATAAACTGAAAACCTCCTTCTGAGTATACAACAGAGACACACTTTGGAATAAGAAGACCATGGGAATCCAGCAGTCCAGTCTCGTGACAGCAGACAGCTTTGAGGAGAATGTCCCTGTCTAGCAGCCCGGCCTGGGCAGCTCACTTCTTCCCAGCTCCATTCAGAGCAGCAGGCCCTGGGAGTCAGTTATAATAGGACACGGCTTTTATGTGATCAGCCTCAGAAACAAATGCCTCTGATACCCCCTGCTCTGTCCGATGTGCCCTGCAGACGAGTCTCCACTTGGTCCCTGTGTGTACACACTGCCCTTCGGAGGCAGCAACATCTGTTTCTGAAAGGCTTCTGTTCCTTGTGGCAATCTGATTAATTGAACAAAGCGCACAGAGAGTACCTCATACAATGCCTGGCCCTCTGTGGGGGTTTGTGGTCTGTCTTCAGGACTCAACCTGACAACCACCTGTGAATGGCCATCTAAACTGTGTTCCCGGGGCCACCCAAACCAATGCTTGCCTTCCAGAGCTTCCAGAAGACAGGCAAGATGCTGTGGGCTACTCTCTTAAGCGTAAGGCTTAAGTCCTGAACGTTTCAAAAGTCCCCCAAGACCTCTTGTCTCCCCATAATGAAGGGCGCTTTAGAAACCCAAGGCATGGTAGTCACTTCTGAAAGGAAGGGAAAAAAAAATACTGGCTCACAAAATATCCATCCCTGCACATCCACAGATAAGGCTGTTTTATAATCTAGCTCCCCAGAGAGCCATTTATTTCGGTGCAGCCAGTGTGCATAGCAGACACTGTAGAAGCCATCAAGATAACACGAATAACAACCCAGTGCACTTTTGAAGTGTAAACATAAAAGTCTATTAAGAATACAATGTTGGTTTAATCCCAAGACAAAAAATTTACTTAATGAAAAGCACAAGTCATCTCAAGGAGGAAATATCGATCCCAGCTGTGGGCAGCAAACGGGGGGCGGGGGGGATTCCTTCCAGGGAACGTCTGAACTGCAACCCACCGCCTTTCCAATATTTACTCTGGACATAAAGTCTCAAATACTTTTCTGAGGATCTCATTTTTCTCCAGGAGGAGGAGGTCAGAGAGGAGGCTGGGCAGGCTAACAGGAGAGCTTGGCAGAGCCTGGAGATGCAGGCCTGTGCCCCAGAGGGCTGGCCCTGACTCCTTGCCCCCCTTCCCTGCACAGAACTGGGACCCCAGCTGAGACCTCACTCAGGCTGCCCAGAGAGCCCAGGGGCAGGGGCAGCCTTGCGATGCTGACTGTCCTGACTGACAAATGGAACTCTGCCCCTGCACTGCGTTCTCCATCACACTCCCCCTTTTAGCAACACCTCCAGCCACTTCCTGGTTCTGTTCTGTTTTGGTTTTTACCATATCATAGAGAAGAGAGGGTGAAGAGCCCTTGGGAGAGAAGAGAAAGGCAGCTTAAAGAGGATTTTTGGACTACCAGCCTTGACTCGCCTGAACCTTTGAGAACCACCACAGGCCCTGAGATCAAGACTTATCCCTCGGTGGGCGTGGTGATACAACTTCAGCATCCCAGATATCTGGGAGGCTGGGGCAGGGCAATCAAACGCTCAGGGCCAGGGCATGCCCAATGGTTAAGAGCACTTACTCTTGCCGTGGACCTGGGTTTGATTCCTAGCACCCAGATGGTCCCAACATATCTGTAAACATGCAGGCAAAACACTCATAGACATAAAAATAAAATAAAAAAAAACCTTTTCTAAATTTTTTTAAGTTAAAGTCAGCTTGGGCAAATTAGCAAGACTCTGCCTCAGTCAATCAATCATCAATAAGATCAGACATAGCAGCAGATGCCTTTTCCAGAGCTTACGAGGCAGAGGCAGGCAGATCTGTGAGTTCGAGGGCAGCCTGGTTTATACAGCAAGTTCCAGTGCAGACAGAGCTACATAGAGAGAAACCCTGTCCCAGAAAACAAAAACAAAAACAAAAATAGGGCCAGCCAGGAGGTGGCTAAGAGAATGAAAGGAACCTGCCACCTATCCCGATGATCTGAAAAAAAAAAAAATCCCTAGGAAGCACATGGTGAAAAGAAAATTAACTCAGCAAGTTGTCCTCTGACCTCCACACACAAATACATGTAAGCTTAGAGACACGGCTTGGTAATGAGGCCCTTACCCAGCATGCACCAAGATGCAGGTTCAATCAATTCAAACAAATACAGACAGATAGACAGACAAGACAGACAGACAGAAAGACCCTTCTCAATGATAGTTCTCCCAGCTCCCACCGGGCCCACTAGTTAACGGCAGAGACGTTATCTGCAACTTCATGCTTAAGTATGTATTACCATAATAACAGCATGATACACTACAAGCCAGCACACCTAAGAAACTACCTCCAGCTACAGCAAGAATAACAGGTTGCTCCGCCTTTCCTCCTGGGTGCAAATAACACGCACTAGTCATTCTTTCACTCGCCCATCCAACTATGCCATGTGGATGCGGCCCAGCACACACAACAAAGTCAAGTGTGGTCACAGAGCCCGAGCTTTGCCACCTAGCAGCTCTTCGCCTCGAGCGAACCACACGGTGTCTCTAGGCCATGGTTTCCTCATCTCTAAAATGAGGACAATAATAGCTGACATTATTTGCAGAGTCACAACGATCAAATGACTAAATTAACGTGAGCGCTTGGCAAAGAATAAGCCCTCAAGAGTTAATCATCATAATGGCTGGTAATTATAATAATTACCGTGAGCACTAAAAACCATACCCTCATCCACAGTGAGATGCCAGGCTCTGGACGGGCCAGCAAATACTTCTGGCCTTCTGCTATGGCAGGGGTCTTTAGCAGGGCACGGGATTCTTTTTCTTGGCCTCTCTCGTCCTCCTCTTCCTCCTCCTTCCTTGTTTGATGCTAAGGGTACCCCCAAGCAACAGGGTTACTTGCCGCTCCCCAGAGCCACGTTTAAACAATCAGGAGCACTCTGTTGCAGGTACCCATGGCCGTAGGAGGCCTGGCCAGCACTGCACTCATCTTGCAAAGGTGTGTTGTGTGTGGGTTTTGGGTTACAGCTAGGCACTGAAAAGCCTAGAGCCGGTCGAAAAACGAGTTCTCATAGTCTCAAGCCGCCGTCACAGCCAACACAGAGAGGCGCATGTTGACACCCGTACAGTAAGAAGAAACATCATGCCTCATCAGGCACTGAATGCTAACACAGCTCCCACATCAGGGGGACACTGATTAAAACTGATGTCAATAACTTAGGAAACGCAATATGGTCTTCAGATGCTCTTTTGAAAGAAAGAAAAAAAAAGAGGAAGGAGGGAGGGAAGGAGGGAGGGAGGGCCCAACCATTCAGGTGGTTTAAAACTGTTCATGCATTTTTCCCTCCAGTGTACATCCCCCACACACAGCGTGCATGGGTGTTTCTTTACACAGTGAACATAAATGCACATGTATGTGAAAGCATGTGAACACCGCCAATACATATGGGTGGGAGTACGTTCTTATTCTGCTGAGAGCTGTCCAAGACGTAAGGCTATGCATAGCCCTCCCTCCCAGTGTGCGTCAAGAGCTCCTTCTGTCCAGAAGAAACCCGAACTTGCATTCAAAACACTGGACTTCTCAACAGAGAAACCTGCCTTGCCGCAACGCTGAACCGAAAGCTCAACCTGAGAAACCACATGAGATCCAAACATGGCTTCGGGATCTCTGAGGGTCTGGACCTCCTGGAGGACAGTCAGGGGTCTAAACTCTTAGGGGCTCTGTTAGGAAGGGGGAGCTAATCTAAGGAATTGTCTGATTTAGGCCTACTATAAATCCTATTTTATTATTTCTTAAAGAAAAATCAAACAGCACGGGGAAGCTGCTTGATTTTAGTCAAGACTGATTTTTTTTTTTTAATTTAAAGGGAAAAAAACCGCAAGTTGTAAATAGTTGTAAATAGACTAATGGTCTGGGCAGCTTCACGTGTCAACAGTGTGAAATTCACAGAATGGGATTACTTTGGGGGGGTATCTAGTTGCTGAAGGTACAAAGCTAGCATGTGAAGGATTTATTAATCTTCTCCTAGCACAGAGCCCATCCGTATCTCAGAACACCTGTCAAATACTACCCAGTCACAAATCCCCACTACAAGGCCTTTTCATAAAAAGCTGGACCTTTAACTGTAAATCACTCCTAGATTGTCCTTGTTGGCTTTCTTTCTAACAGAATGATGGAAAAATCACTAGGACTTCAATTAAGACTTTATGGGAACTTCAATCTGATGTTCCCAGCTCTATCTACAAGGTATCAGAACATCTATTCAAAAAGGAAACTATAAATAACTTCAGCAGGGCTTGGCTTTTATGAAATGACTGAATAATTGGCGAGATTTAAAGATACTTTAACTACAGAAGAATTAAAATAACTTCAGTAAAACCCTGAAAAAATATTGTTAGCCGATCATTTGTCATGGAGATTATGTACTTACTAGGCCTAATTAAACTTTTTGAACAAAAACCACTTGCTAATTACATTAGTTAATATGTTGATTGCTCAACTTGGCACATAAAGGGGGGGGGGTCAATCCAATTTGTGTGTAGTTAGTGCTTTGGTGGAAAGACAAAAAAATCCAAAACTGGAGAGATTATTTCAAGTATGGGACCATCACTGTAACAAAATAACAGGTTGTGTCTTCAAACCCTAAGTGACAGGGAGAGATGGGAGAAAGGCCTGATCAATACCTCCCTCGGATAGGAGGAACCTCCACACTAGTAATTTTTTTTAAACCACAAATCCAGATTATTCACCTCAACGTATGCACTCACGTTTGTCCAATTAAACCCTGCTGGAGGGCATCCAAAGTCGTCTTGCACATGCACATGCAAACTAAAACTGATAGCAAAACCCTGGAATCCTTCAAATGCCAGTAAAGGGGGTTTGCACACAAAAGGAAGAAAAGAAAAGAGGAGAAGAGATGGGAAAAGCTAACATTTCTCAGGGAACTGAGCAGATCAAAGGCACTTTATTCTCCAAGACCACTACGTCTGGGTGCGACCACTTCACAGATGGCACACTGGAAGCTGGTCCTTCTGTCCCTGGAAGGTTAGGGCTCGTACAATAGGTCTGCAAAGGCTGGGACACACTGTGGCTTTAAATGGGAGGTCCTGCAGTGCAACAGGAGGCTCAGGCGGCTGCAGAGCCGGGCTCCAGCCTGGGCCTCCATGCACCGGCCCTCCGAGACATGTTTTCCATTCGCTTGCTCAAAAGTCTGCATCCACGGTCATGAGAGGCACCAAGGATTCCACAACAACATGACACAATTAATCAGAACCAGACTGCAAAGCGTGTGCTTGTGGGGACCAGCAAACTCTGCAATGTGCCTCTGAGGGTGAGGCGATTGAAGAGACTTGCACTGGTTCTCTGGGGCCGGCGGGGAGAGGGGGAGGGGGGATCTGTATGTTCACAAAGATGTACACCAAATGGCACATCGTGGACTAAATTATTTTCATTACAATCACTGTCAGATTCAGACATTTACATCTAACGCTGAAAAGTGGAGTCGGACTCTCTCTCCTCTCTGAGGGGGGAGACTGGGGGGTGGGAAGGGGTAACTGACGCTAGGAGTTTTTGCACCAACAAAGTTGTTCAATTTGGAGGCAGAACGTATGTTTTCTTGGCCCCCTTTCCCACCCAGGCACATTCACCAGCGCCGGGTTTGTCAGACCCCTCTTTCAGGAACTGAAACTCTATTAAAAATTGAGACGCGGGGTCCTTAGTTAATTCAAAACTGTTCAATTTCACCAAACCCCGGAGCTAACAAAAAATCTGGTCGACTTCTCTTTTGGACCAGGATTGAATTAGTTTAAAATAGTTACTGAGGCCGCCTTTGTAATCTGTAGATAGTAATTAATTGAAATCACATCACTCTCCTTTTGCTAACACGAACACGCTGTTCAACAGAGGAAGGAAAAAAAAAAACAAGGAAAAGAAAAAAAAAATCAAACCATAAACAGACAAATGGAGGGTGCGAGAGTGACATTTGCTGGGTACCCAACTGGTCCCAAGCTGCAAACAGTTCTCTGCCATCTCCCAAGGGATTCGTGGTTGCGACTCTGGAACGTCCCCGGCCCCCAACCGCGCGCCCAGCTGCAGCCCCAGAAAAGGGGGGGATGGGGCGGAGGTGAACCCCGGGCGCTCAGCAAACCGAGAGGAAAGCGGCAGAACGTGTTTCCGTTTGAATCTGGCATCAGAAAGACCTGTCCGCACATTTTTCTCCAGACCACTCCCTTCCTCCACCCTCGGCCTCCGCTGGCACCTTCCCGGCCGCCTCCAGGCTTCGAGGTGGGTCGGGAGGACGCGCGGAGCCGTGTGTTCCCGCCGCCCCGCGCTCGGCCCTCCTGGGTGCCCCCCGCGCGTCCCCCCGCCCCGCCCCGCCGCCCGCGATCCCGCGGCGCTCGGGCCGCGGCGCCGCACTCACCCACGCACTCGTTGGCCTCGCGGGCCGTGGCGCGCTGCCAGGGCCGGTCGTAGTGGAAGGGCTTGCAGCGGTCGCACTCGGGGCCGGCCGTGTTGTGCCTGCAGTCGCACACGAGGCTGTCGTCCCGGTCGCGCACGCAGCGCGCCGCGTGGCCGTTGCACTTGCAGCGGCCGCCGACCTGCAGGTCGGACACGGCGTAGAAGTAGGAGTCGCGCGCCAGCTCGGAGTCGTCCTCGTTCTCGTCCCCGAACGTGTGCAGGCGGCTGAAGGCCACGCGGATGTCGGTGGCCGTGACCCAGTCCTGCAGCACCGGCGAGTTGTCGAAGTCGTGCGCCGAGGGCCGCCCGTCCAGCGTGCTGAAGGCGATGAGGCCGCCGGAGAGCGGGCGCATGTCGGTGTGCGAGTCGGTGCACACGGCCTCCTGCTCGTTCTGCTTGGTGATGGGCGCGCGGTGCGGCCGGTTGTACATCTTGCGGCACTGCGTGGAGTAGAACTGGAAGGGCACCCACGTGCGCCCGTAGTCCATGGACTTGTAGATGGCCATGGACTCCGGGCGCGGCGAGCAGAACTGCAGGCTCACGTAGGTCACCTCGAACTTCTTCCCGAGTGACAGGGTGAGCGTCACGTTGTGCGGGAACTGCAGGTAGTTCTCGGACTGCCAGCACGTCAGGTTGTGCGGGTTGTTGAGGTCGGTGAGGAAGGCGGGCGGGTGCGCCTTCCTGGGGTCGGACGCGTTGCAGAGGTGGCAGGAGCGCAGCCGCTCCTCGCCGCGCTCGCTCACCACGCAGTAGCGCGCCGGGGGCCGGCCGCAGGTGCTGGACACGCGCACGTCCTTGCCGAAGGCCGCGTTGACGAAGTCCGGGATGCAGCGGCGCGGATGCCCGTTCTCGTCCGAGCAGGGATCCGGCTGCGCCGCCTGCCCGGCGAACATGCTGAGCCCGGGCCCGCCGCGCGCCGCGCCCGCCAGGCACGCCACGGCCGCCAGCGCCGCCAGCGCCTCCCACGCGGCGCGCATCGTGCCGCGGCCGGCGCGCTCCGGGCCCCGCCGCGCCCGGCGCCTGCGGAGAGAGGGGAGCCGCACTCAGCCCGCCCGCCCCGCGCCCTCCGGGCCTCCGCAGAGCGGGCGGGGGGGGGCGATGCCCGCTTCCCGGGGCACCCACCCAGGGGCGGCCCCCCAGGGCGCGGGGACACCCCAAGCCGCACCGCCCGCGCCCCGTCCTCCCGGCTCCCCCGACTCCCCGCCAGCGGAGGGACATGCCCGCGCCCGTCAGCCCATCCGCGGCTGTGCCCGCCTCGCTCCCCGAGCCGCGGACCCAGGGCTCCCAAGCCCGCACGGCTCGCGAGCCTCCCCTCCCGCCACCCGGGGTTCATCCTCGGTCCCTCCACGTCCCCGGCCGGCCGCGTCCCTGCCGGGGGCTCCTTAGAAGGGGAACTTTACCTCGAAGTGATGGCTAAAGAGAAAGAAAAGTTTGCCGGGCCCCGGCCGAGGAGCCCGCGCGCCGGACGGCCAAGAGCCTCCCGCTGGCGGCTTGCAGGCGCGTCCTGTGTCAGCGCGGGCTTGCCAGCTCCATGTCCGGCGCGGCCGCCGCTGCCCCAGCCCTGGCCCCGGCCGCCGCCGCCGCCGCCGCCTCTTCCTCCCGAGTGACGACGCGGCCGCCCGGCTCCCGCCGCGCTCGCAGCGCTGCCCTGCCCGCGCCCGGGGCGCACACACACACACTCACACACACACACTCACGCTCGCTGGCGCGCACTCACACACACGCGCGCACGCCCCCGAAGGCTCCGCCGCCGCCGCTCTCGCCGGGAGTTGGGGGGCGGAGGGGAGCGCGGGGGCGGGGCCGCCGGGCGGGGCGCCGGCCAATCGCGTCGGCGAGCAGCCGCCCGCAAGCGAGCGAAGTTTTAACCCCGGGAAAGAAGAAAGTTGGAGCCCGCGGGCCCCGGGATGCTCCAGAGGGCGAGAGCGAGCGGCTGGGAACCCGGGAGCCCGAGAAAGAGCAGCAGGGACAAAGAGAAAGCGAGAGGAGTGCCCGGGGAAACCCCGGAGAGGGGGCAGGGCCGCGCGCACCCGCTGGGGGTGGGGTGGGGGCGAGGACGCCTTTCTCCCCGCGCGTCCCAGCCAAACACATCTGTTTGTTTTCTTTTCCGCGCTGAGGTCCGGCCTTCCTCCGACCCAGCCCGGTGGCCCGGGTGGCACCGCGCGCCGGGCCGTGCCCCCTATGGGCACTTGGCCCCAGAGGCGTGAGGCAAGGCAACTGGAAAGGGCTGTGAACTCTATCTGTGCTCTACTCCCGCTCCTAGGTCCTAGGGCCTGTGGCGACGGGGGCAGCACCTAAACCTCACGGAGTTGTCATTGCTTTAGGCCCATCTGTAAGGAACGAAATTTTCCTTTTAGGCCTGGAAGTAGTGGACTTGAGGCTGTGGGCCAAGCAGCTAGGACGCACCTGGATGCTGGCCTGCTCAGGTCTGTGCAGAACGCCAGAGGTGGGGCCAGTTCAGTACTCCCTCAACCCCACCAAGCTGACTTGGTACTTCCTTGATCCTGGTTTTTTGTTTGTTTGTTTGTTTGTTAAGTGTCCCTAGGGAGATTACCACAATAGCTTTGCAGTGTAACAGTTAACCTCATTTTTCAGCTAAGGACGTTGAGTTCTCAGGGGCTGGGGATAACTTGTCCCAGGTCTCCTACTAAAAAACTCAGAAAATCAAATCTGGACACCTGGAATCCTGGCCTGGAGCAGAGTTGTTCTCCTGTTAGTGTTGAGGTCATCTCAGCTACTCTGGAGGCTGAGGCGGGAGAACTCCTGAAGGCCAGGGGTTCAAGGCCATTCTGGGCAACTTAGCCCATCTCAAAGAAACCTGAACTTTCCCTCTACATTTGTCAAGTGCATAATCTCACCCAATTATTGTCTCCTGGGGGGTGTCCTCGGGCCACAGAGCTTCCAGCCTCATTCTGTCACCTTAAAAAAGGGCTGTGGACAGGAATGGTAACCTTTGGCTGTCTTACAGCCGCAGCCGAACAGTTCAGAGGTGAGAATCTGCAGGTCTGCGAGCTTGAAACATAGTTTCTGTTCAGTTTATTTCTGTGGGCTCCAGTAAGAGGCCCGGATGAACGCTCCACTACTGGCCGTGGCCCAAGGGCCTCCTTGCTTCAGCCATCGGCTCTGTCGCCTGCCTCATTTTGTTACTGTCTTTTTCATTAACTCTGAAAATGTAACTAAGATGGGCCTCATGGCTGGGCTGGCCCAGCTCATTCTCCCTGGGCGAAGGCCTTCCTGATCTTCCTGAGATCTGGCCACCCAAGCCAGCAATTCCAGGGAGGCGAGCCAGCCACAGCCTGAGGAAATAAATCCATGTCATTGCAGGGACAGCCTGGACTCACCCTTAGTCCCTGGGGTTGTGGTTTAGCTTTGCCTGCTTATGTCGTTTACTGCCTTGTGCTGTTTATTTACGCCTGGCCTTTTGGAAGAAAGGACTGCAGGTGACTTACAAGGGTACTTAAAATGTGGCAAAATAACATAAATCAGAAAAGAGGTGAAAGGGAATAAAAGAAATGTTTAACCATGGTGGACTTTGACATCACAGTGGTATGCTGGAAGCGCCAGCACTTGGAAGAACAGAGTTTGGAGCCTGAGTGCCTGGATCCAGCGTCCGCCTCTGCTGTGGCCCTGGCAAGCCTTTCCATCTTTCTCAGCCTTGGCTTCCTCACTGGTATGAAAGGGGGATACCAATATCTCTGCCTCATAGGATCATGAGCATCAAATGAGTGGACAAATGGGAATGTCACACCTTAATAGTATATATGCTTACTAGTGCAATTACATAACACACTTAAATAAATGGTCACCCGTATGCCTACAGAAACACACACAAAACCAGGCTGGCATGTAGCTTGCTAGTAGAGTGTTTGCCTAGGATGCGGAAGGCCCTTGAATCAATTGCTAGTACTGAAACGATATGAATAAATAAATGCATATACAGAAAGCCAGCCATATAGTGGAGAAAGAAGTACAAGTTATCAGTATTCATTTGCTGAAGCTACTCTAGTTTTTTAAAAATTATTTCAAGAACATTTAATTATGTGGAAAGAGTTTCAGGACATTGGAAAAGCAAATTGGAAACACATGCACAATGTAATGTCATTTCTATTTTTTTTTTAATGTCCATTAGAAGACATTGTTAATAGTGGGTATGTCCTGAAAGGGAAATGGAAATGGCCAGTGATTTGACTCATCTTTGCTGATACACTCTCAATACTACAACGTTCTATACTACAGTAAGAAGGAAAGCTGAGCGAAAAGGCAAAGGGAAGACAAAGCAGACAGGCGAATAATGCCAGAGTGCGCCCTGCGATGGCCCATTCTCCTCTCCTCCTGTGGGTGGGCCACCAATTTGTTCCTCAGCTTTCCTGCAGCCAGAATAAAAGGAGACCATGTCCCTTACACAGTTCCCAGTGTCCATGAGATAAAAACAGACCTATTGCTCAAGAGAATTACAACGCTTCTTGGTACTAAAATCAGACAGGAATTTCTCCTGGGGGCCTCATAAAGGGAACACAGTGTGGGGTAATGAGCAAACATCCCCGTGATAGTCACAGCCGTGAGCTCCATGGGGCAGACGTTGTGATCAGCCCTCCATGCGGGCGGATGGCATCCTCGCCAGAACAAGCCAGGAAAGCACATTCTGTCAAGGAAGGTCTGGAAGAAACAACTTGGGGTGCTCAGCTCCTTGACCTCTGTACCTCTCAGGGGAGGAGTTGAAACACAGGGGACTGCAGACTTTTTTTTTTTTTTTTTTTTTTTTTTTTTTTTTTTTTTTTTTTTTTTTTTTTTTTTTTTTTTTTTTTTTTTTTTTTTGCCATGCTGCTTCTGCTGAGGGTTTGGGGTGGATGGGCGGATCTTGCAGGACAAGAAGTTTGAGAGACAGTGAGTTTGAAATTGCCCTCCACAGCTTGTGGTTTTTCTGTCGTGCTACCTAAGCTTAGACTGGTGGGCTTCATTGGGAACCGGGTAGACAGTGCTTTGTACTTTTATCATGGTCGTTTATCATCTGACTTGATCTTTAATTCTTCCTGCAGGCAGTACGGTCTCACCTTGCAATCTAAGAGGTCTGGGTCTTGTGGAATATAATATACTAGAACTTCCACCTCCTTCAAAATCCAATCATCCTCGTCCACCCTCCCCCCAGCCCCAGGCAGAACGGTCATTTCTTTCTTTTGGTGATTTTTATGGAAGTTGGTTTTCTGACCAGCCTGCAGACTCTCCCAGCACACTCTTCAAGAGTTGTCAATGCCCCTTCCTAAAGCATGCAGCCTTTTGAGGGGACAAATGAATAAAACAGATGTCCAAGTGTTTCTTCTCCAAGTGGGGGTTATAAATACACCCCATGAAGGCATGCCGGGCTCTGAGCAGCGGGATCCAGGGTACAAACGAGTTCAAAACAATAGTGGAGTTCTTGGGGGAGAAAGCAAATCCCCAGGTGTTTCTGCAGGAATGCATTGAAGGTGGGAGGAGCCGCCATTCTGGGCTTACAGCTTTCCCTACCTGCAAAGCTCAGGGTCGAAAGGAGCCACAAAAGGGGAATGGGACAGTGTGAGAACCTAGGAGTGGCCTGAAGGGAAGAGCCTTGGGGCTCAGGTGCCCAAGCAACTGAAGAGCGAGGCTGTTCCAAAGGAAAGAGGGGCCTCAGAGCTCAAGATAAGATCTGAAGGAAGAAAGCCATTGGTGACCTTGACGGGCTGCTGCTCTGGAGTGGTGCGGATGCAAGCCGGTCGGCCTTAGGTTGTGGAGTGAAAGCGAGGTGGGAAAGTAGAGATAGCGACTGCAGACAGCTTCCAGTAAGTCCGCTGACAGGCGGAAGGAGAGAGCAGGGCCCGGCAGGAAGGTGACAGGGAGGAGGGCAGGCCGCGTCTTTCCATTGTTTATGAGGTAAGGCTATTTGAACAGGCCCTAGGTGATAGGAAGGAGAGAGAGGTGGCAATGTGATCAGTCAGGTGGCCTGAAAGCTTTACAGGTTTCAATGAAATAGGAAGTGACAGGGACAGCTGAGAGTGGGGGAAGGGCCGGTGCGCTGGAGGTTTGAGGCCCGGAACTGCATTGTGTCCTCGTTCCCCGAGATAAAGACAATGGCTTGCTGGGAAGAATAAAGGGCTTGAAGACCATCTGTAAGAAAGACAGTAGATAATGGCCCCCGCCATCATGAGGCACACACGTAAACTCAGAAGTACCGCCCCCGCCCCCCAGCCTAAAAAGACAGCCATGTTGCACAGTAATTTGCCCGGGAATTAATAGTTTATTTCCATTGCCATATCAAGAAATTCAAATTAATGACATTTAAAGTGGCTACTCAGTCCCCCGCCCAGGCTTTGGAGGCTGCTAAGGTGCATTTCTGTCCTCTCTGAAACTTCTGGACAGAGCGAATGGGAGGATTCAGGAAGACAGCACACTGTGGGAGGGTTACCAAGGAGGCCTAGATCCAAAGCTGGCCAGAGAGACTCCACAAGTTGAACAGACCCCCGCCCTGCGAGGGCACCCAGGGGGTGACAGGGCCCGTGAGGACCCAGAAGGAACAATGACTTAAAGGCATGAAAGTCAAGGTGCTGCTTGTGTTGTGCAGACACGTATGGCCAGCATCAGACCCAGGAGGACTCTCAGGCCAGTGCCCGGGAAGTATCGGGACAGACCTGGAGTGGCTCTGGGGAAGGGTGGGAAGCCTTGCGACGACACTGGTCTTGAAGAAGCAGGAATCTTTGGGGGCTGTTCCTGCTGTTGCCTTACTAAAGATGGAAGGAAGGTGGGTGGGCTGGAGAGGGTAGCAGGCCCTGCCTTGAGCACCAGGCTTATGGAGCACAGAGAGCACAGCAGGAGGGGTGCCCCCCCTCCCCGGGATGGGATGAGGGTGAGAAGAGCAGTCAGTGAACAGGATGAAGACTCAGGAGGGTGGACCCAAAAGATGGGGGCCAGTGGGCCAGGGCTAAGGGCCTGGGAGGAAGAGGAGAGAAGACAGTACCTACCTTAAAGGAGTGAGATGGGTCTCCATCTTCTCAGTAACCTGATGTGTTTATGTTTTTGTTTGTTTTTATGTCAGCGTTTAGGATAGAACCCAGGGTCTCACACATGCTAAGTAAGCGCTGTATCACTGAGCCACAACCCCCAGGGCACAGGTCCCACTGTTTTGTTCTTGAGACTAAGGCCTCACCATCTAGCCCAAGCCGGCCTTGGACTTGAGACTCTCCTGCCTCAGCCTTCCAGCACTGGGATACAGATATGTGCCACTACACACGGATGTGTGCAGTCTGGCTTTTACTCTTGAAGCCACGCATGTGCCGTGCCTGCTGAGTGCACAGTCCTCCCGTGAGCACTTGAACAAAATGTCCTCATAAGATGTGAGCTGGGGTTTCATTATTTCTTATTTTACAGGGAGATAATCAACCCATCGTGGGGAAGGAGAGGAGCAGAATGTGGAACTAAAATAGCTTTGTGGGGGCTGGAGAGATGGCTCGGTGGTTAGCAGCATGTGATGCTCTTCCAGAGAACCCAGGTTCGATTCCCGGCACCCACGTGATAGCTCACAGCCGGCTGTAACTCCAGCTCTGGGAGATCCGGCTCCCTCTTCCGAATTCCATGGACACCAGGAACACACACGAAGCCCGCATACCCATCAAATAAATAAATCTTGATTTTTAAAAAGGATGATAGCAAAATATGGAGTTCTTAGCACCTATGAACAAGGTGGGCAGGGCATGGGAGGAGAGGAGAGAGGGAGAGAGGGAAAGAGGGGAGGGGAGGAGAGGTCTACCAGAAATGTGAGCTGCAGCCAGAATCCACTGGGCTTCCGAGCACCTCTCTGCTGCAGATAAGAAGACCTAGAGGGCCTGGTTCCTAGGACCCCAACACGGACAAGAAATTGTAACCAGAGGCATTGTGGGGCATCTGGCTTCTCTAAATGGATCATGTTCCCTTGAGAAACAGGAAGAAGTTGGTTTAGGCTTAGCCTTGATTCCTGCTCACCGACTTGCATTTGGTGTGTCTTTAAACAAGATGCTCTACCCATTGGAGAATCACTTTAATCATTTTGAGATGGAAGTTACCACACCCACTTTTATAGGCCTGTTACAGGGATTAGAAAAGAATGGATGTTTCCTATAGGATAGGTTTTTGTGTGGGGTGTGTGTGCGCACACGAGTGTTTTGTTAGGGATCTAATGTGAGGCTCACACATGCTGGAATAGTGCGGCACCCCAGTCCCAGCCTGCTTTGTTTTTAATAATTGCAACCTTCAGATCTACTTGCCAGATATCTCAGCCTGGAAGAATTGGGGGGTGTCCTTCCATTCCAAGCCTTCTGGAGTCTGGCTCACCAGGCTGGTGACACAGGGCACTGCTCAAGGGACGTGCAGGTCCTTGGAGGGTTCTGGAGAGGAATAAGGACAGGCCTGTCTGATCAGGATTCTGAGGGAGTCCTCCTTCGGGGTCTTTATCTGCAGCTCCAGGTCAGGCCTCCCCCGGTGGAGGCTTCTTGGTTGAGGATTCCTGGGTTGAGCTGAGCGTAGAAGTCAGTACAAATCCCAAACCCACCCAACCCTTTCATCTACCAGGGCTCTTTGAAAGAGGGAAAATGCGTGTAGGTGAGAGAGCCCAGCAGATGTAATTTATTTTCATTTGCAAAAACCCTTCTGACAAGACCCCACCCTGAGCACTCCTAAAATAAAGAGGCTGGGTCCCAGCGGGGCTTTGTCATGGATGGAAGATCCTGCCAGAAGACAGAAACAAAGGGTGTAAATGGAAGGACGGGGCTCCCGGTAGAGAGACTTGTGGGGGGGTCCCTGAGCCCAGGGCTGGAATTCCACTCATTAACATTTACAGCGGAAGGAGAGGGTGCCCTGGCTTAGAGGTGACCCTGGAGTGATGCCCCCTGGGAGAGGGTGCCAGGAGAAACATCCTGTGTGGGCGGGCACAGAACACAGACAGGTGCATCTGGGAAGAAATAATGTGTACCAGAATGACAGGTTATTGGCCAAGACTGGAAAATCACCCCTTCAAGATTCAATACAAACTTTCTCCCTAGGAGTAGACTCTATCCAGGTGCCCATTGGCAATCTTCCCTGAGCAGCGTGGTCCTGCCCTCTACAGAACATTCAGTGCCTCTGAACCTGGGCCCCTAAATGCCTGTAGGTTCCCTACACACACACACACACACACACACACACACACACACACACACACACACACATTACATCACTACTGGCATGCATTCGCTGCCCTTAGAAGGGACACCCCCACCCCTAGTCTTATCCACTTGAAATTTAGACCCATGTAACATGAGCACCCCCAGAGCCAATTAAAAGATAAAATAAAAAATAATAATCCAGGGAACCAGTAACACTCTGGTCTTGACACATTACTCAAGTTCTCCTTTGGGTCCTCTTGTCGTAGACCATGGTCTCCCCTTACTGCTCCCAACCTCCTCACAGCACTGAGTTCTGAGCTCTTGGACTGTTGCTGTTTATGTTTAGGTATTGTAGACCCCTTGGCTAGAGTCCAGTTGGAAGCATTCTTCATGACCCAGAACCCATCCCGAGTGAATGAATGGTGACTTTGGCATTAGAAAGAACCCTGCAAGGGAACACCGGTCCACGGGGACCTGGAGAGTTTCTCACTCAAGGCATTTATAGCCTGAGGTTAAAAAAGCCCCCTCTTCCAGGAAGACCTCCCAGCTGGACTGATGATACACTGAGCAAACAGGAGACTACGGCAGCTCATCTTCCTGGGGATACAGAACAGAATTGCCAAGGCAGTGCTGTGGAAAGGTCCAGTGCTAGGCCTTGGTGCCCATCCAAAGAAGGAAACCAAGGCCAGTGAGGCCGAGCAGACTATCTCAACGATGCTGTTCTGGAGAGGTGGGGATAAGCCATTAAATGGCTTGTGGGTTACCTATCCAACCTGACCCAGAGAATACCAGCTCCATGCTACTTTGCTAATTTGGGGGGTGGGGAGAAATCATGATTCTGATGGGGAAAATAGTTCTTTTTATTGAAAAATGATGACATTTAGAAAGTTTCCACGCGTAAAGGTGTAAGCTCCTGTTAACCACAAAATTCAATTATATGGATCTGCTTAACTTTCCCCAATCGTCAGTAAGAGGTTTTGGTTTGTACATTGCATGGAGAAAATCTGGAGACTAGATTCGCAGAAGCAGTGCAGGAGAACAGACACAGCTCCCTGGTCCCAAACAGATTGGATAAGGTAAGTGCACAGACATTTCAGCCATAAGAAGGTGTCAAAGGAAACTAGGATTTGGGGAGGGGCAAGAGGGAGCCCTTTCCTTACCACAGAAGCTGACATCATCAGGGCCACCATGCTAGCCCCAGAGCGATGCCAGGGACAACACCTAGCTGAAGGACACAGCCCAGCCTAGGGCCACTGCTGCACCTGGGGCTGAGGCACCTGGCTTATGGGGCTCACAGGGCCTCCCTGGGAGGTCAGCTGACCCAGGATTGTACACCTGCAAGATTTGCACACTGGGCAAAGTGTTTCACCTTCCTGAGTACAGATGTCCTCTAGTGAAAAGGGGGATAGAAACCTTCTCTCCCCTCCATCATTCCCTCCCTCCCTTTCTTCTGTAGATATCAGGAGGCTGTGGGTGAAGCTCACTGATAAAGCTCTTGCCCGGAAGGATGATTAATCTCATGTCAACTTGATGAGAGCTAGAATCACCCAGGAGAAGGGATTCTGGGCATGGTGTGTGAGGGACTCTGTGGACTAGACTAGCGGAGGGGGGAAGACCTGCCCTCTGTGAGTAGCATCATTCCCTAGGCTAAGAACCTGGACTGTGTTTTTAAAAGCGAGCTGAGCGCAAGCATCGGTCTCCCCACCCCCTTTCTTGACTATGGGTTCTGTGTGACCAGCTGCTTCAGGCTCCTGCTGCTGACCCAAACTATGATGAACTGTGAGCCAAAATAAGCCCTTTCTCCTTTAAGTTATTTCTTGCCAGGGTATTTGTCACGTCAACAGGAGAAGTATCTGAGACACCTAGCAACATCATATTCAAGAGATCTCGAACTGTCAACAGCACTAACCAATTTTAATTCACTAAGAACCAGTTATCCAGGCACCGCTGCCATCTGCAAGGGGACCGCTCTCTTGAGAGGGACACTACTACCCTGGACAGGTGGAGATTGCGTACTGGGAAAAAGCAGACATCACAGATATACTGGACAACATTATTCATTAGTTATTATTAATGAATAAGACAGGGAACCTAATGGTTAAATACCAATAAAAAATGTCCTCTTCAAGCTGGTAACTGGTGAAGCCATTCAGTCACGACCACCAGCTCTAAGGTAAGCTAACACCTCTGGAGCACTTTGCACACTGTCCCAGGTGCTTTGAAGGCCGTGGTGGTGAGGGAGGAGTGAGTTGTGACACTCTCTTGGGGAAGAGGGAGCTGGAAACCATGAATGGGCTGTAGGCCCCAAGAATGGCTCCTCATCACCTAGCACAGGGCTCTGCAGAGTAGGCACCAAAACAAACAACAGCAACAACAAAACCCTACCACTAACTGAGCGGACAAGGGCCAGCTAGGATGTCTACATGTAGGGAACATGACTTTCTTGGTGTCCAGTAGCACACCTGGGATTGAGTTTATTGGGTCCAACTCAGTTCCTTCTCTAGGAACTATTTTTCCAGCAGTTCCTCACTCACGTGCCAAGTCTTGGCTTTGCCCTAACACTTGGCTGGTCCTTGGCAATATCATCACCCATGATGTGCACAGATGTGTCCAATGCCCAGCCAACCCTCCCCCACCCCCACCCCCTGGCTTCAGAGTAGGAGCCAAGCTTTTCCACCAGGAGCCAAGGCCCCTTTCTTGTACTGGGCAGTCTCACCCTGCATACCAAAGGCTCAGGAGGCCACTGCCTCCTGCCTGGGCCCCCTCCCCTAAGATCTGATTTTCTCATCATCTGGATAGTCTCAGCAACTCACAGCAAAGGGATGAACCAAGCTGACCTTTCTGGAGGTTTGTTTAAAGCAGAACAATGTTTGTCTTGTCCAAACACTATGAATTACTCCTGAGATCCTGCCCGGTTTTACAATCCACAGCTACAAATGGCTTACAGAAATAGGGACTTGTCCCTTCCCTGGCCCCTCTCTGCTTCTAACGGTTTTTCCTCCCTCCCTCTCCACTGTCTTCCACTCCTTTCTGCCACTTCACACCCTCTCCTATCTTGTGTCTTTCTGGACTTGTGTCTCTCTAGAGCTACATTTTCTGGGATATTGCCGGCACAGGCCCCTCTGTGGCTGGCTGCTCTGTCCCTGCAATGGACAGGTTTCTCTAGCTGTGGGAACCTCTGAACACAGCCGTACCGTCTGTGCAATGCTGGCAGCGTGCAAGGTTAGGTCCAGCTACGGAAGCATGCTGGTTTGGGGGACTCAATGTCCAGTCAGCCTCTGGCCTTCTGAGGCCCTTCCTCTTCTGGCTGGATGCTCAGCTCTTCTCCTGCTGCTCTGATTGGCTGCAAATTCTCGGGACCTGACAGTAGTTTCTAGAACAGGCTCCACTCATGATAGTACCAATCTGCTTTTGTTGATCAAATAAGAGCCGGAAGAACAGAGTTTGTGAGCATGGGAGAGAGGTGTCTTCTGGAAAGAGCCCAATGTGGGCTACACTACTTTAATACGGTCCCTGTAACCGCTGGTAGCAATGTTTTGGGAAGTTCACTTAAAATGTAGTGTTCTCGGCCAGTGAGGTGGCTCAGTGGATAAAAACACTTGCAGCCAAGCCCGATGACCTAAGTTCGATTCCCAGAACCCACAGGGTGGAAAAAAACTACCCTCCTCGTGCGCTGTGTCGTGGAAAGCACACGGAGTAAAATTAATAAAAGTGTAAAATCATTTACATGAATGAACATAGCGTTCTGACCATGCCCGCCCCCATACCTAGAGACACCCAGAAAGCAGTTTCTAGAAGAGTTGGGGTCTGGTACCCAGTCGCAGCAAGCGGTGGGCGGAGCCACCCTGAGAGAAAAGCGGGGTTGCTAACACTCCAAGGAGGTGTTGGTGAAGACTTGGAAGGATGCCAGGGGTGTGTGCTCGCCCAGGCTGGTGGCTGGAGGTGTGAGCGGCGTGTGGGATCCTTCTACCCGGAGCCTCCAGCACTTGGGGCCAAATGTGATCTCATTTCACCCTTGTTTTGCAAACGAGGAAACTGAGCCTCAGAAGGGAGGAGTGACTTCCAGTCAGGAGTTGGTGAGTGGCATGGAATTCCATCTCGCGGGCACACCCTGGCCTTTCCACACCCGCCCCTTCCTCACAGCCCTCTCTCTGCAGGTCCAGCCTGCGAAGGAGCCAGCAGCTCTGGGCCGGATCTACCCGGCCAGGTGGACACGAGAGCCCCGTCTGCGGGGAAGTCACGTCCCGGGCGCTTCTCTCTGCGTGGGGCGAAGCCAGCTCAGCCCTCTCCAGAGCCTTGCTGTTGGCGTCACGGCTGTGGCTGGAGCGCGGGATCTCCGTCCACCAGAAGACAGAGAACCAGAAAAACGCTCCAACAATCAGACCAACAGGCTTTTAGGGGGTCGATGTGGGCTGCTGCTCTGAGTTAAGTCGTTTTAGGGAAAAGCCACCCACCCCGGATCCGGCTCCGAGAAGACCCTACAGTCCAGGCGGAAGTCACGGAGGCCACGTGAATTCCCCGCCCCCCGGGGCGAAGACCCCAAACAGAAGCTGGTTCTGGCGGGGCTTGCGCCAGCCGGGCCCTGTCTCTACCTTTTCATTCCACCCGCGATTTAGGACACGTAGGATCGTGCGCTGTGACCTCGGACACCCACCGACGCGTTTGCGAACCGGCTTCGGGCCGGTGATCTTGGGGTCCCGGCTTTGACACCCTGGGTCAAATCAGCTGTGCCTGCTTCTCGCTCGGCGCTTCATTTTTCTAATCTGGTTCTTTGTCGCCCCTCCCCCCCCCAACACACCCGTGCCCTGAACCCCTGCAGCCTGTTTCCCGGGGCCACCTTGGCATGGGCCTTGGATCCAGCTCCAGCCCGACGTCCCCGTCCACGGCCCGGGGCGAGCGATTCTTGGGCGCGCGGGCGGAGGACGGCGGGACCGGGACGCGGGCCGGGGCCGTATGGAAATGGGCAGAGGGGCCGGCGGGCGCTGCGGCGGTTGATTCTGGGAGTGACAGCCCCTTTGAGCGCCCGGCGAATGGCATTTTCTGTCTGTGAAAGCCTTTCTTCCCACCTCTGTTCAGATTAGCCCGCGGTATGAATGCGCCCATTATCCAGCCCGCTGACCATTCTGAAACGCCAAATTAATTACTAAGCACTGAATCGGGAGCCCCGGCCGGGGCACCGGGAGGTGTGAAAATAGCGAGCGGACGGAGACGGGGACTGCGAGGGGCGCGGCGCGGAGAGGGCCGGGAGGGCGGGCGCGCGCGCGACAGGACCCGGGAGGGCTTGGCCGGACGCCGAGCGCGACCTGCCGGTGTGACCGAGAGCGAGCGAGCGGCGGACGGGCTGGCGGGCAGCCCGGGTCGCGGCCCGGAGCGAGCCGGGGCCCGGGGGCATGGAGCCGGGGCGGGCGGGCACCCCGGCTGCCGGAGCGCACCAAGCGCTCGGGGCTGAGGCTCGGCAGCCGGCCGTCTCCTTGCACCGCCCCGGGTGGCCGACCCCAGACGGCCCCAGCCCCAGCCACCCCTCCCTCCACCCCGCGCAGGCAAGCAGTGCTGACGCGGCCTTCCTTGGCCTTCCCCAAAACGTGGGCGCCCCCCTCCGATCGCAGCCCCCGCCAGAGCTGCCTCCCGGGCGCTTGGGGGACACCTACCTGCAGGGGCTGGGTGGAGGGGAGCGCGTTCCCGCCGCTCTGCGGGGTTGCGCTGGGAGCGGAGGAGCGAGCGCCCTCTGTTAACACGCTTCCCCCGGGGTCCGCCAGGTGGAGTCTCGCCAGCCGGCCCCTGCGGTTCCTCGCTCGCGGGCCACGCTGGTACTAGCGGGCGCTACCAGCGTCTCTACGGCTCGCTCCCGGGCGGCTTGCCACGCTGGCTTCAGACTGGGGACCATGAAGAAGCTCGGACGGTTAAAAAGCACAGGGCGAATGCAATTGGAGATGCACTAATCAATTACCCAGGAGAAAGCCAGCCTGAGCTTTGGGTTGGTCTGGGAACCGAAGTGAAGAAATCTGCTGTTTGGCCAGAGCTGGGGGGATGAGCAGGGGTTCCTGCCCAAGGATCTGCGATTTACTCTCCTCCTCCCCCTGCGCCCCACATCAAGTCAAGCTAACCGACCTTAATGGAAGACTTGTCTCCAGCAATTACCATTCAAATGACTAAAGAGATGGAGAACTGTCTCCGTTAACTCTTGGAAATGGGCCATTTACACCTCTGAAGGAGAAGAATTTAAGATGACCTGAGACGCACGCTGTAGGCCTCCAGAGAACGGGGCACCTTTAGCTGACCCTGCTCTGTGCCCTGGATACCTTAGGCGCTTCCTACCGGACCCAAGCACCTGAAAACCCGCCGCAGGGCTCAACTCGAATTTGAGTTTCAGGCTATTATTATTTTACATTGTGGCCCTTCCATATGAATAATTACTCGCTGACACTTCAGATTGCTGTATTAACTTTTCTTTGTCTTCTTTATTTATTGACATTCTCTTTGCGTAGCAGCCTTCCTCGAGTTCTGTGTTTTAATTAGTTTATCAAACCCTTGAAATGCTCCTGTGACTAGCCTTGGGTGAGGGGGTTTGGATAGTGATGATTTTGTTACTTGTTTGTTCGTTTGTTTGTGTGATACAGGGTCTCACTATGTAGTCCTGTCTGGCTTGCTGCTCCAGAAGTATGTAAATCAAGCTGGCCTCAAACTCACAGAGATCCACCTGCCTCTGCCTCCTCCAGTGCTGGGATTAGAGGTGTGCATAGAGAGAACCAATGTTTGTTCTTTTTTTTTTTAAAGACAGGTCTTGCAATGTGGAGCTCCAACCAGACCTGTGACTCAGTGGTCCTCCGTCTGCCTCAGCCCCCAGAGTGCAGGAATTAGAGGTGTTCACCACTGCACCCCTTCGGACTTTTTGAGTCTTTACAGCAGCAGGTCCCTGGAAAGTTAGAGACGGGATTCCGGAGCCTCAGCCTTCCACTCACACTGTAAAACAGGGATGCAACAGACCAGACAGAAGTTTAGTCCGCTGTGACTAAAACATACCAGAGGGCCAGTTCTTAGACTCTTTTTCAAAGTTGGGGATAGGGTCTTGCAGTGGAACCCTGGCGGGGATGAAGCTTATTACGTAGCCCAGACTAGCCTCAAGTTTATGAGTGATCTTCTTGCTACTGTCTCTCACAGGCTGGGGCTGGGCATTCACCATGCTCACCCAGGTCACAAGCTCTATCCAGGGAGTCCTAGAACCCCTGCCTCAGGATCCTGCTGCTGACCTTTCCCTGTGTGCCACCATACCCCGCTCATTTGCTTTCCTTTCTCTGTCTAGCCATCTGTTTGCCTGTCTGACTATCTCTATCTTTGCCTGGAACTCATTATGTGGCTCAGGCTGCTCTCAAGCTTGTTAGAATCTTCCCACCTCAGCCTCCTTAGTGCTGTTATTGTCTTTCTTCTTTAAAAATTATATATATATATAATATTATAATACATAAGTATAATATATATATATATATATATATATATATATATATATGAGGAGGGAGAGCCACAACATGAATGTGGAGATGAGAGGACAACTTTTGTAAGTTGGTGTTCTTCTATGTGGGTCCCAGGGACTATTAATGTGTAGCTCTGGATGACCTAGAACTTCCTATGTAAACCAGGCTGGCCTCAAGCTCACAGAGATCTGTCTGCCTCTGCCTCCCAAGTGCTGGATTTAAAGACAAGAGCTACCATAACCAATAATTTGTTTTTATTTATGTGTTTGTGAGGGTACCTGCTTGTCAGGATGTGTTCTACATGCCTGCAGTATCCGTGGAGGCCAGAAGAGGGTGTTGGGTCCCCTAGACCTGGTGTTACAGGTAGTTGTGAGCCACTCAAATGTGGGTGCTGGGCACTGAATCTCAGCCCCCTTCAAAACCTGTAATTGCTCTTAACTGCTGAGCTACCTACCTCTGCAGCTTTTCTTCTTAATAATATTATTTTATTTTATGTGTATGCCTGCATGTATGTATATGTACCATGTATGTGCCTGGTGCCCAGAGAACCAGAAGAGGGTGTCATATCCATTCGAACTGGAGTTACAAATGGTTGTGAGCCACCATGTGGGTGCTGGAAATCTGAAAGAGCAATGAGCACCCTCAACGACTGAGTCATCTCTCCAGCCCCAAGACAGAGAGAGAGAGAGAGAGAGAGAGAGAGAGAGAGAGAGAGAAGCAGAGTACATTGACACACATACCCAGCATCCAGGAGGCAGAAGCAGGTAGATCTCTGTGGGTTTGAAGCCAGCCTGGCCTACATAGTAAGTTCCAGGCCAGCCAAGACCCAGTCCCAAAACAAACAAACAAACAAACACTTTCCAGGTTGTGTTGTTGCTGCTGCTCTTCCTAACGTCTGCCTTAAATGAGTCGAAAGTTCTCCCTTCACCTTCGCCCCTCTCTGTGGTGGCAGAGACCCTGTTCTGCCTCCACTGTCTAGGAATCTGTACATTACAATTGAAAAGCAACAACAGACGGCAAAAAGTGTTGGAGAGGATACTGAGAAATCAGGGTCCCTTGACCCGGTGCTTCTCAGCCTGTGGGTGGTGACCCCTTTGGGAGGTTGAATGGCCCTTTCACAGGGGTCTCCTAAGACCATCAGACAACACATTACAACTACATCACAGAAAACTACATTACAACTCTAGCAGTAGCAAAATTCCAGTTATGAAGTAGCAAGGGAAGTAATTTTATAATCGAGGGCCACCACCAGGAGGGAGGCTGAGAATCACTGCCTTAGTGAGTGCTAGGGCAGCAACAGAGTCCAGCGGTTTCTCCGAAAACCCAGGGGACCCTACAACTCAGCAGTTCCAGCCTTAGGGATTTACCCAAGAGAGTAAGTGCACATCCACACAGAACAAGTGCACAAATGTTTGTAACAGCGTTACTCAGAGTCTCAACACAACCCAAACATCTAGCAAATGTATATATACATGAAAAGCATAATATGGTGTAGTATTCAGCCATGAAACAAAACAAAGCATTGATGTATGCTACATATGTGTTACTCTAAGTGGAAGAAGCTGGTCCCAGAGGACCACACACATAGTATATAGTTCCATTTATAGCATGATGCCCAGACTAGGCAGATCGACAGAAACAGAAGGTAGCTCAGTGGTTGCTTAGTGAAGGAGCTGAGAGAAGGAAATGGGAAAGGATCGCTAACGGACCGGGATCTATGAATGTACTGAACTCCAGTGAATTGTTGTACACTTCCAGTGGATGAGCTGGGTGATGTATGAGTTATAGCTCAGTATAGATGTTAAGTAATGTGTTTTAATCCGTACCAGGTCCTAAGCTAAGCACTGGCTGCACAGAGGGATGCAGGCTCCAAGCCCACGAACCTTACAGCACAGCGGGCGGATTTTTGTCATCCCAGAGTCCCATGATCTTCCACAAGAAAGAAATACCTTCCGCGCACTTTAGTGCAAAGATTTCCAAGGCCAACGGAAGTCGAGACCTTTGCACCATATTATATCCTAAAACCTACGTAACTGGGTTTTTGCTATTTCTGTGCCCTTGCGATTGCGATTCTACTGCACTGACATAAATGGCTACGGCCTCTCTACAAACTCAGTCTCATCTCTGAAACAGGGTAGTTCTTCCACGACGGAAGCCATGTGCAAGCCCACTGCTATGTTTGCTGTTTGCAGGCGGCAGGTGTGGGACCCTTGCCATTAGGTTTCAAATTCCAGCTTTGCCTCTCACTAGCTCCTTCAAGCTACTCAAGCCAGCCATCTTCCCTGTGCCTATTTTTCTCACACGCGATATGAGGACATGAGTGTCTACGTCCTAAAGATTTGGTAACACACGAATTAATATCATGTAAAAAGCATGCTGTCTGCAAAGATCTCAGGCGGCTCCCCGACAGTCCACTAGGTGGCGCAGGCGCGCCACTTCGGGCAGCAAAGATGGCCTCCCGCAGGTCCCGCACAGTAAATCCTGGGCCTTGGTAAATGATGTGTGTAGTTCCCCAGAGCTGTAGCTGTGCTTCATCTGTGAGTTACACACGGTGGCATCGCCATAATGCAGCAACCTTCTCTCTTTAGTGACATTCGCTGGAAGAAGTTGTATCTAGCGCGGAGAAGACCACGCTGCAGATCAAGGGCAACAGCATGGGCAGAGACCAGCTCCATGGCTGCAGGTGCCCACACCGGAGGTCTCCCACGGTTACCCTTCATTTCAGAAATAGTTAGGACACCCCTGATCATCCTCAAGTGAAATTCATAGATGATACAGCCTTCCGACATTCATAACTTCCTCTTCCATCTCAATTATAATATCTTCTTAGGGGTAGAAGGAAAAGCCAAGCACAGTGAAATCTCTCCTAAGTGCCTGGGTACAAGGTTGTACAACGGCAGAGCAAAGTGGATAAATGTTTGTGTCTGTGTGTGGGATGGCCAGGGAGACCGCTTACAACCAAGACCGATAAAGGTGTGAGCCAACCCGCGTGAGCCAACCCCCCTGAGTAGCATTGCCGTAAGCAATGCGGTTTTTCAAAGTGATCACAGCATCTGCATATTTAGTGTGGTATTTAGAAAGATAGGAGAGAAGGGACAGCTCCTTTGTACGTGACTGTCCCCTCTCTGTCATGTACTGTAAGCACGTGGCTACTAACCAGAAGCAATGACCCTTTGCCCACTCCCTGCCCCAACTCTGTAGCAGCTGAAACCACTTCTCCACAAATTTCCAGTTGAATAATAGGCTCTCCATTGGGCTTTAGCAGCTCAGGGTGGAAATTGCTTGGGTGCTCTGAGCAAGGGTGGCTTTCGCCCTGCTTGGAGCTGGGTTTGTGAAAGGCCTTTAGCTTCTCTTTGGCCTACACAAACACGCTTGTCTGGGGCTAGGGCTGGCGCTCAGTGAGGGTTGCAGAAGGAGGATGACCTCTTGCCCCTCATGTTTGCTCTTTGTCCAGGAAGGGAGTCCCAAAGGAGGCTGGCCTTTCCTGTCAGTCTCACACACAATCTAGTGGTCTTTTGGAGGCTTTTTGCAAAACACAGCTGGGAAGTAAGTCAGCATGGATGGATGGAATCCTGGTTTTAGCAGCTGGGGTCGGGCTCGGCCTGGAAGCCTTTCCTGTGTCAGTCATGAGCTATTCTTGCTGTGTGTTTTCAGGAGGCTATGCAGCCCAGAGCTCCTTCGACACGGTCCTGACACACCAGCAGGTCTAGGCCTGTTCACGAAGCTCCGTTCATTATACCACCTCCACCTGCACTAAGGCATTTTCCGGTGTGTACAGCTGGCCCTTCCTTTCTCGGTTACGGCATCTCTCTGCCCCCGCCCCTCCCTCTCAGCTGCGGCTTGTTTGTCTTGTAAGGCAGGTCTGACACGGCCCGATCCCTCTCTGGTATTCTTGGAATTTAACTGTGCCGGTAGACCCAGACCGGGTATCTCCTATCCTCCTCACACATGCCATCACTTTGGCCAGTTGACGTCTCTGGGCCATCTGGTCACCCACAGCAAGGAGTCAGAGGGTCAGGAATTCTCTCCCAGAGTCTCTGATCTAAAAAGGGCAGCAGAAGAACGGGAGCCCTCCGACAAGCAAAGGGATCAGAAAACTTCAACCGGGACTCTCCATAGCCGCCATTCAAGCTTCTGTTCAGATGTTTCCCATCCGCCTGTGCACTAGTTTCTAAGCCTATGTGGTTTATTTGGTGTGCAGACATTTACTGACTCCTCTGGTATGTCAGGCTCCAAGGACACAAAACTGGGCAGACACACTCATGTACTCATCAGGCTACAAGCCCAGTGGGAAAGGCAGACATTTAGTAAACAACAGCATAAACATCTGTGTGACTGCAACACCGAGAAGCTATACAGGAAGTGTGAATAGAGAGATAAGGCTCATCAGTTAAGAGCCCTTGATGCTCTTACAGAGGACTTGGGTTCTGTTCCCAGCACCCAGTTGGTGGTTCACAATCCCCTATAGCTTCAGTTCCAGGGGACTGAAGGGTCTCTTCCGACCTCCACAGGCACAAGGCACACAAGTGGTGTGTACACACACACA
>CM053757.1:53524129-53539815 GCA_028658305.1 Pachyuromys duprasi
CAAGCACAGAAGATAAAAAGAAATATAAACCTCAAAAAAGAAAAAAATATACATACAGAGACTATAGGAACTGGGACTCTGGACACAACTAAGGAAGTAGCATTGAAGTTGAACTTGCCCCTTGAGAAAGTCCTAGCCAGCTGAAGAAAATAGAGAGGTCAGTTTTCCCAGTGGCCTGGACCGAGCAGGCGAAGGCTGTGACCCAGGGGCAGCCTGGTGTGGTCAAGAGGCACAGCGGCTGTTCACACTTATTGATCACTTGCTATGTGTCCAGCCTGTTCTAGGGGCTGGGCCAGTACAGTGCTTGTAATGCCTCATTTCACTAATGAGGAAACTGAGTCATGGGGGCAGGGGTTCAGTCTCCCTGAAGTCACAGAGCTGCACAGCATCAGAGCCAACATTTGGACACAGGGAATCTGAGCTCAGGCCTTTATCCTCAGCCCTATGGCAGACACCCCCCCACACACACACAGATTAAAATGTCACGGCATCAGTGGTGACCCCATGTTGGGTGCATGTAAGAAGAATCGCACACTAGCTAAGTACCCTTCCACTGAGCTACCTCCTCAGCCAGAGGACGGGCTCTTTACAAAAGAGAGACGGAGACAGACACAGAGAGAAACAGAGAGGGAAAGAGGCTAACCTCAGATAAAAACAGTCACGAAGAGAGGAAGTGGAAACAAGGAGGCAAGAATGGCGTAAGCACTTTCTCGTTTTCTTCAGTTTGTGCCGACAGTTGACAGCAGCTGGCAGATGCTCACTTGGTACTTCCTGTAGTTTGGGCAGTCTTTTGAGTGCACTTTGTTCTCCGAGTCATGTCTACATAACAGCCTCATAAGGTCAGGGCTGTCTGTCCCTCCCTCCATTTCTGACTAACACGGCATGCTCACGATGGGTGAGGAGGTGGCTCGCTGGGTTTCTTACGGAGCTCTGGGCTCTGCTTTAATGGAGGCCGCTGAGGAACAACCCGTGGCTCTCACTTGCTAGGGAGGCACTGTCACCCAGCCTTGGGGATGCGTGACTGTAGCCACCCTCTCACACTGCCTCTCAAGTGCTTTTGAAGCTGCAAGTAGGCGGGGAAGTGGGGGTGAGAGGGACTGGGCTCCCTGAGGTGGGACTGGGGTGGGTGGGGATGGCGTTTGGGGTGAGCAACATGACGGATGCTTCCCACTCCCCTCCTGAGAGGACTCGGGGCTCCACAGAACTGAGCCGCTCTGACCGTCACATCCTCCACACCCCACCCTGGTGAGCGGCTCCCAAACAGTGGAAAGAACGTTCCGGAAGGCTAGAGGCCCCGCTCACATTTATTTCATCAGAGCTTATCCTGTGAGCCTTGGCTGCCCATCGTCAGAGAGAGGTGTGGGGCCCAGCCGGGGCTCGCAACCAGAGCCCTGGGTGTTCCGGGTCGGGGTTAGCCTCGCTGGCTGCTGGGTGGGGTTCTTAGCACTCTGGACTGCAGTGCGCATGGAAAGGCCTGCAGGCAGGCGGAAGGGAAATGACTGTCAGGAGCTGTGAGATCTGAGGTTAGCCAGATGCTCATCTTTCTAAAATACTAGCATCCCCTAGTGGGGAGGGTTCCATTTACACTACAGGGCTCTGCACCTGGGCTTCCATGGTCACTCCAACTGAATTTTTGTTTTGTTTTGTTTTCAAGACAGGGTTTCTCTGTGTCGGTCTGGCTGTCCAGCCACTCATTCTATAGACCGGGCTGGATTCAAACTCGGAGATCCGCCTGCCTCTGCCTCCTGAGTGCGCAACTAGGTCCGGCCACTCCAACCAAAATTTAACATGTCCTTGAATGATGAATTTATTATTCATTAGACAAAAAAACCACTACTTGTGATTTTTGCCCCCCAATAAATTAGCATGTTTTAAAAAAATATCATATAACATTGGTTAGGAAATATCTGTCATTCGATCATATAATTAAATACATTAATTAAGAAGTTTACTGTGGGGGCTGGAGAGATGACTCAGCAGTTAAGAGCACTGACTGCTCTTCCAGAGGACCCAGGTTCAATTCCCAGCACCCACGTGGCAGCATGAACATACACACACCTGTCTGTAACTTCAGGATCCAGCCCCCTCATACAGACAGAATATGCAGGCAAAACACCAATGCACACAAACTAACTACAATTTTAAAAAAGAATTATTCTGTGTGTGATGGGGCCTGGCTGCAATCCCAGTACTCAGCTTCCTGGGGCAGGAAGATGCCGAGTTTGAGGTCAGGGGTTGGCAACATAGCGAGTTCCAGCTCAGCAAAGGCTGTGTATCAGGATCCCATCTCAAAACAACAACAAAATAAACAACAAAATGGATGGATGGCTCCTAAGAGATGAAACTAAAGTTACTTCTGGCCGCCTTCTTCATTCCCACACACGTACACACACGCCTCACATGTGTACCCACAAGAACACACACATGAACACACACACAGAAAGAGAGAGAGGGCAAATAAGCATATGAAAAGATGTCCAATACTTTTAACCACTGAGAAAGTATGAATAAAACCTGTAATTAGATACCATTACAAACACAGCAGAATAGATTTTAACGCCTTTTAAATTAATTTTAAATATTTTTGTTTGCTGTTTGTTTGGTTTTTCTGAGATAGGGTTTCAGTATGTGGCCCTGGCTGTCCTGGACCTTACTCTGTAGACAAAGCTGCCCTCAAACTCAGAGATCCACCTGCCTCGGCCTCGTGAGTGCTTAGATTAAATGTATGCACTGCTGCACTCAGCTCTTTTTAGATTATTATTTATCTTATATGTATGGATGTTTTGCTTGCATGCACCTCTGTGAGCCACTTGCATGTACCTCTTTATAGGGCAGTAGAGGGCATTGAATCCTCGGCCATTGGACTTATGGACCAGGGTTCATTGTCCAGCAGCACGTGGTGGCTCACATTTGTGACTCCAGTTCCCAGAGATCTGACCACATCTCCACCGGCAACCAGGCACACAAGTGATGCACAGACATACAGACAAAACACATTGGCAAATTCATTCTGAACAACTTTAGGTTTGTTTTATCCATTGGTGAAGTGTGTCTTGAAGTACTCAGAAACAACTTGGCAGGTTTCAGCTGTGTCGGGCTCCTTCTTGGATTGCATCTGTGGTCCTTTTATTTTGGTTTTAGTTTTGAGAGAGCTCTCACTGCAGCCCTGTGCCCTTAGGGCTCATACTCACAGCCATGCTTCTGCCTCAGCTTTCTGAGTGCTGGGAGGAACACAGGCATAAAACCCCAGCGGAGTTCCGTGTTCAGTCTTGACCGATTTTCACTAACCCTCATTCTTATACTCTCCAACGGTTTTTTGTTTTGTTTTCAATTTTCTGTTTGTATTAAACTTTCTTTTGTGGTACTGAGACTGAACCCAGGGCCTTGTTTACGGGAGTGTAGAAGTCTCCCCGTGGGACACGGCCATAGTTGATTTCAAGTGTGTCTAGTAAGTACAATAATCCAGCGACCACATTTCCTCAGATGGTTTTTACTGAAGGAGAGTACGATCCTACTTCTCTGAGTGCCTCATAACAAGACTCCCCCTCCCCTCAAAATACTGATAACTTATGTAGCCCAGGCTGGCTCCACATTCCCTCTGTGGCCCATGATGACCCTTAAACTCCTGATCCTTCTCCTCCACAGCTGGGATTACAGCTATGCACCACCACATCCGGCTTTATGTAGTGCTGGTCACTGAGCCCAGGGCCTCAAGCATGCTGGACAAGCTCTTGGTCAACTGAGCCACATTCCCCAGCCCTCACCACAGGGCAGTTAGAGTTGGAAATGAGGTCTGGAGAGATGGCTCACTGGTTAGGAACATTGTCTGCTCTTCCAGAGGACCCAGGTTCTAGTCTCAGCACCCACCTGGTGATTCACAGCCATCTGCAGTACCGTAGGGGACCTGAAACTCTCTTCTTCTGGTGTTGGAGCACCAGGCATGAGCTGCAACAGACATACTGTCAGGCAAGACACTCACACACAAAATACAAGATATTAAAGGTTATGTAAAAAAAATGAGTTACACTTCTTGACCACCACACCTTCCCTGGCGTGATGGGCTGCTTGCCGTTAGCACAGACAAACCCTTCTTCCTAAAGCAGTTTCTTGTCAGTACATGGTCACTGCAAGAAGAGAATAATGCTCTCGTGGAGAGTCTCTGGGCATGCTTACAGCCTCACACGTGCGTCCGGCCTTCCAGCTGTCCCTTATGGTCCTGCATGCCCTGGACTTCCCAGGCTTTTCTCCCTTCTAGATGCATCCACTGCCTAGGACAGCTGCACTGTTAGCTAGTGACCACTGGCGGCTTCCCACAGAGGCCGTGGGAGTAGAATTTGGCTCACAGAACCAGATTCCAGTCTGGCCAAATCAAATAAGTTCCAAGAAGTACAGAAAAGAAGAAGACAATGATAAGATAAAAACAAAACAAAACAAAAAAAACCCTCAATATCTATGAATGGAGCTTTTCCAGGGAGCTGCCACACAGGTCAAATGGTGCCATTTGTTTTTGTTTTTGTTTTTTTGGAAGGGCGTTTCCTGTTCTTCATGTCTACGCCAGAGATGGGGAGAGAGATGTGGGGCAGTTTAAAACTCCATAAAACTCACTGTTCTAAAAGTCAGCTGTTTGTCCTGTCACTGAACTCTTCCAGTTAACAAGATTCTGTAGGGTTTTTTGTTTGTTTCTTTCTTTATTTGTTTGTTGTTGGTTTTTGCTATTTTCATTGCTTTCATGAAGAAACACATTTTGGAGGTTCTGGGCATTTTGAAAGTTCTTGAACCTTTCAAATCCATTTGGACAGAGCTGAAATTTTTGTAATACAGCTTATCCATGAAAATGGAATGCCTTGCCAAAACTCAGCTGTCAGATGTTTTCTGGAGAACATTTTATCCAAGGTGGGATTCCACAGCCTGTGCTATCTTGTGGTCTTTTGGGGAGGGTCTTTATTTCACGTAGAATAAGTTCTGAGGCTCATTTATGTTGTATCTTGTTTCTGGTTTTATTTTGGAAGATTTGTTTTTATTTTACTATTATTTTCATTTATGTATATGAGTGTTTATCTGCATGTATGTATGTGTACTATGGTTGGTGTCCACAGAAGCCAGAGGGCATTAGGTGCCCTGGAACTAGGATTATAGACAGTGGTAAGCTGCCACACAGGTGCTGGGATTCGAACCTTCATCCTCTGAAAGAGCAACCAGGCTCTTACCCACCCAGCCATCTCTCCTGCCTGCTGTTTGGATTTTAAAGAGGGTGCTTCTGTGTTTTTGTTTTTAAGGCGCGGTCTCATAGAGCAGGCTGGCCGCAGACTCTCAGGGAAGCTGAAAATGATTGCGGAGCCCTGCTCCTCCTGCCTCTGCCTCCCGAGCACCGGGATTACCGGCGTGTGCCGCCGTGCCCCATCTATGAAGGGCTGCGGACTGAGCCAGGAGGCCTTGGTGCATTCTAAACCAGCGCCCTGCCATTGTGCCAAAGCCTTCTTGGGAAAGCGTTAAGGTGTTAGGGCGCCTTGTCTGTGGTTAAGGGAGTTCCAGCCTTCACTTGCTGTGAGGTTTTTGTTGTTTCACAGACTGATAACTTTTTTTCAATGTCTTCTCTGCATCCTGTCAGATAATCACATAGTGTTTTTCCTTTCACACGGCATGCTGAATGACAGCTGTGGACTTTCAACTTACCCCTGTGTTCCCTGGATAAACCCGATGGTCACTGTGTGTCATCGCTTCTGTTAGTATCTTTGCACATAGGCTGACAAATAAGCTGGGCCTGCAGTTTTCTTCCATTGTCTTTTATGTTTTTTAGACAGGGTCTTTTCTTGCCTGGAACTCCCTACTGTAGACTAGGCTGGCCTCAACTCATAGAACTCTACCTACAAACTGAACACTGGGTGCTACCATGCCCAGTCCATTGCATTGTCTTTATCTAATTTAGATATCAAGGTCGTAATGAGTATACACACACACACACACACACACACGTGTACGTGTGCTCGCGCCTTTAATCCCAGCATTTGGGAGGCAGGGGCAGACAGGTCTCCGAGTTGAGGCCAGCCTGGTCTACACAGAGAGCCAGGGACGTGTGCCTCTCTTCATAGTTTGTACCTGACTGGAATGATCTATTCTTGGAAGTTCTGTAGAACTCATCTGTAAAGTGGTCTGAGCCAGTTTTTTGTTGTTTTTTTGTTTTTAACACAAAGATTTAAAATCACTATGAAAGCTTGTCTGTTTTGCATTAGTCTCTGGCCTCAGAATCCCAGTGTAGCAGAGGGTGACCTTGAACTTCTGAACTTCCAGGCATGAGTCTGCACATCCCATCTGAGCAGTGCCAGGTGCTGGGGATGGCACAGGGCTTTCTGCTGGGCACGTCTCTGTGCCAAAAACTGAGCCACACCCTCAGGCCGGTATTCTGACATTTCAAACAACTTTACATAAACAGGCTCTATTTCTTCTTGGTCTGGTTTCTCTCGCTCTCTTTTATTTATTTTTTCTTTTCAAATCCCCATTTCACTTAAGTTCTGACATTTATTGCTCTGAAGTTGATGGCAGTACTTCAGGGAGCTGCTCAAGTCCCCTGTTGAATGTGTATGGTTGACATGAGTGTAGCCATGTCCAGAACCTCATTCCCTAACGTTTCGGAACTGGTAAAACCTTCCTCCCGTCCATGTTCGGATGCTGACAGTGCATGCAAAAACTAGCAACCACAGCTTCCTGCTCCCATTTGACTGCAGCCAAAGACTGGTCCAGGTTAAGAGCAGCTGGCCTGCGCCAGAGCCACACAGAAGCCATTGAAGTCCCGGTGCGCGCACAGCCGCTGTCCTCCACACGAGGGCGCACAGCCCTGCCAATGCCCGCTCTTCTGTACGTGTCCGCGGTTTCTTCCCGTCCCAGCCTCCGACTTCTGGAGTTCCGTCTTCTTTCTCAGCCATCACAGTTTTTACTTGTGCTGTCTACTTCTTATCTGTCTTCCCAGACGAGTAACTGTGTTTTCAAGTGATCATCTTCCGGTTTTACTGGTTCCCAGGTATAACCCTTACCCACTAAGCCATCTTGAAGGCCCTTTTTTTGTTTTTTGGAGAATTTCTTTTTTTGTTATTTACTTGGATGTGGTTTTTTGGGGGAGTGTTGTTTGTTTTTGGAACTGGATCTCACTGTGTATCCCTGGCTGGCCTTGAACTCACAGAGATCCTCCTGCCTCTGCCTCCCGAGAGCTGGGATCACAGGCGTGCACCACTACAGTTGGCCCTCTTTTACTTTAGGTTTTTTTAATTAAAAAAAAAATTTTTTTTTGAGACATGGTTTCTCTGTGTAGCCCTGGCTGTCCTGGAACTCTCTATGTAGACCAGGCTGGCCTTGAACTCAGAAATACACCTGCCTCTGCCTCCTAAGTGCTGGGATTAAAAGCATGGGTCACCACACCCAGCCCTGTTTATGTTTATAGTGTCAGGGATTGAAACCTAGGATCTTGGGCTTGCTTCATCCAGGTTCTACCTCTGAGATGCATACACCCTAGCCCTGTTACCTCTGTCTCTCTCTTTTTGGGGGTGGTGGGGGTGGTGGAGACTTACGACTTTTCCAGTGTCCTACAGTTTTGATAAATATTTTCATTATTGTTTTGTTGAAAGTACTTAAAGGTTTTCCATTGTGGGTGGGCCTCCTTTCTTTCTTTCCGAGGCAGGGTTTCTCTGTGTAGCCTTGGCTGTCCTAGACTCACTTTGTAAACTGGGCTGGCCTCCAACCTACAGGGAGCATCCTGCCTCTGTCTCCCTGAGTGTTGGGATTACAGGCACGCCTGGCTTCCATCGTGTTTTAAAGCTCTTTGAAGGTGCACTATTTAGAAGTGTCCAGTTTTGTGGTACTTTGAACTTTTTGGTTTTGTTTTTCACACTTAATTTAACGGCACTGTGGCCAGAAATGTAGTCTACATGACAGCAGTTCTCTGAGAGGTTTTGAGATGTTCCTTGTGGCTTGTACATGATTCATTTCAGTAAATGTTCTGTGTGTGCTTGAGAGAAATATGATTTGTTAATTACTGTGTTCAGGCTTCTCTCTATCTGTGTCTACATTTGTGCTCATCAAATCCACATTCATTAAAAAAATCAAATCTATAGTGTTACTACTGTTTTTCCTTTCTCTTTTCTTCTTTTTCTGTTTTTGGAGACAGGATCTCACTATGTAGCCCTGGTCAATCTAGAACTCCCAATGTAAATCAGGCTAGACCTAAAGGCATAGAGATCTGTTTATTGTTTATTGTCTGGGATTAAAGACATAAGCAACCATGATCAGGTGGTTTTCCTTTTTCTTTTTTAATTTATTTAATTTTAAAATTTTATGTGTGAAGGTGTCAGATCCCTTGGAATTGGTGGTACAGACAGTGTTGAGCTGCCATGTGGGTGCTTGGAATTGAACCGGGTCCTTTGGACAAGCAGACAGTGTTCTTAACCACTGAGCCATCTCTCCAGCCCCCAGGTGGCTTTTCTTATGAAGAATAAATAATTCAGAGATGTTTATTGAAACCACCTACAATGGTCATGAACTTAATTTTGCTACATAGAGCTATTAATTATTGCTTTAGATGTGTTTTAGATGAGGAAGTGGTTTTATAAAAATGTAGATTTATTTGTCCATTGGTGAATTTTGAGTGTATTGCTGCATAATATTACACATCTTTGTGTGTGTGTATGTGAAAGAGAGAGAGATTGTGTCTCAGTTACGGTTTCTATTGTGATGAAGCACCATGACCAAAAAGCAAGTGGGGAGGAAAGGGTTTATTTCGATTACATTTCCACATTATTGTCCATCACTGAAGGAAGTCAGGACAGGAACACAAGCAGAGCAGGAACCCGGAGGCAGGAGCTGATGCCTCTGGGTTCCTGAACATCAGACAGAACATCACGTCGTTGGGGGCAGGTGGAGGAGGAGGGGGCTGGTTACAGCGGCCAGGAGCAGGGGACACGGAAGAGACTTTCAAGGGAGAACCTTGACCACTGTGTCCCCGTACTGTATGTCCTCCAGTTACACACCACCTCCTAGGTGTCCATACGTCCCCAAATAGTGCCACTCACTGGGGACCAAACATCCGACACCTGAATCTGTAGGGGCATTTCATGTTCAAACCCCAGTGCTTGTCTGTCTGAATCTGAAACGGGCTTGACTCACCGCCTTCGGCGTAGTTAGAATTTTCAGGGTGTTTCTTTTTTTCCATCCTTTGACTTTCTGTCTGCCTGTACTCCAAGTCCTAAAGTGCTCCTCTCTGTCCTAGCTGGCTTTAAATGTCCACAAGGGAGTCTCAGTTGAGAGACTGAACTCACAGTGAACCACCTGATTCTGCCTCCCAAATGCTAGGCTCATGGTCGTGCGCTACCACACCTGTATTTTTAATGTTATTTACATTTTTCACACCTTATAATAATAATGAAACTAGTGATCAGGTTCTTGCGGCTGGAGGGATGGCTCAGTGGTTAAGAATGCTTATTGCTCCCCAACCCTCCATCCTTGCCAGGTGGGAGAGCTGGCCCTGGTGTCTTGACAGCAGGAAAGCTGTCCATGGCCCTCACCTGTGGTGGCACCTAGGAGAGTGGGCCCTACATCTCGCCTGAGCAGCACAGCAGAGGTCCCGGACATGAGGGTTACAGCCGAGCCGGCCTTGAGGCACGAGCCCCGGAGAGCCAGCCCCTGACTCTTGTCTGCTGTGCAGGGCCAAGGATGAGGGAGAGAGGCCCTCCTCCCGTCCCTCACCCCTTGCCACCTATGGCAGGTGGGAGAGCTGGCCCTGTCCCTCCCTTACCAGCTGCAACATGCAGGAGAACAGAGGGTCCTGTACCTTGCCTGGCCTGTAGGGTAGAGCTGGCCCTGGTTTCAGGGTTGTGGGTGAGCCAGCTCTGAGGTCACGAGAGTGGGAAAGCCCGCCCTGATGGCACAGGGAGGATGAGCCAGCGGGAGTTGGCTCTGCCCCTTGCCGGCTGCTGCACTGAATGGGACTTTGAATTGGCCCATCCCAACATCGACCCTAGCACTGAGCTGCTGCAGAGCGTGGAGGGCCCGTCCTACAGATCCAAGACTACAGGATCTCCATGACACAGGGCAACAACCGGGTATCCACGAGCCTCAGTGTTAACAGACCACCAGTAGCTGGAGGCCTCCAACCAGACCAGCGATGCTCATTGCAATGAACATTCGAAAACAAAGAAATGCGGACAGAAGGGTATACTGTGGGACACACTGTGACACGTTACAGCTTCCACACTGAGATTTTTCTCTCTCTCTCTCTCTTAGGGCAAGGTTGCAAGGTGGAGGTTGGGTCTGACAGGAGGAGGAGATGAGTTGTAATAGGGGTGCATGATGTGAAATTCACAAAGAGCCAATACAAAGTTAAAAAATAAAATAAAAAAGCGTGGCATGGTGGGGCACTCTAGGAGGCAGAGGCAGGTGGATCTCTATGAGTTCTAGGCCAGCCTGGTCTACAAAGTGAGTCCAGAACAGCCAAGGCTACACAGAGAAACCCTATCTCAAAAAACAACAACGACAAAAGAAAAAAAAAAACAAACAACAAAAAAGAATGCTCACTGCTTGCCAGGCAGTGGTGGCACACACCTTTAACCCCTGCACTTGGAAGGCAGAGGCAGGGAAATCGGAGTTGCAGGCTAACCTGGTCTACAGATCCAGTTGCAGGACAACTAGGACTACACAGAGAAAGAAACCCTGTCTCAAGGGGGGAAAGCTTGCTGCTCACTTAGAGCTCAGCTCCCATCGAAAGTGGCTCAGAGCTGCCTGAGTCTAGTCCCAGGAGTTCCCACGCCATCCTCTGTCCCCCCAAGGCCAATTGCTCACATGAATGCGTGCCCACCACAGACACACACAATTAAAAACAGAAATTTAAATAAAGTTAAAAAGTTCTGGTGCAATAAAGAATATTTTTTTTTCCTTCACAGGAGTTGCTAAAAGGGGAATTACTGGATTTAGGATTGTAGGTGCTAGCGATGGTTACCTAGGCAACCCCAGAAGTTACGCGTCTTTCCTGTGAGTGCTGGAGAACGTCAGATTCCAAATGTTCGGAAAGTCGGCATGATGTAATTTCTGCTATCGTTACCTATTGTCAGGCGGAAATTTATATCTATTGCTTTGATTTACAATCTCCCTATTAGCTTTAAACATCCTTTCATTTTCGTATACTTGTCGACTACCTGAACACCTAAAGTGTCAACTCAATTGTTCTTTTATTGTTTTTGATAAGTAAATTCTGTCAAAATATACTACGTATTAACGTTGGAAGCCTTTGTTATTTATTGTGAAGTTTTTGCCACATAACATCACCTGCGCATTAATGTTTGTGATGATTTTTAACACGCATTCCAATGTCATATACACATTCATTCTTTTCCTTCTAGACCTTGCTCATTTTCGTTTAATTTTGATCCCTGGAGTTTTCAGTCACTTAGAAATTTTAAGTAGTATAATATGTGACATACAACCCACATGTATTTTTTTTTCCTCCTAATGATTTGTTAGTTGTCAACCTAGGCTACTTATTAAACAATGAATCTCGTCTTCTTTACTGTATCGTGACTTCACTCAGATACGCATCTTTGCTCTTAGTTTTATTGGTCTGTCGCACGGAGGACGCTGGAACTCTGGTACTTCACTCATTCACTCAGTTATTGTTTTTTTGGTTTTTTTTAGTTTTTATTTAAACTTTTTATACAATATATTTTAATCATAATCTCCTAAATCCTTCCTACTTCCTACCCAGTCAACGTTATGTGTGATCACTCTCTCTTCCCTCCAAAAAAAGAAAATCAACAACAAAAAACCCTACAAATGTCAAAACAGAAAAAGAAAGAAAATAAGAAAATACTGCCAACACATTTTGAGACAGGAGCTTACTCTGTAGCTGTAGGCTGTCCAGGACTTTGAACTTCTCCTCTCCCGCCTCGCCTCCTTCCTGCTGAGATTACAGGCATGTGCCAGTGCGCCTGATACTTCAGCACGTAAATTCTAAGCCTTTTTGGGACATTTCACCTCAGATGGCAACGTCTGCTTCACTTTTAAGACTGAGAATCTCTCTCTTTTTTCTTTTTTTATTTAAATTCTGGGAGTTTCTTAACGATTGTTTTTCATGAGGAAATATGAAATTGTCTTGCCATCTTGACCCTGTAAGCCTTAGTTGGCTTTTGAGTGCAACCATATCATATTTACACACTCATTTGAGAAAGAATGGGCATATTTCATAACATCCCTTTGCAATTCAGACTCAAATGTCTTTTTGCTGGGTGTGGTGGAACAGCCTAGGATAGCAAAGACACACAATTTTTCTTTTTCATTTATGACAGACAGACAAAGTAGCCCTGGTTGGCCTGGAAATCATTATGTAGCTCAGGTTGGCCTCAAATTCACAGAGATCTGCCTGCCTCTGCCTCCTAAGCGCTGGGATTAAGGCGAGCACCACCATGCCTGGGTCAAATTTGGAATTTTTATAGGAGTTTTATGGAGATACATCTCACCTGTCATATAACTCACCCATTTAAAAATTCCAACTCAAAGTCAGATGTTCTTTGGGTACAGAGAGAGTTCAGGGGCAGCCAGGGAACTTAGTGAGACCCTATCTCAGAGGTGGAGCGAAGGGTAAGAGAGCACGCAAGCAAGAGAGCTCAAGGATAGAGCCCTAGCCTAGTGTGTGCAAGGCCCAATTAGAATAAGTTCAATCTCCAGTATAACGCACGCACGCACGCACGCACGCACGCGCCCGCGCGCACTTCAGTGTATTTAAATATACTCAAAATCGTTTAATCATGTCCACAGCCAAGTTTGGAACATTTTCAATACCCCCAAAGGAAATCGAACACCCACTAGTTTTTACTTCCTGTTCACCAACCATTCTGGCCCTAGGCGATCATCAGTCTGCTTCCTGTGTCTCCGGGCCTGTGTTCACGGGACAGCTCACAGCAGTGGGATCAATGTGTGGCCCCTTTCCAGGGGCTGCTTTCACTAACCATGGCACGGTCAAGGTTCTTCTGCAGCAACGCGAAAATCACAACCTCACTGCTCCTTCGGCCAAGCAGCATCCATTGTGTAAACACGATACATCTATCCACTTATCAGCAGGAGGGCACATGTATTTCTTTTGTCTTTTCTTCATATGCCAGGTTTTTGTGTGGACCTGTGTTTCTGTCTTTCTTGCATTTATATCTAGGAGTAGAATTGTTAGGTTCCGTGGTAGCTCTGTTTCTAACATGTTGAGGGATTACCAGGCTATTTTCCAAGATGGCTGTGCCTTGTCACGCTCCCAGCAGCAGCATAGGTCTGAGGGTTCTGACGCCTCCTGTCCTTGTCAGCCCTTGCTAGTATTTGTCTTTTTGATAATAGTGTGTAATAGCTCATTGCAGTTTGGATTTGCAGTTCTCTGATGACACTGAACATTTTTTGGCATGCTTGACCATTTGTACATCTTGGAGAAATGTTCATTTGGACCATAACATGTTTGTTTGTTTGATTTCTCTGTGTAGCCCTGGCTGTCCTGGAATTAACTCTGTAGACCAGGCTGGCCTCACATTCACAGAGCTCCACCTGCCTCTGCCTCCAGAGCACTGGGATCAACGGCGCGCACCACCTCTGTCCAGCCATACCCATGCTTTCTCCTGTGAGTTTTGTGGCCTTAGCTCTGCCATCGAGGTCATTCGACTGTTCTGAATTAGGTTTTGTGTGCGGAGTGCACCAGGGACCTCACTGTCACAGCTTTGCATATGGATATGCGGTGGTGTCAGCTCTCTTGTGGAAAAGACAGCTCATTTCCCTTTCAAATGGTCTTGGCGCTTGTGTCCAAATGTAACTGACTGTCAAGTGAGGGCCTGAATGTTGACCCTCGTCTTATTCCTCTCCTCTGTCACTTCATGCCGTAACCTCAGTGCCCTGGCTGCTGTCGTGTTCCTCAGAGTCTTGGGACCAGGAGAGGTGAGTCTTCCCACCTTTCACCTTTCCCCAGGTTGTTTTGCCTATTCTGAGTCCCTGGCCTGCTTCACTCCCAGGAACCTTTGTTGCTGGGCTGGATAAAAGAAGCTGCATTTTTTTTTTTTCTGTTATACTTTCTTAGTCCCTGCTGGTGTACGGAGAATTACTAAATGCCATATGTTTTGTATACAGTTCCATCTCTGAGTTAGTTCCCTTATTAGTGCTAAACATTTTTCAACCCATTAGTTGTGCTTTCTTAGGTAGACAATCATATACATACATACATGCATATATACATGCAGACATACATGCAAACATACACACATACATATAGCCACACATACCTAATTTGTTCATAATGATGAGCTTGACTTTTCCTTCCCAAATTTATGCCTCTCTTTTCTTCTCCCCTTACGTTCTCTTATTCATAATGACAAAGATTCTTGTTTTCATTGGGAGACTTTCATTACTAAAGACCGTGTCTCCTCTTCGTCCTTCCTCATTAGGCACCACACTGCAGTTTGAGTGAGGCACACACCATTTATCATGTCACCAAAGTCAGCTTGTATTTCTAGTCACTGAGCTCTCATCAGGCCACATCCTCTCGGGGTAATTGTATTGCTGGGTCTCTGGAGTCCGATTCATGTGATGAACAACATTAATAAACTTTTACATCGATCCCCCCCTGTTATAAACTAATTGTCTCCCTTCCAGTGGGAACAAATGAGCTCACATTAACAGAAATAGCTTAGGTTTCAGAGGCACACGGGCCCACCTGTATAATACAGAGCAGATGTTACCGGCCGAATGCCAACGGGTCGAATCTAGTTGGCTTGTAAGGAAGGGGTTTTAAAATACTGTTTTGAATTAGTCACCAGCATTTAAAGATTAGGGAATTTCAGATAAGAATTCCAATTTCCTTTTTGTCTTTAAATCTTTTCGATCTGGCCTTTCTGGTCCCTGCACCTCCATAAGGCCACAGCAGGCTGAGGCTGGGCCCCAGGGGCCCTCTTCAGAGGCCTCTTCCCTTAGCTCATTAGCATTCTATCTGTCCCTTATTTCTCCCCATCCAATTGTCTCCCAGACATCAGGGTCAAGGGTCAGTTACCAGTTTTTTTGTATTTGTGCAATTGCTTTCCTTATAATGGAATTAGGTGGAAGCGAAATATTTCTTGTAATGATGTCTCTAGAAAATGTAGAGAAAATCAAAGAGGCTGGCGGGGGGCATTGCACTGAGGGAGCCAGGACAGCTTTTCAGTGTGTGAGGAATATTCCCAGAGGGTTAGCACAGTCTGTTGAGAGAATTAGATGCAAAATGCCACCGGAAAATAAAGCATTACAAGGAGAATATAGAAAAGTTGCACTGACACGGGCTCACCACACCACACTGATGTTCACACAGGGTTCATTTGGAGAGGCTGTAAAGCATAAACCAGGCTGTTCTGAAATGTCAGGAAAACCCATCTCCTGAGTCTGTCCCTGAGTCTGACCTGCCTGGCTTATAGAGATATTTATGTTTCTGATCTGTGCTCGAGTCTTCTTGGTTATTTCTGAGAAGCTTCCCAGCAGTAATTGTGCCAGGGTCAGTCTCCCTGGGTAGACCAGGGTACAAAAGCGTCGGAAGTTCAAAGCCACACTTTCCCCTCATCTCAAGAGGCCAGCACCCGGGCAGCTTCCTCCCCAGCCATCTTGGACCTTTGTTCTGTGGTGCCTGAGCTCTCAATGACCCTAATAGAAGTACCTTTTTTTTT
>CM053757.1:53539915-53618824 GCA_028658305.1 Pachyuromys duprasi
TTTTGTTTTGTTTTGTTTTGTTTGTTGTCTTTGACCCAGGGTCTCATTACATAGCCTTAGCTGGCCTGGAGTTTAGGGAGTGGTAAACAGGTGCCTGCCTCTGCGGCCTGGGCGCCGCCATTGTACCCCAGAGACGGAAGACATGTTCTGATGCTCTTGGGCTTGTCCACACTGTCAGCATTCCTTAGACCTTATTTATTTACGTTTACTTATTTTATGTGTTATGAGTGTTTGCCTGCATGTATGTATTGTGGCCTGATGCCTGTGGAGGTCAGAAGCCGGTGTTGGAGTCCCTGGAACTGGAGTTACAGATGGTTGTGAGCCACCATGTGAGAACTGAGCTTGGGTCCTCTGCAAGAGCAATAAGTGCTCTTACCTGTGAGCCATCTCTCCAGCCCCCCAAAACCACTACTCTGTCACAGCACATCACTTCTTTTTTAATTTTAATTGAGACAAGGTGTTATATAGCCCAGGCTGGGCTCAAACTTGTTGTGTGTGGAGGATGACTTTGAACTTCTGACCATCCTGTGTCCAACCTTCACTGTGCATGGTTTATGTGAAGGCTCAAACCCGGGCCTCCACACTTGCCAGCAAGTTTGGTCTGCCAAGTGAGTCACATCAATACACTGTTATCTTAAGGCTGGCTACAACTGCGCCTGCTTTGTTATTTTCAAGTCTGTGCTTTATCATATTCGCCTGTGGCTCACCATGTAGGTTTTAGTATCAGGTTAAAATGAAATGAGAAGCCTTTCAGTAGTTTTTAAGATTTGCCATTTTTTATCTTTGTTTTTAAAGGTTGGCTTACATTTTGAAATAATTTGGACTGGTTAAAAAAAAAGCTGTAAGTACATGGTATCTATAGAGCTTTTCCTAGCTCTCTCGAATATCGGTATTGAACACAGCATATGATCGTTGGAATTAGGCCTGGGGAGCTGAAGACACAGCCCAGCCATGCTCTTCCAGAAGACCCTCCGTAACTCCAGTCCCAGGAGGATCTGACACCCTCTTCTGGCCTCTGCGGGCACTGCATGCCAATGGTGCACAGACAGACATACACATAAGATAAAAATAAACCTTAAAAACTATGATTAATATAGACACATATGATTAGTATAGACACAAGTATTTTTTGAGACTGGATCTTGCTGAGTCGTTCAGAGTGGCCTCAAACTCATTACCTTCCTACCTTAGCTTCCCAGTGTTGGACCACTGGCGTAAGCATGCCCAGGTGGAAATGTTATGGGTAGGTTTTATTCAAATTTTGCAAATTGTTCTATTAAATGTCCTTCTTTTGGTCTGGGAGCCAATCCTGAATCTCTCATTACACACAAGTATTGTGTGATAACAGCTCCCCAAGCTTTGCATGTCTCAGCTTTGACACTGGTGAGTATTTAGAATGACTCGCAGTTTGAGTTAGTCTGATTTTTCCCCTCATGATCAGAGTGAGGCAAAGCATTTCAGGCGAGCGTATCTCGGAAATGACACACCTTCCTCAACCTCTCGAGTCACGGGGCTCCTTATGGTGTCAATTTGGCTCAGCTGGCATAGGGTGTGTCTGCCTGGTTTCTCTACTTCAGAGTTTCTGTTTTCTGCACATCTGATGGGAAACTATTCAGAAGAGTGAGCAGCCCCTTTCCCTCAGCCCCTTCAGGCCTCAATATCAAAAACACCATACACCAAGCGGCTGAAAAATCAGCAAACATTTCTTACAGTTCTGGAGCCCAGGAAGCCTAAGATAGAACGAGCTGGCAGACTCATGGCCTGGAGTGGCCTGTTCCTCATAGATGGGGTCTGCTGTGGGTCCCCACAGGGGGCAAGGTGACCATGTTTCTGTGGGTCCCTCCATAAGAGCACTGATTCATCTTGCGGGAGGAACAAGATGGCTGAATCATAACTTCAAGGGCTTCGTCTTCTTACCACCCTCCCACTGGAGATTAGGTTTTGTAAAAGGTTTTGTAAAATAGAGCACTATTTTCATCATTTGTTGGCCCACTGACTGTGCTTTTCATTTTAAAAGTTTTTAGTTTTTATTTTATGTGAATAGGTGTTTTGCTTGCATGTATGTCTGTGTGGTAGATCTATGTCTGGTAGCCAAGGCAGCCAGAAGAAGGCAGCAGGTCCCCTAGGACTGGAGTTAGAGATGGTTGTGAGCCACTATGTGGGTGCAGGGAATTGAACCAGGGTCCTCAGGAAGAGCAGAGCCATCTCTCCAGCCCCCTGGCCCACTCCATTTACCAGTCAGGGATGATACCTGCCTGCTGGCAATTTCTTTTTAAATTTTGTGTGTGTGCATGTGTATGTTTGATGTGTGTATGTGAGTGCGTGTATGTGTGTGTGTGTGTATGATTAAGTGTGTATATGATGTGTATGTGAGTGCATGTGTGTATATGATTAAGTGTGTATGTGTGATGTGTGTATGTGAGTGCAGGCTCGTATGTGCCACGGCCCATGCTCTTACGGAAGTCAAAGGACAACTTTCAAGAATCCTCTCTCTTCTTCTTCTTCCATCATAGGTCCAGAGGTGGAGTTCCAGTGGTCAGGCTCTCGAAGTGAGCCCTTGTCCTCACTGAGCCCTCTTGCCAGCCCCTGCTGGTAACGTCTTTGCTTTCTTTTTTCCTTCTTTCTTTTCGGTCATTTGTTTTGCTTTATTTATTTATTTACTTACTTAGTTGGGACACTTTCTCTGTGTAGTCTTGGCTGTCCTGGAGCTCAGTAGACCAGGCTGACCACAGAGATCTGCCGGCCTCTGCTGCCCGAGCGCTTTGATTAAAGGTGTGTGCCACCGCCACACCCAGCCTTGGTAATGTCTTAATAACTCAGTTTCTGTCCCTTCCATATTCTCCCAGACACTGAAAACACAAATGCAAAAGGTTTTATTTTCCCCTCCCTTTTTGGAAGTAGAGTTTGGAGGATCCCAGTTGTTCTCATTGTGCCGGACTCTCTGGAAAGTGCGTCCAGGTGCCCTCTGTTTCCCGGCACACCTGGGATCAGTCTTTACCCAGGAATGACTGGCAGCTGAAGTGATTTGCTGACTGGCTACGAGTCAGCAAGTGAGGGAGGGAGGCAATCTAAACAGAAATGAGAGCGTGGAAGGGCACGGAGGGATGAAAACCCACCGAAGACTCCCCACCTTGTGTTCTGTGTACTGATGTGTGAGCAGAATACTTGGCTTTAAAGAAAACGTGCAGGAACTCGGATGTGAGCTGACTGCCTAGGCTTCCTGTGCTGGGAGCTTTGTCCTCCACACGAGGCTGTTCAGAGCTGGAGTCTTTTGGGAAGAAATGAGGTTGCAGGGTGCTCCTGTGCCGACAACTGTGGCAGAGAGGTGCAGAAAGAAACTCAGGTTATCATTTCGAGAGGGATGGACAGATGGATGAAACCACTCTGGGAGAAGAGAAGCAGAAATGCAGTGATTCCAGCACTAAAGGGAGGATGGAGAAAAGAAAGCCAGAATCAGTGGTCTGAGGTGAAGCGTGTTCAGGAACCAGGGGAGTTTCCTCGGGAAGATGTCAACAGTAAGGCGTGAAAACCAGCACACTGGATTTGGCATTTGAGGTTTTCCTGGTGACCTTCTTTTAGAACATTGTGGAATAAATGTAAGATGAGGAAGTCAAAACAGGGCAGGCTGCTCTTTGAAAACATCAGGCAATGAAGGGAAGGAGAGCGATTATAAATAGCAATGTTTGTAAGCAAAACTACAAAATAGCTGCACAGAGTTGTTGGAGCACAACCAGGTGCTACCAAGGGGCAGAGGCTGGACTTCTCAGCTGAACTGGCGGACTGTTTTTAGGAGCTGTCAGTCATTTTACTTTCTGTCTAGAAGATGCCAGGTGCTCCTGTGGTCTGGCCGGTCCTCAGCCCGGCAGGGACAACAACACAGCCAGCATTGAAGGGAGGATAATTTCAAACTCAACATCTGTGCCACAGCTGCTTGTAAGAAAGGTTTCTGGGTTTCTGAGGGTCTGAGCTTCCTGGGGTTTCAGCCTTATTCTGCCTTCAGTGTTAGGAACACCAAGGATACAGAAGAAGGCAAACATCCCGTAACTTTTCTAGCACAATATTGTGCTGCTAAAAGCACTCTCCATCGTTTCCATCTGGCGCACACTGTCAATCTTATGTACTCCTTTACAGCGGAGCCTGTTTCAATTTCCCACCTAGTTCCAATTTTGCACCCGACCAAAGGGTACTTTCTGTTTCTGCCCATTTGGGGAAGTTGTTTTTTCTTGGTGTTTAGGGAGTCAGGAAAAGAAAAGCCATTGGGTTTTCACATTAGCCTTCAGGTAGGGGTTGTGGCTTTTGACCAACAATAACGTACGACCTTGTGGTCGGTTTTGGACCTACTTCTGGGAAGGCCGACCCAGCTGAGGTGATGGGAGATTCTGGTACTGTGAAGAGGTGATGGCACGTGGGACCAGAGGCTGGGGAAACAGTGCTGAAAGTTGGGCGGGCTAGACGTTTCTAGGTAGGACGGAGGAGAGCGCTTGTGAGCACAACACGGATGCGGGCCTTTTAAGGGTTAAGAGCACCCGAAAAAAATAGAAGTAGGAGGAGGAAGTGGGGCGCTGGGTCGCAATGTGAGAAGGAAGCAGCTCATCGGAGCTTCCTCTTTCTCCTCCTTCCCCGAAGCCCCCACCCACCCCTCCTGCGCAGACAAAATGCTTTTCCGCCCTTCCCCCTCCGCGGAACCTCACCTTACTCGGGGGGGGGCTGGTCCACAGGCCGAGGCTTGTAGTTCCCTGGATCAAGAGGGGTCCCAGCGCAGGGCAACTTCTCAGATGCTTTTGAGTCCTAGAACTCTAGGGACGGATGCGCCGTCTTGACGCGGTCGGGCCACCAGAGGGCGGGAGAGGCCCGCTGGTCGGCTGGCCCCGCCCCGACTCCGCCCCTCAAGGCCCCGCCCCGAAGGCCCCGCCTCCAGGGTTTGTAGAGACCGGGCAGATGCTGGCACTTGCTGCCCGGGTCCAGCCGCCTTACGGTGGTCGGTGCCTCACTTCAGCTGCAGGGAGTCGCCGCTGGCGAGGGGCTCGTCGCCCGGCGGGGACTGCAGGTGTGTGGCTGGGAGCCGGGGTGCTGAGGGCCCGCGTGAGAGCTCCAGGCACAGCCAGCGCAGGCTGGGTGCATCCTGGAGCAATGTGCCCCAAATGCAGCCGGTAGGCTGGGCAGTCGGCGATCTTCCAGTTCCAGTCTTAGGGTCCACCTAGCGCACCCGGGGACACAAACCCACGGGACAAACCCAGAAGCAGGAGGGGCGTCCCGGGACTGGTTCGTCAAGTTGTAAGTAGCGGTGAGGCCAAGCGCGCAGCACCCTGCTGGGTCGCTGGCCACCCTGTGCTCTGGAGTAAAGGAACCCGCGGGCTTCTGGCTCTGAACTCTCTGGGGAGCGTGGACAACAGGAGTCCTTTGGCATCAGGACCGGGCTGTGGCCCTCCGTCAGGCTCAGGCTGCCCAGTGTCAGTTGGTGGAGCGTGGACCCTCAGACACCGCTGAGGTTCTAGGGAATTGCGCGCCCAGCACTGTGGGAGTGTCGGTGTTTATGTGAGTATGTGAAAGTATGTGCTTGTACACGTGTGTGCGAGAGCGCTGGCGTCGGCGCGTCCGACGGTGGAGGTGGTAAATATGCAGCAAGCTCAGGACAGCAGAAGGAAGAAGGCTGTTCAGAGGGAAAAGGAAGGCGAGATGAAAGCAGCAGGATGTGGTATCAAGTGAGTGAAGCCTCCTGCCTAGAGGAGGGGTGGCTTTTGGCAACAGGAGGGCTAAAAGCAGGCCAACTCACCTGAAGGCCTTTGCTGAATTCCCCTTTGGGCTTTGCTTGCTTTGCCTGCCGAGGACCGCTTGGTAAGGTCGGGTTCCCAGAGCAGAGCTATGCTCCTGTCGTGTCTGTTAACACAGAGCCTCTGGGCTGGTCGGTACAGCCTTCCAGGGTGAATCAGATTTCAAATAAGGTCCTTAAGCCGTGGTGGTGGAGCTTGCCTGGTAATGTGGAGGGTGCTTGGGAGCCATGTGTAACATGGGTTAGAGACCTGAGTTCCAGCCAGGTCCTGCCACACAGGACGTCCCTCTTGTCTGCCTCAGTCTCCTTATTTGCAAAACTGGCTGTGTACTTCCGATCAACAGGGTGTGGGGAATGAAAGGAGAGACTCCTCTTATGTTTGTTACTAGGTCTTACAAGCCCATAGGACACATTTCTTTAAGAGGCTTATCCCGACCAGGGGGCGGAACTGTGAGCTCCGTGTACCTTTCTATGCAGCCTGGTATTTGAGCTCTCACCTTTGGCATACATGAATAGCAATGCATGTTACATATAAGGGTATGTCTTCAGTTTGGGGCTGTATGTGTGTTCATGTTTTATTTCTATATATCAGTTTATTATTTAAAACAGTTATTGTGTAATTTGTAGGTGTGTGGGAACACGTGCATGTTCGCCATGGCACTTGTGGAGGTCAGAGGGCAACCTGAAGGAGCCGGCTCTCTTCTCCTCTCCTGAGCCCTTAGGAACAAACTCGGGTTGTCAGGCTTGGAAGGATACCGTCCCACCTGGGCTGTGTGTTGTCTGAGACAGACTCTTTGTATCCCAGGCTGGCCTCCAACTCAGTGTGTAGCTGAGACTGGCCTTGAACTCCAAGTGCTGAAATCACAGGCAGTGCTGCTATGCCCCACGTTACATTCATATTTTAGCAATGTTAAAATTAACATATTACAATTATAATAAGCCCCGGTATTTCTTCCTTGTCAGCACACACAGCGATGGTGAATCTTTACAATTGATGGCCTCTTACAGTCTACTAAACACAGAGCATATTTTTACAGACTACGGGGAATGTTTTAGAGACACATGGGTACATACAGAACTATGTCATTCTTCTATTCTGCATACATTTTAAAAACTGAACCTCATAAACACTGAAATTTTGTGGTTTCTAGGTTTTGGTTTGGTTTGGTTTTTGCTTTGTTTTTGTTTTTGAGACAGTCTCAAACCTGTAGACCAGGCTGGCCTTGAACTCACAGAGATCCGCCTTCCTCTTCTACCAAATGCTCAACCAGAGAGTGCCAGATGAGGGATGACTCCAGCATCTGCTCTTGACCGGCAGGAGCATGCTGCAGCGGTGGCCTGTGATTGTCAAGCACATGCCTTGCTCTGCTACGGCAAGAACTGCAGCTTTTTAATTTTTTATTTTATTTTACTTTTTACTTAATTGGCTGGCAGCTAGCTTTGGGGTAATTGGGATATGTTAAATGACATCATCTGGTGATGAAGGTGTAGGTGTCACAGGGGATGATAAATGAGAGTAGAGAGTTTCATAGCTCAGAGCATGAGTCTCCTGACTCTCCCATTCGGGTCCCAGATTCTGGTCAGTAGAGCTTGCCTGTTGCATCCTGTTGCATGGTGACGGAAGATCCCAAATCAGCCGAAAGCCCAGAGAAGGGGTATCAAGGCCTTTTGCCCCCCAGCCTAGGTTCACCTCCCTGTCTCCTCCTGGGAAGCTCAGGCAGACCTTGACTTTGCGGATACTGTTTCGTCTCTTTGGACAGCTCATCCCTTCCTCCACCGGCCTGGTGAGCTGTTTGAGCTCCGTCTTCCATAGTCTTCCCTGACCTGTGCCTTCACCCTGCAATAAGTTACGGTTCTCTGTGGTCTCCCAGCATAGCACTGACTGCCCTGGCCCACAGGGACTTACGAACATAGCTATGGCCTGCTCATGGTCAGCAATGGCTTCAGGCCTTCACCACGAGTCTTGGGATTTCATAGGCAAGAAGCCCTGTATGTGCTTTCCCGGTAGAAGCTGCTTAGATGCAGGGCAGTGCCGGGCCAGCAGGGTGGGTCCCTAGAGACTGTTGTGCTTTTCATTTTCGTGTCCTCTGGAGTTTTGTTATTGTGTTGACATAGGCAAATGGGCCTGTGTGGTTTCCTCACTGGGGGTGGGGGTGGCGGGGGGACAGGGCTGGGATGTGAGGAGCAAAGGTGAATTCCAACCTAGGTAGGAGTCTTGTGTCTGCCTCACTCTGCCACTCCTAGCCACACAGCCTTGATTACAATCAGATGCCCCTCTGAGCATCATCAACCCTCTCTACAAGGCAGCAGCATGAATGGCATTTGATCCCCCCTAACCTTCCACAGTCAGCACTTTCTTGTGGAACATGTTCAGGGTGCCATCACAGACAGGCTCAGTAGGCACGGGAAGGCAAACATTGTTCTGCCCTCAAGAAAATGTGTCTATTGGTTCGGGACAGCCGACACATACTTCTCTAAGTATGAGAATTACATGATGCTGTGGGGATTACAGAAAGAGAATTTGGGGTTTCAGGTTATGTCATATTTTATGTGAGACCTGAGAGATAGGAAACAGAAGAAAATAATATTTGTGATAATAACAAGATGAACATCTGACAGATACTATCTTCTGGCTCTGTGGGTATCTTCCTTCATGAGTTTGCTCCCCATAACTCTGGGTGTATGTGTGATTGTGAGGGGTTTCCCTCTTCTGAAATTAGGTGTTACAACTGATAGCGTTGACTTGGCTCCAGGTCTGATGTGGCTCAGGGACTCCTTTAATACCCGCTCCCTTCCCTTATTCCAAGGTGCATTTTGTGAAGAGCAAATGCCATTGCTGTGTGGGAAGGCTTCTGCCTCTTTTATTCTCAGGTTGTTGCTGGCGAGCACACCCCACGGCCCTTTGCAGCCGTGTTTTTCATGCGTGCCTCAGGGAGTCTCGACCCACAGAAATCCTACCCACTGTAGCCATGCCTTTTTCCTGTCCCTCTTGAGCACGCTGTGCCGTGGTTCTCTGTGTCACACAGTAAGGCCCTTGGGCAGCTCCTACATGCTTCTTCTCTACCCAAAGCTGTCTTCCAGGAATCTCGGCATCCACTCAGACAGATGGTTCCTGTGTGGCTCCCTGGTGTGGGCTCTTGTCAGGCAAATCTTGACACAACCACTTCCACCCAACCTGGTCAACACGACCAACCTCCTCTTGGGGTTTTCTTGCGTTCGTTAGATCACATCATGTACAGCTACAGCTCTTCCAGGGGAGTTTCAAACACTCTCTAGGTTAGTGGTCCTCAACCTTCCTAACACTGTGACCCTTTAATACATTTCCTCCTGTTGCGGCAACTCCCAACCACAAAATTATTTTCGTTGCTACGTCACAACTAATTTGGTCACAGTTATGAATTGTAATGTAAACATCTGCGCTTTCCGGTGGTCGTAGGTGACTCCTGCGGAGGGATCATTCGACTCACCCACAGGCTGACCCACAGGCTGAGAAACGCTGCTCTAGTTAGAGCTCCCTTTGAAACACTGATGGAAGCACACGTGTACGTGTGAGCACACTGGGGTTAAAGTGTGTGCCAGCATATCCAGCTACCATGTTCTGGATGACTTGTGAAGATTTGGTTCCACTCTGTTTCCAAGATGGCGGATGAGCACTGCCTTTGCTGATTGCATACTCTGCTCCCAGGCCAGGGTACCAGGCTTATGCCAAGGACTAGAGGACCAGAGAAGAAGTGATCACACTTAGTTCTTTGCCACTTATGTCTACAAACCCTTGTGTTCCTGGAGATTGGCTTGTCTTTAGGACTTCCTTTCTCTGATGCGGTTGCAGTACATCAGCAGCAAAGTAATGTGTTTGAAAGACGCTTTCTTCCCTTGCTCATTTATAGGGAACGTTAAAAGCATGACTGAATATTAAGGCTGTCAAATACATGTTTAAACATGTGCTAGAAAACTCTTGTATTTTTTCACCTTGAAACGGGTTTCTGTGACACATTACATTATTAACTTATGCACATTGAACCTTCCTTGTGTTCCTGGATTGAATTCAGTTACTGTTTTAAATACATTACTAGATTTGTGAGTGAGAGCTTTGCTGGGAGCTTTGCATCAGTTCTTATGTGTTAGCTTCTGGTCCCGGCCAGACACCTGAGATAGCCAACTTGAAAAGAGAAAAAGCTGATGTTGGCTCTAAGCATTGGAACATTCAGTCTGTGATGGGTTAACCTCAGTGCTTTGAGCCTGTGGTAAGGGAATAAGTAATGGTTGAAACCTGTGATAGAATCAGTCTTCTTAACAGCATGACTGGGAAGCCAGAGAGAGGAAGAAAGGGAAGAAGAGAAAGAGAGAGGGAGAGACAGAAAGGGACAGAGAAAGACAGAGACTGTCTAGGGTCTTATAGCCACATAGGTTGTACACAGAGTGGAACCAAATCTTCACAAGTCATCCAGAACATGGTAGCTGGATATGTTGGCACACACTTTAACCCCAGTGTGCTCACACGTACACGTGTGCTTCCATCAGCGTTTCAAAGGGAGCTCTAACTAGAGCAGCGTTTCCCAGGTGCCTATAGACCTCTCATTAGCCCTAATAGCACTGAAGTAGAGACCATACCTTTAACATACATGGACCTTTGGGGAACCTCTAAGTTCAAATTACCCCCAACTCACTGAATTTGCAGTCACGGCTGCCGTTAATTTCTCATACACTAGCTTTGCACGGTGAAATTGGAGGCATATCGTCTCCTGTGCCCCAGGGGCAACTTGCAGATCAGGGCAGGGGTCTGTCTCTCCGCTGATGCTGGGGTCCCCTACTGATGGCTCCCTGGCTTCCCACTCTCCATGCTCGTCTGCTTTTTAGCTGTCTTAGGTGCCCGCCTGTAATCCCCATAGCTGACACTGAAGAGTCACCTCTGGTTCTTGACTCTGATGGTCAGCCACCCAGGGTTCACTTCACACGCCCTTCAGGCTATGCGAAGGTCATTTCTACAGGGAGCCAGACAGCCCCCTGAGGGTGCAGTTCAGCTCTCCGTGTCACTTCATGGAAATGCTGATCAACAGCCCATGTTATGCCCAGAGAGACATGATGACATGATATAAAATTATTTTAAAAACCAACGTTTTTCTGTAAGCAGAGGAGATGAGAGATGCGCCACCCGTCTTCAGACGTTTGAAAGGGCAACAATATCCCTTGGAAGAGGTGACTAGGATGAGAAAAGGGTCAGTGAGAGGAAATGAAAAGGAAATAGAGAGAGTTCAGCTTGCTTCAAGGATGGTCCTAGAGAAAGTCAGAACAGACAGCATTTTGACAGTGCTCTTCCCACTGGTGGGAGTGTTCCTGGAAAATGCCTGCTGGGCCTATGGCTGTGGTAGCTGTGAGAGATGCTACTGCTCCTCTCACTTTAGCGATGGCATCTGACTGACTGTGTACAGGACTGTTGTGCCTGGGAGTAGTGGTGCATGCCTGTGAGGGGATTGCCATGAGTTTGAGGCCTAAGCTACATAGCAAGAATGTCCCTTCCTTTCTTTCTCTTTCCCTTCTCTCTCTCTCTCTCTCTCTCTCTCTCTTTTTGAAGTTGATTGTTCTGAAAAAGTAATTTGAATGTAAGGCATTTGGTAGCCTTGAGCCTGGCATTTCCCTCAAAAGTCCCACATCTCTGCTCCACAGTGTGTTCCTCCTGCTGTTAGAAAGCCTCAGTGTCCCTGGTGACCCCCACTGCAGAGCTAGATCTTGCTCAGAGCATGGACTCTGCTTGGGGTCTCCTGTTCTTCACTTCCTCTGACATGAGAAATCCTGCTGAAAGTCATCTGGGTAGAATCCATCAAAGTCTCAGAGCCAGCCACCCGGCCCATGGTGAGCCCGGAGTGTGTGGCCTCTTGAATGTATGACTTTTGAACACAGCATTTTCTAAGCCTTTGAATTTTGAGTGGCATCTTGGGAGAACTAGACGCTTGGAGCCGTGTCTGTGCTAGGAGGAACACAGGGCTGTGTGTGACACTCAAGTTACTAGAGGAAACAGGAAATGTGATGGCCAGTCTGTGTATATAGTGTCCTCCTCATCTCGCCGGGCCTGCTGCCTCCTGGACCAGGATTCTGACTTGGAAGTTTCTAGGATGCTCTCTGGACGCAGGCTTGTGGGAAGTAATGGTACAGCTCTGATCCTAAAGCTGGACAGTTTCCTCAAAAGTGACTCTAACTTGGCACCCTCCTGGCATTACAAGCGTGGGCAATTGAGTCTCCTTGAAAGTTTCTACAGAAATTTGAGGTCGTCTGCTGTTACCTGGAGCTTTCCCCTTCCCACTCATGCCCATGCCTCTAGCCAGCCTGTCCTCTTCTGCCCTTCTCCTCGTTCTCCTTCTCATCCCAGCCCTTGTCTCCAAGGGCATACTGGCTGTTTTCCTTTGGATGCCCTGATCCACTGTAACACACATCTGGACCCTAACACACTTCCTCTGTGGATTTACCCACTGCTGTCTCTTCTGCAGTCCAGCTCTGGCTCTGAAATCTTGGCATTGTCTGCAGTGATGCCCAGCATCCCTGTCTCTCCACTGTGTCCTGTTGTGGCGATGCACCAGACCTCCATGTCTTCTGCCTCTGAGCTCCCCCTCCATTTCCTCTGCTGTCCAATGAGCTGTCTTCACTGTGCACCTGTGGAGGGATTTTGTCACAGGCTCTTCCTTTCTCTGTCAGGAGTTGCGGAAGCTTCTTCATCAGCCAGAATCCTTTGCTGGCATCCAACTTTGGGGAAAGCCTAATAATGTCCTTGGTCTTCTTTGGGATCTCAAACTGAGATACACCCAAGACCTAACATGTTCTTTCCCCTCAGCCTTGCCTGGCAAGGAACGTTTCCCAGCACTCCTGAGTCTCCAGCGCTTTGGGAGGGCCAGCACTTGGCGGTGTTCAGTCTGTGGTGGCTGAGGCTGTGACTACTTCGTGAAGCAGCCAGCACGGGAAGCCCTGAGCCTGAGCGGTGAGGGCTGACCTACAGGCTGAACTGCCCATATCTGACCTCTCCCAGGGGTTTCGCTGCAACTCCCCAAGGGGCTTTACCTCCCAAGCATCTCACTGGCTTTCCGAGAGCAGCTGCCATGTTCACACACCTGTGTCTGTGCCTTCCAGGAACAGGACCCGGCAGAGGTCCTCTGGGTTTCAGCCCCCAGGAGCCCCGGCCAATGGCAGGTGCTGACCCTTCTTGCCACCCTCTTGCACTCTTCAGTTTAGTCAGCACCAGCAGAGGGTGAGTTGGGCCGGGGAAGTCCTGAGGAGCCTCTCTCCAGCCCCTGACGAGAGTCCGCCTGTGACAGCTTGTGTACAGGAGGCTGGGGAAGTGCCTGTTTGCAACACAGGCTTTACCAGGCCTAGGGGGCTTCCTGTCCCGCCTACCCAGTAGGCTGTGGGGCAATTGGGAGCTGTGTTTTCAGGAGGAGTAAGACAAGAAAATGGTCGGGCGATTTCTGGAAATTCTTCAGCTCTCTCTGGGGTTTGTCTACCTAATCCAGGACAGGTTAAGGGGGGTGAAGAATCCATGTGTTTGAATTGGGAGGAAATATTATACATAATTATGATTATTTTACACACTGCTGTTTTTAGAGGGCAAAGCCTCACAGCATTTTGTTGTTGTTTTGTTTTGTTTTTCTTACAGACATAACCCTGTAGAGTGACGGGACCATTTAAAACAACAAAACCAGGCTTCCTTCTCTGGCTCAAGAGGGGACCATGCATCAGCCTGAGGGAGGGCAAGGTTTTCCTTTTCTTTTGCTTTCTTATTCCCTCCCTCTTTCTCCCTCCTCCCCGCCTCTTGTTCTTTCTTTCCTTCATTCTTTCTCTGTGTGGTGTGTGATGTGTATATGTTTGTATGTGTGTACACATGTATTTGGGGTAGGTACATGTTTGTGGAGTTCAGAGGTCAGTGCTCAGCGGTTTCCTCTGTTGTTCTTTACCTTATCCTTTAAAAAAATTTTTTTTGAAAGATAGGGTATCACTGTCCTCTGTTTTTCTTACACTGTTGTGCCAAGCCTTTTAACATGTGTCCTGGGGATCCAAACTGTGACCAGCACTTCCCGGACTAAGCGGATGGCTTTCTTTTTCTGAAGGGGAGCCATGCTTTGGAGCGGAAGGAGGACTTCTCTATGAGAAGGAAAAAAAAACTCCCCATCAGACAGAACCCCTTTCTAATTTCGGGTTTACCTTGGTGGAGAATACCCTGTGCATACATGCTTATATGGCCTGAGGAGGCTGCTATGTCTCCCTGTCTCCTCACAGAGCATGGCAAATTCCGGGGCACCCAACCATTTGCCTGCGTCCATTGCTGAGTCACCCACAAAACCATGATCTTGTGTCTAGAGTCCCTTTTTGTCCCCAGGGTCTGATGCAAGTATCTGGAAAGATCTTGAAAGGTTCTTTAGGCATTCTTGGCTGAGGGGATAGGAATGCCCCCCCATATTCCTCTACAATGAGGGTCCCACCCCACAGCTCAATTTTAAATACACAAGACTGGTTTTTGAAGGGCATTATTTTCTCTGAACCCACCAGAAAAAGGATGGAATATATGAACCACCCAGCTTTAGGGCTGAGGTGTGAAAGCCTATGTGACAGTAACATGCCGGACTGTGGGTTATAATGTGAGAATATTGGTTTGTGTAAGAACCTTTGCTATGAATGGTAAAGGGGGGGGGAACAGGGATAAAGGTGTGGCCCTTTAAAGAACTTACTAATAAAAATAAGCAGCCGCTGGCTGTGATGACACATACTTGTGAACCCAGTACTGGGGAGGCTGAGGCAGGATGATTACCGGGGGTTTTAGATGTATCAAAAAAAAACCAAAAACCAAAAAAAAAACCCTCCTACTTGAGAAAGACAGAAGCCGCCCTGAGGACATCAAGGAAGATGAAAAGGAGAGTTGAACCAGCCTTCAGGTATCAAGAAAACACAGTTCTGGATATGTGAGGGGTAAATTATGTGAACGATTTGGAGTTGTGTCAAAAGTTTGTGCCAGAAAATTCTGAGCCACATGAACAAGATGGCGGAGGAGTCGGTAGACACAGCCCTCAATGGACAGCAGATAAGGACATGCCATAAATGTCACCAACTGCCCTTCCTCCTCTCATGTCCCACTCTGGCCCAAGGCCTCTGAGATGGATGTAGCTGGCAGAGAATGCCTTCTGTAGGCCAAGGCTAAATTCTGCTGTCAGCAGGCTCCTCTGGGGGTGGGGGCTGTGCTGAAGGACGTGGTCGGGACCGTCGTCGTCACACCATAGTGGCCACGCTTCTACCTAGCGCCTCCAGCTCAGTCTCTTTGGAGAATGTCATGTATTCCTTTCTCTTTCGCTCATGTTTTCAAAGATGGGGGTTGCTGCCCCTGGGGGTTTTGAGCTCCTAAGATTGGTTCAGAAGGTAAAGGTGTGAGCATCTGCTGCACTGAAGCATCTGCTGTCTCGGAGGGAGGAAAAGCAGTTGTGAAGTGTTATTTATTCTCATGGAATCCATCGGTCAGTGGCAGGTGGCCTCTCATTTGTTACTGAAACAGGAACTCTTCCACAGAGAACCGCTTCAGTTCTGCCTGGCCAGCTCTGAGTGTGCCTAAGAGTGCCAGACTTGAAAATGCCTGAACCGGGCTGGAGAGATGGTTTGGAGGTTAAGAGCACTGGCTATACTTCCTGAGGTCCTGAGTTCAATTCCTGACAACCACATGGTGGCTCACAACCATCTATAATGAGATCTGGTGCTCTCTTCTGGCTTGGCACATATACAGGCAGAATGCTGTCTACATAATAAATAATAAATTATAAAAGAAAAAAGGGAAGAAAATCCCTGAACCCCTGTCACTACACGGCCTCTAGGACAGTGACACCTGGGCAGTGGCCTATCTAGAAAGCCGCCGCCACCTCTGGAAGTCTTTTCTGAGGTGTCCTCCCTCAAGGGAATTTGTGTACACAGCATGGGCTTCGTTTAAGGTCACACCATAAATCATGCTCTACAGATTTGGGGAAGTCCACTGTTGGCATCAACATGACACCATAACAGATAAGCAAGAACATTCTACCTTCTGAGTCAGCACGGACAGAGACGTGAGCATGCTGGCTTGTCTGCTGGGTTGGCAGCGAACCAGGCTGCTGGTGGGTAAACAATCGAGAGTTGTTTGGAGGGTTCTCTCCCTCTGGTGCCACAGCCCTGTGACATGAGCCAGTTGCTAATGGCAGCCTCTCAGGTGGAAACCCAATCCTTCGATCCTGTGGCCCTTTCCTCCGGGGACAGCTTTCGTCCTACGGTCCATGATGGCTGCCATCACATCTTCCATCCAGCCCATGAGAGGAGGGCAGGGAGGGGGAGGAGGAGTGACAGGGATGAGATTCCTTTGCTAGCATGCTTTGGAAATCACAGTCATCAGTGTCTTCTCCGATGGGGAAATGCGACCTAAAGTTTCTGAAAGTTAGAGAAGACAGGAGCGTGGCTAAAAGGGCAAGTAGGGGTCTCAGCCATATTTGACGTCTAGTCATTCGAGTGAGTCCCCGACCAACATGCAAACTTCCTTGCTCCTGCCACAGAACGCACACATCTTGAAAGCCCCATTTAAAACTTTATAAAGATGACGCGTGGGCAAGGTGCTTGCTGCGTACGCATGAGAAATTGCGTTTGAATCCTCAGAATCTGTGAAAATCCAGGTGCCTCAGTAATCCCAGCACCCCGATAGCTAGATGGGAGGTGAAACCCAGAAGCTCGGGGGCTAGACTGGTGTGTGCAGTAGCTATAGCGAAGAAGCCACAGCTGTCAGAGCCAGAGGGATGGAAAGGAGATTAGAGACAGCCAGAAGCAGAGAGGAAGGTAGTGTGTGCTAGGTACATTGTTATGGTGCAGGAAAACAAAAAAGTGCAGAAGTTGGAGAGGAGGGACAGCTGTGCATGATGTGAAAGCCCTTCATGACACAGAGCTGTACACTGTTCAAAACAGCGACATTTCAGTATTTTGTATGTGTTAGCACATTTGAAAAAGATGGCAGTCCATGTGGGCCCAACAGCAGAGGTCTCTGGCGTTTTATGGCTGATGTCCCTATAGATAAACACGCTCAACCCTTTTGGGTAAGTTCACTAAGTAAGCGAGGGAGCCACAGAGCTACCATTGCATCGTGTTTGTTTATAGCGTCCCAGATGGTTGCAAGAGGGCTTGTTACAATTCAGGAGCCTCCTTTTGTAGCATTTTGCTTTGTTCTGTTCCCAGTTTTAAGTGGTCAAATCCCTTGCTGGAGTTCTAGGACCCGTCTAAGTGAGCTGCCTCTTGATGGTTCCGGAGAATATTTCCTGGTAGCTGGCTGACTCTGGGATTGAGTTGCTAGGATTCTGCCTTTCCCCTTTCTCTCTCTCTCTCTTTCTCTTACATGTTTTCATTTTCTTCCGTTTTACAGACCATCAGCAGTGGTTCCTTTTCTCTAAGTATCTGAGAAGAATTTATCCACACCTACAACTCAGAGTTTACTAGGAGCAGCAGGGCCTGTGCTAGAGGGTCAGCCAAGCATGTGAAAGGTTCATGATTTCATCCTCACCACTTCGTATCCTTTTGTATCAGACCCTCTCTCTCAGTCTGTCTCCACTGCAGTAGCTTCTGTGAACTTCTAGAACTTCTAATTCCTCCTTGAGCCTGTTACTCACCAGGTTAGAATTCAGCAATGGCTCCACATAGCAGTTGGATGAGCTCTTCTGGTCTAGCCTGTCCTCAGAGACCATTCGAGTCCACCATCCCCGGCCGGCACCAGGCCTTTAAAGCAGCGCGTCTCAATCCTCCTAATGCTGCCACCCCTTAATACATCTCCTGTTGTGGTGACTTTGTTGCTACTTTCTAACTGTGAGTTTGCTACTGTTATAAACGGCAATGTACCTATCTTTGAGGGTAAAGGTTTGTCAAGGGGGTCGAGACCCACAGGTTAAGAACCGCAGCTTTGAGGCCCCAAATGGCTAATGCTCCCTACAGGACTGGGTGTCTCTTGCCTCTCCACCATCCACTTTTCACCGCCCAGGACAGACCCTCCTTCCAGAACATTTCCTCCAAGAAACTCATCTGTAGAATCTTCGCCAATGTGCATTCTCCTGCCTCCAAGTTCCTATTGCATCTGCCCTGTAGGAAACTCCACTGAGGCACCTAAACTTTGGGGTCATCTCTAGTTTGAAGAGCATTTTGGATGCTTTCTGCTGTATTCCCTTTTGCTGGGTCCCAGGCCCGGGGCAGGGTGAGATGTCAGGTGGGGCAGAGCCGCGGAGTGGGTCTCTGTGTGGAAGCAGCCCTAGCAGCCTCCGTGCCCATCAGCTGTGAGTGTTCTTGTTGCTTTAAACCCACAGGCGCTGTTTTCCACCTTCGTTTTAGCCATTTCTGGGTGTGTAGTGGTATGGAATTGTGGTTTTAATTTTCGTTTCCTTTATGACTAATGAGATCGAGTGCCTCTTCTTGTGTCTAGAAGCCATCTGGCACTCTGCTTTCTTGTAGTACAGGATCAAGCACTTTGCCCATTTTTCTACAGGGCTGCTTGTTTGGGAACTTTTGTTGTGGCTCTTGCGATGACAGAGCTGGGTCCACCCTTCCCGCAGTATGAACTCTGTGATGGTTTTGAGCTCCCGGTGCCTTGGGAAGGGCATCATGCCATAGCCCCTCAACACATATCTCCTATGGGCTCCATAAGCCGCTCATGACCCCACACAGGGGTGGCCAGTCTCCTTGAGGACGTTGATGGCAATGGAGATCCAGTTTCATGAAACCACTTTCAGCTGCCAGAGGCGGGCATCTGTTGCTCTGGACTCTGAGAACACCGTGGCGGGCCCTCTGCAGTTCCTTGCCCATCCTGACCCTTGCTTTTGTAGCATGCTCACGATGGAGTGAATGCGTTCTGGTTCGGGGTCCTCCATTCCGTCTGCATTCATACCCCAGGAAGTCCCACTCCTGGGACTCCTTTATGTCCCCTGCCTCCTGCTCCACACCACTACATGCCTGCATGACACGGCTTAGGTTTTCAGTTTTCTTTCCTCTAAAGTCTCGGCCTCTTGGAAATCTGCTTCCCCCAAATCCGTGACTCATTCTCTGCACCTCGTGTTGTCTTCGGGCTACAAACTCTAGGGTGATGTGGTCGTGTCCTCCCTGTTTGCCTCTCACTTCTGGTTTGTTAACGCTCGCACTGTGGTCAGAATCAAAGACAGCAGTTTCCACCATTTTCTGTGATCTTCCCAGAGATGAGAGGAGCAGCAAGCATGAATGTTTAACTTTGGTTTAAAGGTCCAACTTCATTCTGGTGGGCCTTCTGATCCCAGTTGAAGTCCTTGCTGCCTCTAGAATGTGGCTCTGGCTTTATGGCCCAGGTAAGAAAAGCAGTGTCTGGACCTCAGTTCTAGTGTGTTTCCATCATCTTTTGTCTTTCTTTGGACTTTTTTGTCATTTACCCATCCATCCATCCATCCATCCATCCATCCATCCATCCATCCATCCAATGTGCCAGGCACTATTCTAAGAATACCTGGTAAACATTCTTTTATAAAACAAGAATTTATTTTTGTTTTATGTATATGAGTGTTTACATGCATGTATGTATGTGTGCCATGTGCATGAAATGACCAAAGAGGTCAGAAGGCATTGGATCCCCTGGACCTGGAGTTACACAGTTGTGAGCGTCCATGTGGGTGCTGGAACTGAACCCGAGTCCTTGTTGGCAAGAGCAGCCAGTGCTCTTAACCACTGTGCCATGTCTCCAGCCCCTGGTGCTTACAGTCTTTAAAAATTTTTGTTTGTTTGTTTGTTTTCAGATTTACTTATTTCATGTGTGTGGTCATTTTGTCTGAATGAATGTCTGTGCATCACACACGTGTCTGGTGTCCATGGAAGAAGATGATATCAGATCATCTGGGACCAGACTTACAGATGGTGTTGAGCTGCCTTGTGGGTACTGGGAACTGAACCCAGGTCCTCTGCAAGAGCAGTAAGTGTTCTTAATGGCTAAGCCATCACTCTTCTACATGCGGCTGCAAGGAGTGAGAGATGGAAGGCTCAGTGAAAAAGTAAAATGTGCCAGATGTGGAGGTACATGCCTTTAATCCCAGCACGTGGGAGGCTGAGGCAGATGGATCTCTGAGTTTGAGGCCAGCCTGGTCTACATAGTGAGTTTTGGGAAGGCAGGGCTACATAGTGAGATCCTGTCTAAAAACAAACAAAGCAACATACACACACACAAAGAAATATTTAATATCCCGTGTGTGACTTGCTGATGAAATGCTAGAGACGGGAGCCTCCAGGGGTCCTCATAGGCAGAGGAGCAGGAGGGAGCCAGTGGGAGTCCAGAAGGGCCCTCCAGGAGAGGGAGCCAGTGGGAGTCCAGAAGGGCCCTCAGGGGAGAGGGAGCCAGTGGGAGTCCAGAAGGGCCCTCCGGGAGAGGGAGCCAGAAGGGCAAAGCTACAGAGGCAGGAGCACGCATGGTGTGCTGCGGAGTTTGTTCAGATGCTCAGAAAGGGGTGAGGTCAGTGGGGCTCAGTGTTTGCAAAGGACAGTGGGCACATTAGTCGTCCTTGGTTGTGTCCGCTGGATGAGGAAGGGTTTTCCTTCAGTAGTGAGCGGAGGACGGGCAGCCTCTGAGGGCCCTTCTACAGCTGGCTGGCTGCGATTGTCAGAGTTGCCCGGTACACAACACCATTTCTTTCTGAGTTTCTGATGGTACAGTGGCTTCTCGCAATATGGCCTGGTCTCTGTCACGATACCTGGTGTGTACGTTCCACACACTGTGGCTGTGGAAGGACCTGCCCCCAAATGTGGTGCTGGATGATGCTAGTCTTCCTTGATTCTGGGGGTGTCCGAGGTGCAGTGGCTACGGTATCTCTGCATCAGTGATGTGTTCAGCATTTGGTGCAGCCTTGGCTGGGAAGAGGAGACCATCTGGGAAGAAGGACTGTGGACTGGAGTGCCGACAGAATCTTCCGTGTGTGTGTCAGCCTTCCTCTCAGGACAAACTCGGTGGAGGAGGAAACAGTCACTGCGTTCTCACTCGTGACCCCGTCTCGGAAGCTATGTCAGGCTACTTCCACTGTTCTCACTGGTTGTCACAGTCATTGGCATGCTTCAGTTTAAGGATGGAGAAGCTAGAATCTACTTCTTGAGGAACTAGGATCTATGGGACTATAGAGACACCATTATAGCCATCTTTGGGTACCACAATGTTATCATATACCTTCTATTTTCTTGTTCTTGTTCATTTGCTTTAAACAAAAAACAAAAAACAGGTCTTACTACATAGATAAGACCAGCCTGGTACTTGCTGTGTAACTCAGGCTGGCCTCTAACTCACCTCAGCCTCCTAAGTCCTGGGCTTACAGCCATCTTGCCCATCTGTACATTTTGTTCTCTTATGGTGCATTTTCAGGACTTTTCTCTTTCCTCTGCTTTCCCCCAACAGGACCATCTCCAGCTCTCCCTGAGTTAGCCATGGAGTCTCCTGGCTGAAAGAGGAGCCAGGAGCCAGGAGGAGGAGTATAGCTTTGGGGTTGGTGTTCTGTCCCCTAGGAGCACGTGGCACCAGGACAAAGGTAGACCTGTTGGTTTGTCAGGGTGAATTCCCAAGGAGCTGGCCCCTGACTAAATGCTGCACTGAGTGGTGAGTTCCCAACAAATCTAGTGATTTGTCCTGGCTTGTGCCATCTGAGTGGGTGAGGCCAGAGCCTGCCTGGGTGGGCAGTGTGTGCTCCTGCCCTCCATTCAAAGCAGGAAAAAGGGGCCAAGCCAGGTTTTGGTGGTGAGAATGACTTGCTGCCTCCCTGGCATGGCTGCATGCACCCTAGCCCCACACCCTTCTTTGGGAGGAAGAGACTTTTCTTGCAACCCTCCTGTTGCAAGCTTAGCCATTTGCCGGGGCTCAGTACACGTGCATTTGTTAACCTCCTATGTAGATTCAATGAATGAAGGAATAGGTGGGCTTTTTCCCCTCTTCCAACGTAAGGGCCCAGTGTCTATGTGAGGTCCCTGGATACAGTAATCTGTGTGCTGCTGTGGCAGGCTCCTGGGCCTTGGGTTGCAGACACAGAAGGACCTCCAGGATTGCACCTGAGCAGGTGGAAAGTGTCCTGGAGACTTAGGGTCTCCCACATTCCTGCTGTGGTCAGGTGCCTCTGAGGCCCACACACAGGCGTAAGAGTGGGTTTGAGCTCAGGAGTTTCATGTTTCCATATCGTTAGCGATGAGGTTCCCACCTCCGACTTCCTAGGGGAGGAAAAGCTCCCTTGCATCACTCCAGAACAAAATCATGGCATGTTAGTACCTGGAGGGATTTATTTGTAAATTAATGGTGAGTGTCCCCTTTCGGAGAAGGCCTCTGGCAGGCGTGGAGCCAGACACAGAGAAGGTTGGGCCCTCTGGTGATATTGTTCAGTTATTTTTCAGCATACCATCAGTTGAGAGAACGCCCTTGGTCTTAAGAGATGCACATGAGCTGGGTGTAATGATGCCCAGGACCTGGGAGGCAGAGGCAAGAGGATTTCATGAGTTCAAGGCCACCCTGGCTATATAACCAGCTCTGGGCCAACCAGGGCCACATTGAGAGACCCTGTCTCGAAATAAAGTAAAACAAAACAACAACAACAACAAAAGAGACACACAGTTGCTAATATCTTGCTATGTTTCCTGTGGCTGGATGGGAAGCGGGCGTGTATTGAATAGCATTTCCCTGATAATGCAATGGTTGGTCCATGGCACCTTGTTACATGATAATGGAACTGAGAAATTACTGTCGCCTAGTGACCTGCCTGTGACATGGGAACAGAGCACACTGCTCAGGCGTTTGTGACGACGTGGGTGTACCACTGACCGCCTGATGGACAGGGTGCCTAGCTATGCAGGGTGGCAGTCCCTTCATAATGGCAAGGAGTCACTTGTGTCCCTGTCACCGGCTTACGTGTGTACTATATTCGACTTCTAAGTATTAGTTTGGAAGGTCTTCTCCTTACAAAACAGTGTCAGGCAGAGTGCCCTGTTCCGCCAGCAGCAGCCTCCTGCACACTGTGCTCATGTTTCTGTGACGTCTGCATGAACACCAAATTGCCTAACAATGCTGCTCCCACACCGTGTCCTAACACAGGACTGCATTCAAGGAACAGTCATCACAGCCTTCAGCCTAATTTCAAATGGTTCAGCGAGGTGTATGTGTCTCTGTGTGTAGCATAAGCATTAGACACCCTCCCCTCCCCCAGCTAAGGGACCTGCCAACTAGGAATGAGGCAGAGAGGATATGGCTTCAAAATGTCCTCCTTGTCTCCTTCTGTGGCTCCCAGCCTGCAGCCTGCTTCCGCCTCATCTCACAAGAGGACTGAGCTGGGCAGCAGGCTGGACTTGCTTAGATGTAATTGCTTGCAGCCCGAGTGAGCAAAGGGGAACCCCTAGCTGGCAGGACCCACACGGAGGGTGAGGCTGGAGCATCAAAGTGTGGATGAGAGAGTACTGGGGGTCTGGCTGTAGAGGAGGAAGAAGGCAAGGGATGGGTGTGGAAGGGCTCTCTCCGTGGACGGGTGCAGGCAGCAGGCTTTCTTTGGGGGAGGCCAATAGAAAAGTAGAAGGCTGGAGGTTGAGCTTCACTTCCACATTGGGGCCTGACCATCCCTCCAAGGGCACCCAGGAAACCTCTGTAACAACAAAATCGGGGAGGCTGGGCACTAGGTGGGTTGGGGCCCCTGGTGGGAAGCTTCCTGAGCCACCTTGCTTCTGTTTAACTTATCAGCTTCCTGTTGCCAAGGAAAGCCGGCCCCACTGGTCTTTCCTAGAGCCCTTATACCATCTTACTAGAAATTCCCAGGGGCTGTAGACCGGCCTGGGGGAATGCCCCACGGAGCCCCCCAGAAGGGTCTCCAAGAACGGAGCTCTTTCAGTTTCTGTATCCTAAGGCTGACACAGTAGTGTGATGCACTAATGTGACATTTAAAGCAACCTCCCAGGCAGGGAGTCCCCCCGGCTCTGCTCCTCCCAGGATCCTCAAGCTGCAGAGTCTTGAGGTGTTCTGGCACACCCTGTGCCTCAGCCCACCTCTGGCTGCTCTCGAAGCACCAGCCAGATGTGCAAATTCTGCGGCTGTGCCTTCGGCGAGTGCGGTACAGCCTGCTTTTCTTGGAAATCATCGGTGATTTGTTAGAAAAACAGGAAACCCTGGGGCTGGTGGGGTGCATCTTGACTTTTCTGTTTTTGTTGTTGAGCTCCTTTCATCTGTGCCAGCCCCAGGTTGTTTGGAGGCTGTTGCCACGCAGCCGCCCAGCCCTGCAAGCCTCCCCCGTGGCAATCTTTGCCCCGCCCGCGTTCCTCTCTTCTCTTTCCTCTGGGCTTCTGCAGCCTCCCTCCTCAGTGCCGGGGACTGCTACAGAGCAGATGGGGTAACCATGGAAACAGGATGGTGGGTGTCAAGGTAGACTGTCCTTCTGTAGGGTGTGGAGGCCTGAGCCTGCCTCCCTGTGCCCCAGCCCCAGATCTGGTTCCCCACCTGTTCGCTGCGGCTGGACTGGAAACAGGACTGCCTCTTCGTGGGACCCCCGTGACCAGCGCAGCTGCTGCTGTTCTTGTGTGACATCCCCATTACAGGAAGCGCTTTGTCTCCGCCTGGTCAGACAGGACCTGGAGGGGCTCAGATCTCACCCTGCAGCTGAAAGAGGGAGAGTCTCTCCAAGTGCCTGGAGTCAAGAAGAAAAAGGAGGAGAGAGATTGTGGTTCTGTTTGTATGGAATCCCGAAGAAAGTTCTAGAAAGTGCTGCTGTTTCCTAGAGTCACCTATGGGGTTTTCCCTGAGTCTCATCAGGTCAGGGGCAAGCCCTGAGGATGTCTGGTGGTTTACTCAGGCTGCTCTGCTGCAGCTAGCCACCCCATAATATAACAATACGGGAAGCCCATCTATTGCAAAGAGACATAGCCCAGGCGTTGTCCGGCTTGCCTGATTACCGTCCACTCTCCAAGCAGGGCCCTGGGGCATGAGGTGGGCTGTACTGCCCCTCATGAGAGCCCTGACAGAGCCCTCTCCCATCTTGAGTTCTCTGCAGATATCTAACCCTGAGTTTTCATTTGTTGCTGGCCTCATCCCAGGGGCACTGGGCTCCGGGACTGCCCTTCTGAACTCATCTAAGAAGTCTGACATGAGTAGTTAGAAACTCCCCACACCACCCTGGGGTGTTGCTTGGCAGCAGGGTTGGACGGTCCCAGAGGCACGGCATGAGGGACAAGCTTAAGTGGGAGCTAATGATAGGCTGTCGAGGGAAGACCCAGAAAGCCAGAGGACAGGGAGAGGGACAGGGGCACACCAGGACTCCAGGACACAGTGGGCTTCAACAACTGAGGGCAGGCCCCAGGCCCGTGTCCCTGTTTCTTAGGGTTTCATAGCTCCTGGGAGGCATGGGGTGGGGAGAGCAGATGTTCTCACCTAGGGGCCCATGAGCTTAGACAGAGGGCGGTGACATCATTCCTGTCACTCATTTCTAACCGAAGGTTAGTATCTCCTTTCATTATGAGCGCAGGCAATAAGCCGTAGCTGTATTGGCCACACCTGTGTCTCTGTCACCAACAGAAACCCAGATGTGGGTGTGCATCACTCCACAGTGGTTGCGGATAGCTTTTGTCACTTGAGCATCTTAACATTTCAGAGTAGTGGATTAGACTGAACGCTGGGTTTTGCTTTTTTAATGTTTTAGAGCGGTGCTTATACTATTTCTTCAGCAATCAGTTGGTTTAAAACAGATAATGATTGTATTTCCGTGGTGTGTTAGTTTTTGTCTTGTTGCTGTAGTTTCTCAGCTCTTCTCTCTCGATTTTATTTTATTTCATTATTTTAAATGTGAAAGTGTTGGCATGTATGATTTGCACTGCTGGCATTCCTGGTGTCCAGGGAAGCCAGAAGGAAGCGTTGGTTACTCCAGGGCTACAGTTACAAATAGTTGTGGTCAGCTCTGTGGATGCTAGAATCAAGCCTGGGCCCTTTGGAAGAGCAACAAGTGCTCCTAACCTTGAGCCATCTCTTCAGCCCTCCCCCACCCTGTTTTTTCAAGTAGCCCAGGTGACCCTAGCTCATGGAATGATGCCACCCACATTTAATGTGGGTCTCCTCACCTCAGAGAACCTGAAACCTCCCTCAGAGACTGCAGAGGTTTGTTTCCATGGCGACTCGACCTCTTGTCAGGCCAACAATCAACACTAACCATCACACATGGGATGCATTTCCCTTGCGATCGCATAGATTTAATCTTATGCATTTGAAACATCCTTCTGAAGAGGGTTCTGTAGACTCCTCCAGACTGCCAGGAAGGCACACGGCAAACAAGAAAAGATAAGGAAGGAGTGCTTATGACTGGGACAGATAGGGCAGAACTTCTAGGTGTTCCCTGATGGTTGAGGAGAGGGTAGGCTCTGGGCACGCCTGCTTCTCGTCTTGGCTCTCACTGGCTACAGGCCTTGAGAAAATGGCTGCACCTCTCGGATCCGCGCTTTCCTCCCCTGTCACACTCCGTGCACACGCGCCTTCCCAGCTGGGCACCTGAAGGAGAGGTCTTCGTTGGAAGCAGGGGACATGCTACTGCAGCAGCAGGTTTTTAAGCCTAGGAGATTCGATCGCCGTTCCTCCCTCTTGCAGAGGAATCTCCAGGCTAGGTTCATTTCTGCTCACATAGACGCCTAACACTTGGCCCACACCTTGATAACGCTTCTCATCTTCTTCTCTGTTCTTGTGGAGTCTAGGTATTTGCCAGGTCTGAATTTTGACCTATAAGTGTAATTATTGAAGAACTACTTAGGGCATTGTACCCACGTGATGGAATGGGTGACCCTAGGAAACATGTCAAGTGAGAAAAACCAAATGGCAAAGACCATGTGTCCTGTGATTCGTAAAGCTAGGAGGAGCTTCCTGGTTGCCAGGGATAGGGAGGTAGGGTCAGGGCGTCTGCTTAACGATGGAAATGGGTAAGCACAGGCAGTGCTGATGGTTATATGATATGCTGAGCATTCTTACACCAGGGTGAATACTTTACACTGCTGTATGCTCATGTTACATGGACCATATCGCAGTAAAAAGGTGAAATTCCGCACCAACCTTATTGACAGTGAAAGGGTAGTAAAGGAGGAAATATGGTGGATGCCTCTGACCCACAGATTTGACAGTTTGGGTGGAACTGGCGAGCTTTTTGTTTTTACTGACGCTCACATCGGTAGAACTATGTTGTCGGAAGAGGCTTTTGTCCATTCAACAAAGTGAATCGAATCAATAATTCTAAAGTAGACATCATCAGACCCATGTGGTTCCACTGGTGAATTCTAACAAACATTTAAGGAACATTTAAGGAAACGTGCTAACGGCATGCTAAAACCTATTCCAGGATGTAGAAGATGATGGAGTGTGTCCCTTGACTCACTTTTTAAAAGGGGTCTCACTGAGTAGTCCTGGCTGGCCTGGAGTTCACAGGGATCCAGCTACCTCTGCCTCCCAAGTGCCTGGATCAGAACTGGGGACCACCATGCCCAGCCTTCCCCTACTTTCTGAGGTCAGCATGACACTAATGCCCAATCAGAAAGACATGCTTAAGTCAACATACTGTATTTTAACTTCAAGCTCCAGTTATTCATAGCTGCTAACTAGGAAAGCAGCCATGGCCTGGAGAGGTAGCTCAGTTGGCAGAGTGCATTCCTAGTATCCAAGAAGCCCCGGGTTTCGTCCCCAGCACCACATTGTGTGGGTATGGTGGCACAAGCCTACAGTGCCTGCACTCAGGAGGTAGAGGCAGGAGGGGTAAGAGTCCAAGGCCAGTCTTGGCTCCCTAGCTGTCTTAAAGAGAGAGAGACAGGGGGGCAGCAGGTGTAGATCAGCCTTCCTCATGCCCATAGATACAGAAACCTTCAACAGCTGGAGAGCATTTTAATCTAACAGTACCTAAAAGAACTCCACGCCTCAGCCAGAGGCACTGTAGATTTATTTCAGGTACATGATGTTTCTTCAGCATTTGAAAGTCTGCTAGTGCAGCCTATGCCTCCAATGGGCTAAAGAAGAAAAATCACCATCGTATCAATAGATTGGAGGGGAAATTTTTAGCAATGCCTTACATCACGTGCAGCAAAAATTCCCAGCAAACTAAGACTCGTCATGTTTACAGAGAACCTGCAGCCCAACCTCAAGAAACTAGACACTTCCTAAGATCAGGGGCAAGCTTACAGACACTTGCTCTCCACTCCTACCCAAGTTCCTACTCCATGTCCTAGCTAATGCAAATACCAAGAAAAGGAAATATGGCAATTACGGAAAGGGAAGGAAGTCATAACACTGGTCTCGTTTGTGGAGAAGAGTATTTTCTGTATCGAATCCTAAATATCAAAATTTCTGGAACTCGCAGACAGTTATAGCAAGGTTGGAGGATGGATTATATATAAAAGTCAATTGCATTTCTACATTGATCAGCAATAAACTGTTGGAATTTGAAATTTAAAAACACCCAGTACCATCTACATAGCCATCAAAAATGAAATGCTTATATAGAATCTAATCTGTAATGAAATAGTGTATCAAGATCTGTATGTGAAAACCCCAAAACCAATGAAAAAAATCTTAGGAAACATGAAAAAATGGAGAAGTATTCCATGTCCATGGACAGGAGACCTCACATGGTTAAGGACCAGTTTTTCCAAGATTGATTTATGTCATCAGTGCAATCCAAACAAAAACACAAAGTTAGGTTGCAGATATGGACCAATTCATTCTAGAGTTTGTATGGAAAGGAAAAGTCCTACAGCAGAGGTTGCAGTCTGGAGGGAGAACAAAGCCAGACAGCTGCCGCTGTGAGCCTCAAGACACACCGGCGTGCTCTAGCATAGTGCGCAGAAACATACACATGGGTCAATGGAACAGAATCCAGAGCCCAGAATCAGGCCCGCACCAGTGTGTGGTCAGCTCCGACAATGGAAACAAGACAGTAGAGTGTAGAGAGGAAGTCTTCAACAGATGGTGCTCCAGCAGATATCTGGACACAAACTCTACTTTTCACATAGAAAAAAATTACTCAGCACTTAAGAGCGCTTGCTGCTCTTCCAGAAGACCCAGGTCGAGTTCCCAGAACCCCCATCAGTATATACACAACTGCCTGTAACTTCAGCCCCAGGGTCTGAGACCCCCTCTTCTGGTGTCAGGTACCTACACACACATGATGTACAAACATGTGCGCACACAGACACACACACACAGAATTACATAAAAATTATTCTAAATGAATCATAGACCTTAAAGAAAAGTACAGAGCAACATAGAGAATAAAAAGTCTAGATAACACAGAAGAAAATCCAGATGGCTTTGGATCTGGTAATGAACTTTTATTTATTTTGTTTTATGAAGACTTTCTTTTGAGGCATGATGATAGAAGCTTACAGATGTCTGTGGGAAGGAGAGCCATGGTCACGATGGAGCAAGGACAAGCAAAGCTCAAGCCTCTCAGCTAACACTGAAGAGGGAGCCGGTGTGTAACACACTGCAGGGCTGAGAGGGGGATAGTCTCCTTCAACAGAATCCACCAACCACCTCACCCATCTCCATCTAGGGCAGCGAGTCTTCATGCAGCTCAGAGAATTAATTTTCCTCCTTCCACCCCTTGCCCACTGTCCTAGCTTCCTTTCTGTTTCTGTGATAAAAAAAAATACACTAACCAAAAAGAGCTGAGGTGAGAACGGGCTTATTTATTTGGCTCATAATTCCAAAGATGACAGCCATCTGCTTGGTCTCATGATCTGCCTCAGCTTAAGCAATGGTGCTACCCACAGCGGGCTGTGTCCTCCTGGGTCCTCCTGGGTCCTCCCAGGTCCTCCCACATCACTTAACAATCAAGTTAATCCCCTAAAGAATTGCCCACAGGCCGACCTAACTCAGGCAGTCCCTCTCTGAGGCTCGCTCTCAGATGGTTCTAGGTTTCCGCTAGTTGAAACTTAAAGCTGGTTAGGGATGGCTATCACACTCACATACCAGTTACCGAAGGCAGCCTTTATGTCAAATCAGACTTGGAGTCCAGGAGTACCCAGTTGTCAGCAGTGGCAGTGATGGTGTTCAGCACCCACACAGTGGGGAACTGGTAATGTCCACCTCACAGCCAGTGGGATGCCAGTCCACAGAGTAACTGTAGAGCTTGGTCTCTGTGGTGGCGATGACAGCATTGACACATTTGAGAACTAAATTACAGCCAGAGGACCACAATTTGCCATTTGGCTGGCTGGCTCAAACCAGGTGTTAGTGATCTTTGCTCCGGGAAGCCCTTGTGGCCAGCTTTTCCGGCAGAGGTCACAGAGGTATAAGTGACCAGAGGGAATCGGATCCAGAGTAGGTATGGCACCAGGCTGGTCTGGAATTCTGTCAGAGCCTCACCTGGAGCGCCATCAGCTCTGAGGGGGTGCTGATGAAAAGCCACCAAATGACCAATGGAGTGGCGGAGGCTGGTGTCAATCAGTGCCGAACACGCAGTGCGAGGAAAGACGCACACATGAGAAGAAATAGATATTAAAAAAGAATTGTCTTATTTTTTTAAAAAGGGGAAAAATAAAGAAGTTAAAAATATTAACTGCGATCCCACAGGAAATCCCATTCTGGCAGGAGCACCCAGGAACTCAGAGTTGTTCTCTGTTCCCAGCAGGGTGGTTGCTATCTTAGGGTGGGGAAGAGATGAAGGGAGAGGGGCCAACAGTAGGTCCTGTTTTCATGCTTTGGTCTGGAGGGTGGTGGTTCTCAGGAAGTTTGGGTTCTGACTTGGACCTCTTTCGTTGGCCTCTAGCTGGGGAAATAAAGGAGGAAGCTAATCTTCCAGGCACCGTGCTCTCACTGTGGGTGTCCAGAACTGACTTAATCAACGTCTCCATGGACTGACTCACTTGGGTGTTGTAGTCGATGTGACTTCCCCTCAGGCCTCAGGAATATCCCCTATTGCTCACGTGGGCATAGCATCATGGGTACATATTTGGGTGGTGCTTTGGGTTGTATGCTTATTGTACTAGGAGGCTCAGTCCAGGCCCCACGTCAGGTCACAGAGTCAGAACCGTTAGCATGGCGGACAGGCCACTGTGGTCAGAGCTGCAAGGCTGGGGATGGGAGGAGGCAGTTTTAATGTAGTCACAGAGAGGATGTGAGTGATGGGAGGGGAGGGGAGCCATCCGTTCCCCTCCCCCGACCTACCTTATAGAAATGAGCTGGGTCAGCAAGGTGGCTGAGTGGCTAATGACACTTGTCACCAAGCCAGAGACCCTGAGTTCAACCCCAGGACTCATGTGGTACAAGGAGAGAACTGACTCTTACAAGCTGTCCTTTGATCCCCACATGTGTACAGTGGTATTTGAAAACCCATAAACACACACCTAAATGTATATTTTTTTAAAGATATGGATGGGGTTGGAGAGATGGCTCATCAGTTGAGAGTGCTGGATGCCCTTTTGGAGGATGTTGGTTCAATTTCTAGGACCTACCAGACAGCTCACAATCATCTATAACTCCAGTACCAGACTTGATGCCTTCTTCTGGACTCCTTTGGCACCAGGGACACAAGTCATACACAAACATCCACACGCAGGCAAAACACACAGGTAAAATAAAAATATAAATAAATACGGATATGAACCGTAAACAAGGCAGAAGATACAAATTGGGATTAGACTGAGAATGAAGGGATGATCAGAGCAAAGCCTCAAGCAAAAGAAGGAAGGCAGAAGTTTGGCACTGGCCTGAAATGGAGGGCCTTGATCTCTTGGGGCACTTGTGAACTATCATGAGGTTGAACTGTGTCCCAGGGCAGTGAAAAACTACAGGAAAACTTTAAGGGGCCTGGGAGCAATCCCATGATACCCATACAGTTCTGCCAGTTTTGAAACTCCCTGTGGGTGTGCTCAAATCCCTGGGCTTTGAAACATCAACCTGTAAACCGCCCGCATGCCCACTCCTGGGCCTTCTTCTCTCTTATCTTCCAGGTGACTGCAATCCTAACTTACATCTCCAGTAATTAGTTTGGTCTGTTTTAAAACTTCTTGTAAGCGGAGCCTAAAAAGCACCTGTTATTTTTAGTGCATCTTCATTCACACCCTATATTTGGGGGTTTCATCCATGTTCTGTGTGTGGCCCCATAACAACATCATATTATGATAACACGTTGCCAATCATCCCCCTGTTGATGGCTCAGGTTGGTGCTAGTGGGAGGTTATTTTGAATAAGACTTTCTATGAACAGTATTGCACAAGTCTTTCATAAACGTAAGGTTTCACTTCTTTTTCGGGAAGGAGTGGACTAATTAGGTCAAAGGCTAGGTGATTGTTTAATTTTGTGGAATTGCCAAACTGTTCTTCAGCTTTGTCCTGTTTCACAATTTCATCAGCAATGTGTGATTGTTCCGCATGCTCATCAATGTGGTGGTCTTATTTTTTATCCTAGATATTCTAGTGTTGGGTTGTTTTATTGTGGTTTTAAATCTGCACTTTGCTGATGACGAACAGTTCTGACAATACTTTAATGTGTTTATTGCCCGCATGTATATGTTTTAACTATCTGTTCACTTCTGGAATAGGAAGCATTTGGTGTGTGTGTGTGTATGTGTGTGATATTTTCTTCTAGTTTCTAGCTTGTTTTTTCATTAACTTTATAATCTCTTTCAAAGAGTAGAAGCTAAAAAAAAATCATGAACTCCAGGTTGTCAATTTTTAAAAAGATTCGTCCACTTTTATTTTATGTATGTCTTTGTCTGCATGTAATGTAGGTGCACTGTATGCATGTCTGGTGTCTGCGGCGGCTGGAAGAAAGCATCAGATCCCGGAAAATAGAGTTGGGTAGTGAACGACCTGATGTGGGTGCCGGGAACCGAACCCAGGACCTCTGTGAGAGCGAGCCATCTCTCCGGCCTTCCCCATTTCTCAGTTCTTTCCCTCTCCCCCTCTCTTCCTCTTTCTGTTGGGACTCCATTGATGTAAATTTCCTATCTTTCGTTAAGTCATTCGGATTCTTCCTCAGTCTATTTTTGTCTCGATGTTATTGTTATTGTCAAAGTTCAAGTTCACATGTGTTTCCTGCTCTGCCTTCTGTTGCGTTGTTGAGTTCATACACTGAGTTTTTCTGTTTGCTTGTTTGTTTGTTTGTTTCTTGAGACAGAGTCTCTCTGTGTAGCCCTGGCTGTCCTGGAACTCACAGGGATCTTCCTGCTTCTGCCTCCCAAGTGCTGGGATTAAAGGTGTGTGCCACCAAGCCTGGCTGAATTTTTATTTAGTTATTTTATTTCTCTTTTGTAACATTTTCATTTAGTAATACTCTCACCTCCTCCTTCCTCCCTCCCCCTCCCTTCCTTCCTTTATGCTTAGGGAGTTTATAGTTTAATATAATGAAGCATTTCCCCGGATGGCTGCTTTAAAAAATTTAACCTCTGTCATGCTAGCAGTGGCATCTACTGACTTTTCAAAAGATTTTGTTTATATTTTAATTGGGTGTTTATACGTGGGGTCTCTGCATGTGGGTATAGGTGCCTGTGAGGGCCAAAGGGCATCAGATTTCCAGGAGCTGGAGTCCTGGGTAATTGTGAACTGCTTGATGTGTGCAGACTGAAGCTGGGTCCTCTACAGGAGCAGCAAGCCCTCTTGACTGCAGAGCTGGCTGTTTTCCCCAGTGCCCTGTCTATGCCTTTTAAAATTGAGTTTGGGGTCTTCCTTGTTCTTGATGTGACAGTTCTTTTAATGTACATGTGCTGTTGTGTGTGTGTTATGCTGTGTATATACTTGTTAGTGTGGGCATGTGGAGGCCAAGGCTTAACGTTAGGTGGCTTTTCAATTTCTTTCTATCTTGTTTTGTTGTTGTTGTTGTTGTTGTTTGAGACAGTCTCTCACTGAATTTGAAACTAATTGACTCACATAGTTTGGCTGTCCAGGGAGCTTCCCACCTTTGCCTGTTCACTCCCACTCTCCAGTTACAGACATGCACTGCCAAGCCCGGCTTTCTGCCCGGGTGCCAGGGTCTAACTCAAGCCTGAGGGCTTACACACAGACTCCGCCATTTCCTCAGTCCATGAAAACATGGTCACTGTGGGTATAGTGAGAGTTACGAGGATCTGAATCTTTCAGCCTTCTGTTTCAGCTGTCTTCTCTGGCCCATCTCTGACAGGAAGGGAGAGTCCGCGCCTCCTTACTGCCAGATGGGGGCGAAGCCCTGGTCCCATACTCAGCCTCATGATGCTGAAGAGGGTCCTCGTGACTAATGGGTAGAGAGGGAGTCCAGCTTTCTGTTGAGCCCCCCACCTGCTCCTCTCCGGCTTCAAGGGACAGGGGCGCATCAGTACCTTCCTGGTGCAGCCATGCTGGTGGGGGAAGGGATGGCTTCCTACTGCAGTCACCAGTGAGTCCAGACTCTACACTAGACCTTCCTTCACACCACCTATTGGGAGATGGAGATGCACATGTCTGGGGTGGAAGCAGGTTCCACTGCCTACTGACACCATGGGGGCGGGGCGGGGGAGGGGGAAGGAAGATGTGGTGAGGCCCTTGACCTCTGTGAGGAGGAAGGTCGAGGCTCTCTTCTTGGATTTCTCAGTCCCCCGGCAGAGGGCTGGGGAGCCTCTCTGAGGATGGCAGAGTGGAAGTGTGAGCTTTGCCCTCGCCACCAGCGATGGCAGCAATGCCCGGATGGAACAGAGACCCTGCGGCTTGAAGGCCGCCTGTCTTGTTGGCTGCCCCATTCCTTGGCCTGGGAAAAAGTCAGTTTTTCCTGTCCGTATGCACTGGCTTTCTAGATAGTAAGCGCCTCACTGTGTCAGGTTTACTGTACAGGGAGAACACACACACATAAGGACCATTTCCTAACTTTTACAGATATAACACCTGTTTTTGTGTGATTAAGAACACGATATAGGGCTGTCGGAGGTAGCATAGTTGGCAGAGGACTCGCCTAGCTTGCTGGAAGCCCTGGCTCAGATCCTTTCAACCACACAAACCAGGTGTGGCGGGATATGACTGTCCTCCCAGCACTTTTGACATAGAGGCAGGAAGATCAAAAGTTCATGGTCATTCTTGACTATGAGTTTATGAAGCCAGACTTGGCTACGTGACACATTGTTTCAAAACAAAATCGAGGCATAAAATGTCAGTTATCGTAAGGTGTTTATAGATGGGTAGACCTACCTTTTCCTCTCAGGGATAATTGTCATTAACACATTGGCATGCAATTTTTTTTTAGGTTGAAATACAAATCCCATATATATGAAATTTGAAATAGGGTTTCTGCAACCCTGGTTATCTGGTCTCCCTGGCCGGAAACTTATGGAGATCTGCCTGCCTCTGCCTTCTGAGTGCTGGGGTCAAAGGCATGCCACCACACCTAGCAAAATACAAACATTTCAATAGAAGAACAATTGGAAGACTTTCAAGAGTCTTTTGGCCACAGTTACCAGAAATTCTGCTGGATAAAGCAGGATAGAAGAAGCCCTGCAGTGTGAGATATCCCAAACCCATCAATGCAGAGCTCCTCAGCCAGCTGTCTGCCTCTCCCTCGGACCTCCACCGAGTCTCGTCTCCACGAGCTCCCAGTCCTTCCCTTCTTTCTGCTCCACTGACCACTCACCTATGAATCCCCACATGTAGATGTGGGGTTCCCCCCTGGGGCCAGGAGGGGGTGCCGCTTGGACAAAGCCCAACTTTCCTTTTTAACCCCCAAATCCTCTTCCTGCTAAGCTTTTCCATCTCAGCAAATGTACTCCATCAGTCTTCACTCAAGGAGAATGCAAAGAGGCTCGAACACCCCATAAATACACATTCTCACTTGGCGACCTTACCTTTATCAGCCGTAACCCCAAACTCTACCCAAGTTGGATGAAGTTTTGTTGTTGTTTTTATCACTTCAAATGAAGTAGATGATGTATCTCTGGGTGGGGGTCTGTGGCTTTCTTGCGGAGTGTATGCATAGGTGCACCTATTTTCCTCTATAAAAATGTTTATTTCCCCTTCTCTGTACATTTGGAAAGAGCATCAGTTTCTGAACTCTGTTTGTTTGTTTGTTTGTTTGTTTGTTTGTTTTATTTGAGATAGGGTTTCTCTGTATAGCCTTGGCTGTCCTGTACTCATTTTGTAGACCAAGCTGGCCTCGAACTCACAAAGATCTGCCTGCCTCAGCCTCCCAGAGTGCTAGGAGTACAGGCGCGTGCCACCATGCCAGGCTGCCCTTTCTGACATCTTGATAGCATAGGAAATGGTACTTAGAGTGAAATTCATGGAGAAATGGATTTCTGTGTAACGGCACATTAATTAATTAATTAATTTTTTCTTTCACTTGTGGTAAAATGTACATAATACATAACATCGTAACCATGTTTGGATAGACTGTTCAATAGCCTTTTTTTTTTTTGAGACAGAGAGAGAGGGTCTCATATGTCCTCAAATTGACCTCAAACTTGATGTGTCACTGAGTATGACTCTGAACTTGTGATGCCCCTGACTTGACTTTCTGAGCGCTGGGGTTACAGTTGTGCACCATCACCCCTCATTTATGTGGTGGTGGTGGGGTCACTAGCACTTTACCAACTAAGCCACGCCCCGTCCCTATTCGGCAGTCTGAAGTCCATTCACCCAGCAGTGCAACCCAGCAAAGCAGAACCCTTTTCATCTTATGTCTCTGTACCCATTAAACCACTTCCGACCTTGCCCCCTCTGCCCTTGGCAACCATAGTCAACTTTCTGTTTCTGTGACAGACTGCTCTGGGTCCCTCACACAAGAGCAGCCATGCACTGCTGTTTGCAACCAGCATAATTTCACCCAGCATGATTTGCTCAAGGTTCATCTGCATTGCAGTGTATGTTGGAATCACCTTTCCTTGAGAGACTGAATAATCACACACACACACATACACACATGCATCACATCATGTCTTATTTGTCCATTCAACTGTCCGTTGACATGAGTGACTTCCAGTCTTTGGCTACTGTCCCTAATTCCTCTATGAACAGGGACACCCATGACCTTGCTTTCTGATGCCTTGAGCATATGTCCAGAAGTGGAGTTGCAGAATCAAGTGTCAGTTCTGCTGTTCTCTTGAGGAACCACGTTGTTCTTCCGTGGACGCAGCAGTTTCACGTTCCCAAGCCTCTGCTAAGGCCCCAACTTCTTCACAGCCTAACATTTGCTTGGCTGTTGTTGTTTTCGTTATTAACAGCCATACTAATAGGAGTGGCCCAGTTTTAATTTGCCTTTCCATGGTGATCAGTAGTGAAACATACCCTATTGCTATCAGTGCTCTTGTGTATGTGTGTGAGGTGTGCCTACCATGGCCCGTGTGTGGAGGTCAGAGGTCAGTTTTGTGAAGTGCGCTCTTCTCCTACCTTTATGTTGGTTCCAGGGATTGAACTGAGACCACCTGCTTGTGGGGCAATTGCCTTTACCTACTGAGCCATCACACTGGCACTGAAAACCACCTCTCAGGTATGTATTAGCCACCTGCATATTTATCTGGAGATATAGTTATTCAAGTCCTTTGTGTGTTTGGAGTGAAGGGTGGTGATGGATTGAGTTGCAGGAGTTCTTCGCCTGTTCTGGATATTAGCCCTTTCTCACCTGCATGGCAGGCCAGTCTTCTGTTCCATAGGCATTTCACTCTTGACAGTAGCCTTTGATGCAGAGTTTTGGTCCTCAGGTCTAGTTTAGTTTGGCTCTGGGGGTCTAATTTGTCGGCATTTTCCTTTTGTGGCCTGGGATTCTTGAGTGTGTGGTGCTTTGAATCAGACATGTCCCCCGTAGTGGTGGGCATTTGAACACTTGGTCCTTGGTTGCTGGCGTTGTTTGGGGAGGTTTGGGTTGTGCAGCCTTGAGGGAGGACACATGTCACCAGGGATGGTCTTTGAGATAAAAAAATAAAAACAAAAAGCCTCACCTACTTGCATTTGCTCTATGTGCTGGGTGCTTGTGGCTGGGATGTGAACTGTCGGCTTCCTGCTACAGCGACAGGGCCTGCCTCTCATGCAGGCTCTGACCCTCTGGAAACATGCTCCTCAGAAAACTCTTCCTTCTGTGTTGCCCTGGTGATGGCGTTTTATCACCGCAACAGGTGTGACTAATACAGGTGTTATCTCCATGAAGCCGTCTACAAATCCAGTGTGATAAAGTTTCTTCCCCTGAGTCCAAGAGTTTGCAGTCTTGATTGTTTATGTTTAGGCTTTTGATCCTTTCTGCATTACTTATATGTAATTCCATTTGCTCTTAGCTTCTTTTCTGTCTCTCAAACATTTTAGTCATAAAAATTGCTTATTTTACAAATTTATTATCTTAGCCAGGTGCCTTTAATCTCAGCACTGGGGGAGGCAGAGGCAGGTGGATCACTGTGAGTTCGAGGCCAGCCTGGTCTACAAAGTGAGTCCAGGATAGCCAAGGCTACACTGACACACTGTGTCTTGAAACAAAACAAAACAAAACAAAAGTTCATTATCTTTATTCCACTTGATGCAATTAGAGGTGGGGCCATTTCCCTCCAGCACACCTTAATTTTAGAATTGGACAATATTAATTTCCATGTTAATATTTACCCAGGCACATAATCTGTCTCTTTTCATTGTTACAGCCATTTTGGTTGCTGTTAGCTACAGAGTCTATGAACATCAGGAAGGGGAGCTGATGAGTGCCGCCAGATCTAGGTGTAGCATTTGAAAGACTTACGGCTAATAAGACCTAGCCACACACTCAGCCTGAAACAATTCTGAATACCCAGCTGAGCAAGAAATGAACCGAAATGAAGAACTTCAGAGTGCAGTAACATGCAATAGTGAGCAGTGAGACAAGCCAGGCTTTCAGCCACTGTCCACACAGGGCTGTCACCATAGTTACCATGCCTGATGTGATGTCAAAAGTGGTTATTTCAGCAAGTGCAGTCCACCATAAAATGTCTAATACAAATCCGAATCTGTACTTTAGATGATATGGTAACACAACATGGAAAGAGGGTGTGTGACCCTGGATTCAGAAATCCTTGTAAAAATGACATGGGAATTCCTGTCCTCACCAATACATTCTGACATTTTGATAAAAAAGGAATGATGTCAGAAAACTAGGGTTCACAAAAATAGAAATCTGAAAACCTGTTCCAGTAACTGCAGAAGTTAGAAAAGTGATTCAGAAATAACGGAGAGGATGAGCTAAGGCGACTTAGTGCTGACAGAGGCTGCGATCCCCCATCCGGGCAAATGCTGCCAAGACTACCTGTGGCCTGGGCTCCAACTCTGGCTTCAGGCTTCCACTGTCTCTCAGGGTAAGCCTTCCTACTCTCTTCAGAGTCCTCAGCAAGGCCAGCCAGCCCTCCACACTGGCTCAGAAGAGGAAACTGGGCATGGGAGTAGTCACTGTTGAATGTTTCAGCACTGCCCGTCGGGGGAGCTGGCAGCAGCTGGGGTTTTCCAGCAGGGGCTCCTCTCCAGGAGGGGACCCCAGGCCTGGGCATCAGGAGCTGAAGAAGCCAGGTCTTGCTTCCTGGCTTTTGCAAATGGTATCATGCTACTACTCTCTTCTGTCAACCCTTCCTCCGAGCCAGTGGGGTTCCTGCCACAGGTCATAAAGAACAGCTGATGTCACTGAAGCTCAGGCTGACCTGACTCACGAGGCTCGGGGTGAGCCCATGCCTGCTCTCATCTCTGTGGTTCACTGCGGGGCCCCTCCACTGGTCCTCTATAGTCTCTTCCTCAGGCTCTTCATTTTCTAAATTGTTGTGTATGGTGTTTTGTCTGGACGTGTGTCTCTCTGTGTACCATGTGCATGTCTGGCACCCAGGAAGGCCAGAAGATGTTGTTGGATCCATGGAACTAGAGATGCAGGTGGTTGTGAGACGCATGTGAGTGTTGGGAACTGAAACCTACTCCTTTGGAGAAGCCATCAGTGCTGGTGACCGCTGAGCTATCTCTCTGGCCCCAGGTCCTAACTTGCCAGAGCTTGACCAACATGACTGCAATATTCCAGGGAGCCCAGCATACCAGAAACTCTGCCCTGGGCTCTGAGGACATTGGGCTCTTCCAGAGAGACCTTCATTGTCTCGTTAGAACCAGGGAGCACTGAGGAAGAAGGGTAAAGAAGCCATGGATCAGCAGGCCCTGGACAGGGGTGCTGTTGACACCGGGGATCGGCAGGCCCTGGACAGGGGTGCTGTTGACACCGGGGATCGGCAGGCCCTGGACAGGGGTGCTGTTGACACTGGGGATCGGCAGGCCCTAGACAGGGGTGCTGTTGATACCGGGGTAGGGCTGCCAGCAGCAGACCAGGATCCCGGGCTCTGGTGCCTATAAGGAAGAGGCCATGGCAGAAGAGAAAGTGTTGGCTGAGCAGGCTCACTTGCGTCTCACATTTGTATCATGACAGTTGTAAGACAAGGCATCACCCACGTTGACCTCCCAGCAAGACCAGCTTGTCCATCATTTCAGGGGCTGGCCCGAGGGGCAGCTTAACACCCAGTTCACAGTTCTATCCATCCCTCAGGTTAGAAAGGAAGGGCCCAGGATGCCCTCTCTCTGGTTTATAAGAATGTCCATTTTCTTATTTATTTATTGAAGTTTTATTTTTTTATATTAATTACAGTTTATTCACTTTGTATCCCAGCTGTAGCCCATCCCTCATTCCCTCCCAATCCCACCCTCCCTCCTTCATCTCCTCCCATGCCCCTCTCCAAGTCCACTGATAGGGGAGGTCATCCTCCTCTTCCATCTGACCCTAGCTTACCAGGTCTCATTAGGCTGCATTGTCTTCCTCTGCGACCTGGCAAGGCTGCTCCCCCCTTGGAGGGTGGTAGTGGTCAAAGAGTGGCCACTGAGTTCATGTCAGAGACAGTCCTTGTTCCCCTTACAGGGAACCCACTTGGATACTGAGCTGCCATGGACTACATCTGTGCAGGGGTTCTAGGTTATCTCCGTGCATTGTCCTTGGTTGAAGTATCAGTCTCAGAAAAGACCCCTGTGCTCTGATATTTTGGTTTTGTTACTCTCCTTGTGGAGCTCCTGTCCTCTCCAGGTCTTTCTATCTCCCCCTTCTTTCCTAAGATTCCCTGCACTCTGCCCAAAGTTTGGTTATGAATCTCAGCAGAAAGACACACATGATATACATTCACTTATAAGTAGATACTAGACATATAATATAGGATAAACAAACTAAAATCTGTACACCTAAAGAAGCTAAGCAAGAAGGAGGACCCTGGGTAAGATGATCAATCCTCACTCAGAAAGACAAACAGGATAGCCATTGGAAGAAGAAGAAAACAGGAAACAGGACAGGAGCCTAGCACAGAGGGCCTCTGAAAGACTCTACCCAGGAGTGTCCATTTTCTTGAAGAGGCTGGTCAGCTGGCACAGACAGACACATCAGGGCTCAAGATCACCAGCAACTGGAAATGTAAGCCTCATCTAGCAAAATCTCCATAGCTGAGTTTTCACTTGGAGTAGAGACATGCATTGGCTTTCTCAGTGTGTGCAGAGTTCAGAACCTAGCCTCCCTGCCTTTGCCACCTCTTAGCTGTATAAACTCGGGCACGTGACTCTGCTCCTCCCTGACACTAATTGCCCATCTTTTTCTCTGTCCTTCTGCTGCCCCACAGAGGTGGTGCCTCGCCTAGGAGGCTCATAGCCTCAGACAATCCCTTCAGACTCCACAAGGCCTTGGTTTTAGAAGGGGTGAGCGCAACCACCCCTTTCCTCTTCACGGCCTGAAGGTAGTGAGCACACACACTGCTGTTCCAGGTCCCTGAAGACACCAGCAAGATAGTGGCAGCCCCCATCTGAGTGGCTTATGGAACTTTAAACAGCCATTTAATTTTACATCGTGTGTGTGTGTGTGAGCATGTGTGTGTGTGAGTCCTGGTGCCCGAAGAGACCAGAGGTGCTGGACCCCCTGGAGCTGGTGTTACCGGTGGCTGTGAGCTGCTTGGTGTGGGTGCTGGGAACAGAGCTTGGATCCCCTCTGCAAGAGCAGCGAGTGCTCTTACCTGCTGAGCTACCTCTCCAGGGAACTTTAGGATGTAGGACACTCAGCACCAGATGTTTGGGGTTGGGGTTCAGCCCCAGCTAGGGAGAAAGGAGAGTTCTGCGTGTTCCCCTGGGCTGCTGAGAGCATGACTTCCCTGTAGTTCCACCTGCCCCCAGTGGTCTAGACAAGCTCCTTACCCCCCTCAGCTTCCATATCCCTCTTGCAGATGCTGAAGCACCTGCTGCTGTGACTTCTCATCTCCCTCAAGGGCTTGGCTGGGGGTTGGGGGGGGGCATCTGTGAGGACAAACACTGTTTGTGGCATGGGTCTCCAGAGCTGTCCTAGTATCCCAGCTCCTTCAGCCGGGGCTGTCAGCTCAGGGCTGATGGGCATGTTGGATGGGGGCTGATGTTTGTGCTGTCACTGAGGGCAGGGGCTCATCACAGGTGTCAATCCCACAGCCATCCGGCCACACTGGTGAGCCACCACCAGCACAGTGGGCGAGATGAGCGAAGAGCCCAGCACAGGGAACTGCCATGTCTGTCTGAGGCAGTGGATTCCACCTGGTCCGAAGGCGGACCTGACAGCAGTTATGAAAGGGCTCACCGATACCTTGAGGCATCACCAAGGTGAACGTTCAGGGATGTGGTCACGAATCGGAAGTGAAGCTTCTTCTGAACTCAGTTCATCATCCCAGGATCCAGGGCCACAGAACCTGCGTCCTGACACCCGGCTCCATCTAGGGTCTAGGTCCTTGGCAAGCTCATTTCTACACCTAGACCTTGGCAATACTATCTCATCTTTCTGGAATAATCTTTCCCTCACTTAACTCTTTAAGTCCCTTCTTTGGAGACCCTAAACAACTTAGTGTGGGCTGGCTAGCTGTCCCTCTTCCAGCGCCATTGGCTCTTCGCAGCATATGCCATCTTCCAAGACTCCCTCTTTGTATTGACATTGGGTCAGTGTCTTCCACCCAGTAACTCATGCCTGCTCTGTCCATGGCACCTAGTAGGTGGTTAGGAAAGGAAGGGTGGCGTGGTTCGTGGGTGCTACTGTACCATCCCCCTTTCATGATGCGGCACTGTCTGGGGGCGTTGGTGGAACAGCTCACAGAAAGCTTACCTCTCAGGGGAGGTTTGCACGGCCTAGGTCCGGAGGCAGGAGGATTTGCCTACGTCGGGACTCTGGGATCTGGTGGTCTGGATCTGGGTGGGAGAGTTCATCCCTCTTTGCTTATCATTTGCATGGCTCAGTTTGGAGGTTCTGCTTCCTCTTCTGGTTTCCTGGTTGGTCCTCAGATCCACAGAACTGTTCCAATACTTCCTCAGAGTCCCGGATGTCCTGGTCTGACAGGCCAGAGACAGTGTCTGCCGTGAAAAAAAAAAAATTCCCCGAGGGCAGGCGAGTGGTGGAGATGGTTGCATGGGTAGAGAGTCCACAGTGGGTCTCAGTCAGGGCCTGTGGCCTCCCCGCAGCCTCTTAGCATCTGCACCATCACCATCTCCACTTCGCAGATGAGCAAACTGAGGTTTTGGGGGAAACTGCAGGCATTTGCCACAGATCTCATGAACTAGCAAAAATTGGAGTTCAGTTTGGGTCTCACCCTGATGGATGCTACAACATGGCCTAGTCTGTGTGCTGCCTGCCATGGCTTCCAAAGGACTCAGAGAGCCCTTCCCAGAATCGAGACATGGAGTTGGCCCTCAGGAAAATGTAGAAGGGGCCGGGGCAGAGGCTCTGGATAGGCTGCAGAAAGTTTAAGGCAGAAAGGACCTGGGCATCGGAGTGAGTTTGGATGGGATGGGGGTGAGAGACTGTGTGAGGAGGAGCTGCACCCTCATGCTAGCCCTAGCACCGGTGTTGGGGTGTCTGGCACATGGAAGGGAATCCTGCAGTCCCACCCTTCAGGGCTAGGAGACACAGGTCTGGAAATTCACAAGAAAACTCCCCACGTGGTATTTTTGTTCACTCCTGGAGGTCCCTTGCCCAGATTATCTGAGGGCTGGCCATTCTCTGGGCATCCCTGGGCATTTCCTGAGCACTTGGCAACACTCCCTACTGCCCAGTTTTCAGGATGTCCCGTGTCCCACTCTGTTCCCATCCTGGAACCCTCTTCCTCACCTCTAAGCTTTTATGCCCCAGCGGTGCTCTCGCCTGCCGCACAGATGAACCTTCTGGAAGCTGCCCCTCCCTGCAGACAGTGCTTCCTTGCATGGTGCCCACAGCACCCCAGTAGGCTGTGAGCATCTGTCACTTTTTTACTATGGTCCTACTGGGTTGAGGGCTCCCCAAGCCCAGTGTTCTTCAGGAAGAGAGCCCAATAAGTTGACCAGTGTCTGTTCCTCATGCAGGCAATGACTCAGGATGCAGCCAGCAGCCACGACATGCACGGAGGACCGCATCCACCATGCTCTGGAGCGATGTTTGCATGGGCTGAGCCTCGGACGCCGTGCTGCCCCCTGGTCAGGTAGGTCCTGGGGAACTGGGAGGCACTCCAGACCCTCAGATGGAGGTCCCATCCCTGTGTGCCACCAGGAGGGTTCATCCCCAAACATCACCTGGGCAGGAGGCGGGCACAGCCCCTGCGCCTGTTTACAGTCCTCTGTGGGAGGCTCTCCCACTTTCCATTATACAATCTTCCTTTTCTTCCTGCTCCTCTTCCTGCTCTTCTTCTTCCTGTTCTCTTCTTCTTCCTTCTCCTCTTCCTCTTCTTCCTCTTCCTCCTCTGCTTCCTCTTCCTCCTCTGCTTCCTCTTCCTCCTCTGCTTCTTCTTTCTCTTCTTTCTCCTCTTCCTAGCACTGTCCTGTTTTCTTAGCATCTATAGATGCACAGTTCCCTTGAGACAGAATTGAGCTCTTTGGAGGCACAGCCACTTCTACAGAAGAACAGCAAGGACATGAGGCATCTCTTCCCAGAGCCCCACTCTGTCTTCCCTGACTCTCAGCTAGACTGCAGGGCGTCTGCAGGCTGGGGTGGTAGTGTCCCCTGAGTCTGGTGCCTAGTTACAAGGGTACCTTGTGCTTACCTCCTGTGTCGCTCAGCCCCCTGTTCAGAGGTGGATACCCTCTGCTTCTTGAACCCACTGCCTCCTTCCTGCCTGGAAACTGGCCTCTTCGGACGGTGGTCTGAGCTCTCATGTCACCGCTGTGGACAGCTTTCTCTGTCCTTTGGAGTTAGATAGATTTGGGTTAAGATTTTCAGACTGTACACCCTTGTTTCTGTACACCATTTGTTTCTATGGGATCCCAATTTCTTGTCTGGATAATGGGAATAACAGTGACTAGAAGATGGGAAACTGGCAGAGAGAATGTGTGCAAAAGCCTAGCCCCATACTAGCACACAGTAGGTGGTTGGTAAAAAGTGTTTTTCCTTCTTTCCTCCTTCTCAGATCCTGATAGAGCCAAAGTTTACATAGAAGTTGGGGCAAGCATCGTTATATTAAAAAGTATGGAAATATCTGACTTCTCCCAGGCTGTTTTTTCTGCTCTTGGGTTTTTCTTCTCTTTTTCTTGCAGTACCGAGAGTTGAACCCAATGCCTCATGCATGTTAGACAAGTGCTCTATCGCTGAGCCCTTTGTAAATTTTAGAAAGGGACATGGATACACTTCCAGGAACTTCCAGGGCTCTGAAAGGCACTCACACTCCTGAAGAGGACTGGATCCCCAGCTGCAGGAAGCCCATATCGCCTTCCATCCACCCCACGGATGCAGCCCCATCCCTGTGGTCACCTCTTTAATTTTCAGGGGTTTGCCCTTGCTGAGTGCAGGGAAACTGGGGACCAGCCCATTAAGACAGTCTGGGGAAGTCACATGACAAGTGCTCAGAGCTTTTCAGCTTAGTGAATGGAGCTTCCCCTTCCCGAGCTCCTCTGCCAAGCAGTTTCGGGAAGCCCCATGACTATCTCAGACTCCTCAAAATTGAGTCTGGGGTGGAGCTCCTCAGAGCTCCTGTCTTTATTCTTCTAACAATTTCTGCCTCTGGCCCAACTTCCCTGCATCGGATAGGAGCTGGCACTCACTCTAGGAAAGCTGGGCAGGGACTACTGTGGAGACCACCTCCATACCAGAAGTCTCAGCAGGCTCATTGGCCCCTAAGGGATCCTAGCTCAGACCAACAAGCCCCGTGGCTAAGGAGCTCCCTGCAGACACAGGAAGAGGAAAAGGTCATTCTCTCTTGTAGGCTTTTTGTTGCTGGTGCTGGTGTCTTATTGTAATTGCTGCTCAGTATGTATCACTCTACGTTAGCCTAGGCTAGCCTTATTGTACCCCTGAACTCATGCTCCAGCTGCCTCAGCTTCACAAATGCTGGGGTCACAGTCCTGCAGCACCGTGACTGGCTTTGGTATGTCCTGATGGAGCTTGGGGGCTTTGGGTGATGGCATTTCTCCAAGACTCTCTGTAGAAAGAAATATTCAGGTAGACTCTTCCACAGCAGGGTTCCGGAATAAAACCCCTTCCCTACAGCTCTGCCTGTGGCTCTCCGGAGAGAGTGAAACTAACCACTGGCCTAACTTGCCCCCTGTCTAGCCGGGCTGTGCCTGAACTGCTGGAGCCTGCAGGAGCTGGTCAGCAGGGACCCGGGCCACTTCCTTATCCTCCTGGAACAGATCCTACAGAAAACCCGAGAGGTGAGGGTAACCCACACGCTGATGGGCGCCGCTGGCACTGACCTTGTAGAGTCAAGACACAGGTCAGCCCTGAGGCCTCGGAGGCCTTGCCCAAGCCGGGAAGCCCGTCAGCTATGCTTGTACGTAGCTTCCTAGGAAGGGTGTGTTCTGTCCTGTGCAAACACGCCAGAGGTGCGGTGCGGGCCTGAGTTCAGCGCCATCTTGGGATAGACCATGCTTCTTGGTCGAGGTATGGACTAGGAGGGAAGAGGAGGGACAGGGCTTCACTGAGTTCCTTTCCACAGAAGGGTGCACAGCAACAGGGACAAGGAAGAGAGAACTGGTTGGGAGGTAAAACGCAGCGTGCAGGCCTTCATGACTGAAGAGCGTATTTAATGCTGAGCTGGGCCGAGGTTCCAGAATGGGCCAATGGAGACCCCAAAATGAGTCCAGCTGTTTCATGGAGGATTCTCTTTTAAGTCATTCGTACATAACAATATTATATATATAATATATATAATATATATAATCACCTTTATAACTCAGTCCTGCATTAATATATATTAGTCATTATATATATTAATATATATTAATGCAGGGCTGAGTTGTAAAGGTGGTTTTATTTTAGACATGCATTAATATATGTTAAGTAATACATCTAACGTATGGCTGAGTTGTAAAGATGATTTTCTCTCTTAGCTGGTCACCCCCAGAAGAAAGTTCATCATTTAAGTCCCTTACTGATGGCATCATTCAGGGTCATATTGGATTTACCTGGCACCTTAGCTTGCTGATCACAAGCAAGCCAGTTCAGGAGCCACGGCCCCGTCTGGAGCACTTACCTCACAAACTCACACACTCATATGCGATGAACCCATTGCCATGGAGCAAAAGCGAGGGCTTTGTGGAAGGTCTCAAGCCAAGTTGGGGGAGAGAAGGGAGAAAGGGGATGGCTGAGTTAATCTGCTGAGGTCAGCACAGAAGAGGCGGTGCCTCCCGCCCTCAAGCGGCACGGTGGCTGAGAGGCCTTGACCTCCTTGTCATCTCCACAGGTCCAAGAGAAGGGCACCTATGACCTCCTCGCCCCACTGGCTCTGCTCTTCTATTCCACGGTCCTCTGTGTAAGTTGGGGTGGGCCCAGAGCTGAGAGCCGGGAGAGGGGAGAGAGGCCTCTGTCCAGGCCACAAACCTCACAGCCCTGAGAATACACAGAAACGTGGGAGCCATGATGCATGGGCTTCGTTCTTCTGATCCTTTTATAATCCCACCCTGGGAAGCCTCCAGGCACTCTAGATGGTTGCCATGGTGCCTGCTCTCTGGGCTTTTGTGAAGGAACTGTGTCATAGCACTGCCGTGAGAAATCATGTTGACAGAATTTTATGTCCATCTAATATTTTACCCTAGAGGCCAGCTTTACCTGATGTGATCATCCTGGCTTTCACCAGTCTGGTGAAACTATTGACTTCTGGCACACTGAACTCAGTCCACCCAAAAAATAAAAATATTTCCCTCTCAGGAGGATATTTACATATGAGTAGCATTTGCACTGAAGACGGTTCCTCAAAATGAGTAGAAACAATAGCACCATGTATAATGAATGACCTCTGAACTCACAGCTTTTCAGAGAGGCTTCCTCAAGTGTTGGGAATTTATTTGATGAAAACAAGACCCGTTGCCATAGAGACACACTTGGGGCACCCTCTTGTCCATCTGTACTTCAGGCTTCCCTGATCTTGTCCTGTGGCATCTGCTCCTTGGAGGTGTCCTGTCTTTTGTGGGGTGTCCCAGAGAAGCAGCAGAAACTGTCCTGGGGATATAAATGAACTCTTCCTCACCTTTTCACATTGTTTGTTTGGTTTGGCTTTGGAGACAGAGTCTCTCTGTGTAGCCTTGGCTGTCCTGGACCCACTGTGTAGACCAGGCTGGCCTGGAACTCACAGGCCTGCCTCTGCCTCCTGAGCGCTGGAGTTAAAGGTGTGCAGCACCGAGCCCAGCGCCCTACTCACATCTGACTGTCCACTTCCACTCTAGACACCACACTTCCCACCAGACTCAGACCTCCTCCTGAAGGCAGCCAGCACCTACCACTGCTTCCTGACGTGGCCTGTTCCCTACTGCAGCATCTGCCGAGAGCTGCTCACCTTCATTGATGCTGAACTCAAGGCCCCGGGTGAGTTCCAAGGGGGCCGGGGTCACATGACCTGGAGAACTAGTCTTTCTGGGACCTCACCCTTGCCTACACTCTGGTAAGGAGCTTGGAGTGCTCTCTTTAAGTGTTCTTAACCGTGGTCAGATGGCTGAGCTTGCATGAGCTGAAAAGTCAACATGGGAAGTGATTTAAGAAAGAGTTTTTTTTCCAGGGAGCCAGAGCAGGCATGCCCCTCTATTCTGATTAGCTAGCACAGTGGGTGTGCTAGCTAATAGTGGGTACTCAGCCTGTGGGTCTCGACCCCTTTGGCAAACCTTGATCTCTAGAAATATTTGCATTGTGATTCATAACAGTAGCAAAATTACAGTAATGAAGTAGCAATGAAAATAATTTTATGGTTGTGGTGGGGGGCGGGGGGCGGGACTGTGTGAGGTCACAGTGCTAGGAAGATTGTAAACCTCTGACTAGCTACAGCATCCCCTGGGCTGTGCAGCCCACTCAGAGGAGTGTCCAGGAGAATGAGAAGATTCGTTCTCTTTGCCCTGGGAGCAGATAGGCAGCGGCAGAAGTGAGTGGCTTTCCCCAGGGATGGAGCCGGCTGCTGGGAATGGAGCGGCTGACGGCTGTCCTGGCAAGTGACGGGTGTGCCTGTGGAGGTCAGAGGGCAGCTTGCAGTCAGTTCTCTCCTTTCACCCCCATGTCGGTCCTGGGTTCAAATGCAGGTGGTGGGCTTGGCAGCAAGCTCCCTTTCCTACTGAGCCACTGGGCTTTTGTTTTGTTTTGTTTTGTTTTGTTTTGTTTTGTTTTGCATTTAATAAGAATCATAAGAAAACCACCATAGAACAAGAGGAAGAAGAACCAAGTCTGATTCTCTAAGAGGCGGCACAAAGCAGAGTAATTCACCACGATGCTAATTCAGGGAAGTCTCCGTAGATGACTGTAAGGCATTTGCTTAGCACCAGCGCTCTCTCTTGATATTCAAAACCCCTCGATATATGGAAACTATTGCCGCAGAAGTAGTTTCAATATGGCAACAGCCCAAGGGAACTGCTGCAAGCTTTTCCATTAAACTTGAGCATCGTTCAGGTTTTCCTTATGTGTATTTTGCCTATGCAAAAAGAGAACCAAAAATATTTCTCCATCTGGGAGAGATGACATTTTAATTTTATAGCACCCAATTGCTTATCTAAGTGTGAGCGAATCACCGGATGAGTGACTCAGAGCCAGAAAAGCAGATTAAAGTTTCCCCCGTTTACCAGCCCCACCTATAGGAAAACATCCACAATTGGGGGACAGGAGGGGCCAGAGGTAGGAGGGACATTGTTACAAGTTTGAGAGGCAGCCTGAACTATAGAACGAGATCATGTTTCAAAAAGAAAGAAGTAGACACAGAGAGGAAAGGAGGAGAGGAAAAAGGAAGCGAGAAAGGGAAGGAGTGAGGCACGGAAGGGGAGGACACAATGGAGACAAAAACCTAAGAAAATATAAGATAATGTGAGTAACCTAGAGAGAGGTCAGCCCTGACTCACTAGAAGACTGTTAACTGTGGGACTGAACCAATGTCACGATGCCATCAGGTATCATGAAAATAATGTAACCAAATCAAAGCACCAAGGTCATTTAAAATGGAACAGCTAAACCCTAGTTGAAATTGTAAGTATTCCACAGAAGCATTTAATTATGGCATTTGCTGTGTGTTTATTAATGTGTTCTTAGAAAAGCTTGAGAAGGGAGTATGTATATCACTATGTCTTTAATAATGCTGAGGTTACTAAAATAGCTCATACCATGTAGAAACAGATAGAATAGGAGGTAGTTTCTAGAAACAGTTAAATACATGGCAAAGAGGCACCCTCCAACCAGTAATAAAAGAACTCAGCCATTTAATTAATGGTATCAAGTTAAATGACATAAGTTAAAATTCCACCCTAAAAATAAACTCCAGCAGAGCATTGGTGATCGTGCCTTTAACCTCAGCACTCTGGAGTCAGAGGCAGGTGGATCTCTGTGAGTGTGGGGCCAGCCTCGTCTATAGTAATGAGTTCCAGGCCAGCCAGGGCTACATAGAAAGAGTGTATCCCAAACAAAACAAAACAAAGGTCCATCTCAAACTAAAATAACTTACAGATAATTAAAAGACCTAAGAATGGAAAACAAGACAATAAAAAACAGTAAAAGAAAAATAGGGTATGTGACCCTGGGCTGGAAAAGAGTCATCAAGCATCCCTCAGGTAAAAGCCACAGAGAACCGTGAGAGTCTGGAAGTAGGGAACTGAAGTCTCAGAAGTGGAACAAAATGACAAACTTTAAAAAAAATGGTGATAGAAATTATTTCAGACCCATGGAAGTTTATTTTGAGTCAATTAAAAAAATCATCAGACACACCAGTGAAAATATAAACAAGGACACGATTCATATGCATCAAAAAGCAATACCACCTACATGAGGAATGAAGCAGATCCAGAATTAGAGGGAGGCACAGTTTTTCTCGTCAGATTGCCGACTTTAAAAAGACTGAAAATACCAGTATTGATGGGAAAGAGATGTGGATTGGCTCCAGCATTGCCCTTTCATGCCCCTGTGCCATTCTTGGAACTCAATCTAGAAAACTATCTATGGCCGTGCAAAGATTTAGCAGGAGGAATGTTCATCATATGTGCCTTCCTAATCATTAACCAGTGCAAAACCCTGAATAATGACCATAGTTCAGTATATGATAGGCGAGTCATTTAGTAGAATACTATTCAGTTTCCTAAGATGGAGGCTGCAGAAATGGCTTAGCAATTAAGAGCAAACACTGCTCTCTTAGAGGATCCAAGAGATCCTAGCTAGTGCCAGCACTGGGCAGCTCACAGCCGCCTTAAATCCAATTCCACGGGATCTGTCGCCCTCTTCTGGCCTCCTGGAGCACCTGCACTCACATACTCATTTTCCTACATAACACATTTGCACAGAATAAAAAAATAAAAAAAATTTTAAAAATAATATTTAAAAAGAAGTACTTAGATCAAAAGATGCTGATTAATTAGTTGACTGAACTCCCTCCCCCCCATACATCGTGCATTGTAATTCTTTTGCTTTTCTGTGGTGCCCTTTGTTCCTCCCGGGCCGTGTTGACTGTCCGCAGCGTTTGACCGCCGCCACACACAGCAGACATAAGCTGACAGCGGCTTTACCTTCTGCCCCAAGCTCAGGAGTGCCAAGATGTTCAGGACTGAAACTCTGTCTGTGAGTTCCTTTGCAAGCGTCTATGACTGACTTCTTCAGCCAACCAGCCCGTCTCTCTGCTCCTCAGCTTTTGTTATCTGTTTCCCTACAACCAGTCAGCACAAAGAAGCAGAGTAGGTGCTGGTGAAAGTCTTCCTGTAAATGGTCTCCTCATGGAAGGGACTTGAGTGGAGGGTCTTTCCTCCCTTCCCTCCATCTTTCCTTCTTTTTCTTTTTTGGTTTTTTGAGACACGGTTTCTCTGTGTAGTCCTGGATATCCTGGACTCCTTTGTAGACCAGGCTGGCTTGAATTTACAGAGACCCACCTGCCTCTTCCTTCCCGAGTGTTGGGATTACAGGTGTGCGTCACCACACCTGGTCAGTTAAGAGACCATAAGGCCTGAGGAAGTTACTGGATTCAAAAAGATGGTCCAGGGTACTTTCAGCAGACAGTCTGCCAGCCCAGCTTAACACGCATCTTAAAGGAGCAATCAGCTTCAGGTCATTTCTTTCATGGACCTGTCTTGGCTTCTGGCTGTTGACTGGGATCCTTTTCCAGGAGGCAAAGCTTTTCTTTCCCTTTGCAATTTCAAGAGAAAGGATTTAAACTTCGGAGGCTCTGCCAGTGCCTCTGTGCACGCAGAACTGAGTGGCCCCTTTTTTGTGAAGTAGTCTAGGGAGCTGCTGTACGGGGGAGGGGTGTCACCTGTGGAGACGCTGCTTCCCACTTTCAGGCAGAACCATGTGGCTAGCCCTAGTCAGATGCACGCGATATCCCGAGAAGCTTTTGTGGGTTGTTGGTCAGGAGCACTGTTCTCATCAGCTCAGCAAACGGATGTGGAGAGGCGGGTGTGAGGTCAAGACCATGGGATGGTGGGACGTTAAGCTTGGGACTCAAGAGCTAGGCAGAGCAGCCATTGACGGTGGAAATGGAGGACAGGCCCTTTGCCAAATCGGGGAGGACCCAGGGGTGGCCCCTTACGGCTGAGGGTCCTTAGTATAACCCTAGACTATCTGAGGTGTCAGATACACACAGCCTTGGGAGAAGTCAGATGCCGGGAGCAGGGCGCCCTCACAGAGCTGCCCATCCCTCTTTGAGGGTAAGCAGAACTGAAATAGGAAACCATGACCTCTCCTGGTGTCTGAGAATCATTTCCAAACAGCTCAAAAGCTCCCACGGGTATATACTGAGCCTGTATTGAATATAGAATCCGTTCATTGCTGAGCCCATAGAAGGCAGTAGAGTGGACTTCAGGAAAGGCAGAGCATCTAAGCATGATAGCACATGCCTTGGGCTTCATAGAGAGACCCTGTCTCATGAAGAAAAAGAAAAAAAGGCAGGAGAAATGGATGCAAATCTCTCAAATACAAACTGACGAACATTAGATAGAAATTAACAGACATTAGATACAATCTTAACTCTCATCATTTATATACTTCTGATGGAGCCAGAGCTTTGGGCATTACCATTTCTACAGAACAACAACAAAACACTTGTGACTTTTCTCATTCGCCTAAGGTGGCCTCTGATTTCACAGAAGCCAGGCCCTAGTTCCCAGCAAGTAGTGGGTTCAGTAAGTTCCCTTCTTCTACATGAGCTAGAGGTAGATTCAGTGGAGAATGCCTTCATGCCACTTTTAATTAAACTTATTTCTGTGTGACCCCCTCCCATCTGTAGTGAGCCTGGCCAAGGGAGGCAGCAGGAGAAGGCTGGCACAGAGGCCAGGGAACTTGAACCCTTGAAGGAGGTGCCCAGATAGATCTGTGGTTCCTTGGGCTTGGTACCAGACCACAGATTCCAAATCCTCGGTCTGAGTCTGCTACTCACTCACTGGCTCTGAGGCCCTTCGATAAGACATGGAGCACACATAGCCTCAGTTTCCCTGTCTTAACAATAGGAACACAATGCTGCCTCTCTCTTGGGGCAACCTGTGAAGACGTTGATTTCAGCCTCGCAGGAGGCAGTAAGCATTGGGATGCTGATGACTGCAGGGACAGGTCCTGTCAAAGTCGTAAAGGGATGACAAGGGACCTAGGGATCTGGGTGCTCCCCTAGTAGAGTCTGGGAGGCTCAGCTGAAGGGGAGACAGCAGCTGGTCGTCTCTGCATGCACGGAGGAGGTGGGCTGGTTATTAGAGCAGGGCCTCCCCGTTTTCTCTGACTCCATCCCAGTGGTGTCAGTCCCTGCAGCATCGCCCTTTGGTCTCCAGCCTGCATGTCTCTTGAGCGTTGACTCCTCGCTCTCATGGTGAGCACTCAATGGACGGATCCCTTTGCATGTGAGAGCACTCGACCTCAAGGACTGTGTCTCACCAGGCCACATCCAGTCTTACTGGGTGAGAAAATTATATAACATCCCCAATATATAAGTGAGTGAGACATTCACCTCCCCTTGTCTAAGCTCATGGTCAAGTGCGAGAGAAGGAACCTTGTGTGACAAGCACCTCTGTTTTGTCACAGACCAGCCAATGAGCTTGGGCGTGCCGCTTAACCTCTGAGTCTGTCCACGCTCACACATTAACAAGTGCTGCATGTGGGAACCTATGTCTACTTAACCCCTAAAGTCAGGGTGAAGTCCTCCCCCATTACCAAGACAGGTGACCCCTATGCCCGGAAGACCCTTGTCTTTATGTAGGCACTGTGCTCCAGTGGGGAACTTTCCTGCTCAGGAAATGTCCCCCGTCCTGTGTCAGTCAGTTCTAGTATGTTGCCAGCTCAGGCCGTAGCCCACCGGCGCATCCCCATAAATCCCTGACCTCATGATAAGCAGTGATGACATCACCAATAGAGGTGAGGGGACGCTGAGGGATGTCTTCAGGGTGAGGCTGGGAGTTCTACCAAATAGTTGTGTCTCTGCTTGGAACTGTGGGTGTCTTGACTGTTTAGACAGGCCACTCGCTCAGAACTCCCTGTGGTCAGTGTGTGCCAGGAGCTACCAGTGTCTTCCCAAATAGTCCCCTCCTGGTGCTGCAAAGCAAAGCACATAAGCGCAGGGGAGAGGATAGGAAGTAGCTCCCGTTCTAACTTACCACAACCCCAAGATGAGGCGATGGAACTGTTCCTAGACACAGGCGTGGGGAAATAGTGTGACAGAGGAGAGTCCTCTCAAGAGAGGATGACCACAGGGAAACACCCGCAAGGAAAACAGGGAAAGGCTGGGCCGAGGGTTTGGGGCCAGGGCGAAGGCGAAAACGTGGAATGGGATGCAGTGGGCTCAGAAGTCCACAGCCTGCGTTTGGGGGAACTTATATTTAGGGACAGAAACTTCATGGCTTGCAGCATGACTAGCTGTCCATCCTCGGTCAACAGAGACAGAATTAGCAGTAGCGATGAGGAAGCCGTGGGGAATGGGCTGCTCGTTTTAAGAGCCTGGAAGGGCCTGTTGCCCAGTGGGTAGAGGACCCGCCATGCAAGTCTGAAGACCTGAGTCCTGGCTCATGTAGCTGGTGGGTGGGAGTGAAAGCCTCCCTGTAATCCCAGGGCTTGGGGGGCGGGGCAAATGCAGGGGAATCCCAGGGCTTGGGGGGGGGGGCAAATGCAGGGAATCCCCACGCTGAGGTGGCTGCCTAGACTAGCAGAACCAGCAAGCTCTGGGTTCCAGTGAGAGATCCTGCCTCCTTTTATAAGGTGAAGAGTCACTGAGAAAGACTCCCTATGCCAGTCTCTGGCCCCACAAGTGCATGCGTACATTCACAAACATTTATACATACATGTGAGCCCATAAACATGCACACACACACATCCATGCAACACACACACACACACACTAAAATCACCGTTAAACAGAGCTTAAGAGATAGGGTGATTTCATAGCACATTCAAGGCTCTGGATTCTACCCACAAAAACAAGCACACAAGCACTCAAGAACTGGGGGGAAAAAACCTCAACAGAATGTTTGTGTGTGTGCTGCCTGGGTAGTGGTGGGATTGAATTTATCTTTGCAATGTATGTGCATGGCCGCTAGATGGCAGTCTGATTCCTTGGAGTAACAGCCGCTGCTTTAAGGAATAGACCTAATGTTAGCATCTGGGACAATTACAGAAAGGAAACATCACACAAAGGGCCCACAATTAGAAGAGCATGAATTGGTAAATTTCCTGCCGTTTACTAAACAAATTTCATGGCCTTTGTGTTTACTGCTTTCTTGGCTTTCCTGCATCCAGGGGGAATCCCCTCCCTGGTCCAGCTCAGTCCCAGCCAGGGGTGCCCAGCAGGGACTTCCTTGTGACTATTTCTGAATGCTGTTTCCTTTCAGTGTTTGAAGTCACAGGGGAGGAAGAGAGGCAGGCTGTGCCGGGGACTATCACAGAAAGCAGGCACCAGGCAAGACCCAGGACCCCAGGGTACTATGGGAAGCCAGGCAGGATGCTGGCTGGCCAGTCTAAGGTTGATCATGGAGGTTTCTGGGTGCCTGGCAACCCCACCCTCCTACACACACACCCAGGCGTGAGTGACACCATGTGAGGGTCTAGGCACTACTTGGCAGTGTCTTGGGTCTGAGTTCTCCTTGTTGTGAAATTCTGCCTCCTAGGAAGGCCAAGCGGTGCCTGCGAGGCAGGCCAGGGACTCAGCTCTGAGCAGCCACAGATGTGCCCTCTCTGTGTCTTCAGGAGGAACTGAGGACCAGGGCCACATGACCCACCTGCCAGAGGCCAGAATAGAGCCTCCAGGGGCACTCCCAGCCTGATCAGCCAGAACTGGCTTATAGGAGGCCCAGGATAGGATTGCCCAGGACCTAAGCTCACCTACTCTCTCCTCTGTTTATTGGTCCACAGGGATCTCCTACCAACGTCTGGTGAGGGCCGAGCAGGGCCTGTCCATCAGGAGCCACCGGAGTTCCACTGTGTGAGTGTGCCTGGGGGAGGGAGACACAGGCAGGGCCCCTCTGCCCTTCCCCAGCCACTGCAACAGGCTGTACCCCATAACTGTACATCCCGGCCACCAGACCACAGGGAACCCTGGGAATCAACTGCCCCCGCTGCGCTGTGGTGTTTGGTGCCTGAGGGTCTCCCTTCAGATTCATTTTTATTTTATTTACTTAATTACTTACTGGTATTTTGAGACAGGTTTTCTCTGTGTAGCCCTGGCTGCCCTGGACTCGCTTTGTAGACCAGGCTGGCCTCGAACTCACAGAGATCTGCCTGCCTCTGCCTCCACGAGTGCTTAATTTTTATTTTGATAAAATAGAAATATATCTGTGCCCACAGAGGCCAGAAGAAAGCACCAGATCTCCTGGGACTGGAGGTACAGACAGCTGTGAGCGGCCATTTGGGTGCTGGGAATCAAACCCGGGTCCTCTGGAAGAGCAGCCGGTACTCTTAACCGCTGAGCCATCTCTCCAGCCCACTTCCTTCACATTTGCAAAGGGGCCAGCACACGTTCCTTTCTTCATCTCTGATGTTCGGGGGAAGAAAATGGAGGCTGGAGGGGCCAGGTCATTTCCTCAAGATCACACAGTTAGCGAGTATGGGAGTCAGGATTTGAGTCTTAGCCTCTCTCAAGGTCCCCACCCTTTCCATGGAGTCTCTCCTGTTACTAAAACAGTGCTTCCACGTTCTTCTTGATCTGGGCTTATACTAAAAATTACACTTTAAATCGGGCATGGTGTCACATATGTGCAATTCCCACACGTAAGGCAAGAGATTGTGAGTTAAAGGCCAGCCTGGACTACATGGTGAGACCCTATTTTTTTTTTAATTATTTGACAGCCTGGCACAGGGGTGAGAGGAGAGTTTCCTGAAAAATCAACCCTATCACATAAAATGAGTTTTGTACTGTCCTTATTTATTTACCTATTTACTGCATCATCACCCCAAACTTAATATGTAGCAGACATCGGCTTTGAACCCTTGCTCCTCTGCTACTACATGTCAAGCGCTGGGATGGCAGACATGAGCCAGCTGCTTCATCTGGCTTTATTCCATTTAAGTAACAAGATCTGGTTGGAACTCCGCGCTGTTGTGATGCCAGCTCCAAGCCCTGGGCTGCAGTTTCTCTGTGAGTGTGTGCATGTGTGTGTGTGTGTGTGTGTGTGTGCGCGCCTGCGTGATAGTTTTAAATTACTTTTGAGACAGGGTCTTACACTATAGCTCAGGCTAGCCCAGAGCTTTCTGTGTAGCCTCATCTGGCCTGTAGGCTGTGCCAATCCCCTGCCTCAGTTTGCCCCGTGCTGAGATTTCTGACATGACTCGTCACACCCGGCCTTTTCTGGCCTGCAGATGGAAAACAACAAACAAACAAACAAACCCACCAGAGAGTGGGCCATGCTGAGAACCAGGCGGTCTCAGAGTTTGTGAGTGTTGCCTCATCTTGATGTGTCAGAAACAGCAAGGGACCGAAGGAGCTCACACGCGCACACACCCATTCACACCACTGAGCACACCCTGCTCTGGGTGCTTGAGTCACTTCTGAGTTAAAAATAAGTCAATGAAAAAGGCTGCGATGAGAAGACCGAGAAACAGAGCAGACACAGAAAGCTTGGGCAGCTGGGCCCCGTACCCGCCGAGGGTGCCGTCTGAGACACACAGTCGGTGCCTGTAGCCAGGGATAGCATCAAACCCAGTCTCTCTCCGGCATATCCAAAAATGCCAGCGTGTGCCTTGGGGAAATCATTAAGAAAGACAAGGACCACCTGAACACAAGCGCTGCTGTGCCTGCATGGCCCATCTGGTCCCTGGCACTACTCAGTGACTAACGAGCAGGCCATGGACAGATAAGCCCGACAAAACAAAGATTCGTGTCTCCGGTGGATGGGCCTGGACTGCCTGGGAGTTAAGATGAGGAACTGTTTATTTCTGGGATTTTCCATTTTATGTATCTGGAGCATAGTTTTGGCTGTGGGCAACTGAGCGCTTGGATAAGGAGAGCTAAATGCAGCCGTTTAATCAGTAGATAAGAGTTTTCCAGAGAGCCGAGGCAGATAGCCCTCCAGGACCTTTCATCAGGTTCTGGAGCTCTGGCCACTATTCTATTTTATTAAGTCAAAAGTTTTGGTCTTATTCTATGTGTATGGGTGTTTTGCCTGCGTGTGTGTCTGTGCTCTTGGTGCCCGTGCAGGTCAGAGGAGGGTGTCTGATCCAGGGCCTAGGACTTGAATTACAGATGGTTGTGAGCCACCATGTGGGGGCTGAGACTCGAACCTGATTCCCCTGGAAGAGCAGTCAGTGCTCTTAACTGCTGAGCCATCTCTCCGGCCCCTAGCACTATTCTAAGCATCCTTATGTATACTGATTCATTTAAGCCCCATATTGACCCTGAGAGAGAGGGCTTTCTCCAGTAGGGAAATGGAAGCACGCAGGTATTAGGAAAGCTTGGGGGCAGAAATGGTCTCATGTGTCTGTCAACTGAGAACAGTGACAAGATGTGTAACGGAGGAATCGGGCTGGACAGAGCGGGGGCTCAGTTAGCCAGGTCCTGCACACAGTGGGGTTCAGCACTCATCTGTGGAAGGACGACCAAGCACCCAGCAGGGGCTGAGCCGGCCCCTGCTTGAGACCCTGCCTCCTCTCAACTCTGAATATAGAAAATTAAAGAAACAAACAGTCTCTGTTCCGGACACGGCCTCCGTGCTCCGATCCGCTCCCTCCTGCATGGCAGACGCCTGCGGAGCCTGGCGGGCCCCTCTCTGCCCTGGAGTCTGATGCAGTTTGGGCCTGCTAGAGCCCTGTGGGACCTGAACCCGCAGTATGGGGTTCGCAGAGAGAAATGAGACTGCGTGAGGCCGACTGCAGCACCAGCCTCAAGCTCCACTTCTCTTAATATCTGAGTGTGTTTGAAAGCTTCCATAACAAAGACCTTTGAACATTGACACCACAGGGGTCCCAGCAGTCCTGCAGGGAAGTAGAGGTAGCCTAGAATTTAGCTCTCTCGGCCCCAAGCGAGAAGCCTGATGCCTCTGGGCTACCCTGGAAAGATGGCCGCAGGAGAGGAGGCTCAGTGCAGCCCCGATCTGACTTCCTTTCCCTCTGGGCAGATGTCACCCAGGCCAAAGTAAATGACAGTGAGCGACAGGCCGCCCTCGGTTCCCTGAGAAAGATCAGTGGACTTCAGTCACCTTGACTAAAAGTCACCCTTTTTGGTCTACCTTGTGTCCGCTAAGATTCCTTATAGCTTAAGGCGGCAGCGGCCTACTAGGGCCAGACGGGAACACACAGCCTGCCCCCAGCTTCACGTTCAGTTCATGTGGTGCTCGAACCCAGGGCTCTGTGTGTGCTAGCTAATTACTCACTGACAGAACTGCACCCCAGTTCCTCCAGTTTGTTGTTTTTTTAAAGAATATTTATTTGGGTTTTAATTATTTGTGTGTGTGTGTGGTGTGTGTGTGTGTCTGTGTCTGTCTGTGTGTGGTCAGGTATGGATGTGTGTGTGTGTGTTTCTGTGTCTGTGTGTGGTCAGGTATGGATGTGTGTGTGTCTGTGTGGTCAGGTATAGGTATGTGAGCACAGCCACCTTCCAGGCCAGAGGGGTGTAACCCCCTGAAGCTGGCTTATGGGTGGTTGTGAGCCCCTGGATGCTGGGGGCTCAGGTTCTCTGCAGGAGCAGCACACACCACCAGGCTCTGAGCCCTGTCCTCCCTCAAGTTCAGTCCTGGAGGAGTTGTTGAAAGCTCTGCCTGGAAAATACTCCAGAGAAATCAGAAGTGTGCCCACAGAAATGGGTTCCCAACGCCCCCGCCCCCTTCCAGGCAGCCTGTCGTGTGCCTTGTGCTGGGCTGTGAGAGGGCCTATGTGGAGCCCACAGGAGGCACAGAGCCTGCGGCTGGGGGTCACGGGGGCTGCAGCGGCACCACGGCCTGTCCTGTGTCCCCAGCACTGTGCTGTTGCTGAACCCCGTGGAGGTACAGGCGGAATTCCTGGCTGTGGCGGACAAGCTGAGCGCACCGGGACAGTCACCACATGGCGCCTACAGTACCCTACTCCTGCATGCCTTCCAGGCCACCTTTGGGGCCCGCTGTGACCTTCCCAGGTTGCACCACAAGCTTCAGGTAATGGCCGGGGAGCCTGGGTCCACGAAGCATCTGCTGCAGAGCTCTGCCAGCCTCCGTAGCCCCAAGCACCCCTGCCGGGCAGCTGCAGGGCTGGTCCTAGTGCACCGCTAGCTCCCAGCCAGAACCTGGCCGTCACCACTGTGCACTGGGGGGCATGAAATCCCTCCCGCTCTGCAGTGCTCTCTGTGGGCTTTTCCCCCCTGGATTCTTTTTAAAGTGAAGGTAGGAGAAAAGTGAGAAAAGGGAGGCTCAGCTTCTCATCCACCCAGGGGCCAGCGAGGTGAGGAGGCTGGTAGTAGCCTGCTCACTGCTGCTGTTGATCCGGAGCCATGAACTGCGAGATGAGTGTGGACAGGCTGTGGCCAGGGACACACCTGGTCTCCTTCTGCGCTTTCAGTCCAAGACACTGGAAGAGCTTGAAGACATCTTCACGGAGACTACAGAAGCCCAGGAGCTGGCAGCTGGCATTGGGGACGTAGCAGAGGCCCGCCAGTGGCTCTGGACCAAGCTGCAGGCAGTGGGAGAGAAAGCTGGCTTCCCTGGCATCTTAGGTAAGGCCTGGGGGAGGACCTCTCTGCCCACTTCCCTGCTCCTCTTCTGACACGCAGAGCACGCACACCAGCATGCCTGGCAGCTCTGTCCCACAAGGCCTTCCGGGGGCCGGCTTCCTCAGCATCTGGGTGCTCCTGCATCCTTGCGTTCCCTGAGCAGAGTTCCTGTGGCCAGACCCAAGGCTGGGTTGCCATCCTATTAGCAAGAGAAGAGAGCTCACTGGGGATGGGGATGCCCATGTGACCCCGGACCCACTTAGTCACAGTCACCTCTTGGTCCAAAGGAGGTTAGATATGCCCCTTGCCACTCTGTCACCCCAGACGCAGGTGGTGTAACCTCTGAGCATCTCTTGGCAGCTTCAGGTACCATGTCCCCCATACAACCTCTTAGGGAGCCTGGCATGGTGGCACATGCCTCTGACCTCAGACCTTGGGAGGCTAAGGCCGGAAGTTTATGGGTTTGAGGTCAGCTTTATAGCGTGAGCTTGCCTCAAAACAAACACGCAAGCCTGAAGGTGGTGGTGCACACCTTTAGTCACAGCACTTGGGAGGCAGAAGCGGGTGGCTCTCTGGGAGTTTGAGGCCAGCCTGGTCTACAGAGCGAGTCCAGGACAGCCAAAGATACATAGAGAGATCCTGTCATGAAAAATAAACAAACCAAAAATAAAGGAAAGAAAGAAAAACAGGGAGCCAGGTGTCCCAGCTTTCATTCTGCCTCGGCCCATCCCGTTCTGTGTCCTCCTGTCTGTGCTGTTCCAACTCTAGCCTCTTCTGTAAGGCCAGGGGCACTGGGCCTTACTGTCCTGCACGGCCCCTTCCCAGTCCCCTCATCCTGTCCTCTCTGCTCTGAAAGACGCTGCAAACCCTGGAAAACTCCACACCATCCCCATCCCTGTCGCCAGGTGCTACACCTACAGCTGGAACCAGGACAGCTTCGGTAAGGGGCAGCTGGGCTCAGGCACCGTCCCAGGCGGCCAGCTGCCGGCCTGAGCCTGCATCTGGGAATGCTTTGTGCTCCTGTGGGTTCTCCCAGTACACAGGCTGTCAGCCTACTGGGTGGGTGGGTAGGGGGCCACTGTAGCCCCGACCAAACACCTCCTGCTCTTTAGAGACCATCACCCTCTGCCGGGGCTCAAAGGACACCACCACAGACTCTGCTTTTGTCTCCCTGTAGACATCCTACAGGAAGTCCTTCTCAAGGAGCAGGAGCTGCTGCCGCCAGGGATTCTGGGAGCCGATGAAGAGGAGGAAGAGGAGGAGGAAGAGGAGGACTTAGAGATTGACAGGCGCCATGCTGAGAGGGACTCGCTCCTCTCTACCAGCTCTCTGGGGTCCCACGACTCCACTCTGTTGCTCGCCGCCTCTCATGCCTCTGGGCCCACGCTGTCCCGCCAGGTCTTGACCACCTTCGTGTCAGGCCTCTCGGATGGCATGGACAGTGGCTACGTGGAGGACAGCGAGGAGAGCTCCCCAGAGTGGACTAAGAAGCCCGGCGACCAGCAGTGCCAGGGTCAGCGCAGGCCTGGGCAGAAGTTCAACAAGTTCTACAAACTGTTGAAGAGCACCAGCCAGCTGGTCCTGCGGAGGGACTCTCGGACCCTGGAGGGCAGCGCCGACGCAGCCCTGCCTCTGCGGCGGGCGGGGAGCCTCTGCAGCCCCTTGGACTGTCCAGCCCAGCTCCCGTCCAGGGCTCAACGCTCACGCTCCCTACCCCAGCCCAGGCTCAGCACCCAGCTACCCAGCTGGCTTCTGGCACCCCCCTCACACCACCAGCGCCGCCGCCCCTTCCTCAGCGGTGATGAGGACCCCAAGGCTTCCACTCTCCGGGTTGTGGTCTTTGGCTCCGACCGGATTTCGGGGAAGGTGGCCCGGGCATATAGCAAGCTCAGGTAAGGAGGGCAGCGAGATGGTGGTGCTGATGGAATCTGGCCCAGCTGGAGTCCTGGGGTCAGCATGGGCTCACCGCCCACCATCCCCTCAACATCCCCTCACCAGGAGGCTGGAGAACAGTCACCCGACCCTCACTCGCTTCTTCAAGCTTCAGTTCTTCTACGTGCCTGTCAAGCGAAGCCACGGACCCAGCTCTGGTGCCTGCCCACCCTCTCTGAGCCAGTCATCTGCGTACCCCACAGACTCCCTGAGGCACCCCACCCCGGGAGTATGTCCCCAGCCCTGGGCCAGATGGGATGGCAAAGCTGATTAGATGAGAATGGGTTCTGGGTATGGGTTGAAAAATCATCGAAAAGAGACAGTCAGTCCCTCATGCAGCACCTCCCCCTGCCTGGCCCTCACTCCCAGGCCCCTGCCCTGTACTTGGGTATGAGATTCTGGCATCCCATAAGATTTCTCTAGAGGCCCAGAGAAGTGTGGCTTGGGGTTTCGGATGTTGTCCTGTGCCCTGTAGCTATGACGGCCTGGCCTTCCGAGTGGCTTGGGATCACTCTTGTCCCTTACCCCAGGAGCTTGGCGCAGCCCCGTGTGAGGACAGTACCAATGACATCTCTCACTACCTCGGCATGCTTGACCCCTGGTACGAACGCAATGTGCTGGGCCTCATGCACCTGCCTCCTGAGGTCCTTTGCCAGGTGGGTATGCTCCGAGCTAGGGGTGGGAGCACACTGGCTGCTGTCATCCCGCCTCTGGCTTTGGGGATTCCATGGAGGGCCGGGGGCTGGCTTGGAGAGGGAGACAGCAAGATGGAATCTGAACCCAGGGTGCTAGGGACGAGAGCTGGGGTTCTTCCTCTCCCTGGCTTGTCTCCCGGGGAGTCTGTACATGAAAGCTACTCTGGGCTGCCTGCCCTGATTCCCTCTAACTTCCTCTCTCCCTCTTGCTCTGGCCGCCTCCAAACTGCTCTTCCTGCCTCTCTGTGCATCCTTACCCCGCTTCCTCTGGTGGCCTCCTTTATCACATCCCATCGGCGTGGCTGCCCCGCCGACCACAGCAGTCCCTGAAGGCAGAATCTCGGCCCCTGGGGGGCCCGGCCGCCCAGATGCCCATCCTGGCCGACATGTTGCTGTACTACTGCCGATTTGCCGCCCGCCCGGTTCTGCTGCAGGTCTATCAGACAGAGGTGAGGCTTGCATCCCTTCTCTCCCGATGGCTCCCAGCTGACGAGCCACGGCCACCACAGCCAGGTCCCAGCCTGCGTCTTGCTGGGCCTGCACCGCCCTCACCCCTAGAAGCCCCTGTGCTGGCCCAAGGCGTCCCCACTGATGTGCGCCTGCCCCCCTCCTGCCCCTTCCAGCTGACCTTCGTCACGGGGGAGAAGACTACGGAGATCTTCATTCAGTCTCTGGAGCTGGGTCACTCTGCAACCACGCGAGCCATCAAGGCCTCAGGTGGGCACCTCGGGGATCCTCACAGAGAGGCTTAGGAGGTGGAGGTCCTGTGGGGGAGCAGCAGAGAAGGAGTGGGGTACAGAAGGAGCCCTGGCCCTGGGGAGTTGGACCCCTGAGGGGGCCAGGACAGAGGAAGCGGGTACCCGGGGAGCTGGGAACAGTGGAGAAAGGGATAAAGAGTGGGTCTGTATGACACAGGTCCGGGCAGCAAGCGGCTGGGCATTGATGACGACCGAGAGGCTGTCCCTCTAACACTACAGATTATTTACAGCAAGGTAAGTGAGGCCGGTGCTGGGCCCCTTCCCAGCCGGTGCCTGCTGCTGAGCCCTCCTCACCAGAGCTCGGGCCCAGAGCTGACTCTAGAGCTCTCCGGCCCTCCAGTAGAGCCCCAAACTTCCCTCAGTGCTGAGCACTGGCCCTTTACCATCCAGACCCTCCCAAGGCATCAGGCTCTGGGGCTCTGGGCTGAAGGGTCTGGCCACACTGCCTTCCAGGGAGCCGTCAGCGGGCGAAGCCGCTGGAGCACCCTGGAGAAGGTCTGCACCTCTATCAACCTCAGCAAGGCCTGCCAGAAGCCGGAGGAGCTGGGTGAGTGGCCGGAGGGGAGGGCTAGGGGATGCGGCTGGGAAGTCCCGAGCCTAGCCTGAGCCTCCCTTGACCTTCAGACTCCAGCATGGAGGCGCTGACGTTAACCCTGACAGAAGTGGTAAAAAGGCAGAACCCTAAGTCCAAAAAGGGCTTTAACCAGGTAAGGGCTTGCTTCTCTCCTCTTCTGCACACAGCTCTGGCAGGAGTGGGCGGGGCTTTTGAGTAAAGGTGACCGGGTGTGTTGTGTGAGAGAGGCAGAGAAAGAAGAGGCCTGTGAGGGGTGTGGTTGGGTGTGGAATGTGAGGATGTACAAATGTGAAAAGGTTGTGTGACGGTCATTCAGGGTCACTAGTCTGAACCAGTGTGGGCGGCAGGTCAGGCACGGGGGTCTCCCGGTTGGAGGGCCAGCGCCTCGATTTTTCCAGACTCAGCAAGACACAGAGGCTGGAGAGGAATCATGGTTCTCAGGATTCCTCCCCTGACCTGATGGTTAGCTCTCAAGAGCTGCCAGTCAGTCCTGTCCCAAAGTCCTCTGGTTCTGCCAGGGAGAGATGTGCCCAGGGCTGGGAGCTGGCAGTCCAGGGCCTGACTAGGGTTTCTCTTCCAGATCAGCACCTCCCACATCAAAGTGGACAAGGTACAGATCATCGGCTCCAGTGGCTGCCCCTTTGCCGTGTGTCTAGACCAGGATGAGAGAAAGATCCTGCAGAGCGTGGTCAGGTGAGAATGAGGTCCCAGCTCCGCTCAGCAGACGTGGTCCCTGGGGAAGGGTGCTTCTTCTCTCTCATCCGAAGCCAGCAGGGCCCCGTGCTTACAATACCCTGCCCTACAGGTGTGAAGTGTCACCCTGCTACAAGCCGGAGAAGAGCAGCCTGCCGCCCCAGCGGTCCCTCGGCCAACCAGAAGAGGCGGGGACTGATCTGTGTGCCCTTCTCTGCCTCCCCATCATGACTTTCAGTGGAGCTCTGCCCTAGCGTTCCAGGCTGAACAGGAAAGTGCACAGCTTCTCCTGGCCTGCTCTCTGGGGCAGCCATGTCAGAACACTTCTGTAGGCCCTGCCGCAGACCAGGAACATGAGGCCAATGGTATCTGGAGCCTCAGAGAGCTGATGAAGCAACAGGCCCTGGAGAGAGAAGGGCCTGGCCGCCTATTCTTATAGAATACCTATGAGCAGAGGGAGTGGGGGGGAGAGGCCCAGAAGAAAGGTCTGAGGCTCCTTTCCAAGCCCTGGGCTGAGCCCATCTTCAATTTGTCAAAGACTTGGGGCCCCTATCTAGAGGTCAGTCTTTCTAAGGCTTAAGTGGGAGAATGATGGGTGAGACATGTCTTTCCTGGCCTCAGAAACCATCTCCTTCTCCTGCCGCCATCATCAGGAGCACACATACACACACAAACACACACTTTTCCTCTCAAGTTCCCTAGGTCCCTTGAAAAGACAGCACTAATATTTGGTCCATCACTAGGACCTGGTACGTTTTCTCTCCTGGACCCCTTATGGGTCTCAGAGGCTAAGGAGTCAGGGCAGGCTTGGTTCCTTACTCGCTAAATAACCAGAGGAAGTTGACGCACGTCTCTGAGCCTCCATTTCATCAGTCCTGGTGTAAAGGGGAAGTATGTAAGTACGTCCTTACAGGGAGAACCTTGCTTAGGGCCTGGCTCCCAGCAGCTACGCAGGAAAGCCCTGCTGTCCGCCGCTGATGCCCTGCCTTTGCCCTGCTTCAAGACAGTCCTTGTTTGACCTTTCCCCACCCAGGGATGAGGCAGAACCCAGGAGGGCTAAGCAGCAGTCAGGAAGGGCCACTTAGGTACGAACCCTCCTCCGCTGCCCTAGCACACCCCATCCCAACCCCATGCCCTCACTTCCTCTGGGTGGCGGGGCTGGCACACTCCTGCACTCTGTGTGTGGCAGCTTTCATCTCTACAAGTGCTCTGGACAAGATCTCAGAGCAGGAGAGGCCAGAGAGCCGAACGTGGAAGGCTAGAGACAGGGTGCTCATGCCTGGAAAAGGCTGGCACACAGTAGACTTGGAACCTGAGATTTAAGCCTACCAGTCTGGAGGGCTCAAAACGCTGACAAAGTGCGGCTCAAGTGGTAAGGCTGCATGCAGCAGGGCTTGAGCTGGCACAGGCGGCTAGGGAACCTTGGCAGCATAGCAAGTCACACACAGAGTCCTCCTTCCCACCCTCAGAACCCTTCGATTCCAAAGATCCCCTCAGAGCACTCAGGACGGGAGGACTGTGGGCAGAGCCGATGTGCCGTCTCCCCCTGTCCTAGCCGGCTGTGTCTCCGCCAGGTTCCGCAACAGTGAGTCACATATTTCAGTGCGCTTCAGCCCGCTGGGTGGGCACATTGTTCTGTTGTACTCTCATCATGACAGGACTCAGTGAATGGGATTTAAAATTATTATCAAATAAAAGTGACTTATTGTGTATCGAGCAACCTACGGTTTTGTCGGAGCGCGTCAGCGAACTGTTTGGAGTTTTTCAGTTCAGGGCTGGGGAGATGGCCCAGCAGCTCTTGGTGATCTTCCAGGGGACCCAAGTTCAGTTCTCAGCACCCGCATAAGATGGGTCACCAGTGCCGGAACGGCAGCTTGAAACTGATGCCCTCTCCCGGCCTCCGAAGGCACTCACACACACACAAAAACAACAGAAATAAAATTTAAACTATTTCACATGCAGGAGAAGTAAGGCTCCTAGGAATTGTTTTATAATTTCCCACTCTATAGAGAATGTATTTGTGCTGAATTTTTATTGGTGCTCCTCCACTTCAGCCTCCTCATACAAGCTGTGTCTCTACAGCTCCCTCTACCGCTTCACCTGAGAAACATAAGCCTGTGTATCCTGATGCTCCCGTGCTGCAAGCCCTGAGAAAGGGGTGGGGCTGAGGCTCTTGTTACTCAAGAGAGGCAGAGGATCCCTCATGCTGGGAAGAGCAAGGGAAGAGAGGCCAGTATTGGCCATACCCACCTGAGGCTCTCCAGGGGAAGAGGAAATGTTGGGTGGACAGTGGAGGACAGCAGCTTCAGCATCTCGGATGGAGGGGCAAGGCTCTGAGGAGCATCAGTAGGCTGCCATGCATGCTGAGAACTCAGTCAGCTAAAAGTGGGAGCATGCATCCTTTGCCACGCAGCCACAGACACTTAGGGGCCCCCCTGTGTAAGCTGAGCTCCGTGTAAGCTCAGCTCAGTCAGTGGGCTGAGTGTGGGGCTTTGCTGCAGATCTCTCAGGTACCTTGGACCTGAGAGATAAAAGAAGATACGCTACGTGGGCAAGCCTGGCCACCTCACCACAGTGGCAAGCTTCTCCTGGCCCCTAAAAAGGGAAGCAAGCCTATTCTCAGGGGTATTGTGGGGTGTCTGAAAGGAAGTGTGTAAAAGAGGACCGTGGTGCTGAGACTGTAGTCCAGGAAACCTGCCGGCCCCCTGGGGAGCTATGGCTGGCTGTGGCTGGCTGTAGCCTGCTGAGTTAAGCCAGGGCCCCAGAGCTTTCCTGAAAAGGAGACACCTCCAGAAACAACGCCTGAACCCCATCTGTTCTTCTGGGGTCTGAGGCCAAGTGCCGCTGTTCCTGAGACCCAAATGGTGTCCCCTTTTCATGGATGGCTAAGAGCTACGGGCAGGGATGCTCCCAATTCCAGGCATCTTCACACACAGGAAATGTCTGGTTAGGTTTTTGTCAGTTTGACACAAACTGGAGTCATTTGAGAGGAAGGAACTTCAGCTGGGGAATTGTCCTCAGCAGCCAGTCCTGAGGGCACGTCTGGATTAATGATTGGTGTGGGAAGCCCATCCCACTGTGGACATTGCCACCAGGTAGTCCTGGGCTGTGTAAAAAGGGAAGCTGAATGAGCCACTGATAGCATGCCAGCAAGCAGCTTGCCTCGGCTCCTGCTTGAGTTCATACCCTGACTGATTTCCCTCAGTGACAGACTGTGACGGAGCCATGGGGTGAAATTAACCCTCTCCTCCTGCTCCCACTGAGCTGGTTTGGGCTAGAGTTCTTACAGCAGCAAAGAAACCTACCTACAGCACACCCTGTGGACCAGAGACGACCAGATGCTTGGGAAAAGGACTTCCTCTTTCTTTGTCTCTCTGTGTATGTGTGTGTTTTTGTGTGTGTGTGTGTGTGTGTGTGTGTGTGTGAGAGAGAGAGAGAGAGAGAGAGAGAGAGAGAGAGAGAGATCTGCTCTTTCCTATCTCTGCATTTCTGAATCTCTCTCCTCATCTAACCTTTTCAGTAAAGTCTGAGTATGGAAATCGCCCCCCACCGGGGACAAAGTGCCCTCGACCTCCGACCTCCGTTGGAGGCATGGCAAGCTAGTGTCCATAGAGTTTCTTCTTCTGTGTTCTACCTGCAGGCACATGTGAGGCTCTGGATGCGCCCTGCAAAGGGAGCTGTGGCCACAGATGCCTCATGTACCCCTCTAAGGATCTGGGAAGGTGGGAGGCTCGGTCTCTTAGTCATGGCCACTAGAGTAGGCCCTCCCAGTGAATGCTGGCTAGGTTAAACCCACCTCAACAACACTTACCGGTACTTAACTCAGTGCTGGCCAAGTATTCTAGACCCCCAGCTCATATGTGCTTCTTCTGACCCCGAGAGGTTGGGATTGTTATACCCATTCTACAGGTAAGGAAACTGAGGTACAGGGAAGTGGAATGAATAGCTTCCTCGTGGTCCCACAGACAGTAAATAGAGGAAGCTGCCGTTCAAGCCCAGATGGTAGCCTCTGAAAGGGCCTGTACTTAACCACAAAGCTATGTCTCAATACCTCACAAGAGTGGTGGGTAAACTGAGGCCCAGAAAGCAAAGTTCATGCTTGTAACTAAGGCTGGCTTCAACGTGATGGAATTCAAGAGGAGAGCTCCGGCCTTGTGGTGGAAGGGACATTCTGCACACCTTCAAGAATGGTGGAGGGGACTGGGGAAGGGGATGAAGAGGGGCAGCTTTGGTAGAGCATGTTTTCCTGTCCCTGCAAGTCTGTGCTGCCCAAGCTGAGGGCATGGTGGCCTGATTGCAGCTTCAGCTCAGAAGCTGGCTTGACCTAATCCCCTGATGCCTTGGTGAGGGAAAGGGCCAGGGTGGGGTGGCTCAGGGCAAACCTGCCCCTTCCACCCATACCTCTGAGGGAAGGGGTCTGTATGGCTTGGGACCAAGGGTTTTCTCTGGGCAAAATGTACTGGAACCAGGATCCTCTGGAGAGCTGAGGAATCAGGGGAACCTTTGCGAACATGCTGTCCAATGCTTCAGGGTATAGATGAAGAGACAGAGGCCTGAACAGAAGTGGTCCCACAGCCAGAGGCGTGCTAGGAGAAGTAGTGTGTGTGTGCGTGCGTGTGTGTGTGTCCAAAGGGTACCTCTGCTGTCCTGAGCTGCTCTGGTACCCTCTGTGCTGTTGCTGGGGAACCAGTGTTCCCACTGGCAGGTGCCCCAGGAACAGCAGGCACGACTCAGGGGACAAACCCCAGCGGGAAGTAACAAGTCCTGCAGTTGGGTTAAAGGCTCTGCACCCTGCCTGGGGGTGAGTGGAGCTGTGTGCGGGGCAGGTGTGGGGCAGAACTTTCTCACCACCCTCCCCGCTCTGTCCTGTGTGTAAGCGATGGCTCTGGGGCTGTCTGCAGTCACCCCTTCACGGTCACCACACCCACACCAGCTGCAGAAATGCCACTGATAAGAGCAGAGGTCAGCTTGTGATTTCCGATTCAGTTAGGCCGAGGCTGATAAGCAGAGTGGCTGCTCGTGGTGGCCACGCTGGTCTACGCTGTCCCACACACTGGTCCACTCACTGACTCCTGAGCCCTTATCACACACTGGGCTTCTTCATTCCATCCATCCATTCATTCTCCTATCCATTCGCACATTCACTTTTCCATTTGCTTTCTTGAATGAGCCAACCATTCTCTTGACATGGATGGAATGGCGAAAACCTGACCACTACTATCCCAAAACGTACTGGGCAAGAAGAGGGTGGGGGTAGGCAGGCATATGGCCCCAGGACACCAGTGAAGAGCTGCTAGAGAGAATTAATCCCCAGGCATATGGAAGAGTCAGAAAGGAAAAGTATTGGGGGTGGGGGAAGTGGGGACAGAGACAGAGCAAACGATACACATCCCTGGGCTGAGTTTTTCCAGTGGCTTTCTCTACAAAGTGCGGGTAAGACCAGAACTCAGGGAAGGCGCTACAGAAAATCAAACAAATAAAAACCTGTAACCTCATACCCCTACAGCTGCAATTGACAGAAGCCCACATCAAACAGGCTTAATCCTGAAAAAGCAGGGAATTTATTAGATGACATAGTTGAGCAGATTAGAAATAGATCAAGCAACAAGGTTTCAGACATGGCTGGATCTAGGAGCTCAAATTACAGCATTAGCAATCTGCCATTCTCCAGAGCCATTTACCAATAGGATGAAATCATGGAAGCTGTGACTTTTTAAAAGAAGACCTTGAAAAAAAAAAAAACCCAAAACCAGGTTGGACATTTTCCTGTATGTTTGATTTCAAGTCTGAGTGTGGGAGGTTGGTCTGGTGCGTATTACTGGCCCTCAAGATCTGGTTACACCTATCCTTGTTTGGTAAACCTGCCTAAAACACACCTGGTTGGTTGATTAAACAGCCTATACCTGGGCAGAGTAGAATGGGGTAGGATGGCTAAGATTCCCAGGCTTTTGGGTTCAAGAGAGAATCATGGGAAGCAGATGGGAAGTGAGGAAGAAGGAGGATGCTACAATGGGTTAGCGTAGAGAAGGAACCACGTGATCTGGGAGGGAGGACTTTAATAGTGGCGTAGAAAGGCCCAGAAGAATACAAGCAAGTATTTCTAAGATTATGGATGGAAGGTAGGATGGCAAGGTGGACGGCATTGGGTAGGGGCTGGAAGATGGATGGTGAGGTTATTGAGACAGTGTAAGTGAAATATCTGCCTGGCCCAAGGTAAATAAGGCAATTATAAATCTAACAGGCAAGTATAATAACAATAAGGCAGTTATAAAATTATAAAATCTGATCTGTGTCTTATTATTTGTCATAGCGGATTACATAATACCACCATGATAATCATAGGGCAAATAATAAACATTACATAGCCCCCAACATTCATTTTTTACTTTACAACAACATCTGAGAGAGAAGAGAAGGGAAGGAGGGAGGCCGAGTGAGAGAGGGGATGAGGCAGAACTCTCTCTCAGTACCTCAACTGTCCTTCCCTAGTACTGATATTTGCCACCATTGACCACTGGTCCTTTCTTGACATTCCTACCCCAGCTTTTCCTCCTGCCTCTTGGGCTTGCCTTGTATTCTTTCTTTTCAGATGAGAGATGACCCAAGAAGAAGATTGGAAAGAGAACCTCATGGCCTGGATGAGTTCTGTTTGTTTGCTTTGAGAGAGGCTAGCAGTATGTAGCCCTGGCTGACCTTGAACTCACAGGCATGCACCTGCCTCTGCCTCCTAGGCTTGCACCACCGCCCCTGGCAGACTGATAGTTAAGGTCCTGGAGGGGCTGCAGAGCTGACATGGCGGTGAGGTTAAGGAAGCAGAAGAAGGCTGGCTCTGCTGTGCCTCAGCTCTTGGGGGGAAAGCAGTGTTGGGTGGACTTTCTGTGGTTTAGATGCAAATGTGGGGGGGGCAGATGTCTGCTCTGAGGTAACAGACAGAGATGCAGGGTTGGCGTGAAGTAGCCTGGCTTGTGCAGGTTGGGTGGGAGGAACTTAACAGACACTCGACCCCTGATGCCCATTGTGGGGTGGGACACATTTGGGGAGCTTGGACCCTTGGAAAACTTAGGCTTCTGCTTCATAACCTCATCAACATGAGAGGGGATCCCTGTGGAAATGTCCATCCCTCCTGACAGGGTCAGCTGCATGAGGTGAATAAGGAACCCCCAGTGACCACGCCCATTTCTTTTAAAAAGAGTCTCAGCAGGATATGCCTGGGAGGGGCTCTGAGGGCCATGAGGAAGGGGAAGGAAGAGGAGGGACAGGGCTGGCTGTGTAAGGCAGAGCTTTCTCGGAAGATCTAGAGCCCTTCAGTCAGAACCACAGGATCTTGTTGGTTCCTTGGGGACTTCTGGTCTCTTAGGGCTGTTGGCTGCCTGCACAGGATCTCGGGAGCTCATTGGATGGAGGATCTGGGGAGGGGGACAACTGTGGCCCACAGAGGTAGGTTCTCTGGGGTGGAGAGTCTGGGAGGGAGCTGGGAGAAACAGAGCCGAATCCAGGCGACAGCCATACAGGAGGCTGCTGAAGGAGAGCCCTGAGGAGCTCGTGTCTCGGAAGGCTGGCCCTGAGGTGACAACTAAGAATCTGCCCGCTATCTCTGTCCAACCCATTTTCAGATCCTACGAGGCATCCTCCCTTGTTTGTTCCCTTGAACGCTGTACCTGCTGGCCATAATGGGGTTAATACCGATGCTGTGTGGACACAATTCCCAGCAACCTGAGGGGAGGCTGGGCAGGTGCACTAATGCCCATCTAAGCGTGGAGAACTGCAGCAGGTTGCAGAATGGATGAGCGTCCCGGGAGACTCCCTAAGAGATCCCTGATCCCTGCTTCGGGGACACCATCTGCCTATCTCTCTTCTGGGTATTTAGTGACTGTCATGCCTCTCTCTCTCCCTCTCCCTCTCCCTCTCCCTCTCCCTCTCCCTCTCTCTCTCTCTCTCTCTCTCTCTCTCTCTCTCACACACACACACACACCACACACACACGGGGGTGGGGCAGGGGCATTGTCTCTGCCCTTGAGATGTTGGCCTTCTGCTCCAGGGGCTAAGAGAGAGCCTTGGGTGTCTGACACGGGTAGGAAAAGGCACCAGGTCTCTAGCGAGACGAGACTTGGGAGTATAGAACGGACATGGGAGGGTGAGGTGACGCCACGGTGAGGCTTCAGAGAGAGAGGGCTTGTATGCAGAGGTGAGGCCCAGGAGCACCCCTAGGGGAGAGAGCCCTGTGTGCAAACCCAGAGGCAGGACCCTGGGCATATGACTTAGGACAAGGGAGCAGAGAGCTGGGGACTTTGTGTGGCGAAAGACGCACAGAGCTGCCAAGGACACCAGTGTGGCACAGTCCCCATTCACTGACTTGGGCCCAGGCGGGCCTCATCTATCACCTGGTGTAGTCCTCATGCCCGTCCTGTGTGACAGGCGTCTCAATGGTGTCTCCTTTAAAGGTGAGGAGGGATGGGGGCTGCAGCCCAGTGGCAGAGCACGGCGCCTGGCATGTGCAAAGCCCACGGCTTCCATCCCAGGCAATGGAAGTAAGTAAATAAAGTAAAATGGAGGTACAGAGGTGTAAGCCAGTTATAATAGCACAGTGACAGACCAGGTTAGACTCTAGGCAGGTGGGGGTGGGGGACCTCACTGCCCCCCCCCAGGCCTGCTACAATGCCTTCACGCCCTTTCCAGGACACCTGGCCATGGCGTGTGAAAGGTGCATAGAGGCATGCACAGAGGCCGGGCCTCAGTTCCTGTAGTCCCTCGGCATCCAGGACCCTCAGATTCCGCCAGGCTCCCTGGGAACAATGCTGCTGCTCTCACTGCTCAGTCCCATCCAGGTGTTTCCTTCCAGCCCAAGATTGACACCCCAAGGAAGTAGGCCTGAGGCCCTTTACAGAGCCAGCCAGGGGGGCGAGGTCCTAGGAGCTGTAAAACCCTGAATTGGCCATGTGGGGGTGTGGCCATGTGAAGGGGGTGGTCCCAGAAACCCCGAGCTCTGCCTCTCACTTCTGCTTGCCCACTAATCACTTGCTACAGTCTGAAGGTCTGCACCAAGGGCTATTCCTTGCTAATATTCTAGACTTGTTCCTTCCCCCATCTACCAAGAATGACAAGGGCTCTTTTTGGTTTTAAGTGTGTGTGTGTGTGTGTGTGTGTGTGTAGCAAGCACCTGGAGATCAGAGGACAACTTATAAGGAGTTTCCTCTCCCTTGTATCATGTGGGTCCCAAAGATCAAACTCAGGTCCTCAGGCTCAGCCACAAGCACCCTTACCCACTCAGTCACATCATTGACCCCAGGAATGGTGAAGGGGTTTTGGTCCTTCTTACAAGTTAGTCTGCTGCTCAAGGGAGTCACATAAGGCATGAGACTCCACATCCAGAGATGAAGGACTTCCTTCCTCACTGGACAGCAAGAAATGAGTATCTTGCTGCCCAAGTCCAAGTACTCAATGTGGACATGACCCAGAGGGCTTCCTGCACCACAACTGGGCAGCCCTGGGCTTGGAAATGCTGGGCAACTGTAGGTAACCTACCCAGCCTTTTCCCTGGCAGGGAATGTTACGTTGGATAGTATTTAGTTATGATGGCATGCAGGCAGCATCTGCCAGGCCGGCTGTGCTTCCCAGACATTTTTGAGATGCTCTTGAAAAAGGTCCCAAGCTGCATGTAAATGCAAACCCACAGAAAATTGGCTCTCAGCCTCCCGCTGGCCCCGTGCTTACTGGCTGCACACCCTCTTAGATCCCAGCCTCCTCCCTGACTTCTGTTTTTCTCTTGGCTTGAGGTGACTCTGCCGCAGATAGCTGCCCGTTGAAGCCTCCAGATCCATGTTTAAACCCCACCCCCCTTCCCAGGAGACTCCTGTCTTTTTAATAAAAAGCAGCACATAAACTTGAGGGGTGGGGAATGAAGAGGCCTGAAGAGTAGAAAGCTTCAAGCAGGAGCAAGATGTCACCGGAGACGTTCCCACAGCACGGCGACTGTAGTTAACAGGGGTGTTTTCTGCACAGATTGTCCCCGGCTTATGAGTTTGCCTCTGCAGGGGCATGGAAGCTCACCCACACAACCACTTTGTTTTCAGGGCTGAGGGTCCGTCATGACATATTTAGCATGATGTTTGGTGCTGTATGTCTGTGCCGCTTGTCCCAGCTAAGACTTATTTCAATGCTTGCCTACAGGACCGTTTCTGGCATGTTAAGATAGTCAAGAACGATTTCGTGAGTGAAACGGATTGGATATTGTGGGGCAAAAAAGGCAAGAGGCCATGATATCTGCCTAGGCCACATCTGCTGGGGTTCTTCCTGGCTGGGTCTCGCTGTGCATCCTTCTGGTCCCTGGGGGAACTAGGAGACGGTGGGAATGTGAGCTGAGCTCTGACATGCTCTTTGACTGGCCCGTGTCTTGCACAGTACTCTGTGGCGTCACTATCGCCAGGCATTGCAACCTGAGTTGTCCAGGATGGAGCCTGAGTCGTATCAGCCATCAGGTGACACCCCTGGGGAAGCACAGCGTCCTTCCCACACTGTGTCTGTCTTCCCACTCTGTAGAGCTTCAGTCTTCTTTGTCAGTGTTCTCAGCATCAGTGTGAGGTAACATTAGCTGTACCAACCAGAGCCCCTGCCCGGGGGGAGTAATGCCCTAGTGGAGGCAACCAGACAGTTAACAAACCCAGAGTGACAAATCAGGGCCGTGGAAGTGCTTAGATGGCCATCGGTGCTGGCTGACGATGGACAGAGACACCACAGGACAGTCCCCGTGCCCAGCTCATGCCAGGCGGTCTGTAATTGCCCTGGCTTCCTTTTCTTCCTTTCTCTTCATCTCTTTCTCTTTCCTTTCTTCCTTCCTTCTTTCCTTCCTTCTTTCCTTCTCTCTTTCCTTCCTTCCTCCTTCCTTCCTTCCTTCCTTCCTTCCTTCCTTCTTTCTTTCTTTTTTATTTTGAGACAGGGCCTCGCTGTGTAAACCAGGCTGGCCTTTAGCTCACCTGGCTCTGGTTCCTGCTGAGTGCTGGGATTAAAGGCTTAAGCCACTTGCCTACTTTACTGTTTTAAGTCCTGAGACTTAACTCACTGGCACAGCTCTTACCTGGCCATGAGTCCGTGTCAAGAACCAAGCGGGCAGCAGAAGGAGCCGGTAGTTCTTGGTGGTGGTACTGCACTGCTTGTGAACGTGACAGGTGGGGGTCCTGAGACCCCAGGGAGCACCTGATTGTTGGTGTGCAGAACTGCGGGCCCAGTGTTGCCAGATCCTCCAGTTCCTTATTTTAAATAAAAGTTCAAATTTCGATGTATATGATCAATCTGACTTCTCAGCGCTGGCCACAGGTGTGGTTTTTCAAAAGCTTGTGGGATGTGTCTGGGGAAGAAATGGATGGACCAGAGGATAATTGAAGAAGATGCTTGCTTTTTATATTAGAGCCATTTGTGCTTTCAGATTTTAAAGACTTGCAGGGATTTTAATGTAAAAAGTGAGTTTTGACCATCATCTAGGAAAAGCACTGTGTCCGGGTTCCCCACAACCACCGCGTGAATCTGGCGAAGGAGCTGGTGAAGCACAATTGAAGTCAGCGCGCCACAGAGAAACAGCCAATACAATGTGAACAGATGCGTAGAAAGCATCACGTTTTTGAGGATTAGCTCACGTGGCTATGGAGGCCAAGGAGTCCCACAGTCTACCCTCAGCACGCCAAACCCACCCAGGAAAGCTCCTGTTGTAGTGATAGTCTCATTCCAAAGACCCGGGGCTCAAGGAAGCCGGTGGTGTGAGTTTTCATTGAAATCAGGCTTGAAAACCAGGAGTGTTAATGTCAAGGGCAGAGAAGCTGGGCTTCCAGCTCAGGTAGCGAGAGCAAGTTCACGCAGCCTCTGGAATTTGGTTCAGTTTGGCCAATCAAGGCATTAGCTGCTCCCCAGCCGCTCAGTGAGAGCGAATCTTCTTTACTGAGTCCACTCAGTGAAGTGCTAATCACATCTAGAAATATCCTGCTGTAGTTTAGATTCTGCATGTCCCCCAGAGTCTCAGGTGTTAAAGGCTTGGGCCTTAGGGTGTGCTGTTGGAAGAGGGTAGAATCCATAAGATGTGCGGCCTAATGAGAGGCTTTAGCTCAGTAGAGGCATGCTGTGAAGGGAATTGTGGCTTCCTGACTATTTCCTCTCTCTCCTTCTCTTCCTCTCCCTCCTCCTCCCTGCTTCCTCCTCTCTTCCGGGGGGCTTACCAGGTAGCTCAAGCTAGCCTCAGACTTGTGGTCCCCTGCCTTAGCCTCCTGAGTGCTGGGATTGCAGGTGTGTTTCACCACTCCCCGGCGCTTCTTCTTTATCTCTTGTTACCTGGATTGTGAAGTTAGTGGTTTTGCTTCAGCCACAATGCGCTGCCTCCTCGGTAGCAGTAAGCTGAAACTATGATCATGGACTGAAACTTTCCAAATCGTTAGATAAAAACAGACCTTTCCTATCCATAAGTTAATTCCCTCAGGTATTTTCCTACAGCAATGGAAGGCTGGCTAACACCCACCCTCACAGACATACCCAGGAGCAATGTCTTATCAACCACCTGGGCATCTCTTAGCCCAATCAGATAGACAGACGTTAATCAACACAAATGCCCTATGGCTATCAGGTCTGCAAGATAGTTTTAGTGGCTAAGTGGTGGGCCAGGAGTGTGTGAGGCCTGTTTGAAGAGTCTTGGGCAAATAGAGATAATCTGTGGTCATTGAAAAGTTACAGACTAGGCTGGCAAGATGGCTCAGTGGGTAAACACACTTGCCATGTAAGCCTGACTGCTCAAGTTTAATCTCCAGAATCCATGTGTCTTAGTTAGGGTTTCATTGCTGTGAAGAGAAACCATGACCTCAGCAACTCTTAGAAAGGCAAACATTTAATTGGGGCTGGCTTACAGTTTTCAGAGATGTAGTCCATTATCATCATGGCAGGAAGCATGGCAAGGTGCAGACATACTTGGTACCAGAGGAGCGAAGAGTTCTATATCTTGATCCACAAGCAGTAGGAGACTGTGTGTCACATTGGGCACGGGAACATATATCACCTCAAAGCCCACCTCCACAGTGACACACTTCTTTCGACAATGCCA